>JAJHZJ010000599.1:2928191-3528191 GCA_023548195.1 Bettongia penicillata ogilbyi | reverse complement strand
GGCTTTTACTACCTGAGGAGTGTTAGAATTGTTAATATGGTCGACAGGCATTAGTATTAAATGCCCTTTTTAAATGCTCGTCTTGACTATCAAAACAAACATAAAGAATCTGGTAAATCTATCTTAAAGGTGTAAAAAGACCTAAATTCACACTACTTTAAACATAAGAATGAGATTATAAGTATATATTGTGTAGTAGCATTGTGATTATATCTCTATATTCTATAGATAGCATTGTCTAATCATGTTAACGTAGCACAAGTCAGTGGGCACCCAAATTTCCTATCTGTAATAAGCTCAGTGCATGATATTATTTTAAAATTTTTTAACCTCTATTTCCCTCAGTGTGTTCAAAGTCAGAGGAGCCTGGTTAGAATCCTGAATCTAGAATTCAATATTTCTGCATCTTTAGTGCTTGACTAGAAGTGTGATCTCAATGGTGTGGATATTCTGTCCCCATTGGGGCTTGCCACACCTTCTCATCATATATCATTCTTGTCTGTTCTATAGAATATCCATCCACCATGATGGACATTTTCTTTTTGATATTTAATGTATATATTAATAAAGCACTATCAATCCCTTGATCTTGCAATATCATCAGACATTATTTTCCAATCATACATATATTCAGTCTTTTTGTTTTTCATTATCGCCAGCACTGCAAGTGAAATGACCAAATATCTCATGAAAAAAATGTACCTTGTTACCTTTAAATGCAAGATGAAATCCCCTCTTCTAATATTTTATTCATCTTTCCAAGTTTTTCTGTGAGTTTCCCTTACGTGAAATTTCCTTAGGTCTTCTAATTTCATTTATAATGAAAATATCTATGTTAATATAATTTCATTTCTTCTCTAGTGTATCAACTCATCGGTTATTGACTAAGGATTTTTTGTAAAAAAAAACACATTATAGTTAAATTAATAATTGTAGATGGTCTAAAATCTTTACCATTTTTAGCACCTCCCTCTTCATTTCTGCCATTCTCCCATCACTACCAAGGAGAAAAGTGCTAGATAAAAGTGAAGATAACTTTTTACCAGTACCTATTTAGTAAGTTACCAAGGCTAGAAAGTTCATCAACCAGTCATCTATTTAGTGATGATAAGCATTTCTTTATGTAGCTAGTCGATTCATCATACAAGAGCACAGAGTCTTACCACTACTGTACCATATTTTATATTCTTTGTTAAATAGTGTAAACATGGGTCAGTCATAGTGTGTTATATGTGGTGCTTGGGTGTCTCCTGGGAAACCAAAAAGATCTTTTTTCTGACTTGGCTCTCCCAAAGATATATTTACTATGTGCCCTGGGCTGACATCTGTCTGTCATTCTTGTCAATTCATTCTTCACCAACCAAGAAATATTGCTGCAGTTAAATCCAAACTCAGTCGATGCAAATAAAACTACTACAAAACTATCTGAATGGAGCAGATTCAATGTAGTGAATCAGCAAGTTGTAAACATCAGTCTGACCTCAACCCACTCACACTCTTTCTATCAAGTCCCCATCACAAACACCAGGGCTATTTACTGCTTTAGCTCCTCCCCTCAAGGACTTGCTCTTCTCATGAAAAGACCACTGAAGGCCTCCAACTATGCCAGTCAAATAAGGCTTCTTTCTAGTTAAGTGATTATCATGGCCAGGTGCTGTAATTGTTTTGTGGAGATTTACCCTCAGACTTAGTGTGTATGCAGGTTCAACTACAGCCGATGTTCAAGGCATCTCCCTTACCCATTGTTTGAAACTCTAAATCAAGTACCATCCTATGGGACAAGTGAATCATTTGAATAATTCCCTATCAGCTACAATCCCTCTCTTGCCCTTTTACCCAAGTGTTCAACTCCATTTCTTTAAAGGCTTTCTCAGTACTGCTTTTATCCTACATCATAAACACCCAGTGACTGATCCAGAGGCTGGAGAATGTCCTCATGCTACTTAATAGCCTGGGGTATAATTCTTAGGAGAGGGAAGCTGTGAGTTTAAATTCTGACACCACTCTCCTTTCAAACTCTAGTATTATTCTATATTTAGCAATGAGAATTATCTTGGTGGAGATACAAAAGTCATAGAAAAGGTGGTCTTTGAGTTGTAAACATTAATTTACATTCTCATTTGAGAGACAGAACTAACATACACATACATGAAATGAATAAATAATAATAGAAGAAATTCTATAATCAAGTGGCAGATTGTATAGTGTGGGTTTTAATACTAAAAGAGTTGAGAAAAGGAAAAGAATATTTCAGTGGGATAGTCATAAAAAGTTTTATGGAGCATCATATAAACTTTTCTTAGAAGAAAAATAGGTGTAGAATTTTCCATACTTAATACTGTTTATTAAAATTGAGCTAAAATAAATTTATTTGAAGTTCTAGCAGTGGAGAACAAAATCAGTAAAATCACATTTTAAAAATGACCATGGTGGGTAGGGGTAAGGGATAGGCCTTTTTGTAACCAAAACTTCACATTAGGGAGTAGTGAGAGCATATGATCATTAAACATGTGGTAGCACTGAGCTAGGATAACTGACTCTCCCCTTGAAGAATTCAAGTATAATTTAAAATAACCTTGAAGAGATTTTTCTATTTTTAAAAAGTACAGTGAAATTCAGTAGGAACAAATGCAAAGAGAAAAATCTGAAAATTCTTTGAAAAACTTGTTATATAAAAATCTCTATTCGTTGGCTCTACTTAGCATTTATCCTTGGGTCAGAGATGGTCATTAAAAGCCTTCCATGCAGAATTAGAGAGGTACATAGGAAATATTCCTTGAAGACCTGACTCAAATTAGACTCCATGATGTTGGTGCTAGCTTTATAAGAGGCCATGCTATATGAGGGAAAGATGCCCTTAAGATTCTCTACTAAGAGACTGGCAGGTTGGCAGTGCCAATACAATAATAGATAAGACAATCAAGAAAAAAGTAGAATTTCTAGGAGTCCTAATATAAGCAAGAACTCTCAATAACTTTAACATTGATCAGGGCCTGCGTCTACATGGGTATTCTTCAATTCGAAAGAATTGAATATAGGGAAGGGAAATAGTAAGTATTGTATGACAAATAAATGACTAAAAGGCGTTTTGTTTTAAAGCTTAGATTTTTTTAAATGTCAAACTATTCAATCTTTTATTTCTTAAATGTCTTAATATAACTGTCAAGTTTAACTAGATTGCAATTTTAGGTGAACTAGAACCACTCGTTTTCTACTCCTCAGAATTATAACTATGAGTTCTTACTTAGTCTGCCTAGGAGTGCCTTACTGGTTTGCCAAAGGCAGCTTGCATAATGGAAAGAGCCACGGTCTGGGAGTCAGATCAAAGAGCTTGGTGGGCCCTTTGCCTTCAACATTTACCAGCTATCGCTGAGTTGCTTCACCTTGGTAAACCACAGCCCCCTCATCTGTAAAGTGGGGATAGTAATATTTATATCATATTCCTTATAGGATTATTGCAATTGAATGCTTTAAAATCAACCCATCCAAAAGCATTTATTAAGCACCTACTACATGCTAGAAACTGTGCTAGACCCATTGGCTATACGATATTTTTCTGGTCTTCTTACAACTTGCTGTCTTCTACGTTCTCAGTGATCTCATGACAAGCTGGCCTCCTCTCACACGACACTCTATCCCCTGGGTATGCAGTTTTACTGACAGTCCCCCATGCCTGGATTCTTTCCCCAACCCTCTGTTTCCTGGCTTCCTTCACGTCTGTTAAAATTCCCCCTTCTACAAGGAACCTTTCCCCAGCAAAGTTAGGGCCTTTCCTCTGAATTTATTGCTGATCAGTCATTTCAGTCATGTCTGATTCTTCGTGACCACATTTGGGGGTTTTCTTGGCAAAGATACTAGAGTGGTTTACCATTTCTTTTTCCAGTTGATTTTGCAGTTGAGGAAACTGAGGTAGACAGAGTTAAGTAACTTGCCCATATTACATACCTAGTAAGTATCTGAGGCTGGATTTGAACTCAGTTCCTCTTGATTCCAAGGTCTGTGCTCTATCCACTCACTGCTCCACGTAGCTACTTCTTTTCCTCTGAGATGATCTGCAATTTTATCCTGTAAATATCTTGATTCTATATAGCTGTTTGTATGTTGACCCCCATTATATTATAAGCTCCTTGAGATCTGGCAACACTTTTGTCCTTTGTATCTTCAGATTTTAGTATACTGCCTGCCACAGAGTAAGTGCTTGATAAACGCTTGTTGACTTGTACTAGGCGCCTGGGATGTTAGTACAAAGAATGAAATCATGCTTTCAAGGATGCACTAATGGGGAAGACAAATCTAGATCTAAATAGGTCTGCAATATACATAAAAGCAATAAATACAGATCCAGTGTTGTTAAATATGAAGTATATGTGTGTGTGTGGGGAGACAGAGATAGAAGCAGAAAGAGAGAGATAGAGACAGAGAGAGGGAGAGGGAAAGAGAGTGAGGGGATCGCGTTGTCCAGTTCTTAAAAACAAAAGCTGACAACATTGACAAGAAGAACTCTGTTTGCACTGCTTTCTTTGACTAAAATTACCTGGGCCTGCTGCTAGAAGAGGAAAAATAATTACTCTAGGATGTGGTCATCTTTAATTCGTATTCTGCTTCTACAGGATATAATTCATTGAGACAATCTGACATCACAGTAAATTCATAAATATATATTTTATCATAGATTAATAAATTAATATCTAGTGAATGGTTATCAGGAAGAAAATATTTCATGTATCTTCTGAAATATATGACGAAGGAGTGGCATGTGAATTTTCTTCATTTAATTGATTCTTAGCTATTTTGTACCCAATGACCTATGCGGGCAAAATTGATGTAAATGTGACACCTGCCTGTTGATAATAGAATTCCTGCCTGAATCATGGCACTAGATAATGGAGCAGCACTTGGTTATCGTCTTTCTCATGGTGAACTTTGTGATTTCACACTTCATAATAGGGGAGTGTTACTTTAAAATGCATTAAACTGCTAAAGATAGCAAATAGCCTTTTGGGGTAATGCATTTTAAATAGTCTCTGGATTCAGAACAAAAAAAAATGTTCATTTTGTAGAACATCATAATAGCTCTTAAAACATATTGTACCCCACTGGTATTTCATGGTACTTTTACTAGCATTAGCTTTCTTCAGAAAAAAATATCAATTTTGTAGTTTCAAATGTGTTTATGTAACATTCTATACCTGGCTTCTACTTCCAGTACCAAGCCCATTTCTCATCCTTTTCCAGTCCTCTCATGGTCAGTGGAAATTGATTGGGTATTTTTTAATATGTATAGGTCTTATAAATAGCTTTTCTGCCTAAAAATTGGACTTAAAAACTGCAAATCAGACCCTCACATACATTATAGCAATCTATTTTGTAATCATTTTTATGAGAGGATATGACAGTGTATTTGGACATAAATCATCATTCATATTAATACAATAGATATTTTAATCTCCAAAGGGGTATTAAAGTGCAGAATACTTATATCAAAAGCTCCTGACATCCAAAGGACAGATAATAAATGTTTGAACCCAGAAAACTATTAGCACTCAACTTGTATTTAATTTGTACTTAATCCAAAAATTTTAATATTCTCTAGGTAATTTTTAAAAGATTACTATAACTTTGTTATAAATGAATAGTCAACAATGATCAAATTATTTTGGTCAAGTTGACCTCTAAGTAAATGGTATTAGATGATGGAATTTTTTTAAAAATTCATGATGAATTATTAAATTAAATCTGTTATCACTTTGCAGAATATGACCTGCTGAATATGCCCTATCATTTTGTAGAGCACAAAATTTTATATTTCTCAACAGAGACATTTGTATATTTTAATAACAGATATTTCCTGTTATTAATAATAGCACTCCACATTTATAGAGTAGTTTATAGTTTACAAAATGCTTTTCTTAAACAGTTGTATGAAACAGGGAGTACAAATGAATATTATTCCATTTTTACAGATAAGGAAATTGAGGCTCAGAAGTCACATGGAGATGAAATGACAATAATGAGACTTGAACCTAGTGCTCTTTACACTACACCACAGTTCACTAGCTTTCTATATTATTACTTTTTTGAGAAAAAATAGCCTATTTTCTCTAAGTTGTCTTTTCCACAGGATGGTATCTATACTTTTGTCTGTATCCCTTCCTATTATAAATAATGTCAGAAAGATTTAGTGAACAGCCACTGTACTCTTAACCACCTCCCCTATTAACATCATTATCATCTCATTTCCGACCACGGTTTGAGTAATGTTGTATTTCATAAAGAAAAATATGAACAGATAACTATGTTACGTGATCAAACGACGGAGGTTGGGCATAGAGGAATCAAGTTGAGTTAGCAGCTTGGAATGGAGTCAGCTATTATGAAAACCTGGTTCTTCTGATCACATCCCATCTCCCAAGACACAAGCCCCTGGAATTCTTTGGTACCCCACCCAGATCAAGCCTCACGGAAGAAATCTTTTTTTTCCCATGTCTAGGTCCTAAATTCATTCATATCCAACTCTTCATTTCCTGTGGACACATCAGTAATTCTCCATGGTGTTTTCTTGGCAAAGGTACTGGAGTGGTTTGCCATTTCTTTCTCCAGTGGATTAAGGCAAACAGAGGTTAAGTGTTTTGCCCAAAGTCACACAGTTAGTAAGTATCTGAGGCTAGATTTGAACTCATATCTTTCTGACTTTAGACCCAGTGAGCCACCTAGTGGCCTGTAGGTCCTAGATGGATCTGTACAAATATACCTCTAAGGGCGGTCTCTCAGTGAGGTGGAACTGGATAAGGAGCAGTCACTGAGTTCAGGCTAAACCTTTAGAGGGAACAGGGTTGGAGGAACATTTCTGAAGAAAGAGAAGGAAAGAACTGAGGGAAGGTTTTAGGATCCTCTGCTTTTACGTCCCTCTGAAGAATGTGGTAGAGGAGGAAAACTTGGACAATGACTGAACAAAGTAGTGCTTCCCCATTACAGGAAATTTTTAAGCAGAGGTTGACTGGAAATGTTATAGGGTGGATTCCTCTTCAAGCGTGTGTTGGAAGAGATGAATTCTGAGGTTCCTTCTAATGCCAATATTCTGGGAGTATTGGGAATGATCCTTCCGGCACAGTAACAGTGTGGAAACCAAAGTCATCTCCTCTTTCCCTTATAACCTGTAAGCTCTTAAAGAAGAATAGTTTGAGTAGTTTGCCCCAAATTACACAACTAATAAGCTGGAGAAAAAATTTTGAATTGGAAAGGAACTTGTAGGTTTTTTGGTCCATTCCACTCGTTTTAAAGATGAAAAAAATACTGAGACTCAGTGCATTTGTATACAAGGCAGTGTGCTAATTGCTAGAGTTGCAAAGACAAAGCAATACAGTCCCTGTCTTCAAGGACTTATATTCTAGCAGAAGAGACAATTCGCACATATGTAGGCATATACATAACACATGCAAGGTAGCTGTGACTTGTAGAAGAAGGTGCTGGCAGTTAGGGGGACCAGGAAAGGCCTCATGAGGAAAATGATTATTAGGCTTCATTTTGAGCAGGGATTCTAAGAAACAGAGGTGAGAAGGTCATATTCCAGTACCAGTGTAACGTCTTTCACCTTTCTCATGATATCTTTTTAGACAGTAGAAATCTTCTAGCATTTGATAAGTTAAGGAATGTCTAGAGGAAGGCAACCAAGATAAAAAATAAAACCTTGAGTTCGTAATTTATGAGAAGGGATTGTAGGAACTGGGGGTGTTTAGCCTGGAGAAGACAGGACTTGAGGAAACACTACAGCTTTCTTTAAGGAATTCAGGTGATGTCATATGCATATAGAAATAAACTTGTTCTATTTGGTCTCAGAGGGCAGGACCACCAGCAGTTGGTAAAAGTGGCAAAGAGTCAAAGTTAGACTTGACATTTAAAAAGTTCCTTATAATTAGAGTTGACCAAATAAAGAATCTTACCTTGAGAAGTGGTAGGTTCCCTCTCATTAGAGGTCTTCTGGAAGAAGCTGGGTCATCAGGTGTGTCATAGTGAAAATGCCTTTCATGTGTGAGTAGGATTATGTGGTTGCTAAGATTTCTTCCAGCTCTTGTGATGCCATGATTTACTTCTTTTTCAACCATATGTAGATTATGCATGTTTGATTGAAAGAAAATGTGGAATGAAGAATATCTAGGAGAGGAAAATTGGAATAGAGGAAGAAAACTTTTTTCAAGTCACTGCTTTTGGTTCTAATTTTTTTTTTTAAATTAATTCATAGTGCACTGAGATTTAAAGAGCAATGGATTTGGAGTCAAAAAAAAACCTGGTTGTACTACTTACTACATGTGTGATGTTGAACATGTAATTTTGACATTTCTGAGTTTTATTTTCCGACTCTATAAAACAAAGGGATTGGACTAGATCAGGGGTTCTTCACACGAGATCAATAGACTCTTTGGTCCATGAACTTAGATAGGAAAAACATTCCCATATTTCAATGTAATTATGTTCCTTTATATTCCTGTGTAGTTTATTTTATGCATTTAAAAATGTTATTCTGAGAAAGGATCCACAGACTTCATGGGTCAGTGACACAAAAAATTTAAAAGTGTCTAGACTACATCATATCAAAGCTCCACCTGAGTTCTAAATCCTATTATTTTATTTTTTTTCTTTCCAATCACTGATAGACTTCAGTTTCCAAAAATGTGTTGTTGTGGTAGTGGTAGTGGTGGTGGTGGCGTTGTCCTTTGTTCTTGAAGAGGACCATGACATCAAGATAATGGCATGACTTGCAATTGACCTTGATTTGAGTGAGGGAGGGCTGTGCAAGGTCACCAGCCTCACGTTCTCCTCCTGACCCATCTGGGTCCAGTGGCCAGCTATTCATCAGGATGACTTCAGATGGCCCAAGATACAGATGAGTTTCCAAAAATCTAAGTATGACAGGGACTGACAACTCAAGGTCTTGTATAATTTTCAGTTTCATCATGTGGTATTCTGATCATGGGGACACTACTTAACTTGAAAGAAATGTTCATAGAAATTTTATTCCTGAAACTAAGGGAATATTATAAAGGGAAATAAGAATAGAGTAAAAAGCCAAGGTAATATACGGGAATATTACTGCTTTTTGTGTTTTAAAGGTGTGCCATAGTTATTCTTGAGAAGGAATTTTGGCATGGTGGTAAGAGGATTGATTTTGAAATTCCAAGACGAGTTCAAATTTTGACTTGTCACTTACTAGATGTGTGATCTAATAATTTAACTTCTCAAGATCTCAGATTCCTGATCTTTAAAATGATAAAATTGCCCTAAATAACTTCTGACATCCCTTCTAGTTCTGTTATTCCATTATAATTTAATTATATTTAAATAAGGTGGTATTGACTCTAACCTCAGACACTTATAAGCTCAGACAAGTCATTAGATCTCTCTCAGCCTCAGTTTTCTCAGCTATAAAATGGTTATAATAATAGCTCCTAATTTACAGGATTGCTGTGAGAATTAAATGAGATAATATATGTAAAGAGCTTTGTAAACCTTGAAGAGTTATATAAATACAAGCTATTATTTTCTCCTCTGTAAAATTAGGAGGAGCAGATATAAGGGTCTCTCCAGCTCTAATATTCTCTGAATAAGTGAGTTGTATACAGACACTTCTCTAATTACAACATCCAACTTCCAAACATCACCTGTCTGGTTGTTCAGAATCTCTTCTTACTAGACACAGCAGCCAAGTTGTCCATCCCATGCTAATGGTATCACCTGCTGATCACTGTGGGAACCATCTGACCCAATATCCCTTCCCAACCAGCTCCTTTATACTCCTCAGAATATCGCAACAAGCTTTCCTCTTTCCCTGTGTTATACACTAATTGCAGCCTCATTCATTCTTCCATAGAAATTCTCACTCATTCCAGCATATCCTCTTTAATGCCTATTCCTCTCCCCACTCCTACCCCCTGCCCTTTCAAATCTTTCTTATTTACCCAAGGATTACCTCTCTCTTTTGAATTTTGGAAACCCAGTCCCCCCCAAAAAAGATAACCAGGACTAATAAGAGTCTAAGTAATCAGTCCAAATAAGCAAATATACTTTGCCCAAGGCACTCTATTTGGTAGTTGGGGGAATGTGTGGAGGGATATGAAGAAATGTAAGACAGAAAAAAAGAACTCACTATCTAGTTCTAGGGTAGATATAAACAACAGACAATTAAAGAATAAGGAAGTGTCTCAATACCAGTTCAAGACATTACGAGTGTATCTGGAGCGAGTTGTGAAATGAATCGTACAGACAATTACTATAGGAGGCTGTGACATTTGAGGTTGGGTAGTCTAATAAGATTGGAAACCAGCTTGAGGTAGGTCTTGAAACATAAATACAGCATTACAGGCATTTCTAACAGTTTGAGCCAAAGTAGTTTGACCTGAGCAAAGGGTAGTTTGAATTTTACGATTTGAAAACCAAAAGGAAATTATTAAGGTTTTAATTAGCATAATAAAGAACCAGTAGCATCAACCTCTAAAGACTTTGAAAATGTCCAAAAGTCCTCTTCTGAGCCTCCACAAAAGTCTACAGCTATCATCCCATTCTAATCAAACTTACTTTTCTTTAAGTATCAGAATTCAAATTGTCATTTCTTATTTTATGTCACCACTTTATCGTTTTGTCTAATTGCCAATATTGCAAATATATTGGTTTTCACTTTTTTTAAATTGTGAAATGTAGTATGTCATGGTGTAACACTGGATCTCTATACTTTTCACTTTTCCTTTTCTGGGCTAGTCTGACCACCCATTCTGTAGTCACATTGGCAGGTCATGAGGTTCTCAGGAAATGATCCCACTGTGACAAATCAATGAGATTCCTGGAGGTAATGCTGGTATGGAGAACTATACTTCTAACAATTATAGCTTCTGATCCCTTACTTGAGGCTCTCAGTTTAACAAATTACCCAAGAAGACACCATTAAATTTTTTAAAATACATTTTTATTGATGTCCTTTGTTTTTATATCACAAGAACACAACTACACAATCTACAGTTATACTGTAGTCACTATATGGTTCTAGGTATGAGGACTTTCCAGATGTCAATCACAAAATCATCATATCAGCCATATGAAATTAGATCCTAAGAAACAGGACAGTTCAATCATCTTTATTCTGAGTGTCTTTTCTCTGAGTTTTTTTCTTATTCCTGCCTTTTTCTATTAATAAAATTTTCCAAATCATAAAGAGGAATTATCTTATACATATAAAAAAATAATACTTCAGTTCTATTTAGGGTTAAATAAATTGACTGGGCTAGCCTGGGAGCCTTACCACCATTTATTTTATTATTTCTACAGGGAATTGTGTTCCTTTCTTGGAAAATTTTGAGAGAGAACCTCTTTCTAAATTGGGCACTGACTTTATTTAGAATATGTTTGACTCCTCCATCAATCTCTTTTCTTGGAGAGAGTGCTTTATTTCACAGATAGAAACGTAGCAAAAAGATCATATAATTCTAGAGTTAGTGCTGGAGGTGACGTCAAAGGCCACTTAGTTGACCCCCTCATTTTACAAAGAGTAATGAAAACTTAACAAGTATAGTTAATAATGTGATATAGAAGTCTGAAATATTTCAGCATGTACTCCAGAAGTGGTTCAGGATAAAATTACTGTAACAAATGAGCAAAGACTATAAAACTCTATCTGGTAGCCCGTATTTTAAAAAGCTGGGGTAATGTAATCAAAGTAGAAAGTAAAGGGATGAAATCATGAAGTAAAGATTGCCAACTTGAACAATTTGGACCTAAAAAGAGGTTTGTCTGCTATCCAGTTTGACTAAGGAAATTGGTTAATATCTCGGTTTCTTTACACTTTGTAATTATGGTTTTAGGGTGATTCGAAAAAGGATGAAACCATCATAAAATGTATACTTAAGTAATTCAGAATGAAATATAAATACTTTTTCCTTTATTGTGAGTTCCATGCATAGGTGGAGAGTAAAAGTTTTTTCAGCTTCTATACCAAACTTGTACTAGAATTTCTGGGTAGCAGTTAAATTTTTCTGGGGCAAAGTCAGTTAATGTTTTTCTCTCAGCCTTATTTCACCTCTCTATTTGATCAATGCCAATTTTGAACGTTTTCTTACCACTTATTTTCTAACTTTTTAAGCATTTCCAGTTTGGGGTAAAAATTAGAATACTATTAAATTTTTCAAGAGCATAAATTCCTTTCTAGGGAGAGAATAAGCACTATTAAAAGCAAATTATTCAGCAAGAGTTAATGCTTATTTATTTCTAGTGGGAGGACAATTTCTTATGCTGATCTGAAAAACTATTTCTCAAAAAGAATTATCTTTTATCAGTACTTTTAAAAATTTAATCTTATCCATTGATACAGATGGCAGATTTTCCACACAAATGTTCTTCAGGAATGAACTGTGTCCTTACCCATGAAATAATTTGTATACCAGAAAGTATCTAAAGTTTAATCACTGTTGAAAAAGATGGTGATTTTCCCTTTTCTCCTGACTTATTTTCTACTTAAATATGTTACAAGGCAATTTCTTATTTGAATAATGCAATCTATTAAGGAAAAGGCAACATGGTTTCTGTCAGGGAAAGTCAGCTTCACAAATCTACTGCAGTTTTTAGATAGGGGTGCATAAATATGTAAAATATATTTAACCTTTCAAAGAGTTTTTGAAAGGTTACATTCCAAAAGCTATTTTATTATGGGTTATTAGGAGAGACAGAGACTGAGAGGGAGAGCGTGTCATACTGTAGGAATGGGTGTCATGTTTTGTTGTAATGAAGGAAAAAAAACGAACAAATGGAATAAATGTTCCCTGTTCTGGACGGAGAACTGATTCAGTGGATTCCCATCGGGGTCAACAATAAAATTGCTCTCATTTAGCATGGATTGAAATTGTCAAATTTCTAGATAGAACTCCTGAAGGTAATAGAATACCACTTTAACACAGGAAAATAGTGAGTAAATAGAAAGAAGATAAATATACTTTAGCATGGGAAAATATAAGGCAATGTACTGGAGAAGAAATAATCCCAAATGTAAAGACTTTATACTAGTGGCCTACATGCACATTAAGGATATCCTTGTTGCAATTCATGTTTGTTGAATTGAAATGTTCACTTGCTGAAGATAGGACAAGCAGACTTTTGAAGGTCATTTTCTCTAAGCTAGAACAATTTATTGCAAGGTGTCAGGAACATAAGATCACTTTATTAGAATATAAATTCTCTGAGGGTAGAAACTGTTTTCATTTTGTCCTAGTATAATTAGCACAGTACCTTGCATATACTAGGTGCTTAAAAATATTTGTTGGGTTGAACTGAATTGTAGAATGGACACCAAGTAGAGTGTTTATTAGGAAGGTAGATATTCATCAAAGGTATTCAGTTATGCCAAGGAGAAAAGATCCAAATTTGGTAAAGAACTCGTATTTTGGTAAAGTTCTCTAAATGTTCTTATTTACGAATCACATTAAACTCCATAATGAAATCCATAGTATTTTGAAAGAGGTGCACTTACAAAACCTAAGTAGATTTTTAAAAAGTAGATTAAAAAAAGACTGTGACATGAAACCAAATGGATAACCCATCCAGTTAGTCTAATATTCTTTTTTTAATTAAGATTGGTATTCCCCATCTTGCCCAAGCTGGAAATTCAGTGGCCATTCACAGGTTTATTCTCAGTACTGATAAGTACCAGAGCTGTTCAATTTCCAACCTGGTTCAGTTCACTCTGCTTTACAGAATCTCATGTCCCCCCCACTCCTGAGGATTGATTCCTAATTTAGTATGGACACCCAATCCACCCAATCCAATTCCTAAGCACAAGATATAGTTGAGATTATAATGTACCACCATGCCTGGTGGGAACTGCAATTTCAATGAGCAAAAATTACTTATTGCTACAAAAAGGCTACTCCTCAACACCTATATTCTCCTAGTAATGCTATGTGGCCACAAATCATTGAACACCATGATCTTAAAGGGATTGAAATGATAAATAATCCAAAGAATAATGAAAATATGAATAACCAGTATAAGCCAACTTCCAAATGTTGTCAACAATGACTTTGCATGCATGTGTTGTAAAACACTTTATTGAATGGTGTGACTTGTTTGACTTTTGGCAAATCCCTTAACTTCCTTGGATTTTATTTTCCTCATCTATAAAATAAGATGATTAAAATAAGTGAGCTCAAATGTCCTTTCTAACTTTAACTCCTATGAGCCTAATTTTTTTCATTCTTGTTCTTTGTTTTCCTTTGTTTCCCTGGTGTCTAAAGCATTGCTTTCCATATGCAAATGTCTATGAATTCAAATATCTAGCAGCCAGGATGCTACAATATCATAGAAAAAAAGTTTTTTCAATTATTTCAGAAATTTATACCGTCTTGAGCACTAAAGAGTGGGTAAAAAAACAACCACAGTTCTTTTGATGGAAATTCAGGTCTTGCACTCATTAATTTCAATGGCTATTTTTTTTAACTCCAGTTCACTGAATGCATCTTTACTAGTCCCTATGTAACAGTTCTGAAGAATGCCAATGGGACTGAGCTGGCTCTGCTGCCTGATAAGTTGGCAAAGTGGTTGCTGTCTTGCTGGGTATTCAGAGTACCGTGAACAGCAAAGTGTTAGCCACTGGAGAGAGATTCTGATTGTGATTGATACTGAAAAAGCGATTAAATCTCTTTGGAAAGTTAGCCAAGATCAAAAGGTAGCAACAGAGAAATTGCAAAGGGAATGTGATTAATTTATTTTGGGTACCCTTTTCCCTATCTAGTGTGTTAACTCTTTGTTTTCTCCTGAAACTTTTGAAAAGATTTTTGTGGGTTTTAAATGAATTTGTTGCTTGGATGTAATTTACAAATATTATTCTGAGAACTGCAAAAAAAAAAAAACCTGGTTGAAAAACATTTAAGAAAAGTGAGTTAAAACCATAATAGTTTTCAGGAAATTGGCTTTGTTTAGGGAAATTATGACTACTCTCCTGTGAACACATTTGAACTACCAAGTTTAATTGGGTTGTTTAGAGGTGATTTTGATTATAGGAGGTTGGAGAGAGTGAAAGTTTGCAGGCTTCTTTCTGATTTTATTTCCTTGTCAAAAGCTCAGAAAAGTTAAAAAGAGACTACTCTGTTTTTGATGCTTAGATATCATGTGTTTTGAGAGAAAACTGGTGCACACTTTTGTAAAGAGTTAAAAACCATTGAACGTAACTGAGTTGAACTGTCTGTAACTCTGTCTATACTAGCATGGTTCAATCAAAGGGAAACAAAACACTCATCTTACTCACCCATCCAAGGCCCACCTAGAAGGCCATGTTGTATGGTAAAGTTCTGGAAGTACTACCAAGGGTACTCCCAAATAGCTTAGGTGAAAATGGAATTAGTGCTTTGATGTACTGATTTTTCCAATTCAGTTGTATGTTCATGTACATTTAAATGCTACCAAAGACAAGACAGAGAGACAGAACTGTAATTAGAAATGTTTTCAAGAATTGAGGGAGGAGGAAACACTATAGCAATGGCTAGATGGCATAGAGGCATTGAGAGCAATTGGCATAGAAACACTGAGACAACTGGGCTCAAATCATGCCCTTCATACTTACTGTCACTAATACTATTCTTATCTTAGTCTCCTGATCCATAAGATAAGGAGAATAATACCATACACTTCAGAGTGTTACTATGAGGATGAAGTCAAATTACACAATAGCTAGAAGTGCTTTGGGAATCTTAAAGTACTATATACATGTTAGTTACCACTGAGTCCAACTCCCTCAATTTGTAGGGGAGGAAACGGCATCCTGGAGAGCTTAAACAACCTCAGCTCAGGAAGGATTTGAATTGGAGTATTTCTGACTCCAGGTCCAGTTTTCTATCCAATATACACACTGCTTCTTTCTGTTGTTCAGTCGTTTCCATCATCTCCATCTCTTTTGACTCCATTTGGGGGTTTTCTTGGCAAAGATGCTGGAGCGGTTTGCCATTTCCTTCTTCAGCACATTTTACAAATGAGAAAACTGAGGCAAACAGAGTGAAGTGACTTGCCCGGAGCCATATATCTATTAAGTGTCTGAGATCAGATTTGAACTCAGGTCTTCCTGACTCCAGGCCTGACACTATCCACTGTGCTGCCTACCTGCCTTCTTTCTTTTAGTCATTATATAAAAAGGAACATTATTCATAGAACTCCAGAACTAGAAGGGACCTCAGAGATCATCTAGTATAATTCCTTAATTTTATAGATGAGGAAACATGGCCTCAGAAAAGTTAGGTGACTTTTCTCAGAGCTATACAGGAGATAGCAACAGATCCAGGACTAGAATCCAGGCCTCCTTACTCTCAGTGGAAGGTTCTTTCTCCACTTTGGTATCTCCAATACTCACTGCCTAGAGATATTAATTCATGCGACCTCATTCTGCAAAAGCAGTTGATACCTTCATAAGAGAATTGAAAGTCTGGTACCAGAGACTTACTATGACAATAATACTCAGAAGCACACACATACACACACACATTTTTTTTTTAAGAGTGAGATGAATTATAAACTTAAACATGAGATTTTTTTAGAGGTTGGACTGTCTGAATAGTCAGTGTGGAAAAAAAACTGTGAGAGATGGAATCTTATTGCACCATAAAAATAACAAATATGGATTCAGAGAAATCTAAGAAGACTCAAGAATTTTGAGGCAGAATATAGTGGGCAGAACCAGAATTAACCAATCAAAACTCCAGAAGAGCGATAATGAGTCATACTTCCCACATCTTGGTGAAAAAATGATTGTAAGTAGAGAATGAGACATACTAACAAAGCACAAACTTGTTTTACTTGATTCTAGTTATCTATTATAAAGGAGAGGTTTTTTTGATGGAGGGGGAGAATGTGGAAGAGAAAGGCAGAAGTGATAGTTATGCTAAAAAAGACAAAAAGAAAAAATGTGTAAGTGAAATGTTTAAAAATATACTATAGAAAGAAGAAAGTAGAAAGTTCGGAAGGGGATACAGAAAAGCAAGACAATCTTGTTAATGTTAAATTATTACACATACAGATATACATTTACATAGTTAAATTATACATATTTTAACATGCCTACATATGTATAGATATATATGTACATTATACACACATATGTACATTTGTGTAATTATATATTATTATATATAATATATATATAATTATATATAATATATATAAATATATATATTATATATATAAATTATATATAAAATATATATTATATATATATAAAATATAAATATATAAATATATATATATATATTATTAGACATAATATATATATAATTATATATATATATAAATATATAAATTATATATAAATATAAATATATAAATAATTATATATAAAACTAAGGTGTATATAATAGAGTCATGATTCCATATACCATCATTTTGGGGATTTTTTTATGTGAAAATGTTCAGATTGGCTGTTGATTTTCTAGTTCTACAGTCAAACATTTGTTTGATTCAACACTTAGCACATGCCTGGCACATGCTGTTTTTAGCTGTTTCAATGATGTCAAAGTCTTCATGACCCCATTTAGGGTTTTCTTAGCAAAGATACTTCTCTAGATCACTTGACAGATGAGGAACTGAGGTAAATAGGGTTAAGTGACTTGTCCAGGGTCACATAGCTAGTAAGTTCCAGAGGCAGGATTTGAACTCAGAAAGTTGATCCAAACCCAGAGCTGTATCCACTGCACTACCTATATTTATAAACTGCTATAAATCTAACTGATTCTATAAACTACCTATATTTATAAACTCCTATGACACTGCTTTAGTGCAGTGTCATAGGAGGAGTTATATAAACGCTTATTCCCTTCCTCTCAAACAGCTAATAATTTTTTAAATTATTTTCTTCCCTCTCCATTTTTGTACTCTGCCTTTATTCTTGATTGTTCCCCAAATTCTCCCACCTGTAGTAGCTACGTAGCCTTGAACATATTCATTTCTATAGAAATGTGTGCCAGATTTTCTTGGGACTTTTGGGGGCTATAGAAGAAACAAGGCATTAAATGATACCCGAGCAGCCTGTAAAAGTTCATTTGACCTCCTACATACTTTATACGTATTCAGAGAGTAACCCAGATAGTTGGTAACTAACTTTAATGACACCTGTCTAATTCAGAACCCAGAATCTAAAGGGAATAGACTCAAAAAAAGAATCTTTTCTTGATTTTTCTATGATATTGTATCTTGACATTTTAGAGGCAGTATTGGCCTCCATGTGAATGTCTTGGGCCTCATTAACAAACTTTGGGGGTAAAACCAGGGAATTCACAACTTCTCTTTATTTTTCACATTTTTCCATCTATACAATGTAGGTTGTAATTTTCCTATTGCTACATTAATGTCTTAAAGATGTATAGGGAATAATTACAAAGTGCTTGGGGATCTTTAAAACAAAAAAACTCATTTTTCATAATTATGTTTATTATCAGCTACCTCACTAGGCTACTCAATTCATTGATATTTTCTTTTGGTCTTTCGTATATGCTAATGGAAAAAGGCTACTGGTTACATGCAATTTTAGCTCTCCAGAAATAAATGACATGAAATGAATAAATCATGTTTCACTGTAGGTTTTCAGGCAGGGTGCAGGATTGCTAAATTATGCACTATGTAAAAGAGAGAATGAGAAAGAAATCAATCCTTGGCTAAGCCTGAGTGATCCATAGAATGTGATTCGAACTGTGTGGGTGAGGGACCCTCTTTGCAATGATTCTCATAACCTACTTAGGTTGGTAATTAGGACACAAGTAAGAGAAAAAGGGAAAAAAATAGGTATGTTGAATAGCAGCCCAGCAAATTTTAGAAGGATGCAGAAATATCAAATAGGGTAAGTCAACGAAGTTAAAGGACATAGAGGGGAAATGAAAAATGTTCAAAGATAAATTAACATAGGCCCAAGGGTTATACATGTAATTTAGCTAGAAAAAGTAATGTAGGTGAGCAAGGAAGTACAAAATTGGCATTACGTCTCTATAGATGAAATATGGTATAAAACAAATAGTGTAGCTAAACAGAGGGCCAGTGAGAAGAAACAGAAACACTCAAGAGAAAATAAAGATATAATTTTAAATATATGTGTACATGCATATAGATGTGTATCATCTTATGCATTAAAAGTAATAACATATTTCCATGGTACTTTGATTCACACTCACCCTGTGACACAGATTTAAGAGGACCACACAATACTCATAGGATCTTTATTGGAAATAAACATATCATGTTCATTTTGCTGATGGGAAAACTGAGTTTTGGAATCTTTCCCTGGAATCCAAAGTTAGGGTTAGTTCAACTTTTTAAAGCATGTTTAGACCATACTCTGGTCTCTTTAAGAAGTAAGTAAATAATGATGTCATTTTCAGATCAAGATGTGAAATTAACGCCTTCAACAAATTTCAGTTATTTTCTCTGAGAAAATACTCCCCTTTTTTAAGGTAGGAGTAACAGAAGCAGTAATGGGACATAGTAGGAGATCTGGAGTTAAAAGTAGCCCAAGGACAAGAATGTATAACAGCCTATGAAAGAGAAGCTATTGCCTTGTGAGTTTGGAATGGGGTCATTTCCCTCCCTGCCTCTCTAAATATCACAGTCACCTCTTATGCACCTGACATCAGTGGGAGAAGAAGCGAACATTATGAACGCCTAGGATAGAGGGAAGGGTTAAGTAAGAAGAATGACTTTGTTTCAGCACCCAGAATGAGATTCCTAATACCCCACTCTGCTTATCACTTCTCTTCTAAGTACTTGTGAAATTCATGAATTTGCTATTCCAATTTTTTGCTCAGTTGTTTTAATCATGCCTGACATTTTGTTACCCTGGGTGGGGTTCTCTTGATAAAGATACTGCAGTGATTTGCCATTTCCTTCTCCAGGTCATTTAAGAGATGCAGAAACTGAGGTAAATAGGGTTAAGTGACTTGCCCAGGGTCACTCAGCCAGTAAGTGTCTGAGGCCAGATTTGAACTCAGGAGATGAGTCTTTCTGAATCCAGGCCCAGGCACCCTCTCTATGTGCCACCTAAATGCCCCTGTAACAATTTAGCTGACTTTTAAAGGATCTGGTCAGCCATAGGTCTAGTTACAAAGTACTTAGCAGGCACAATGAAACCTTGATGATGTCAAGAACATCATCCAGAATTCCATATCTATCCTGTGTTCATAGTTATCTCTCTAGCAGTGAGTGTTCCCTTCATCAAGTTATTGCCAAGCAAACATGATGTTTTAGGATGAGAAGCAGACATTGCTAAGGGGTTGAGGATGGGGAAAGAAAATAAACCAATGTTTCCTCAGTACCCACACAGGAGAACAGATGTCAGCAGGAATAGATGTATGTTTCTCCAGGGTGGAAGAAGGAATACCTAATGCAATCAGAATCCTGGTAACATAAGTAACCAAGAAAGGAGAACGCTGAAACTTTGCAGAACTCTTTGGTTATATTATGCATCGTCCAATACTACGCAAAGTGGCAGTAACTACCAAAAACAAATATTTCCAAACTCCATTTTAAAAGAGAGAAAAACCACTTATGGATCAGAAAATCCAATGTGGTCTTCATTGCTTCCTTAGCATTAATCACAAAGCCACACCTCAAGAATTAGCTTTTCAGGAAGATAGAACTATATTGGGCAGCTAGCTAGGTGGCTGGGCGGATAGAATGCCAGACCTAGAATCAGGAACACTCTTCTCCCTGAGTTCAAATCTAGCCTTAGCTTACTAGCTGTGAGAGCGTAGGCAAGTCATTTACCTTGCTTGCCTCAGTTTCCTCATCTGTAAAATGAGCTGGTGAAGTAAACAGCAAGCACTCCAGTATCTTTGCCAAGAAAACCCCAAAAGGTGTCTTGAAAAGTCAGATGTGACTCAACCACCACAAGTAATTATATTGAGTCCACTTCCTTCTTAAATCAGTTAATTTAAAAAAAGATTATGTGGCTATTATTTTTATGTGACTATTATCATGACCCACCTTATTTGTTAAACTGTTTTAAAAGTAAAATTGTAAAATGACAAATATAAATTTTTTTTCTTTTAAAGACTTTAGAAAAGTAATCAGTGACAACTCTCTAACATCACCAGTCCAGACACATTTTTGCACACAACTTCTTGGTTTTCCAAAAGTTATTTGGTCAATTCAGTTTTTGCAGCCAATGCTGGATTAGAAACAAATTAGACAATGAATCCAAATGGGTTGAAAGAGGAAAAAAATAGATTTTCTCCATTGTTAAATGACATACTGCACTTAGCAGTACATCAACTCTGTCTTATCTCAGTAATTTCTGAACAACAAAAACCTTGGCCAGAACTCAATTCCCTTTCCATTTGCTACAGTTTCCTCTTTCTTTGTGCTTAAGGTTTGTTGCAACTTACAACTGCTGCCTCAATTTTGTCTATTTCTTGTTTAGAGCCTTTGAATCTTGAGTTTATTTTCTGTTGCCATGGGAACTAGTTTCATGCAAATAAAAAGTAGCCTTCTCCTGACCATGTGTAAAGACATTTCCACCATCCTTATCACCCTCAGTGTTATGTGCTCTGGATTCCAGATAATTAAACTTTTTTTGGATTTTCTCTCCTAAGTTTTATAAACTTGAACTTACCTGATTCTCCTCTCCATGTCTGTAATTACTTTGCATTTTCTCTACCTGCCATCTCTTACTCTCTATGAGTATACTTAAAAGATTTCATCTTGTTTCTACTTGAATACATTTTCATTCTGTTGATATCTCTGTTCTGCCAGCTACTATGATATAAAACAATTCTTCATTTCAGGGTTGTTTTTACAGTCCTCTTGTGCTGTTTTCAGTGAGATTCATCAGAATATAGCCTCCCCACTTCTATACAAGTTTTACTAAAATACTTTACACAGGAAAGATGAACTTTATAAATATAACAATAGCAAGAATTTGTAATAAAACATTTTTTCCAATTATGTCTCAGTTTGGAGGCAAAATAGATTTTAAGAATTTATTTATAGTTCTGTACACAAGGATACATATAACTTTGCTTTATAGAGGGATATATTATATTACTTTACAGAGCAAATGGACTGTCCAACTGGTAAATATAACATAAGAGAATGATAAAATTCATCCAAACAAAAGGTTCTAGGAAAATTTGGAAAGTCAGGAAAAGCTTTCAACTTGGTAAGGGTAGGAAGTGATAGAGGGAAAGGAAAAAGGGGACAAAATGGTATATTGGAAACAGTACTGACTTCAGTTAGGAAACCTGAATTCACATCCCAGTTTTGAGGCTTAGTGACCTGTATCACATTTGGCAAGTTATTTAACTTCCTTTGGCTTCAATTTCTTCAGCTAAAAATGAGGGAGTTGAGCTAGTTGGATTTGGAAACCTACATCTCTAAATCTCTGGTTCCTCAGAACTAGTGGGAAAGAAAAGGAATGGATCAGAAGATTTAGATCAGAAGGCCTAAATTAAGCTGAGAAAGAAAATAAACATTTTAAAAGGCAGATCATTGAGATTTGCCAAGAGGTGAGGAGGGAATACATTTCCTTCCTGTGCAAAAACATGGAGGAGGAAAATATAAGGAAAGAGCTAATAAACTAGTTTTACAGGAATGTAGAGTGTATGAAAGGAAGAAAGGTGAAATAAAGCTAGAAAAGTCAGCACAGGCTAGGTTGCTGAGGACTTGAAATGTCAGACTAACGTACATATATCCTAGAAGGCATAAAGAACCTTCACACTTTCACACTAACAATTTTTTAGGCTGGAAGTTGACATGGTCAGATCTATGCCTTAGGAAAATTACCATGGCAGATACGTGAGGGGTGAATTAAAGAAAAGACTAGACAGAGAAAGAGCAATTACAGGGCTTTTAAAATAGCCCAGGAGAAAGGTAAGGAGGGCCTGAAATACGATGGTAGCAGTGTGATTAAAGGAAAGAGGGCAGACTCAAGAGATGATGAAGTAAAATCAGAGGAAGGAAAAAAAGCAAGGATAACTCCAAAATTTTAAACCTGGGCAACTGAAAGGATGATAGTAACATCAACAATAACTGATAAGACGATGGTAGCATCAACAATCATTTAATGGAGTAAGGGATTAATCTGATCTGGATCATGCTGAGTCTGGGGGACTTGTAGGGCATCCAGATGGAGGTGCAGGGCTAGAGTTCCAGAGAGAATTTAGGGCTGAATTATATAGAGTTTAGAATTATTTGCATGAAATGATAAATGAAGACTTGGGAGTTGATGAGATCACTAAGGAACAGGAGAAAGAAGAATAACAGGACATAGGACAGAGGGTAAAGAAAACACACAGCTTAAGAGGGTAAGAAATGGATGATAAACTAGTATAAAGAACTGAAAAGGACCTGTTGGACTTTTATAGGAGGAGCAGCTGAAGCCAGTGAAGGAGGGAGTGTCTCCTAAAGGACAGTGCCAGAGACTGCAGCAAGGTCATGCAGTATGGGGACTGAAAAAAGGCCTTTGAATTTGGCAATTAAGAGTTTTCTGACTGCCTTGGAAAGAGTGGTTTTGGTAGAGTAATGACAAACTGAGCTAAATTTCAAGAAGTTGAGAATTGAATGGATGGTGATAAAGTGGAATCGATGAGCACAGCTCCTAAAGGATTTAACAGCAAAACAGCAAGGGAAACATAGGTCAATAGCTTAAGGGAATACAAGGTCAAGAAAATGCTCCTTTTTTTCCCACTAAAGATGAACATACTTAACCATGTTTGTATTTACTAGTAAAGGATCCCAGAATAAAGATTGAATGAAGATGAGAGAGATGAAATAAAAGTCAAAGCCAGTTCCTGAGGAGAATGGGAAAGAAAGGAGATCAAGGGTCCAAGGTGAAGGGGACCAAATTGTGCTCAGAGATGATGGCAAAGACGACCTAGTCATGTACGTTCCTAGGCGTGAATGGCATACGTTAAGCATCCAGGAATTAGTAACATCAGTGCCATTGATTTCATGAGTCCTAATGTACTTTTTATGGCCTCTAAGGTCACTTTCAGTCCTAAATCTATGATCTTACACTCCTTTAGGCATCTGGCCATCATGTTTTCGAAACAGAATCTCTAAGAAACCATATTTACGTGTGACCCATTTTCCTTATTTCTATACCAAGTTTGAGGATGAAATAGATATATTTTCTCAACTCCTAGGAGGTGCCACTGCCAGCAGGAACCCCTGATGGCATAAAAGAGCAGTTGAAGAGACATAAATGGTATTTAATTAAATCCTGTTTGTAGGAAGTAAATGGAAGAGTTAACTACTGCTTGTACCTCTTTGACTCCTTTTATCAAGCTTTCAAAGGTTTCTTTTAAAAGGATTACTGCTGTACAGAGCCACAGCAGGCTGAGAGGAGGAATATTTTGCTTTAGCCTGAAGCTCTCTGCTTTCAGAGTTGTATCCTTGCAAAAATTTGCCTCTCCATCCATTCTAACTACATTTTTTAAGAGGAAAACATCTGCCAAAGTGTAATAGAAAAGCAATTAAGCAAAAAAAGAAGATAACATTCCTCTGTGCCTCTAACATTGAACCAATTGCATACACTAACTCCTTAAGATGAACACGTTTTTGGTTTGAGGCCTAACCACATGTTCAGATGATGCCACACACCCCCTTGGATTGATCTAGTATCTGTTTACTTATGTCCATTTATATTAGTCTCCCTTTTACAAATATAGAAACTTGATCATCTGAATGCAGCCTCTGAAGCCACAATGAATGCATTTGGTACTTCAGTGGATAATGAAAAAAAATCGAGAAAATCAATGAATTAAAAAGCTAAGTAGAGGAATCCTTGTGTTAAAATGTAAGATGTTTGGTGCGAGATGAACACAGAAGAATGACTGTTCACAAAAGAGATAATAGCATGAGTGGGCTTCTTCTATCATGATGATCAATATTTATTTGTCCTTAGCAATTTTCTACTGAGAATACAGTACTTCACCGTGACAGAGTTTAGAGTAATTTGCTGGCAAATGAAATTCATCAACAAGAAATTTAGACTCTACATATGTTTTTTGTAAATTAAGAAAAAGAATTCAGTAAATGAACAGAGGCAGATAAGCCAGGTGAAATAATACTTATGATGCAGGTGAAGAATTAAGTATTTTCTTTTCATTTAAATGAGCAGCTTTTCTTTGTATGAAGATATGTGGCTGGGATTTTAACATTTCTTCTCAATATATGATGTTTTTAAAATAGAATTTTAGAGAAGTAAGAGTACTTGGAATCTAGTTCACCATCCTTGTTTTGCAAGTGAGAAATTGAAGCCCCAAGGGACTTGCCCACGGACACTTAGCTAGTAAATGATGAGGGCTCTAAACTGGAATTTCTGAAAATATTTTGTTTTCTTCCATGCTCTCCACAGATTTGTCTTGCCTCTTCCAAGTCAGATCTTTGCACTGCAGCATGCTATAACTGCATAAGAGGTATCATTCAAAACAAATTCTGGTTCTAATTGTACATTATACCTAAATAATGTATAATTAGCATAGAATAGTTATGATATAATAACTCTAATTCATTATCAATGATTTAGGGAGCTCTGATAAAGTTTGCCTACAAAGAGATAGCCTCCACAACTTCCAAGAGGAGGAAGGTGCATGAACAAGATGGCGGCAGTGGCATTGTTCTTTGTTTTGGCCATTATATCACTAACCATTGAAAGAGATTGCTTTTCTAGAACCTTATGATCTTATATCTTTAAAACTTAAATTTTTGTGATGGCTGTTAATGAGCCTTTAACAGGAAGAGACCAAGCTCTAAAATCTGCCAAGGACCTCATAGTAAGTTTAGTAAGGTGATCCGTAAAAATACGTGAACAGAAATAGAAGTGGGGGGAGAGAGGATTAAGGGGCAAGACAGGAATTGAGATTTGGAATTGAAAGGGAATCAGATGGGTTTCCCAAATAAAAAATGCAGTTTAAGATTTGGAAACAAATTGGCACAGGAATCGTTGCAGCTGTAGCCATTTTCATCCTCTGATGCTTTGAAAGACTGGAATAATTAGCAGGGAATTGTTAGATCCAGTAGCAGCAGCAGCTATGTGCTGGTGTTTGGGGATTTTTCCCCCTCTTCCTGCTAGGAAATTAGGAAACAAAGAAAGCAGAGGAATAGCTTGGAATAACAAATAGGAACTAGATTGGATGGAAGCCACCTGCAAGAGATTTTGATGGAAAGTTGCCCTGAACCCCTGAAGCATATTGGGACAAACTGAATAAACTTGGGAGGTTCTAGCCCCAAATTAGGAGATTAAAGATAATATCTCTATTCCTGTGGAAGAATTAGATTTAGGAGTCATTGACCAAAGGGAAAGATTAGGGAGAAATGTTCTCAATTAAACTCAAGTATTCTTTCTTTAAATCTGGCTCTAAATTATGCACAATTTCATAAATGTAATAATTATGCTTAAATATTTTAATAAAATTATATATATATATATATATATTTACCAAACTTGAGAAACTAGTGGAAAAGCATACCATATTTTCTTTGACTCAGGTAACATGCCTGTGGGAAACCATAACCCAGACACTACCAATTTATTCAAATGAAGAACACATACTTCAGAAGAAATGAGCAGTCTAATGAGTACTACTAATCAAATCCTATAACTTGATGTCAGTTTTTATAGCACTTCTTTTTATTCCTTTATTTTCTGGTTTCTTTTCGTATATTTTCCTGGAGTTCCTCTATCCCTACTGCTGCCCAAAGAAAAAGTAGTTAACTATTTTCTCTGAGTGAAAGTAAAAATATTGAAATTTCCCAAGAATTTTTGCTTCTGTCTTCTAACCAGACTATGGTCTATGAAGATGCCAGTATTATCTAGAGGTGCAATCCTTGTGAAACCCTGCCTCTATATTAGTCTAAAATCATAACAAAAGTTCTTACAAAGCTGTCTTGTGAAAGGTGTGACAAAATGGAATTCACACCTGCAGAAAGACTTTTTTCCTATGAGTTTGACTTGATAACAGAATTAGAAAGATAAGAAAGCAAGAGAGGAGTCTTTCTCATTGTCCTCAGGCTATTATTTTAGGAATTAGATAGAGTGAGTCATAAATCTTAATAGAAATTCTCACTTAGAATTTGTACAGATTTGTACAGTAGCGTCAACCTACTACTTATTAGTAAGTGGAAAAAAGTAGGAATTAGAGATTCAGATTTACAATGGACCTTCAAAGATGGAAATGGCCTTTTGAGTTAAACAATACTCAACTCATGTTCATTTCTACTATCTTTTTTTTCGGCAATGACCCTTTAAAGACTAGCCTTATTTAACTTTAGAAGACTTTTCCCCAAAAGGTGATTTTCGTTATGGTGATATGTTTAATAGACTGCCTTCCACATCCCAGCCCTGCTAATTAATATCCATTTGACCTTGAGGGTGGGAGAAGGGATATCATCATTTCACCTTCTAATCCTCTAGAGAATGAAAAGGATTTGGATTGGATGATCTCTGGAGCTCTTCCTTCTAGATCTAAATCTATGAGTCTATAATTCCATGATCAATCATGCCACAAAATCTTTGACTGATATAAATCAAGAAATGAATTCCAAAGTTAAGAAGAAAATAAGAATATCTTCCTTTTTCACCTTTGAATTTATAACATCAAAGTACATAAAACAATCTTCCCATGGTTCAGTCTTTACTGGTATACACACCATTCTACTGGACAGTAGACATTAAAGGGCAATGCAGTAGGTATATAAATACTTGGACTCTTACCCTTATTCGTACCATAGACTCATTAATAGGGCAGTCTGGTGAAGTCTTTTCTCAGAATAATGTTTTTAAATGCATAAAATAAGATGAATAAGACAATAAAGGAAGCCAATTATACTCAAATACAGTTATCGAAATAGTTTTGTAAACAAGTTCACAAAGCCCAGTTTAAGAACCCCTTCCACTGCATCTGGCTCACATATAAAGAAAGTCCTGCACATCCAACTGGAGGAAAACTTAGCAGTAGCTGTTCAGAAGGTGAGAAATTAATGCAAATAAATTCCCTATCTCCCCAGCAGATCTGCTTCCTCTCTTCCGTTCCCCTCCACCCCACAGCAGAGAAAAGGAGGAATATTACAGCTGATGTTGTTCACTTTATGTATCAGTGACCTAGAAAAAGGAGTGTGCATCAAAGCGAGGCAGTGTGCTAATGATGCCAAACCGGAGAGCGAGGCAATGACACAGAGAGGAGAGCACTGCAAGTGAAGATAACCCTGCAAAACTAAGGACCTGCTCAGCCCTGCCCATTTCCTCTGCCTCGTGTCTACATGAGACAAGGTCTCTTTGGCCACAGGAACTTCAGACTTGTTTGACACAGGGGCACGTCCCTCCCCAGGTCCTGCTTTGTCCCTCATTTGTCCCATCAATTACCAGATTCAATGGAATCTGCTGCCCTCACATGTTTTTAGAAGGCTCTGATGCTCACTGGCTGACTTTGGAATTAGCGTACTTAAGTTTATACCGAACCTCTGATGCGTAATATTTGTGCAACATTGGCCAAGTCACTTAACTTCAATGGTCTCGGTTTTCTCACCTGTAAAATGAGAGTTGGACCAAATGACCTCTGAGGTGCCCTTCTGCTCTAAATCTCATCCTAAAAACTCAAGTCAAAGCACTTTGTGTTTTAGAGAATATCTTTTGAGAAGCTTCACTGACTCCGTACTTGTGAAATGGGAAATGCATCAACTTCAGAGTCGGGCTGCCTTCTTTCTAAACCTGCCCTGGCATTGGCTACCTGCATGACTGGACAAATCACTTTTTGTCCAGACTTCATTTTCATCAGCTGCCAAGTTGGGGTGGAGTAAAACAGATGGCCTCTCAGACTCCTTCCTTCCCTAATGTCTATATTCCTGTGATCTCCGAGTTCTCTAAAGAGATCAAAGGCTAAATTAGCTGTCTGATGTTATCATTCTGCTAAAGAAAAACAGACATCATTGACTAAGAGGCACCAGAGGAGCAGCCTTTCACACCTAACACTACATGGATTACTGAAGTCTCTCTCTCTAAAGCCTTCTTCACATGCTTTCCTTTACCCAGGTCGCTCTGGCCAGTCATCTCTTTCTATCAGATGCTCAGGGAGTGTTCACGCTTTATGTACATACTTGCTTGTACTTGTTGCCAAATAGCATTTCTTTATCTCTGTCTATGTCTGTGTCTGTCTCTGTATCTCTGTCTCTATCTCTGTCTTTTTGTATCTGTCTCTCTATTGCCTCTCTTTTTTCCTCTCTCTCTCTCTCTCTCTCTCTCTCTCTCTCTCTCTCTCTCTCTCTCTCTCTCTCTCTCTCTCTCTCTCTCTCTTCCTTTGTGTCTGTGTGTGTGTCTGTGTGTGTGTGTATTTATCTGTCTGTTTGTCTCTCTATCCCTGTGAAGCTTGCAAAATATCAGGGGAAATAATTAGCTTGTCATATAAGGACAGAGGAACATTTGTTCCTAAGCAGTTGCGATTGAGTCAAGAAGATGTAAAGATGCTCATCCAATTAACACACCCTATACATGTAATGGTGCAGTGGAAAGAATGGAAAGCTTAAAACCAGGGGAGAGTTCAAATCCTGATTCCAACATTTACTAGTTAGCTGAGCCTGGGTAATATAAGGTATCCTAAAAAGTCTTACTACAGCTTTAAGCTTTTAGGGACTAACCCCTTGTACAAAATCAATGAGCTTTACTTTGCTTATTTGTAAAAAATAAAACAACAGCCACAAAAAGCCTTGTGCTATTTCTCTTAGCATTTTGGGGAAGAGGCCTTTAAATCAGAGTCATTCTTATTGGAATGTTGTACTCAAATCATCTTGTGCTGCCTTTCCTTGTTCCTTTTTTGGTACTCGTTTTGAGATGGTCTGATATCCTTTGGAAAGAAAAGGAGTTGGTGGGAAGTCATGGGATCCTAGATTTAGAACTGGAAGGGACCTACCTCAAACCCCTCATTAAACAGATGAGGAAACTGAGGTAAAGCGGGTTTCTTGTCCATGATCACCTATCTAGTGTCAGCGGCAAGACTTGAACTCAGGTCTTTCTAGCTCTAACACTAGTACTCTGTCCATTCCATCAATTGTTGCCTAGTTGTGACGCATATATCTATATCTATATATCTATATGTGTGTATAGATATATATGTGTGTGTGTATGTATATATATACATACATATACACATATTCTTGAGAGTCAATATATCAGTATTTCAAAAGACATGTGATTTCATCCTATTGAGTTCTCCCTCTGACGATACAGATCACAGCCCTTCCATACTTGAGAAGACAGTCTTCTTCATTGGTTAATGTAATGAAAAAACATTAATCACATGCCAGACAACCTCCTGGTAATGACCCCCTCTGACTTTAGCTGAACAGCTCCTGAGATAACAATCTGTCATTGAACCTTTACAAAACATCCTTCCAATTTGGGAGCACCAGGAAACCCTTGTATTCTGGTTTAACTATTAAGAACTCAGATTCACTTCCCATGGCATGATGAAGCATCCAAGCAGGATTTGAGAAGAATGTGTGAGGGTCACTTCATTTTTGTCCTTTTCTGTAATCCAAAGATACCTGCAGGACAAAAGAAGTCTATAGCACTGTGTCCGTGTACTTGATGGCCCCAGTCTTGTTTAATACCTCGGGATGTTACAGTTTCTGATGATTCCCATCTCAGCATCACTTCTGGATGTGTCAGCATCTACCATTTCACTCCCTTCGGATTTCCATTGTCACAAAGATGACTGAATAGCATAAGCCTAGAATTACAAATAATTCTAAGTCATTATGCCTGATGGCCTGATGGGGAATAAAAGTAGATGGGTTTCATGACAGACATTTCTGTGGTTCAAAGGCCTTTTCCCTCTTACTTCAAAGCTCTGGTTGATGGAAATTGCAGAAATCTGACCATTAGACCTGTACAAGATGATTCAATAAGACATGTAAACTCCTTAGTAATTGATATATTTATTTGTCAAACAAATTAGGATATCAGACGACTGGAGAATGACACTTAAGGAAGCAAATGTTCACTATTCACTTAATGCTTTTTGAAAAGGACATATTGCAAGTTAATCACACATAAAGATGTGATGGGCCAAAGAAAGGCATAAAAAGCAACAGACATTTTTGGACATGGAAACTGGTGCATTTGCTTTGCTTGGCTGTGATTATTTAGTACAAGAGTTTTTCTTTTCTTTTCTCTCTTTTGGTTTTTAATTGAGGGGGGCACAAAAATACTCCAAAGAGGACCATTAAAAGTTTTTAAATGTCCAGAAGAAAGCAAAGGTACAGAAGGAAGCATGAGCAAATGGGGCAGTTTTCACATGTAGAATTTATTATATGCTTTTAAAAAAATTAATAGAGATTTCCAGTGTCATAGAGAATCCTCTTTTTTCTCTGTTCATGGAAATGCTTTTTCTTTTGGTATTTCATTTCAGAATGAAAAATTACTTTAAAAATGCACATCAGTACAAACAAAGGATAATACTTTCCCTTCACCTGGTGCTGGTGACTGTCTAACACAGAAAAAGTTTTCAAGAGTAACCAGAAAGTAAAACACTAAAGTATGTGTTGTTTGTCCTTCTTTCTTGAAGAGGACCATGATGACATGAATAGCAATTGAACTGGATTTGAGTGAGGCAGGACCGGGCAAAGTCACCAGCCTCACTTTCTCCTGCAGAGCCTCTGGGTGCAGTGGCCACATATAGATCAGGAAGACTGGAGATGGCCCAGGATGCAGGGGGAGACCTTGGTGTTTTTAAGCTAAAGACTTTTTGAGTTCTCACTTTGAGTGAGGCAATGTCCATTGAATAAACAGACCTCCTTAAAAAGTGAGTCAAGAGGTGGCCCCTTTAATTAAAAAAAAATCAAATTGGGAGGGGAAGACCATCAACTTTCTTAGCCAAAAGAGAAACAGTTACTATTTACATTCACTCTAGAAAGTGAGGCAGGTGAATGGGGAACTCAGAGTATGACAGAAAAAGAGCAATATCCACACATCCTCTTTGTCCCATCCACACCTTCCAGGGTATTTCCCATCTCGTTGGCTACACTCTACCATCTGCTTTAAATTTTGAAACAGTTACACATGTTGGTGGTATAGTTTCAAACTCCTGTCTTCAATGTCTTCTCACCTCCATAACATTTTCCATTTAGCAATAACACTTTAAAAATCTACTTAAACTCCCTCTTCTAGTGCCAGGCACTATTCCGCCAGTTTGGATTTTTACTTTTTAAGATCTGTATTGCAGTAAGCTTGATCACATGACACATGACTAATTTCAATGAGATGGTTTGTCACACTTGTCATGTAATCATGTAAATGATTACATCTGTATATTTGTAAATGTCTTATCAACATTCCAGCCATGTCCAGGTGTTATTAAAGTGCTCTGTGTATTTACAACGAGGAAATAGCTACTCAGGGGTAGCAAGGGCCTCATGGTGCTTTTTTATAAGACCTGAATGGCTAACCTTAAACATATGGCAAAATGTCAACTTAGTTAATTAAGTTTTGACAACTTGGACTCTTTATAGTTTCAACAGATGGACTCTATTTACCCAAAGGTCTAAACTATTTTGGGGGTATGTGTAGTTATGTGTAGTTCTTCTGGATTCCTTCACCAAGGCCTGACTAGAGGTTTCCATAAAAATTACTTCATAAGACTGCAGGAATGTAACTTGTTTTTAACATACAAGAACTTATACATCCAAGTGGGCATTGTACACCAAATAGTCATTGTGGGACAGTAAATATTTACTGGCACAGATATTTACTAAGTCCAAGAACTTGAAAGTACTTAACCAAGATCACAAACTTATTAAGAAGCAATGCTAAATCTTGAACTCAAGTCTTTGGACTCTGAAACAAGTGTTGTTTTTTTTTCTTGTTGTGTCACACTCTCTTTCTATAAATATAGAAAATGGTACTGGGAATAAAGAAATGCTTTATTGTACAAATTGCTATGCCTCTGACTTTAGTCTGAAACAATTTCCTGGGGATACTAAGAAGTTAAGTAATTTTCTCCAAGTCACACCAATATAAATACATGGAATTATGTATGTATGTATGTATGTATGTATGTATGTATGTAAAATATGAATGCCCCAAAAAACTTCATTTGATTGTAGGGAATAGGGAAATGGGCTGGGGGCAATTACTATGATAGATAACAAAATATAATAAAAAATATCTTTCAACCAATCAAATATTACTTAACTCCCTACTCTATGCCAGTCACTCTGCAAAGAAAAGAATGAATGAAAAAAGAATGAAACAATCCATACCTTTAAGGAAGTTGCATTCCAAAAGCCAGTGCATGGAAACTTGGACCAACCATAGTATCATAAGATTGCTAAGTTTGGCTTAAGAACTGGTGGCATTTAAATGATTCTGGAAATAATAATACATGAGCAGTTATTGATATGAGCAATAAACAACTAGAATAGCAAAAAGCTCTTCTGAGTCAGGAGCAAACTCGATGTGCCAATAAATAACAAGAGAAAGAGTTGCCCTTTAAAACCCTGTCTCCTTCCAGTACATCATTGTTTGAATAAAGCTTAGATGAAAGCAAGGAATGAGGCACATCTTAAGGTGGGGAAAAAATAGAAATGGGAAATGAAGGGGAAAAATATGGAAGCTTATGTTTCCATTTATATAGATTCAAGCCTCCCCAGATCACCCTTTTCCTGCCTGTTCTATTAATGACAAGTGCCAAGAAGCTCTTTACTGGGAGTTTCTTTTCAGAATTAAAGAACTGTTGAATTTAGTCTTGAAGGTGAGCTGGTAAAGGTAACAAATAGCTTGGATATGGAAGGCATTTGGGAACCACACCTAGCTGACAGAAAAAATGATGTTCACATAAACTGAAGCTGCTTTTTGTACAGAACAAGTATTTGGATGCCGGATGTATATGAAATATTTGGGGGAAAAAATTTCAAGGTAAAATATTCCCTCCTATTTTAACCCCCTAATCTCAACATTTCGTAGTTAGCTCAAAGAAGTAAACTTGGCATAAATAAAAAGGCTACTTATAAAGTAACTTCTTTATATTTAGCATATCTACCTCAAATGGTTTCCACAAAGATGACTAAAATTCACTGGCAAAATGCAGCCACCTCTGGGGTGAAATGTATTAACAGTTTAATAGCATATACCATATAATAGCTCAGACCTTGAGGGCAAATAGCAGAGCATTCTTTTTGAAACTAAAGAAGAATTTTTGAGTAACTGGAACTTCACTCTCCAAGTTGGCATTTAGCCACATGCTAAGGTTAACACCTCCAGTCTTTTGAAAAGCGTCATGGGATCCTTAATAGCTCTGAGTAGTCATTTCCTCATTTTTACATGTCATCTAAAAGATGAAATGCCAAAAGCACATCTGGGGTATTGGTTTAGCACTGACCCAGGGGAAGGAGTACCACATAGTCAATTACTTCCCACAGAACCTGGATTTTTTCCTGTCATAATACTACAAAAAGCATGAATGTACTTATCACATGTTAAGTTTATGTTGAGCTGAACAAGAAAGTGTGTTTGTGGATGGTTGGGTTTGCATGCACTCTTTGAACATATAACAGTAGAAGGAACCATTGCCAGGTCTTAAGCAAAGGTGTCACATGTGATATAGGTTGCCATGAATTAAATGAACATGAAACTTACCTCTCAGCCCCAGCATTGTTCAATGGTCAGGTTTGTACCATAAAGCTAAACTTTGCACCAGAAGGGCCTGCTTTCTACTTCTGCAGTGAAAATCTACATAAAAAACAAATAAACTCAAAGATAAAAGATATCATCCACATTTATATCCCTTTGCCTAAGACTGCTTCCTTATGTCTGAAACATATAGCGTAATTTGAGTAAGATCTTATGGAGAATTGATAGGATATAAAAATAAGATCCTAATTTATAATGAATGAAGGCATGAATGAATGAAAAGCATTTTAAGTGCTTAGTATATTCTAAGCACTGTGCTAAGAGATATTAATGCAAAGATGAAACCAGTGTGTAATCTCTGTTAAGAGTACTACCATATGTAGCACTTAGTGGTACACATGACATTGTATACATCATTAATGTGTGAATGTACAGGTCTTTCCATGGATAATTTTAAGACAAAAAGTTTGTATTAGGTCACAAGATCTATGATATACTGTAATTAGAAAGGAGCCATAATTTGGGGTTTTGTTAAACAGCTCCGTTACTGTTGTCTTATAATCTACCTCCTAATTACCTGCGTACCAGGCAGGAGCCTTTTGTTAAGTCTCTCTATCACCACAGGAACAGAGGCCAGTGAGGGTTACTTAATTACAGCCAGCAAAGCTGGAAAATTCAATATTACTTTTGGAAGATAGTAAGGCAAAATGTTGCTCGTACACTATAGGGGAAAAATAATGTGCAATTTTTGCTCCCCACCCTTTTTCCCCTCATATGATATACTGGAAACTAAAAATGTTGTTAAAAAGCACTCTAATAAAAGATCTGAAGCAAAGAAACTTTGTTTATTTCTCAGAAAAGATATAATGTACCGAAGAGCACGCAGAGTTCCACATAGATATTTAGACAATACAATAGTGTGTGAGAACCAGCCGGTTAAGTTAATGGGCTATTCCAAATACCAAAGAACTTAATTGATAGCTTAAAGTAAATGAAACTATTTGTAAATATATGGAACTAGAATATATGTATTGGTATGATTGAATTCAAACATCTGTGACCTGAAAAGCAATTAAGTTAATACAACAGCCCATTGGTCTTCTTATCCAATGAAAGTCTTTTTTTAATTAACTTGTTTTGAATTAGAAATATATAGATGGACAGCCTTAGTGTTTCATTTGCAACCACAAAATAAATAAATAAATTATTAGAGATATGCCTTTAAAACATTAGGGGACTCCTCTATGGAAGATTTCTGAAAGGCCAGAAAAGAGAATTGCACAGAAATGAAGACATGAAGTGCTTATGGTTTGCATGGATGCTGAGATTACCCACCCTGAAGAGGTCAGAGATCTAATTTTAAACCCAATAAAAATGTATTTATTTTTATTAGTTTCTTTCTCTCCGTAAATATTTTCATATTGTGACTCAAGCTTCTTCCTGTGATTTGGCAAATCCTATTTACCACTGCAAAAAGTCTGGTCTATGTGCAAATTGACTGGTTTTTACATATGGACTCCAACACACACATTACAGTGATTGATTATAGAAAGGCAAACATGGGTAGGTAGACTCCTTGGGCCTCTCATTTGATCAATCTCAACTTCTGTGAGAGCCATTTCTAATTTCCTGTGCCACCCACAGAGGTGGTCCCTTCTTCTATTTCACCCTCACTCCAGACCACTATGCTGCAAAAATCTTAAATTCTAAGATTCCCCTCTCTGTTCATAATCTCCAGTCTTTCCATATTTCCACTCACTCCATTCCCCTTGAACTTATTCTTTATCATGATTTTTGGTCCCTATAGCCTTACTTCCTAGCTATCATCTTTTTCTGATTTTACTTCCCCACTCTCCCTTCACAATCATGACCCAGAGTCAGCCATTTCAACAGCATGGCCTAGTGAGGAGCCCTGGTCCTCGAATCTTGGACCAAGTCTCTGTTCCATCTAGTTGTCTGACTTGGATAAGTCATATCATTTGCTCTGAGCCTATTTTTTCTCATCTATAAAGTAAGGGTGTTTGACTAGACATTCTCTAATGTTCCTTAAATTTCTATGCATTCTTGACCCAATGGTCCTTTCCCTTTCCCCTGCTCAAATTATCCTCAGCACTGAAAAACACATACATGTATGTGCAGGCACACACACACATACACACATGCATGCACAAGCACACACATATATACCAATAGTGACATGCCTTTTCTTATCAAGCTTCTGAATGATCCTGGAGGAAATCACAAAATTTTAATGATTAGACCTCTACAGATTAATGCTATTTCACTGTAGCTGTATCTGGCAGCTAGAATGTTAATTTCTAACCATATCTGATTTATTCCTTATAACATAAAACAGAGGGGTAGAGACTATAGCAAAGAGCATAGACATCTGACCTCTGAATAAAGATGTCTGACACATGCTACCTATAGGATACTAGACAAGTTACCTAACCTCTCAATGCCCCCTAGACAACTCTCTAAGACTCTAGGTTGTTGATCAGCCAATGAATAGAGAAAGTTTTCCTCAGGTCATTTCACTTGCTTGTGCCTCAGTTTCCTCATCTGTAGAATGTTGGGCTACATGACCTCTAAGATCCCTTTTAGTGATGAAGATATGATCCAATAAGCCTTGGTAGGTATTCTTCAAATCTCTCACAGATGTTCCTGAAAACCTTACAAATGGTCCATTAAGGGACCTTCATGCAACCATTCCATTTTTGAGGTTGCTGAAATTTTACTTCAGAAAACACTAGGTTCGCCTTGCAGCATAAGTGAAGTCTCTGCAAAAGTGTATATTTTCCTAAGAACTGAGCCAGAACTTCATGCTATCATGTACCCTGAATGTTGTATAGTGTGCTGGTATCTTGGGACTTGGAAGGGAAAAATATTTCCTCTGTCATACCAAGCTATTAAAATGGAAACATTTGGCTTCCTTTGCCATATATAATTGGGTAGACATGATAGGACATTCTGTCACTATTTAAATTGATTTGATCATGCTCTGAGTTGTATATGGGGGCCATGTTGCATACCACAAATAACCTACATGACCTTTTTCAAGTATTTGTTTTGGGGTCATTTGGACTCTGGGTAGAAGAGACTGTTTTGATTGAGGAAGGAGTCTCACCATCTCCCACCTCAAAATAAAGCTGAATTCTTCCAGTTTGACCCAAACCAGGCTACACTGCAGAACTGTGTTTGTAATCCCAGCTGTATATTAGAAACCACGAAGCCAACTGCATTCTACATAAAGATTTCGTATTATATATGTCAGAGACATGCATAAAGGGTCAAAGAACTCTTCTCAGTTGTCATTAATCTGAACTTTGAAGCAAAAAACTGACAAGCAAGGAGGTGGGAAGAAGATTTTGTATTGAAGTATGTCCAGATGTGACAGTAGGAAATTTCATTGTCAGATGATGGGTGGTTTCAGTCTTTAGACCATTGGCCTTTGACCTTCAAGGCCTTTTCTTGAATTGCATCCAGTCCTCTCCAGTAAGACTGTAAAGCTGTCAGTTTAGATCACTGTTGGAAGAGGAACTAACCAGAAGGAGCTGAAGAATTTCAGTTCTGTGATTAGTGGACTATAGACTGCTTGTCAAAACCATTTGCCAGTATTTGAGTTGCCATTATTGCACCAGGCATTCCCTAAGTGTGGCCTAATACGGTGAATTTCCTAGTCTCACACGTTCCACAACAAAGTATTTCCAAGACATAGTGCTTGGAGGTAAGGAAATACTGTCTTACCCAAATCTAAACAAAAGTCACCTCCTTCCCTCTGCCTCTTTACTTCTATGTGTGCTTCTTGTTTCCCCCATTAAACCGCTTGTGAGTAGGAATTGTATTTTTTATTGCTTTTGTATCCTGGTGCTTAGGATCATAGTAGTTGCTTAACAAATACTTAGTGAGTGATTTTTACCAATTTTGAGATAGGGAAACATGGTCTTGATTGTCTAGAGCAAGGGATCTTGCTGAGATCTATGAACTGGTTTTTTAAAAATGTTTTAAATTCACATAGAATTACAAAGAAAACCAGAGGTTAATGAATATGAAGACATAATTTTTCCCCACACAAATTCACACCCCCCCCACCAAAAATATCTATCCACAGAGTCTATGATAAGAACCTCTGGTTTTCAGTTGGCCCATGATCCACAAGGAACTATCCCAGAGAGGTATTTCCACATTTCATTTGAACCACAAGGAATGCAACTATAAGCTCAAGCCTTTTCTGAAAAGTCTTAAAGATCAGAATGAGGCAATTTTATTGGAAGCCAACTTTTTTTTCAAGTCAAATCAAGTATTTATTAAGCATTTACTATGTGCAAGGCAATGTGCTGCTATTACTTAGAATATATTCTGGTAGAAAGTATATATTTTAAAAATATAGATTACCTCTGACAGAAAGGAAAGCCCATCTGTTATATTGCAAAAGAAGTTTGTTTTGTCTTTTTTTAATTAATGTGTTTTCAATTTTCAACAATCACTTCTATAAGTTTTAAATTTTCTCCCCCTCCCTTTCCCCTCCCTCCCCAAGATGGCATGCAATCTTATATGGGTTCTACACATACATTCCTATTAAACACATTTTCACATTAGTCATGTTGAATAGAAAATTTAAAACGAATGGGAGAAATCATAAGGCCAAACAAAACAAGACATAACACAAGAGAAAATATTCTGCTTCATTCTGTGTTCTGATTCCATAGTTCTTTCTCGGGAAATGGATGGCATTTTGCCTCAAGAGTCCTTGAGGAATGTTTCAGGTCCTTGCATTGCTGTGAAGGTCTAAGTCTATCAGAAACAGTCCTCACACACTGGGACTGTTACTGTGTACAATGTTCCCCTGATTCTGCTCCTTTCACTCAGTATCAGTTCATATAAGTATTTCCAGGCCTTTCTGAAATCTTTCTTGTTCATCATTTCTTATAGCACAATAGTAGTAGTGCATTACATTCATGTACCACAACTTGTTCAGCCATTCCCCAATTGATGGGCATCCCCTTGATTCCCAGTTCTTGACCACCACAAAGAGAGCTGCTGTAAATATTTTTGTACATGTGGGACCTTTTCTCATTTTTGTGATCTCTTGGGGATACAGTCCCAGAAGTGATATTGCTGGGTCAAAGGGTGTGCACATTGTTGTAGCCCTTTGGGCATACTTCCAAATTGCTCTCCAGAATGGTTGGATCAGCTCCCAGCTCCACCAACAATGAATTAGTGTTCCAACTCTCCCACGTCTTCTCCAACATTTATTATCTTCCTGTTTTGTCATGTTAGGCAATCTGATAGGTGTGATGTGGTACCTCAGAGTTGTTTTGATTTGCATGTCTCTAATCAATAGTGATTTAGAGCATTTTTTCATATGACTATAAATATGTTTAATTTCTTCCTCTGAAAAGTGCCTGTTCATATCCTTTGACCATTTATCAATTGGGAAATGACATACATTCTTGCACATTTGACTCATTTCTCTATATATTTTAGTAATGAGGCCTTCATGAGAAACACTAGTTGCAAAAATTCTTTCCCAGTTTTTTGCTTCCCTCCTAATCTTGGTTGTATTGTGTTTATTTGTGCAAAACCTTTTCAATTTAATATAATCAAAATTATCCATGTTGTACTTCACAATGTTCTCTATCTCTTGTTTGGTCATAAATTTCTCCATTCTCCATAAATCTGACAAATACACTATTCCTTGCTCCCCTAATTTGTTTATAGTATCAGCCTTTATATCTAGATCATATATCCATTTGGATATTATTCTTGTGCCCAGTTTCTACCACACTGTTATGCAGTTTTCCCAGTTTGTGTCAAACAGTGAGTTATCCTGGAAGGTGAGGTCCTTGGATTTATCAAACAGTAGACTGTTATATTAATTGACCTCTGTGTCTTGAGAACCTAACCTATTCCACTGATCTACCCCTCAATTTATTAGCCAGTACCAAATGATTTTGAGGTATGCTGCTTTATGATACAATTTGAGATCCAGTATGGCTAGGCCACCTTCCCTAGCATTTCTTTTCATTAGTTCCCTTGATATGCTGGACCTTTTGTTCTTCCAGATGAGTTTTGATATTACTTTTTCTAGCTCTAGAAAATAATTTTCTGGTAGTTTTATTGGAATGGCACTGAATAAATAAATTAATTTAGATAGAATTGTCATTTTTATTATATTAGCTCAGCCTACCCATTAGCAACTGATGTTTTTCCACTTACTTAGATCTGACTTTATATGTGCAAAAAGTGTTTTGTATGAAAAATCACTTTTAAAAGAGCTCTAGACCTGGGTTCTAATTCCAGTTCTTCTTTTAGATAATTGATAACCTTGGGCAAATCACATACACTTTCTAGGTTTCTGTTTCCTTATTTATAGAATAACAGAGTAGATGATTGCTATTAAAAGGATTAGATGACTTCCCTTTAAGCCCCTGCTTAAAATCCTCATATTCTAAACCTTACCTTTCAGCCTTATCTCATATTATTGTCCTAGATCTAGAGCCAGCTTCAGAAAATTCAGTGATTGTGGTTGTTTCCTCAAAGGGTCAAAATCCCTTATGCTTCTGTTACCTTCTGTTCCTTGTGTCTAGAATTCCCTCCCAATTCTTCTTTACCTGTTGAATTCCTGTCCACTGTTTAAGCACAACTCAAATACTTCCTCCATTAAACCTTCCCTGACATCCCCATCAATAACAATCTTCACCTCACCTGTCTAATGCACCTATCACATAATTTACTGGGTTCTGACTAATTCTATTACTTGACTGTAAAATTCTTGAAGGCAAGGAAAATGGCTTATCTAAAGATTATATTTCCCTCCCAGCATGTAGCACGGTGATCTAAATTAAAAGGTGTTTACTAAGTGTTTTATGAATGTATTCATTAATATGAATTCAGAAAGGGCAAGGCAGTTTCCTCTGGAATTTTTGAAAAGCCCAGAAAGAGCAGGGTCAGGTGAGTACCAGTATCAGTGCTAATCAAACAATGACTGTCAGAAAGAATCATCTTAATGTTTTGACTTAACCATTGGGTCTCATCAAAATTTCATCAAGTTGGATTTCAGATTTAACAGTGGAAACAATCAGCCAGCTGACTGCCCAAGCACTCCTCAGCTTTGAAGGAGTAGCCTTTCTCACCAAGAATAGAAAGATTTGCTCCAGGATTTCCTAACATCATGATGATGATGGTGATGGTGCATCACTTTTCCAAATAATGCTGTCCCTTCCTGACAAATCCAGAGCTAGAATAAATAGGAAAATAGGTAAAATATTTTACTAGAAAGTGCAAACTTTTCAGAGTCATCCCCAGTGTTTGGATTTTATGCAAGATGCCCCTTGGTAGTAAGTCTCTGAGACAACGGATCATTGACCTCAGTTGCTGAGGTTCAGATAGGCTAAGGCCATGTTATAACCACTTAGATCCCCTCATTGGGGCCCTCTCTCCAAGGTAGTACAGAGCCTGAATGTGGCCCATAGGAGTCCCCCATTAGAATGTATGCACCTTGAGGACAGAGAATGGTTTTGACTTTCTTTTGTATTCTCAGTACTTAACATGATTAATATTTCCTTCAATCAATAAACATTTATTAAGTGCATACTGTGTACCAGTCCCTTGAACATAATAAATGCTTAATAAACACTTGACTGGAAGAACACAGATTTGAACGCGAATATCTGACTGTCTTTCCCAGGAGTTCAACAAACAAGGCTATTGAAAATAAACACAGACAAAAATAAGAAGGAACCTGATGTCCACCAGAGCAGTTCTGCTCCAAGTTCCCAAAAGCCTTAGCCTGCCATCCACTCCCATACTTTATGCTCTGCACCCTGCTCACCACCTCACTGCACACAAACCTCCTAAAAGATGAGCCAATTGGCTACTTGTGTGCCACAATGCTATGTAGTGAGAACCTAGCTTAAATCCTAAGGGCACCCCTGGTACACAGATCCCCGTATGTGTTCCTCCATCTCTATCATCATTACTAATGCCCCAGATCCTTAGCCCAAGAGATGTATATGTTGTATCTCATTACCAACATAATCCATGTTGATGTTTTCAGCTTAAAAGATTTTTAAATACAATAGAATGTTTTTTATTTTTTAAATGTCATAGAATAAGTTAAACATAACTTGTCTGTGAATTAAGAGACCTCACAGGCAGATGACATCATTAGAAGGCAACAGGTCTGGTGTCAGAGGAGCTCAGCTCAAATCTTGATTCTGACATTTAATATGTAACTTGTATGACCTTGGGCAAGTCATGGCAACCCTCTGGGTCTCATTTTTCTTCAGGCAAAAATGAGATCAAATTAGATTATCTCTGAAGTTTCTTCTTACCCTTAAAATAGTCTAACTCTCCAAAATATCTAATTGACTTTTAAAATAGATCAATGACTATGATATTGGGGCATAATATATGAAAACAAAAATTTAAATCAAAGTAGAAAATGGAGGGGAAAAAGACAATTCTGTACTGTTGGATTATATGAGTCTCCCTTGAGAAGTCAGAGAAGCTTTATTTCTTGGGATGTTTTAAATTAAATAATACACTAGGAGATGTATGGCCCTGGCAGAGGGAATGAACTAAATGACCTGTTCAGTTTTTTTCATCTCTAATTACTGAGAATTCGTGGTCTAAGAATGTCCATGGGGAAGTGTCCTGTTGGCTAGCACTCCTGCCCGAACAACGCTGCCCTTGCACACACGTTTCATAAGTGATTTTCTTGCTTTGACAAGTCACACATTTTTTTATGACTGCATTGTTAGTGTGACTTTTTGCTAGGCCCCCTGCCAGAGCTGAGATTCACACAATGCTGCCACATTTCTCTAGTAAGTTCAGATATAGTCTATATATTCCTTTACCCATGTGGTATAGCTGTCCTAAAAAAATGACTGATACCTTCAGACACTGGCCTACATTATTTAAAGAACATGACTGTTACCTGGAATAGATCTGACTCTATGGAAAACATTAGGTTTGGAGAACCCTATTAGCTACTACAGAGGATTGTTTCTTAATAGAGACTCATTCCCCATCCACTTGAGTTAGCTCAAAATAAACTAATCAAAATATGTAACAAGAGTTCTTTTAACTAAGTAGCACTATGCTCATTAGCCTGAAGTAATAGGTCTGGGCAGTATAGCCATACTTTTGTCTGAGCAGCTAGGTGGTAGAGTGGATAGAGTGCTGGGTCTGGAGTCAGGAAGACTCATCTTTCTGAATTCCAATCTGACTTCAGACTAGCTGTGGGACCCTGGGCAAGTCATTTAACTCTGTTTGCCTCAGTTTCCTGATATGTAAAATGATCTGGAGATGGAAATGGCAAACCACTCCAATATCTTTGTCAAGAAAACCCCAAATGGGGTCACAAAGAGTCAGTCATGGCTGAAAAGACTCAACAAAGTTGGGGAAGAACCCCTACTGAACAAATCTTTTTGCCTCCTTAGTCTGCTTTAAACCCAAATTACATTATAACGATGTGTAACTGGAATTTGGAGGACAGAAATTCAACATTGTTTAATCTGCTTTGAGCCTTTGAAGAACGCAGCCCCGTTCCCATTTCAAGTACAAACAACCCCAACAATAGGCCTTTATTATGAGTCATAAAGTTATCACAACGTATAGCCAAGTAAGGGTGCATGAGAGTGACCTTTTCCTCCCCCTCCCCTGACCTTCCCTCTCTACATCTATTTAAGTACTACCACGATCTTGTTCACTCAAGCTTATAACCTTGAAATAATCTTTGATTCTCTCCACCCCTTTCCTTCACCCTCCCATGCAATCCTGTCAATTCTGTACCTGTAGCATCTCTCACATGTCTTATCTCCTTTCCTCTCCCACTGAAACTACCAGAACGGAAATCTTCAGGCCCTCATTTCATTTTTCTTAGGTTATTGTAAAAATCTTGTTAATTACTTACCTCTGATCTCATCCCCCTGTAATCTATCCTTCATGCCGCTATCTCTATAAGCTTCCTTAGGAAGTACATTACAAGATGTACTGTTACATTTTATTACATTATGTGCTGTTCTGATCACATTGCACTTCTGTTTAAATATCTTCATTGCCTCTTGAACACATCATAAATTGCTAATTCTGAGATTCCAGGCCTCTTTCCTATTCAACTAAGTTTTCCAGTTTTACCCAGTACAACTCTACTCCAAGTATTTTACATTCCAACCAATCTACACTATTCTCCATCCCTCATTCCTGTCCTGATTCATTTTATTTCTAATGATTTATTTTCTTTTGTTCATGCTATCCCCTATGCCTAGAATGGACATACCCACCCTCTCTCAACCTACTAAAGTCATTCTTTTCTTTCTATGCCCAGCTCAAGTTCTACCTCCTCCTGCCACCCATCTCCATCCTTCCCAATCTCTTCTTCAAATTTCTGACCTCTCCTTTGTAACGTTCCCATTTATTTTTGTAGCACAGTTTTTAAAAATATCTCTTTCTCTCTAACAATTGTCATTTTCCTTGAAGTCTCTGTTATAGCTACTATTGGAATGTTAGTACTCAGAACATTGTTGCCACAGAATAGATGAATTTTCAAATCCACTGAGTGGAATCTTCTGGACAGCCACGTTCTGAGGAAATCAGTCACAATTAAACATTTATTAAGTACCTACTATGAGCCAGGCACTACACTGAGTTCTTGGGATACAAAAGAAGGCAAAAAACCAAAAAAAAAAACGGTCCCTGCCCTTCAGAAGTTCACAAACATATAAATATAAACAAGCTACATAAAGGATTATAGGAAGTAATTTAAAAAGGAAAGACTTATGCAAGAATTTCAAGGCTTCCCATAGAAGAGATTTTAGTTGGGAATGAAAGGAACTCAGGGAAACAGTAGAGTGGATAGGAGGAGGGAAAGTATTCCTGGCAGAGTAATAGCCAAAATATAAAAGGGAGAAGAAGCTAGGGAAGGCGAATGACCGGATGAGACACGATCAAGTCCTAGATAAGAACCGTGACATTAGAGACAGGAAAAGGAAAGAGATCTGAGAGGTGAAAGAAGAAATGACAGTCCTTGACAATATGGAGAAATTATTACAAATAGCTGGTGGAAAGCGACTGTTGCCAGATAAATGAAGACATTCCTTAGGAAGCAGCAATATCTTGGCATTAGGGTCGCATAAAATTAGCCACTGGAAGTGTTCTCATTGCCTAACTCTCAGTCAGACTCTTCCACATATGAATCTAGAATCTGCTGCCAGCAGTCTTAAGATCTCTTACAGGGACAAAGACGTCAAGGAGTCAGAGATGTGACAATGATGCATTATTTGACAAGATGCTGAAGCCGCTTATGACTCTCATGACAGCACTGCATCACCTTTTGTATATGCTGACATGGAAATTGATGAAGAGATAGATGGCAGAGAACAGGCATGTAAATAAGTCTTAATAAGTATTTAGATGACACAGAACTTTTAGCTCTCTGCAATGCTGCAGTACAAAATAGCAGTGTTCTTTCAGGTTTTTGGACTGACAACAGCCAAGGAATCTCTTAACGACCTTTTCCATTTAATATTTCCATATTTGTCTAATTGTGGCATTTTGCAAGGATGGGGTTACCAGAAGCATATGGGTAGGGGCACTTATTCTCTCACTGGCCTAATGATAAAGTGCCAGATCTTAAATCTAATTACTATGTGACTACATCTGAGAATTGGTAATGAATATCAACCAATCAAAAGCCATTATTTAACATCCTTGTCTATACTTTGAATTGTGCTAGGTACTATGAAATTTAAGATCCTTGACCTATAATTTTCAGATAGCAATCTCTTCATTAAAAAATAAAATTCTCTTTACCCTCCCCTAGTCCTACAACACATTTCCTACCAACTTTCAAAAATCACTAGCAGTGGCTAAACCATTACATCCACCAGTTCTTTCAGTTCCCTGAAATAGATTTCAACCAGATCTGATGACTTACTTAAATTCATCAATGGCAGCTATACAGTATATCTCCAGATTATTGGATGTACAGATTTTGGGACAAGGCTAAATAAGTACATAATTACATGGATAAATGAATTATGAAATGCTATAACCTTAATTGTCTATACCACTCAAATTGCTTTTTTATGTGCTTGCATAGTGTTTTGAGACTCACTTGAATTGTCAGAGAATGTAGTTGGAGAACTGAGACAGGGTATGGAAGCTATGTTTCAGTCATCTGATGTGAAGTGGGAGAAAGTTTAATAAATGTGATACATAAATAAGATATAGAACAGACTTGATCCAATTCGGCAAGCATATATTGAGTCATTGTTTTATGAAGGGCACTGGGCTAAAGGCTGGGAAGATGAAGACCTAAGAGAAAACATTTCCTGGCCTCAAGGAGCTGTAGCAGCACACAGCCAGAGAATTAAAGAAGTCAGGAGTGAGACAGTGAGGGTAAGGGGTCAGAAGACACCTGCCCGAAGGAAAGGTGACTGACAACCAGTTATGTCTAGTCATGTCCCCCAAGTAGCCATTTGCAGCAGGGACTGAGGCCTTTGAAAAATGGATTTCCCTAATTGCGAGGAAGCTGAATCAGCTTTGAGGTTCCTTTGGAAGATTTGATATCAAAGGGACAGGAATCAGAAATTGAACAATAGTAGAATGTAAGAAGAAAAAACTGAAATTATTAGAGATCTCAGGAGAAAGAAAACTTAAAATCTTTGACTACAAGCAGATAAACCAACACACAAGCTATTAAAAACAGAAGATAGGGTGGTCACCAGGACATCTAAATTAATCCAAAAATCTCTGAATAAATGTCAGAAATCAAACCAATATCTGATAAAGAACCCTGTGGAACCATAACAGGATGTTCCTGAATGGTTCAAAGGAGAAATCAGATTGGTAGAACTGATTTTATAGCACAGCAGAAATAATTTGTGAAATAGAAAAACTTGAATCCACTTTGACAAGTCTCTGCACAGAAGCAAAAGAGAAAACACTTGATTGAAAAATACAAATATATGGAAGTTAAGGACAATCTTGAAGAGAAACAAAAGAAAATAAGTCAAAAGAACATGTGATCTCTATACAAGTAAAACATACTGTTCTTAAAAACAGGATATATAGAGATAACTTAAGAATCATTATTTACCAAAAGAACACAAGTAAAAAAAAAATACAATGACCAAGATAATTTATCGTGATTATTTCCGGAGAATAGTAGGAAACTTTGTATCATTTCAGTAATCCCAAAACAATTTTTCTATTATTTTCTTGAGCTTATAAAAACAAGGAAATGATGCCTTATAATTTCCATTGCTTCTAAATTTTTTTAATCATCAAGAATTGAGCTATAGTATAGTGTTTTTTATTCAGAAAACAATGCACATTAATTTCAAACTCTATATCAACAGTGTCTTGAATAAGACACAATAGACCAGATGTACCAGGGATGGAAATATTGCATTCTCAGTTTGTTGACTGTTTATTAAATATCTACAGTAAAAACTACTCTGTAATTATGATTTCTATTATTTATATTGTATGAGCATCATACTTATAAGTACAGATGAAGAAACGTGATATCAATTTAACTAAAACATTCAAGAAAATGAGATAGTTCAAACTTGATTTTAAAGTGGGTGTGTCCCAGCCAAATAAGCATGGGAAAAAAATTACAAAAGGAATCTAAGGTAAACCCTTGCAAATACAAGATGCCAGACTTCCCTACTGCAGAGAGACCTAAGCTGATAAAAAGAGATCCACTCAGTGGAAACCAAAAACAAACAGGTAGATTTTAGTTAATTCTCTGGGGAGAATCAGTTTATTCAGAACAAAGGGAGAGAAAGATATGTTTCCCAAACTTTAGTGCATCAAGGTGTGATTGCTTTAGTGTGCTGAATAAAGCCCACAGAAGAGCAGTGACACAATAGGGAAATCAATAAGCCTTTTCTTTTCACACCAAGCTCCTTAAATAAGCTATTCCAAGGCAGTAGCGTAGGGCTAGGAACAAAAACAGGTCATTCCCTTTTCTAATTAGTTGAGGCTGATTATTTTTTTTCTTCCGACCCCTATTAGAACTCATTGGCTTATAGGGCATGTTTACATGAACAGTATAACCTAACGCCTTTATGAAAAGACTTTGATTTTAGAATTCTGACATTGTTTTCACAATTAATACCTGTATTTTGCCATTTTGTGTTGCTTATCAGAGAAGTGTAATTTAATGATTCCATTAAGAAGACCATTGTAGCAATCACTCATCATCTTAGCAGATTTTACCACAAAGACTGACAGATGTAGTTTGTATAGCCATCAAAACTTTAATACTCTAGTTATAAATTATCTCAATTGCTGATAACAAATTTTTTATTTATCAGATACATTTTTCCCCTTTACTTTAAGACATAATTACACTTTATGGATGGATGGTACAAAAGGCCAGTAATGAAAAACATTTAGCCACTGGTTTGCTGACCTCTTTTTATTTTAGTTCCTCCAACCACAAAATGAATACAATATTTAATAATAATAACTGACAGCTACTTATGATACTTTATGAGTATACAAGACTTTTTCTACATTCCTCACTTGATCTCCTTTTTGCCAACTAATGATTAGACAGCCTCAGTTTTCCCATCTATAATATGGAGAAAGCGATCCTAGCCTCTTGCCTTACAAGATTATTTTAAGAATCAATAATATTAATTTCTTGGATAAAGGGAGCAGTGTATACAAAAAATGGTTATGTCATTCTACTTTTGTCACATTCTGACCATGTGACCCTGAGCAAGTCAGTTAACCTCAGTGTTCTAGGCAACTCCTTAATACTGTTAGTCTGGGAGTTCCCTGTACCAGTGAAATCACATCGAGGTTATAATGTTAAGCTAGCAGGGATTCTATATGACTGTGAATCTGAAACCAGTCCCAGAAGGATGTACTTTAACAGAAATTAGGGTTGTGCTTTGTATTTTTCATTCTTTCTTATTCTTGTGTACATTTCTCCTCATCCTCATTCTCTCTATCTCTCCTCTCATTCTCCTCTCTTCTATCTCTCTTTTCCTCTCTCTTTCTCTTTTCTTTTTTCATTCTCCCTCTCCCTTTCTTTCATTCTCCCTCTCCCTTTCTCTTTGTGTCTGTGTCCTCTCTGATGGATGACACTGAGAAGCAAATTAATAACGGTGCAAACATCTCAGCAGTTACTTTCAGCCATCCTGATTTTGCCATTTCACAAATTTGGCCACTTTAAGGAGCCCCATGTTTAACCAATCAATATCAGTGTTATTATGCTACCTGGCAAAGACATGAATAATGTCTCATAATTCTGCAAAAATCCTCTTGTCCTTGCATTGTTCTGATTTTCATTCTGTAATCCAAAAAATCTCCTTCCCTTTTCCATACATCATTTAAACTGATTTCATTTACCTAATGGAATTTAGAGTCCTAGGATATTGAGTCATTTAGTCTGACCCCCTCTTTTTACATATGGAGAAACTGAGTCTTAATAAATGCTTTTTAGTTGTTTGAGATCTACAAAGATAAAGTGACTTTCCCAGTGTATACGTGTATCGTAGCTTGTAAATGGGAGAGCATACATGCACTTATCTCCTGGACCAGTACATTTGTTCATTTACATACCACCTTTCAAATAAAATGAAGCAGTAGCCTGGGTCCTTCCACATCAATAACTCTCTATGATTTCTTATCCTTGGTTTCTGGTCATTAGAATGGCTCGGTCAAGAAGTGACCATTTGGAGAGTGCACACCAGCTCAACATTTTCATCCTTCCCCTTTTGACTCCTTGGCATCCAAGGAGCAGAGCTGAGGCTGAGACTTTTCAGTGAAGCTTATGAGCCTTAGCAAGTTTACACTGTCTCACTTATTTTTCCTGGAAATGTGGGGAAGGACTCCATTCCAAGAGGATTAGTAGTGGTTTCAGTGCAATACTTGATAGAAATAAACAAGAAAAGGGGAGGATTTCCCTCCTCCACTCCTCCTTTTTTTGTCAAATAAATTACTAGGTCAAGCAAACCAAAAGCACAGAGTGTGCTTAAAGTACATACGTCTTTGCTTCTTCCTCATTTAAGATTGAAATCTATCCTTTCTTATTTTCTAAGATAGATTCTTTAGGCTTCCCTGGTCCCCACAACCAATGTTTTTCCTAATGTTATTATTTTTTTCTCCTGCACCAGTCCTCAGGAAATAAGGGGGAATGATGTCTATTCCTCAAAACAACTTTCAGAGAGAGAAAAGCCTATATTTACTTTCATCTGAATTTTTTTTCTTATTTCTTCAAGCTCATATTCTCAATGCTTTCCTTAGCACACAATTAGGTTCTTAGAGACATGCATTATTTAGTCAGTAGTCTATAATAATTCCTTTGGAGCCCTTGTAGAATATCTCACATAATAAATACATAATTATAAACTTGTTAAAAGAGACATTATTTACTCATTTGTCCAACATGGCTCCTCTATGTCTACCCTGTGAGTAAATCTATATTTAGTTAGTGTAATATTGATCAGTAACAGAAGCATTCTTTAATGCTAGCCCAGAAAGATACAGCACAACTTGAAGAGAAATAACACTACAAGTTTTACAAACATAAAAATAGTAGCAGGAAGAATATTTTATTTTTCTATTTTTGCCTATGTTTAAAATAGTTTGAGGGTTTTTTTTTTTCTTTCCTCAAGAGATCTTGGATTTCATCAGTGTATGTTCTTGCTAATGAGGAATTTCCCTCATCATCACCTTCTCTGCCACTTAGATTCTTAGAGGGTTGTCTGGGGCACTGACAGGTTAAATGATTTGCCTACGGTCACCTAGCTAGTATGTGATTAAAAACAAATTACATGTCATTTAAATGTTCATATTTTATGTTATATAATCCACATATTTGATGGAGTTAATGTCTACTTGATGAATCAAAAAATAATATGGCATATTGATGGCACATATTTTACTTACTAGATACTCATAAATAAATGCCTATAATATTGTATTCAGAACTAGCACTAGACCAGGGTGACTCAGGCTTTGATGCAGGACCCCAATATTTAGATTTGTGCTTTACAGCCCGTGCAGTCCTTTAGAACCTAGAAACGACTCAGTTTAGAAGTTAGTTAGCAAGAACAATTAGTTAAAAATTGGAGGTAGATTTCAACATATGTATACTGGGTGTAGGGAATGAGGAAGCTACCAAGTGGACCATTTCCTCTCCTTAGCAGTTACATCAAAGGTTAGCTCCTCTTTAGCCTGACCACCTGCAACAGTCACCCAGCAGTAGCTAAGGGCACAGTTCTTGCTGCTAGTCTTGGGCAATTTTTTAAACTAATTACAGTTTGGGGAATAGTCAAATGAAATTGCAGCAAGATTTTAGGAGGAAAATTGGACCTAATCCAAACTGAAATTTCTACGGAACATGGAATCAAAAACCTAAAAAGCATGGGGGATTGGGAGGATGGGAAGGAGAGGTTGTTTATGATCACAATTTCCCTATAATTCATTTTTCCATATTCACTCAGAATTGTCTTTTGCATCTAAAACCATTCGGAGGAATTATTTTTGAACTTATTCTAAGGAAATAAAATATATTATGAAAGCATTTTTATTTATTTTATTCTCAAACTGAGCATACATTAACATGTAAAGGGGAAGGAGGTAATGTCAGTGGCAAATGGCAATCACAGAAAACAAATATGATGTTACAGTAGAATCAAAGTCTTAGAATCAAAGAATATTACAGCTGGAAGGATCCTTAGAGATCAGGAGACTTATAAGATATTTTTCCAGGATGTCATCATATTATTTATTGAATTTTATTATTTGGGGGTGAATAAGCTATTTTACATGGGTAAACAGAAAAGTTTTGAGATTATTATAATTCTTTCATTTTATGGGGGTGTCAATATGTTGCAGGCTATGGAGGGGGATAAGGACTGGTTATTCTCTGTATTTTAAGCAAATGTTCTGACAGTGATATAAATATAACTGAAAATACTTCTATGTGACCAGCCATCCTTCCCTCATTCCCCACCCCAGAATGTTAAAAACTGCCTTTTGGATGCTAGTTGTAGATACTCTTTGTACATCCTGGTACTCTTTGCCTATTCAGTACACAACCTAGTCCTTTAATAATGGCCAGAAACAAAAAAAAAAATTTAGTACATTTTTTAAGAAATAAAATATATGGGGAAGCTAGATGGTGCAATGAACAGAGCACCTGTGCTGACCAGAGTCTGGAGACTGGAATTAAAATCTGACCTCAAATATTTGACACTTACTAGCTGTGTGACCTTGGATAAATCACTTAACCTCATTTACCTTGCTTTCCCCCATTCAAAAAAATTTAAAAATTGAAAGTTAAATATATCAATTATAAAAAAATTTAAAAATAGTGTCCAGAAACCATGAATACAATTCTGGGAGGACTCGTTAATACAGCAAAATAGGCGTTCCTGTTGTTTATTGGAAACTAAGGCATGAATAGAAAGGATTTTGCTCCACTCCATACTCCACTGAAGTTTATAAGTGAGCATCATCATCAAGCAGCATTGTAAATGTTTGTTTCCTTCATCCAAAGTACCATAGTAGGCATTTACAATACTGCACAATGATGAAAACTGCCTTGTACTGATTTTGTATATATACCATGTGTATTTACCTATGTATAGTTTCTCGTCAATTAGAAAGTCATTTCCTTGGGAGCAGGGACTCGATCATGTTTGTCTTTGTATTACCTGTGCTTCATACAGTGCCTTGCACACAGTAGGTTTGCTTGTTGGTTGAATTGATTCCCATCAATCCTCCATAGGGGATTCACTCAAAGCTACTAAGATAAGCCAATCAAGCATTTATTTAGTGTTCAGTGTATGTCAAGCAGCCCATGACTGGTCTGGGTACCCTCCTCAATTGAAAGTTTGGAGAGGAGCCATCAATCGAAAGGAGGGGCTTCAGGAGAGGAAAGGTACTTTCAAGGGTTTCCCAGACTCCAGTGATCCTCCAGGATGAAAAATTCCTCATATGGTTCTTTTATCATCATGGAGCATCAATTTGGCATTCAGGAATCAATTATTATCCCTAACTTGTTATCTGGCCGATTACATGTGCTATTATAGTGCCTAGACAAGTAATTGCAGCTTTCTCAGATTTGCCGGTAGGGAAACTTGCTTTAATACATCCCATAATTCTGTGCAATGTAGTATTGGTGCCATATACCCAGAGGGTTGTACAAATTCTTAATTGATGAGGATGATTAGCAAATACCTTGAAGCTTATTTTTTTATATTTCTATTTTAACTGAAGATATTACCGCCTAGGAAATCAACCAGTCCTTGTTAACATTCCCTTTTATGTCCAGTTCTGTCACCTGTGAAAAAATAAATTGTAGGAAATGAGTAGGAGCAGTAGGAAACAATTTTTTCCTGTTTTAAAAAATATATCGTTAGATTTTACAGACCCCTTAATCCCACGCTGGGACAGATCAGCTACCAGCACACCTTTTTAAAAGGTACCTTATTTCAAACAAGACGAGGTTTCTTTTATGTCATCAATATGTATGAGAAACAGACTATTAGAAGGAAGTCTTCTCTGGCAGCTAGAGCAATCAACTGGGAGTCAAGAGTCCTTGAATTTCTTCTTTGTTGAACTGTTCGCTAATATGTAAACCTAGGAAAGTCACTTCTTGCCTTTGAATCTCTTTTGCTGCTGATGTAGGATCAACTGATAATACTTGCTCCACACTAATATTATAATTTTTGTTAATAACATCAGACATTTGAGTTTCTAAAGTACTTTCTGTGACACATGATACAGTTATAGCACATGGAATTATGTGGAATTTATGAAATAGATTAAAGATGTGATAGAAATTTAAAGCATAATTACAGTTACATTTTTCTAATTGAATATCACCTAACATTTGTCACCCATAATCTATTACATTTTTTTATTTAAATCCATCTGGCATTTCCCATATTCCTCAAGGTGTATTTCTCAGAATAGCACCTGTTTTTACCACAGCTTGGAAGGGATTTTAACATTACTAAGGGTAGTAGTATGCCTGTGGGCAAGTAGAAATGAGAAATTGATCATTCAAAAACAAGTTTCTAAAATGAAAATCAATGAGTAATAATCTACACCTCGAGTGAATTTTTATAGAAAAATAATGATTCTCGAAAGGCTCAAATGGGTGAAAATAGAAGCCAAAATAACCTTATGGAAATTATTTCTACAAATAAAGATCTACAACTTATCTCTAACATTCTTAGTTATCTAGCATACTAAGAACGTGCCCAATGCTCCACACAAAGTATGTCAGAGGCAAAAACAAACCAAAAAACTGCTTTACACCATCCTGACAAGGAGACTGGCCCTTTGTCCACTATGTAGCCACGTCTCTACAATTTAAGTACCTAAGTATTTAAAATACAGTACGTTGCCTAAATACGAGTGAGAGAGGTTGAGGCTAACATGTCACAGAGGAAAAGAGGGGTGAGAATAGCACATGCGGAGGGAGGAAAGAAAAATGCACCATATTTTTGTAAGTATCTCTGAGGAATAGTAAGAAACATTGTCGGCCCCTTAGGGTTTAAGTATTGGGCTGCAATCATCAGACTGTGATTAAATATAATCCTGAAATAATAGCTGTTTCACATTTGATTTCCATTTCACGGTAAGAGAACCTCAGTCCTAGTCATTATCAGACCATATTTAATGGGATTTTAGTTGCTCCTTTCCAAATAGCTTTTGCACTTTTGGAGAATACCCCAACACACTTGTACTTTCTCACCAAGGGAGCTCATTCTGTTGTAAGTCTGTTCCACTAATTGTGCCTTTCTCTGTATTAACATTAATTAGCAAATTCATCTTTTACTTTCTCTCCCTAGGGACAGATTCAGTCAGGGTTGGGTGGGTAGGGAATTTAATTAATTTATCAGCAAATTGGGTTATTCATTAGTTATAGTTGTTTTATCCTCGAACTTTTTTTTTTAATTGTGTTATGGATGTGTTTTGGTATTGAACTATAGCTACAAGTTCCTAGACAGACACGGAACCGAGAAGTTCTTCAGAATGTAGTGTGGCTATTGAAAATAAAAGTCAACACAAACAAATAAATAAAAAATCCCATCCTCTTATTGGCTGCTTTGAAGTAGGGCATTTAACTTCTTAGGTGTTCGTTGTCATTGTCACAAGGGCTTGCTTGCTTTTCTGGTTTCACCTTATTGCCTAATGGGAATACGCTTTCACAGTAAAGATGCCAATAGTGAGATGTATAAACACCTAGTATTTATGGTTTAAGAACAAAGGGTATCAGTGTACTAGAATTCAATTCAGTAGAACTAATCTCAAATGCAATTAATGTTCACATTCTTTATGTGCCCCTGTGGTAGTCTGTTTGCCCAAGGAATTTATTGAAAGAGATACATTTAATTAAACTTTCTGAAACACTTGAGCAAAATGCTTTTTAAGTAAGGGGGAATGCAAATTTTCTGCATTTTTAGCACTTTCTCTGGCCCTTGTCCTGAGGGTACTTCAGTCTTGCAAATCTATGGAGAATACAATCCCAATCTACCTTCAACTCCTAACTCTCTTACTAAAAGAAACCAATCCAAAACCCATAATTAGATGTTTCTAATGATCCACTGGAGAGGCAGCACAGTAATTATTTCTTATTTACCCTGGATGTAGTTTGCTTTGTATATATTTGTTTGCACACTGTCTCCCGCATTAGATTGTAGGCTCCTCATGAGCAGGGACTGCCCTTTGCCCTCTTTTTTTTTTTACCCCCAGGGGTTAACACAGTGTCTGGCACATGGTCGGCACTTAATGTTTATTGACTGTTGTGGAAAGTGGGAAAGCCCTGGAGTCAGGAATCTGAGTTCAAGTACTAGGTTTCACACACACCAGCTGTTTCATCCTGGAAAAGTCATCTCTCTAAGATAGTAAATTACAGATAAATTTGTCTGTTTTCGTTGGTGGACGTTTTTATATGAGTAGTACTTTGAACTCCTGATGCAGTGTGAGACCACTGGGGTGGACTGCTTTCTCCCACAGGCCAAAAGAAATTAAAATTAGATTCACAATGGTGTTTGAATTATTCATTTTGACCATTTACATAGCCCAAGTTCAAAAGTCTTTTCCTATTTTGATTACGTCACTGTCCTATTTAGACAGACCTGCATAAAAATGCTATTGTCCCATTCATAAACAATTGTTTCAACATCTTTCAGGACTACAAAACTCTGTTATTAAAAATCATGTACCTTTACAACCCCCTTGGGCAAAAGTAAAAGCCATGAAGCCTTAGAGCCACAGATGTGTAACATTGTTATATTGAAATTATAATCTATTTTCAAGGGTTATAGCCTCACTTACTAAATAAAGTTTTTAAAAAGGTGTCATCTAAAAATAAATATCCTTCTTAAAAGACTTCAGGTTTTATATTTCATTGATGGGTAATTATTTCCACGTACAGAGATTGAAACCCTTCTGTAATTTAGGAGACGGTTCTCATGTGTAGCCATGACCAAAAAATGCAACTGGCAGCCAAATATATGCAGACATTATTTCTGCCTTATTCTATTTGTACAGATTCCATCTTTAGGCCCAAAAAACATATATATATATATATACACACACACACACACACATATATATATATATATATATATATATATATATATATATATATATTTGTAGATTTATTTACAACCTAAGACTTTAAAATCAATAGGATTTTTCTATTAAAATCCAAATAATGATTAACAAAGTTGCAACAACATCATATCATATATGGTAACATTCTAGGGTCTTATTTATGGGGAATTTCCCAACATAACAAATTATGTTAGAAATTGCAAGGCATTATAGATAGAAAGCTGGTCCTGGAGCCAGGAAGACCTGAGTGCAAGCTTCACAAATATACTATCTGTGTGACTCAGGGCAAGTCACTTCTCATGGCTCTCAGCATCCCTCTGACTGTTTAAGTTAAGATAAGATGACAAAACATATATAAAGTTCTTTGTAAATATTAAAAGTGCTATATAAATGCTGACTTATCAATGCTATTATTAAGTCAAACAGAATGTATTAATCTGCATTGGTAGGGGGAATATCCTCTCCTTGAGTTGCCTATATCTATAAAAATCACAGATTCGTCCATATGCCTAACATTATCTATGTGTACATAGAAGTGAAACATACGTGTGTGTATATATGTATTAGCACCTTTCTTCCTATGATGTGCACCTGATGAGAGTCCATGAAGAGTGGGTATCAAATCTACCCCAGCTCCTGAGGAAAAAAAACAAAAAAACAAGTTTACCCTCATCACATTCGACTAAAGGAAGGAATAAAATGCACACTCATTTTGGTATGAAAATCTATCTTACAATACAGGAAAGTGGGGGAGAAGGAGATAAGCGGGTCAGGGGGAGGATGAAGGGAGGGCAATGGGAGGAGGGAGCAATTTGAAGTCAACACTCGGGGAGGGACAGGATCAAAAGACAGAATAGAAACAATGGGGGGCAGGATAGGATGGAGGGAAATACAGTTAGTCTTACACAACATGACTATTATGGAAGTCATTTGCAAAACTACACAGATATGGCCTATATTGAATTGCCTGCCTTCCCAAAGGGAATGGGTGGGGAGGGAGGCATGGGGAGAATTTGGAACTCAAAGTTTTAGGAACAGCTGTTGAGTATTGTTCTTGCTACTAGGAAATAAGAAATACAGTTAATGGGGAATAGAAAGTCATCTGGCCCTAGAGGACAAAAGAGAAGATGGGGACAAGAGAAGGGAGGGATGATAGAAGAGAGGGCAGATTGGAGATAGGGGAAATTAGAATGCTCGGTGTATTGGGGTGAGGGAGGGGAGAAATGGGGAGAAAATTTGGAACCCAAAATTTTGTGAAAATGAATGTAAAAAGTTAAATAAAAAAGAAAAAGAAAAAGAAAAGGAAGAAGGAATTTAAAAAAAAAATCTATCCCAGCTCCAACTTTTAAAAAATCCTTTAAAAGATTGCTCTAGTTTATTTCTTGTATCCTTTCCTGCCCTACTACACCCATTCTGCTCCAGGGAAGCCAAGAAATCCCTTTATTCTTTCCCATCTACTGGCTTTCTTACAAAGTGTCAGTATAAGTAAGAAATCTGACAACATTCTAACCTATTTTAGCAAACTTATTTTATGTTGAAGTCATTATTGACAAGACGAGGAATGAGGTAGTGGAAAGAGCATATAGACTCTGGTGTCCCAGGATCTGGGTTTAAAACCTAGGCTTCATTTTGTTCTCTGAAATGTGAGAGGGTTGGCCAAGATGAGCTCTGAAGTCCCTTTCATTTCTAAATCTAATGATTACTTATCGAAAAAAAGACTGTGTGAGCAATTCTCATAGAAACACAGATTTCTGTGTTTCTACTGCCAAGTCCCTCTTCCTGTCAGTGAATGAGCACCTGGCAATTGAAAGTAAATCACATTAATGAGCTGGTTCTCCACTTCTCTCACCTGATGGTCAATTCCAGTAAATTTTTTAAACTTTTAAAAATGTTTATGTTCCTTTTGTCCCTCCCCCCATTTATGAGCAGCAGTCAAAATTTGGCATTCCACTTTTGAAATATGTCAGTTGCTATGTTAAAACATAAGTGATATGTTGTTCTGCACTGGTATCTCGCAAAATTTTAAAAATGCATAAACTTTAAATGAACCATTTTAATTCATACACCATCTTCCCCATATGCCCACTCCACACACACATATCTTGAGCAGAATATGAATATCACCTACAGTCAATCCCTGGTTGGCTTTTTGTCTGTCTTATCCTTTGACCCTGACCCAAGAAAGGATAGCTCCAGATTCTACTCCCTTTCTCAACCATACAGTTTTCTAATTTTGACAGTCAATCATATTTGAAATTATACAGGTATAAGTTATGATATATTTTAAAGATATTATAATTTTTTTTATTTTGCCTAGATTTACCTCTTTTTATCCTTTTTCCTCATCTTCCTTTCCACTCCCAAAAAGTCAGCCTTGATTAAAAAGAATTTTTAAAAGGAAAAGAGCAAGTAAAAAAATCATCAAAATGGATCAACACATTAAAAAAATTTTTATTTTAGGCATTTTATTTGCATTTATTTTATCCTATGGGCCTTGAGTTCTGAAAAGGAAAAGGGGAAGACATCTCTTTACTCTGGCAACATTGTTTCATGATTGTTTTTTCTATTTAAGTTATAGTCACTGCATATTATTATTTTACTGACTCTGATTACTTTGCATAAGTTTCTGTAAATCTTTCCATCCTCTGCACCCATCAAGCTTATAATTGCTTATATTACAATAGTATTCCATTACCTTCATATGCCACAATATGTGTAGTTATTCTTCAGGCAATAGTCATCTATTTTGTTTCCAGTTCTTTGCTACAAAAAGAAAGTACTACTATGCATATTTTAGCATATTTGGAGTTTTTATTATGTTCAGTGACCTTCTTGGTATATTAACCTAGCACTGAAATCTCTGGATTGAAAAGAACAGAAATTTGCTTCACTTTATTTGCATGATTCCAAGTTGCTTTACAGAATAGTTATGCCGATTCCACCAACAATATATTGTTGCGCCTAGCTTTCCACAATCCTTCCAGCATTGACTTCCTATCTTTTGTCATTTTTGCCAATTTTCTAGCAAATTGAATGTTAGGTAAGATGTGAAACTTCAGGGTTGTGGGGTGTGTCTTTTTCTCTTTTTCATTTCTTTTACTAGTAGTAATTTGGAGCATTCTTTTATAAGGTTGTTTATAGTTTGCCTTCCATCGTTTGTTCTGAACAAACTTTTGACTGCTTCCCTAACAGGGAATGACTTTTGGAATTAGATAATTTTGTTAGTTAACTATGATATGAAATCTTTTTCAGAGATATTTGATAGAAAAAAATTTCCCAACAGACTGCTTCCCTTCTTAATGGAGATGTGCTTATTTTGTTTATGCAAAAGCTTTTCAATTTCATCTAGTTAAAATTCTTTATAATTGTCCCAATCCATTGTTTAGTTGAGAATTCATCCCTTACATCTGTAAAATGTATATGATCCATATATCTTCTATTTTTAATACACTAGTCTTTAATATTAAAATCATGTACTCATTTTTAATTTATCACGAAATGGTTTTAAGAGGATGGTCTCCATCTAATTTTTGCCATATTCCTTTACATATTTCCCAGCAGAATTTATCAAAAAGGAAGTTATTTCTTAGGTAATTTATGTTCGGGGTTTTATCAAATATTGGGTTATTGAACTCATTTATTTCTGATTCTCCTCTACTCTGTTCCATTGATCTACTTTTCTATTATTTAAACATCTTAAAAGGTTTTGGTGATGGCTATTTTATAATATAATTTGAGGTCTGAAAGTGTTATTCTCCTTCCATTCCTATAATTTCCCATTATTTCGCTTATTATTCTAAATATTTTGTTCCTCTAAATAAATTTTGTTATTATTATATTTATATCTGTATAATATTTATGTCTGTAAAGTATTCTTTTGGAAGTTTGATTGGCATAACATTAAATCTGTACATTGACTTTGGTATACTGCCACAGAAAGAGAGATTTTTATCTCATTATTTTTTTCAACCATACCTACTCCAACACACATAATGTCTTTTCAAGGAGATCTCAGTTTAGGAGCGTACCCTATAATAATCAGCAGACTTTATTCTAAACAATATCACTATATGTTTGTCAATTTTATTACATTAAATATAATTTTATGGAAACAGGGAGGATGTACTTTGTGTACTATGTATAATACCTTCAATATTTTGGGGCCATCAATATAAGCGTAGATGGGGGAAGTTTCTCCTTTTATGACTATATCTGCAGTGTTTGTAAAATAGAACATTATATAGAGTTAATTTTCCATTTTCAAAAGTATTCAAATCATACTATTATTCACGTGCTTTAAAACCAACATGTTTATTTTCAGCCAAATAAAGTGAAAATTCTGAATCTTGCTTCTTGGAAACCACCTCTTTATGCCCTCTTTAAAAATCAACAGGAAAAGATTGAAAAGAGAACTGAAGAGACAATAACAAATGAGAAGCTAGGTACTAATTGAAACCCAATGTGAATCCATACATCTTGTTTTGAGTAGGTGTGCCAGCGCCCCATCAATCCATAAAGCTATAGTGACAGTTAGGTTATAAGGTATCCTACAGGCCCATTAGTTATTCTGTCTTATCATTGTGCAAGGATGCTGAACAATGGATTTGATAGAAAGAGTACTGAGTTTATGGTAAGAAGAGTTGGTATTTTTCCAAAAGTAAAGCATTTTTATTTTCCATGTAATCTTCCTCCTGGGAGAAAAAGAATGTACATTTTTAAAAAAAAATATATAGACCCAAAAACATAACTTTCTGGATTGAGAATCATTCTGGATTAAGAATCCATTGACTCTGAGCCTGTACCTTTGTAATTAGTTTAAAGGTATGACCTGAAGCGGGGATAAGCACAATGCCTGAATCAATATAGAGATGGTTAATGTAAAGAAGCAAATGTCTAGAAACAGGAAACCATCATATTAGTCAGTGTACATCATCTGCATTGGAATTGGGGTAGATGGTGATGAACAGCAGATAACATAAAAAGCAGTCCACTAGCATTGGTAATGAGCAAACTGGCCATACTAACTGTCGTGACAATGTTTGAGAGCATCATTTCAGCATCATGAAAGACCTGAAATTTGCAAACTGATTCTTGTTGTCATTGAGTCATTTTTTATTGTGTCCATCTCTTTGTGACCCCATTTGGGGTTTTCTTGGCAAAGATACTGGAGTGGTTTGTTATTTCCTTCTCCAGTTCATTTTATAGATAAGGAAACTGAGGCAAACAGAGCCACACAACTAGTGAGTGTCTGAGGCCAGATTTGAACTCAGGAAGATGAGCCACCCTTGCAAACTGATGGAAAACTCAAAATTTTAAAACACAGCCCTAAGGCATGCCATAGTTTGTGTCCTTATTATCCTTTTATGTGACCTGTATCTGTAGAATTCTACCTTCAAGGAATAAGTCCTTACTGTGTGTATTTCTAAGTGAAGGTCTCTATATCACCATATTACTCTTGACTACTCCAAGTTGGTTACTGTGACCCAGGAAACTGACTGTGCTGATAAATTGATCCCAGGCTAAGAAAAATACCATGAATCTGTTTATTCTCTGCCAAACTAATTCTATACCTCAGAATGAGAGGATAACAGTGGAAAGAACCCAATGAGTATCATTACCAGTGAACAGGAACTACTTGTATTTGTTTATTTAGAAACCACTTGACATCCTAAAATTACCATTTCCTAAATGGACTTTATGTCTTGAAATTTTCAAAAAGTACTAACATTTCTTTAAGACTATTCAGTTCCTTTTATTCAGGAAAAAGAGAGATGGGGAGAATGGGGCTTTTTAAGCTAATTAATACAGAGAGAGCTCTTATGGGATTTCATACAAGGCAGGGTATCCATTTACAGTTTCCTCATGAATGAAACAACGAAGGAGAAAACTATTTGCAGTGGAAGTGTCTGTAGATAGAGGTTTGAGTTTTGAAGTTACATTAGAGGAATTATTGAGCAATTCAAGTGCCTTTGTAAGTTTCATCTTCCCAACTCTATAACACTATCCTTTATTGTGGGAAGAGGAGATAATTGTTAAAGATTATTTTAAGTTTAATAATCATCAGATAAAATAAGATAAATTAGTAATAGAATCTATAGCAACACCTTGTCCTTTACTAAAACAAATGAACAGAAAGCAAATGGAAATGTATTTAGATCTTGTCCACATTTCTAGAAGCTCAGTATCCATTGCTTTTTATACACTCGTGTTCACAAGTTTCAGAGTCAAGGAAGACTGTCACTGTGAACACGAGTGACCAAAAAGATATTAATACTCTCAACAGAAATAGGGAGACTTAGAGGAAGGGTGCATTTTGGAAAGGAAGATGAAATCTTTATCAAATGGAATGCCTGTCAAATTGGATGGGGTGCCGTCAAGTTGTAGATAATTGACAGGAAGCTTATTCGGGACTAGAGCTCAGAAGACCGACTAGATGTGTAGTTTGGGGGGGTCATGGACATAGAAAGGATCATTTAATCTGTTGGAGTTAAGGATGTATATGGAGAAAAAATGGACCAGGACAGAGCTTTAGGGTACACTCATGGTTAGTAATTGGGATATGAGTGATGCTCCAGGAAAGGAGTCTGAGAAGAAATTATCAGACAGGTAGGAGGGAAACCAAAAGAGCTCATGGAAACCCAGGAAGTAGAGAGCATTGAAGAAGAGGGTTTAGTCACCAAGGTCAAATGCTAAAGGGAGATCAAAAAGAAGAAAGGCTGACAATCACTCATGAGAGTTAGGTATTAGAAGGTCATTTGGTTAATGAGTCTACATACTATAAATTAAGAGAGGCAGTGTGGTGTAGTCGAAACAATGTCAAACTTAAAATCAGGAGAAACTTGAGCTGGAATCACACTTTTGATACTTAGTAACTGTGACCATCCATCTGCCTCATTTTCCTCATGTGTAAAACATGATATGTTTAGTATACATCTCATAGAGCTTTTGTAAGGATTGAATGAGATAAGGCATGCAAAGTCCTTAAAAAGTTTAGTATACTATATAAATAGGCAGGTATTATTTTTAAGTACTCTGTAGCTAGGAAATATTCAGTGTGATCAAGGGAAGGCAGAATGACTTAATAACATAACAGAATGACATAATAATGTATGTTGTTCAAAAGAGGCTCACCCAAAGCTTCTACCAAGTAAAATCCCTCTTTACAGCTTTCTCATTTAGATTAAATGAAAAAAATAGTAGATATCTATTAGAAGTTGTCTGGCAGTAAGAATTCATAATCATTCATTTTCCCATAAGTTTCTCTATAAGCAAAGTCTAGAACTGTATTAAAAAAAGAAAAATGTTCAATAGCTAGCGTTTATGAATATCCTACAGGGTGTTTAGCTCTAAACTAAAAACACTAAAAAACTTAAGAAATGCAGCAATATCTACTACATATAATGCTGCCCTTACTGCCATCTTTTTACAGTGCCATTAATATGTGGCACTGTTATACTATCATACACAAAAATATATGATATTCAATTTAAAACCTTTACAACGTTATTCCTGTGGAGTTAAATATCCTTTGCACCATCATTTCATCAAATGTTATATTGTTATGAAATCAATTATTGACCCACAGATGTTATAGTTTCCTGTATAACTCTAAGCCAAATGGGATAAATGAAAATTAAAATGTAAGTCAGGTATTGAGCAGTGTATTACCTGAGATTTTAAAATCTATAATTCAAGACTTACAGTTAGCATAACAACATGTACATGGAGCAAAAAAGATTATACTTAGATTTGATTTTTTAAATTAACTTTGTTACCTGGTTATTTTTTAAAATGTTTAAATTCTATACTGTCCTCACCTCACAAAAATTGGAACTATACGTTAAGTGATTATATGTTACTTTTTTGTAGTAATTGAAAAATCTTTTTAATAGATGCTCCAAGACCCAAGGAAATGCTATGACAGCCAAGGGCAAACCTTCTGAAGTGAGATGGTTAGATACAGGCTTAATTTTGGCCTCAGTTAAGAGTACAATAAAATCTTGTTCATTTACATTAATTAAACAGTCATTGAATCTCATTATTTTTTTATTGAGCACTGACAGCACAGACTATTGAACCAAGAACACTGCGTAATAGATAGAGGATTGAAATGGGAGTCAAGAACCTTCCATACTAGGCAAGATTTCCCCTCTATCTTATTTTTCTGCCTAGGGCAAGTCTCTTAATTTCTTCATGCCTCAGTTTTGCCCTTGGCAGAATGGGAGTGATAATTATTATCATTACCCTGGAGAATTAATGAATTATTATTCATTAAGCACTTGGAGAACCTATCACAGGTACTACAAAGCCAGACCCTCATTTGCATTTCAGATCTGGGCTAGTTTTAGAATAAGGTTGATTTGCAGGTCTCATAAATAATGGATGAGAGTTGGTACATGGTACACACAGACTCAGTGGGTTAGATGTCCCAACTTTGCAAGAGTGCAGAAACAAAACCAAAAATGAACTCCTTTTGGAAGAGACCTTCAGAGCAAGCCCAAACCAAGGTATTCTTTCTGAATGAGACCCCATTTGAGCCCTGCAGAGCCATAAAGAATTATATATATGATCTTAATTATGACATCATGCCATCACCTCTTTAAAGGTATAAGGTATCAAATAAGTCTTTCCAGGATTTATTTTTTACTTCTTAAAAATTTTTCTTACCTTACATGGGCAGCTCCAACCTAGTGATCAGACTGTTCTAGGCACATACAGTTCAGACTCAGAGATATTCTAAACACAAATCTTATCCATGTTTGTTTGTAAATTAAATGTGTAACATTTTTTTTTTGATCCAGACCTATGATTTCATTGCTGTAGAGAACTTCCACTGGAGAAACTCTCTCAACCTATACATAACTAAATAGAAACTAAACACTAGCACTACTCATTATATTTAGTTGTTAACCAAATGGAATAAGAGAAAAACTCATAAATATCATGTAATTTCATCTGTTTTTTAGTTCATTTGCTACCTTACAGAAGGTAAGATGTTCCCTCATTGCCCCTACCACTTAAATGTTCTGCTATTTTTCACCTGAATCCTGGTGTTTGTTAAACCCAAGTATTTCCTAATCAGAAATGCCCTCCATTTTTACAAAAATAATTGTCATGCTTCCCCGTGTTTTTCATTTTCTAGAAATTACATTTCCTTAACTTGTATTTTGTTCAAATAAAATTAACAATTTATTAAAAATGTGTAACAATATACAAATCTTTAGCATATAATAAAAGTAATGTAATGTGACTCCAGGATCAAGCTCATTTGCATAAGACTCTCCCAATTGGTGGAAAAGAATTCAGCATTCCAGGTCTACCTGACAGGTTGCGTTGATGAGAGTTTTGGGAGAGGAAATCTTCCTCTTTTTGGCTTCCAGACTTCCAGAGAATGCATAGTTTCAGGTTTTCTTTAGGGAGAGGTCTCTAGAGGAAAAGAAGGATTCGTTTCCAGCTTACTACATTAGAGACCATGAAGAATTTACCCTTGGTTGAGATCAAAAATTCTTTTTCTTTTTTTTTTTTTGTGAAAGTGAGATATCTCAATTGAACCATGAGAAACCAGCTATTACTTATACTTACCAAAGCGAATGATAAATACAACAGACTTCATGGTGCTTTAAACTTCCACACAAAGATTGCTTAACTTTGACCTTACACATCTTATGCGCCAATAGAGAAATCAGTGCTACAACACAACTCATCCCTCTATACCCAATGACAATAATGACCACTGCAAACTGTCCCCACACCAAGATTCAACAACACATGCCAACTCAAATTTCTAAAATTAGGATTTGTTGGAGTTTGCCATGTTAAATAAACTGTATTCATTGTCAGTGTAAATTTACCTTGTTACTGATACTTTTATTGACCTTGATTGGAACTTTGTTTTCATTTTAAAAGTGGATATATTACTGAGGGAGATGTGCTCAAAACTGTCCAGTGATTTTGGATGTTGTTTTGCACAACACACACACGCCCTTCTGAAGGTCTTTATTCTACTGCCCATCTGGGGGAAGTGTGGTCTACAGTTCAGAAAACTCCAGCTTAATCCATATGATATTAAATACAGAAGATGAAATGGAGACTCAAAGAGGAGTATGATGTACTTCACCACACATAGCCTCTGCCCCAAGTTCAGAGGACATACCTCTATTAGTGATTTTTGGTGCCCCACTTCTTCTCTGCTTCTATAGTCCTTATTAGATTTGGAATCTACTTATCCAGAGGTACTGGCTTGCTATCTTTTAATATTTTCACATCTTGGTCTAAGCTCTACGAAAGGAACTCATGTCTTCTTGCTTTCCCCTGATTCTGTCGACCTCCAAAACACAGAATTCTTTCTTTCTCCTGATCTATGCTACTCACTCCTCTGTACATGAATTCCACCTTGTATACATCTACATTGTCTTTGGGGCATCCCAGTTACTAGAACACTGATTCTTATTTCTCTTAGTTCTTTTGGTCCTGTCCTGAGCCATCTCACCCTGAAAGCCATCTTGTCTAACTAATCATCTGATTCAGGCTTTCCCTGTTCTAATGATACCAATAGAAATCATCCATAACGTGAAGGGGACCCCATCCATAAGAAGGGATGGATTCACCTGAACCAGAAAGGAGGGAACTTGATAACATTCATTGGTCTGCCCAGTTCAGAGGTATTTGCTTTCCTATTGACTAAAAGCCATTCCTCTGACTTCTATCTCCTTCCAAATGGAAAAATTCTTGTAGTTTGTTCAAAGGGGTGATACAAAAACTTGTTTCATTTTACACTATAATCTTTAGATTCTATAAAACACAATTTTATGCATTTTATTGAATAGCAATTTTGTCACAGGTAGTCTATGAAGATTCACACAAAATGGTCCTTTTTTCATAGGAGAGGGTGCAGGAAAATATTTTTTGAGTAGGTCTATTTTTCTTTTTTCTGCATGATCACTAGCGTTATGGCTTATAAGATGGAGAAAACATCCCTTCTTCTTAAATGTGGGGTACCAGATTGTTTTTTAGTCATTTTTAGTCATTTCTGGCTTTCCATGACATTGTTTGGGATTTTTTTAGCAAAGATACTAGAGTAATTTGCTATTTTCTTCTCCAGTTCATTTTGCAGAAAAGGAAACCGAGGCAAACAGGGGTTAAGTAACTTTCCCTAAGTCTATAGCTAAGAAGGATCTGAAGCCAGATTTGAATTCAGGAGGATGAGTTTTCCTGACTCAAGGGCTGGCACTCTATCCACTTCCCTACCTAGCTGCCCTGAGGTACCGGAAACTGAGAGGGAAATCAAGCAGATCACAGAGTGATCATGAATCTGATTTTTCTTCTTCATAGCCAGCCCCATACGGAAATAAGAATCTATTCTGATGTAAGAAATCTTTGTTTCTATTTCTTGTTCCTGTGAAAATTGCCCCAAAGGTGTGTTTCCACCCCACCCTCTCATTGCCAACATCACTCCCACAGCATCATCACTCTATCTCTGTGGGTGAAAGAATAGATTTTCCTTATCTCTTATTACAAGAATAAAACAGCATGAACACAGTAAAGTAAACTCGTAAAATATTCATCATAAATTGATTTAGCTTCATCGAAGCAAGTTTATATACATTAATGATTTGCACTTAGTGAGAGTCAGATTCTTAAATGAAGATGAGAAATTCAGGGCAGAGGAATCCTATGGGCTCTTTTCCACTCATCTCTTGTCAGAGATTTAAATTCAAATTCTGTTTTAAAACCCAAATGAGCAAAGCCTAAGAATATTCCTGGATCTTTTTCTGCCTTCGCTTCTGTTCAAAGCTTTGGTATTTTCTAACTTCTTCCTCTCCCTCACCTTCCTTCTAATCTATTGCCAAGTTCTATTCATTATCCAATTCTTGTCTATATCATAAACCTATTGTATAATTCAATACTTTTCTCTAAAAGAAGCTAAATTTCTCTTGCAAAATCTTTCGACCCATAATGAAACAAATGCAAGCATTTTCAATGTCTATCTGTTTAGCACTATTTTTTTAATCACTTGTTTTTATATCACCTTGACTTCCTGCTCCCCCTCTTATCGCCTTCCCACCCACAGTGCCCCCACCATGACATTGTAGGGAAAAAATAGCTGAGCAGAATAAACACCTTTACCAAATCAAAGGGGTATGCAGTATTCAACACACATAGTCCCCCACCTGTACCAAAAAGAAAATATGGGTGGACACTGCTTTTATGAAGTTATAAGGCATGATCCCTTCTCTCAAAGAGTTTATAAGTTATATATCCACATGGTAGAACATGGAATTGGGAAGACCTTAGTTTAAATCTAATCTCAGACACTTACTAGCTGTTTGACGTTGAACAAGTCATTTAACCTCATCCGCCTTAATTTCCTCATCTGTAAAACTGGGATGACAGTAGCATTTACTTCCCAGGCTTGTGAAAAGATGAAATGATGCACAATTTACAAAATACTTTAAGAACCTTAAAGCATTATATAAATACTAGATATTATTAGAGTCCTATCTACTAAAGCAAAGTTTATTTTCCCTTCTCTGTCATTGAATTTGCATGAATATAAATCCCATATTAATACAAGTTAAAAGGTCCATTTGAACACGTAGCAAAGTTCAAATTTGACCCAAATTAGATGCTTTGAGAGTTTAATCCTGGGGCTGGTTAAAGAAGTGCACTTGACACTTTAGATAGACTCCAATCTCATCACAAGTTTGAGAATCTTTCAAGAGCCATTACTGATCCCCTTTCTGGCTTTACTCGTGTTCAAGATGTTGATACTTCATGTTATTTCTCTCTCTCTCTCCTCCCTCCCTCCTTCTCTCCCCTCCCTCTCTCTTTCCTCCCTCCCTCCCTCCTTCTCTCTCTCTCTCTCTCTCTCTCTCTCTCTCTCTCTCTCTCTCTCTCTCTCTCTCTCTCATTAGTTACTAAGTCCTGTTGAATCTACCTCTGCACCCTCTCTCCTGGGTTTCCTCTTCTCTAAGCCTACTGCCCCAGATGCGATGTAGGCTGTGTCTCAATTTTTGCACCAGCAACAAGTTTTGCTATTTCTCTTTTTCTCTCCTGGAGTGAATCATGAACTAGCAAGCACTGATGAACTATTGTACTAGATTCTGCAAGATAGCCACTACCCTAGAAACACTTACATTCTTTGAAGGGGGGTAAAATATGTATACAGATAGGGCAATATATGGGCAGCTAGGTGGCATAGTGGATTGAATGCTAGGATTGGAGTCAAGAAGACTCATTTTTGTGAGTTCAAATCTGGCCTCAGACACTTAACTAGATGTGTGATCCTGGGCAAGTCACTTAACCTTGTTTGCCTCATCTGTAACACGAGCTGAAGATTTGCCAAGAAAACCTTAATGGGGATTACTTGACACAGCAAAAGTCAATATAAGAGCCAATATATGTATATAAAATATACATATATAAAATAAATACAAAGTGAGAGGGGAGTAACAGTTGGCGGGAGTAAGAAGATACATCCTGAAGCAAGTCTCACTTGAGCTGAACTTTGACTGGAACAAGAAAGTCCAAAAGGCAGAGTCAGGGAAAATAAAGTCAGTAACTATTTAAGCACCTACTGTCTACCAAGTACCATGCTATGCACTGATGTGAAGAGGGAAAACATGCCAAGCAAGGAGACAGCCTATGCAACAGCACAGAGTAGAAGAGATAGAATGTCATATGCGGTATGCAAGAAGTACACAGAGTGTGCAAAGGTAGTAATGTGAACTCAGTTTGGAAAGCTCAGTTGTAGCTAGGTGATAATTTAAGTGACAGATTAGTTTGTATGAGATCACATAGGTCCAGAGAACTGGGCCCCAGAAAGGTAGGAAAAGAAAAAGGAGAAAGTATTTTCCCAAAAACCTAGAAAGTGAGATTGTCTGGGGGGAGTTGGTGGTGATTACCGTTGGTCAGAAAGGATGGGGACTTTAAAAAATGCCACTGGATGTAACCTTTAAGAGACAACTAAGAAAGAACAGTGATGCTAGGGAGGAAAGGCAATCTACAAAGAACTGAAAACCAAGCTCTCAGGAACGAAGCAGAGACTTCTATGCGGGTAGGCAGCTTTCTCTAGGATTTTGGATGTGAAAGCAAGGAAAGATATAGGAGAATAGCTTGAGAGGATGTCGGAGTCAAGTAAAGATCTCTTGTAAAGAGAGGTGAGGTCCCAGTTTGTTTGTAGACATTGAAAAAGAACCAGTGTAATGAATTCAATTTCATGTTGCAATTTTCAGTTGAATCATGGAAATAGTTCTGTAGTTAGTTGCCCTCCCTTATACAAATTTTGTGCCTAGTGATTTGTTTTTATAGCTGAGTTGCATAAATTATGGTTTTACTTCCATCAGATCCTAGTTTGGCAGACTGAAGTCATCTCCTCTCATAAAGGAGTAGCCTCTCCATTCGTATCTTCTCCTTAATAATCACCCAAGTGGTTCAGTAAATTTAGGCCCAAGCAGTACAGTCAAAGGGTGATATTAATATAATAAAATATAAAGCTTTACAAATGGGATATCTTCCTTTCCCCCCAATGTGTTCTTTTTGTCTTGAAAATATTGCAGTTTATTTTTCTCACTGCAAACCTCTAGGGGCTAATTCTATTGGCAGAGATAGTATTCTCATTTTCTCTTAGTTGCTTAAGTGAAATTCTGTAGGGGGAAAATCCACCTACAATTTAGTGCCATTGGGAACAGTATAAATACTTTTCTCTGTGTTCAACAGAAATCAGTATTGTTTTTAATACTCTAGGTCTAAAAATATTAACATGGCATTAAAGAAAGGGAAAATACCTGTCATAATTAATGACTCATCTTACTTTCGCAAGTTGTTTTAATGTTCAAATCTCACTTCTGACATATTGACTATGTATCTCTGGGCAAGTCACCTTAGCTCTTAGAATTCTAGGCAATTAACTCTCCACCAGCATAAGTTTCAGGGCAGATGGCAACCTGCATTGTTAAAGTAATTTTCCTTACCCAGGAGTCCCCTATGCCAGTAAAAGCACAGGTCCAGTCTCTAACCTTATCTCATTTTTTTAAAAAAAATCATTAGCCTGACTTTGACAACTGTTGGCAAACAGAGTAAAATTAGAAAGAAGGACTTTGAGAAAGGACCAAATATTTGAACAGGGCATCTATTCCCCCCAAAAGGTAGAGATAGAGTTCCATAGAAAAAATATCCTATTGACCAAAGAGTCTTTTCTTTCATAAGGCATGTGTCCATGAGCTAAAAAAATATGCCATACCATTAAAGCAAAGATTGATAGTGCTGAAGTGCTCAGATTTCAATAGACTGATTGGAGAACACACTCTCAAACATGCAATACATATCACTTCAGAAAAAAAAATGCTCCAGATGAATTGAAAATGAGATTTTCAAAATGCTGTTAACAGGTTCGAGAGAAGTAACCAGGCAGATATAAATATTAACCATGGGGATTACTTACGTATAATATGTTGGAAATGAGGAATGTTTTGTGAATTGTTTCTCTGCTATATTAATCAGCATGTTGAGTCTAAATATGGTAACGTGAAATACTAACATATCTGGTGGGAAAAGGATTATACTTTCTTTTATGATTCTATTGGGGGAAAAGATTTTGGCAGCTGTAGGAGAATGTGGGAAAAGGAGGAGTCATGTTGACATCAATCAGGATGTGGCTCATGAAATGAAATTGATTCCAAATACAAATGAATCTGGTCTAGTTACTTGATATACATTTAATTATTCATTTCATTAACTTTCCCTAATTATTTCTAAATATTATTTGCCTTTTATGGGATAATATTATTATTTTTGTGATCTGAAAAGGCAGGATCAGGAATAATTTTATTGTGTAAGTTGTGTCCATTAGTACTTATTACAGACACACATTTAAAAACATACAACACAACTCAAGAGAGATGAAAAGACTATGACATATTATAAAAGCATAAATATCATGCACCTTGTTGATATTTATTATTGTTTAAATTTTGACATCTACCCATCAATTTTTAAAAGTTTTGTATTTCTAATTTGTGTTCTCTATTATTGGATGTTGTCTTTTGGGGACCCGCCATTTTTTATGCCTTTCTACATACGGTGTTCTCTTTTACTGAAGTATCTGTGTTCCCTCTAACTATGGATGTCCCCCAAAACTGCATCCTGAACCTCCTTTGCTTTTCTTTCCATACTCTCTCACTTGAAGTTTTCATTAGCTCTGATTAGTTCAATTAGCGTCAGTATGCAGAAGATTCCTGAATCTATAAAGCTAACCCTAAACTTTGCTAAACCACAACCACGTAGCTCTATGATCTGTGGACATCTCCAATTTTACATCCTGTAAGCATCTCAACTGCAACATGTCCTAAATGTGACACATTATCTTTACCCTCAAAAATCTCCCGATTTCTGAACTTTCCTACTACTCAAGGGCACTGCCATTCTTCTAGACTCCAAGGCCTACAACCTCAGTATCATCCTCAGCTCCTCACTCTCACTTATCTACCACATTCAGTCCATTGCGATTTCTTTCCATTTTTACCTCCACAACAACTTTCCTATGCCTGCCTTTCTCTCCACTGCTATGGCCACATCCCCATCACCTCTCTTCTGGACTGTTACAATAGTCTATCTGCATCAAGTCTCTCCAATCCATCCTCCATTCAGCTGCCAAGGTGATTTTTCTAAAGTGTAGGTCTGGCCATAACACACACACATACACACACACACACACACACACACACACACACACTAACTCACACGTACCATGGTTTCCAATGGTTCCCTATCACCTCCAAGATCAAATATAAATTCCTCAGTTTCATTTAAAATCTTTCAGCCTTCTTGAACAGTGTTCCCCATGCATTCTACAAACTAATTACAAAATGACACACTTGTCGTTCGTGCGTCTCTTGACTCCAGACCTCTTCAATGGGTAGCCTCCAAACGTGGAATTCTTTCTTTCCATGCTTCTCCATTCTGGCTTTCCACAGCTTTCTTTAATAGCTCAAAACTCATCCTCTGCAAGATGTCTATCCTGCCCCATCTTCTGGATTCTAATCCCTTCAACTTACTTTCAGATTACCTGTATATATTTTCTGTGTACCTGTTTTTAAACATGTTCTCTCCCCTTCTAGAATATACATTCATTGAGGGCAGGATCATTTGGAGATTTGGGTTTCTTTATTTATTTTTACCTTCCCTTTATATCTTCAGGGCTTAGCAAAATACTTGATACACAGTAAGTGCATAATAAATGGTTGTTGACTGACTGGATGACTGATTTTAATCTTATATCGTGAGCATACTCCTCCCAGATCACTCCTTCTTTATCCTCTGTCTGGCCTTGTGTCCTCTTGTCCATTTAAAGATAGATTCCTTGACACTCTGTCCACTCTCTAGCTTCATATCCATTTGCAAACAGTCCCTGTACCACAGCCCAGCTTTCCCCTGGTGACAGTATCTTTCTGCCTACCCATTATGCACCTTCCCTGACTTGCTGACTACTAAATGACTTAGGGTCAGATAACTTAACGATTCTGGGCCTATTTCCTTATCAATAAAATATTGTTGACCAGATGGTATCTAAAGTAATTTCAAAGTCCCAAAAAGATGATGTCCAGACTTAGTAAATGTTGATGTCAAGATTGTCCCCATCTAAGAAACAAGTATTGTACTGGATTCCAGTCTTAGCAGGGACTCAGCAGAGCCAGTTATAACTTACAACTCTATTTCTGTAGCCCAAAGTAAAGATATGTTTGTATCATGTATATTTGTTTAGGATTCCCAGCAAAAGCATTTACAGTTGAACAACCTCTATACACTCAATAACAAAAGCTGAAAAGGAAGCTTTATCTGTAAACTTCCTTGTAAGATGATCCATGAACAATCTTTTAAGTATTAGTGTTTTGTGAAAAGTAGATTTTTTTTAAGTCCCAGGATAATCTGTGTTAAGAAAAATGCTGTATTAAGTTATTATCTGTGTTGAGAAGCAGTAAATAAAAAACATGGTGGTGCCATGTAACTCATCTAAAGAAAGGAAGAAAAGGCACGATATTACCTCCAGCTCACTTGAAACTGAAGAAAAACCCCTCGACCTGGGTAGCATTCTCTGGATAATGCAGGATCGAATGGTTTTTTGATACTTGGGAGAAAATGAAAGACGAAGTGACCATAGCTGCAAAAATGAACATTCGCTCATTGAACAAACATTTGTCAAGGTAGCCTACTTTTACAGTGTACTGTATTGGGAGCTGGGATAGGGACAGAGATAAATGAGGCATGGTCCCTGCCCTCTAGGAATGCAAGGTCTGGGAAGGAAGTTAAGACATTTTCAGAAAAAGCACCTCGGAATTTTGAACTGGAAAGGACTTTGGAGTCCAACGAGCTTTCCTGGCCGATGAGTCCTTTCTTTCTCCCAGCTCTCCTATATCCAGGGGTTTGCTGGAGCTGACTTGTTAAACGTTCGGTATGAGCATTTATTTACACATCGGAAATTGGTTAGACACTATAAATCAGGGTTATAGTTCAGTTGATTCTCTAGACTTAAGAAAGTGATGGAGAAAGTCTAAATAATACAGATTAAACCTAAAAGTGTCCTGCATACATTTATGTATGTATATATGTATGTATATGTATGTGTGTATATGTATTCAGAGAGCCCGCTAAACATTTATCAACATGATGCTGCCTATATAGCATAGGAGATGACGCAAACCTTTGTACCATGTCCTGTTATTAAATTTGGCTTGGGGGACATGTTAAGTGCCGATCAGCAATTCAGTTTTTCTCACATTAACTGTTTCCTCTGAAGCCATTGGTATCTGCTGTGGGATGGATCTTCTTTCTTCTTAATCAATTTTGAAGGGTTTAATTGTGATACAATGGCGGGGGGGAGCACTGGACCTGTGGTTTTATCAGTAGATGGAACTTCTCTACCAAAGTAATTCAACACCTTTTTTTTTTTCAACTTATATTCAGAAATATTTGTCTAGGTCATGACCCCAAAGGCAGCATGTATCCAGGTCAGGCCTTCCTGACTTTGAGGCCAGCCTTCTACTACACTGTATTGCCTTTCATAATATAAACTCGAAAAGGCATCTCAATATGCAAACAAGGTTCTAACTGATGAAGTTGTTGCTTGTGGTCAGTATTCACACTAAGGACAACAGGAAACCAATCTAGGGATATGAGAGAAGCTGGCGAGACCCTCCATTAAGTTCCAGCATCTCCAAATATTGTTAGAGGATGTACGGGACCATTATTTCCTATCTCTAGCCACAGCTAGGGATTCCCTTGTGATGCATCGGTGAATTTAGAAAGGTACTCTAAGCAGCTTCTCAAGACATGTCATCAGCCCATCTGTATAAAACGCTGAAAGAACTCAGGTCATTCCCTCAAGATGAATCAGTGGAGTGGAAGGTCACCATCAGACCTTTTCCTGCATGCCTAAATTATGATAACAGAATATTCCTGGGGCAGCAGACCTCCCTAAAGCCTTCCTCAGAAGCAAGGAGGCATATGGATGAAGGTCACTGCAGAGAAAGTGGAAATCTAGAAAGCAGCCTTCGTTTTCAGTTAGCCTCTGAGGCATCAGCTCTCTCACTGAAGACTCAAACACATCTGCCTGCCTCACTTCTTTTATGGCTGCTTCCCTGTCATACCCTTACAGTAAAGATGATTTCAGAAATGTATCTCTTTGCTGATTAATTTTCATTAGGAGCTTTTTTTCCCTGACAAGGAATAAAGGACAACTTAAAAGGCAAGAGTTTATTAAAAATTAATGCTAAATGCTGTTATCTGAGGTTTTGCTTATTTTACTGTTATTAAAAATGCAAACAGATTGGGCAAAACATTTTCAACTTGAAAGAGATCTGCCCCCCAAAATGGTTTTCTTATCAATAAACTGCTTGCTAAGCAATGTGACAGTAAAGGATCTGTCCCATATCCAGTATTTCCTAATCTTGGTTAAGACAAACAAATGGCAGAGGCCAAGGTACAGTATATTTAATAAAACAAAGTGGGAACAAACTGAACTAGTCGTTATAGGAGGTACATTATGTAGTTCCTTATTCCTACACATAAACTTAAAATTAAGAAAGCTTTTAGTGCCCTTTTCTGTCCAGAAAAGGACTGGAAACTGTAAAAAACTGCCAGACTACAAGTGATCCTATGCATCTGCCTACATATGTATAAGAAAAATGAGAATTGCATGGATAATGGGGCCAAAGAGATTGAATATGAGAAAAAAGGAATCATTTCAATCAACATAAGAGTATATACTTTCTAAAGAATAAAATATCTCCACTGCAGGCAGATTTATTTACCAAGATATAAGAACAGCTTGTTTAAAATGTTCTTCTGTTGACTGACTGCCCTATTCATCCCTAAAATACCCCTTTCATAAGGCTATGTTTAGATTAGACCTCACTTTAAATTATAACAGGAACCAGTAGCACTTCTCCTTGTTTGCTTTCTTTCAGTCCAAGTAAAATTTTAGAAAAGAAATTTCCAGAACTACTATTACACACACAAGCACACGCCTCCAGCACACATACAAGAGCTTTTACACATTTCTGCCACCCCCAAACAGCAACATTTGAGCCAGCAATATGCTGGCACAAACCTTGAGATCAACCACAGATCTTTCTTTAGGGGGATGGTTGTTTTAGAATGCTTGTAAAGTTGTGTGTGTGTGTTTTAAAGAGAGGAAATCCACATTTTGCCAAAGAAATTACCTTCCTCAGAAAGGTTTTCTTTTTTACACTTATTACATAGCTCGTTCCTTTCCAGAAATCAGCGTGAAATAACCTATCAGACCCTTGAAATCTGTGCATATTTATCTCTTTTATTAATTTAAAAGTAAGAGTAAAGATCTCATTATTTAAATTTAATAAGAAGACTTTTTAAATAATTCATAACTACACATAAATCTGTGTTGATGATCACTGGTACTACAGACTTCGGAAGTAGGAGACTAAAAGGACATGGGTCCATTTTTATGAGTCTCATAATGTTAAGCCAGAGTAGAAACATATAAGAAATGAAATAAGTCTGGTTTGCTATTAAATACAAATTGTGGTTAAAAAAGAAAGAAAAAGAAAAGAGGAATCAAAAATTGACATTGAGATTGGCCATTTACATTTGGTCAATGTAGATATCCATTTAAACCCTCTGTGATTTCACCAGATCTCTGCTCTGATGTCTTTTTTCGATGGGTCATGACTTTCATAGAAGATGAAGTGTGCCCTAAATGATTTTTAAAACCTGGACAAATATATAGACTGTCACTTAACACATCTTTCTAATGAGTTGTGTTTAAATTGTATTTGGGGGAATCAAATCATATTTTGCATAGGTTAGGGGATTTCACTCTTTGAAGGGACTATAAATCAGAGCTTTTATAATGAAAACAATCACCATCTAATTTAAAGAAGCATCTGTCTTGTAATCTCAGATTTTCATAGATCAGGTCTTCTTAAGACACATGACAACAATATCAGGGAAAAGTTGGAAAGAAAATGGATGAAACTATTCAGAGGAGAAAAGAAAAATGCATAATAGGTGGTAAACCAAAAGGAACATTTCTGAATACTCATTTGTCCTGATATTTCTATAAATGCCTTTTTATTATATGTGTCCTTTTAACTTGATGAAATTATTAAAATCAAATTCATAGTCTGGAAAAGATCAAAACTTGTATTGGATGGAAAACCAATCTGAGCCATAATGGCACTTCTATTATGTTCAGATTTCATTAAGGACCTTATTGTAGCCAGAAGTTAGAGTAGTCCATTAGGGAAAGGCACTCTCACCCCAAGTATAGTGTTAATCAGTAATTGTAATTAATCAACAAGTATTGCTTAAGTGTCTAATTATTGCCAGTCATGCTATAGTGTGACAAACTCACATTTATATATCCTGCTATATATTCAAAAAAAATTCCCCTCAAAGCAACCATATAATATAGACAGAGGACCAAAAGACAGACAGGTAAAATCCTTCCCTATATTCTTCCACTACATTCAATCCAGTCAGGATTCATATAAGAGGTTCAATAAAAATGCCTTCCTTCTTCTTAGTGTCTTTATAGTGTGTTCCCAACAAAGGACTGGAGGCAAAGTCATTTCAGAGAGTGTTCCAAGTCCTGTGTCAGATTTCATGCTTCATCTTAAAGGTACTTCCCCATTGTAAGAGATAAACTAGTTCTTAATTGAGAGCATTCAACCCCATCAGTGTTATAAAGATCCTTTCTCAATAAGTAGGATCATATATTTAGAGCAAGAAGTGACATTGGAAATACAGACCATGTTTATTTGTTAGAAATATTGTATTTTTTTTCTTTGGTTGAGAAGAGGGGAGGAAATTTGGGGAAAGAATGAAAGAAGCATACTACTGCCAAAGGAAAAAAAGAAAAGAGGGTTAAAGAAGAATTTAAAAAAAAAATTCACATAAGAAAACAGAAAGACGTTCAGAAGGAAACATAGATAAACAAGATAGCTTTGAAAGTAACATATGGATTTATTATATACTTTAAAAAAGAGCAAGCTGTACTCTTTTTCTATTCTGATTTGATTATGCAGCTTTCTTTTTTTAGTGTTTGTTAAATTCAGAATAAAAAGTAATGTTTTTAAAGTTATCAAGTTCAGTGGTGTCAAACTCAAATAGAAATAGAGCTACTAAATCATACATAAGAATCCTTACAACTGCATATTAACTAAGAAAACCACCTACTGACATCATCTATGTTCTATTGTATTTCTATTTATTTTGTTAAATATTTTGCAATTTCATTTTCATCTAATCCAACCACACTCCAGAATGTTGCAGGCTGTACAGGGCAGCATGTTTGGTACCTCTGATATTCAAGCCCTCCATTTTATAGATGAAGATAGTAAAGTCTAGAGAAGTTGGTAGGCATAATCAAAGTTACATAGCTCATAAGTGGCAAACCTGAAATTCAAAGTTCATATCTAGTCACATGATCCCTTGATAATACCTATTTTCTAAGAACTCATGTAGGAAGGAGGGAGGCAAATCAATTGATCTTTCTGAATTTATCAATTTATTTCTCAACTTATCTTTCATTTGAGAGTGTTGTATTAGCATTTTAATGAACATTATAATTTCTGCATACACCTATTGACCCTACCCCATCTCATCCCCACATGCATACCGTCTATGTAGCTAAAAGTTTAAATGATGTCCTTTACAATATTCCTAAGTTCTTCTAAACCAGTTCCCTAGCTGGTTTTGGCAAATAGGTTATGGACATTTGTCAATTTATGATACATAAAATAAACAGAAATATAGGGCAAAGTCTTCCTTAACTCAATTTTGCCTTCATCATCACTCTTTGGTGGAGACAGGAATTCAGCCATTTGGAGAAGAGCAGAGATACGAGGATGCTCTGTAAGGTCATGTCGTTAATGATCTGAACAGAGCTTACCTTGTGAAAAAGTAGCTTCACCAAAAAAGCATACTCTAGATCTGATATTACAGCCCTGGATGCTAACTGCTCTTTATTATTAAGCTGTTAGCTGGGTTTAGATTTGTTCCTGGTTCTTTCTTTACAGGAAAGTGTATTAAGGTGGTATTCATAGTAATAATTGGCAATGTGTTATTATTTGTATTTTTTCCACCGAGTACCTTAGAATACTTCCCATCATTAGTGAATGAATCTTTAGTGTTCCTAATAGGTGTGTGTTATCAATCCCATTTATTAAAGAAATGATGTGACTAAGCAGGGTCACCCAATAAGTTAGTAAATTCACAGTACATCTTATAAAATTCAGCCTAGGCTGAACTTTATGTGTTTTTTTGTTAATGCATGAACAACTTTTAAAGGTGTGAAAATGCCTTAATCCCCTTCCCCTCCATGGATAACTAGTTATGCCATGATATAGTCTATGTCTTATTTAAAAAAAGTAATTTCCACACATTTAATTGCTCTCAGTGTTCATAATGTGAATGCAAATTCAGAACGTTTATTATGCCCCAAATTTCAACGTTACGGTAGCTGGAACAAGCAGAAGGCCTAGGAACAGATGTCAGGGTGACTCAATGCCTGAATCCTTCTTCAACCCCTTAACTCTTCTTGGAGTTTGTCTCCATTTAATTGTCTCCAGTTGATGACCAATTAAGGAAATTGATTGCAGTTGGTTTTATGACATAGCAGGGTTTTGAAAAATGCCCCCTTCGGAATCCTAAGCTATTAGGAGAAGAGAACAGACAGCCCTCAATGCTTCATTGTCACTGGCAAAGGAAAAATCTGTTATTCCCAACCCCACATTTGTTTATAAAGCAATTTGCTTAACTTCAGTATTAATGTTTCTATGTCAACTCTAATAAAGCATCCCATTAATAAGAGCAATCAACCCCAGGAAATTTTTAAGAATATGCTTTTTGCATATAATTATAGGATTTTTAGTTGTTCCATAGCACTATGCCAAAACTTCAAGAAATCTGTAATTTCATGACCGTGGCTATCCCTGTCACTGATGTAGAAAAGCCCCATATGCCTTCATAGGCAGTTTTCATGACTTGGCTACAGCTGAAAAATCCATTACTCCCTGGGTGACTTTCTTAGGTTCTTGGAACTTAGATGGGTTGGTCCTCAGATGACAAGCAGACATTCTATCATCAGGTCTATGGAGGGAATGTTGCTAGCTTTGGTGGTATCTGCCAGAGCTTACATCCCAGAGACATCAGCTTCAAAAACACAGGGTTACTCACACTACAATGAAGTATTACAATAAATAAGGTTTTGGTGTAGACCTTAAAATTACTTTCAAGAAAACATTTTCTTGTATTTTTTCCTATGACTGGGACTCCCTCTCTCACTCAGCCTGGAAATGCAAGCCCGGTTCATTTATGGGCCAAACCCTTCTAGTGGTTTCATTTCTAACCTATTCCAGTTTGACCCTCCTTAAGCAGCCTGGTGACTAGCAACAATAGAGCTCACCATATTGGTTCCAGGTTCCAACGCAGTCATCTGATTGGCTTTAGCCAACTGCAGTTCAAAACCCCCAAGTTCAAGCAATCCATCAGTTCCAGCATCTCCCCGTAGCAAGGGCTCTGAGCGTATGCCATTCAAACTCATTTAGGGCATATTCTAAGCTGACATCTTAGATTTGGAGGAAAGGTGTTGGAATTCACTCTTTCCATTAGAACTGCCATTAATTAAATCAGTGCAAGTCAGGTAGCTCCTCTACGAGAACAAGTTTTTTGTGGGCGTTTTACCCCAATTGAGAAATTAGCGAAGAAAAAGCCTTCAAGTGTTGTGTATCCGCTTGAAGGCAATGATCTTGGCACGCAGCTAGCTCTCTAGAGGCAGAAAATTAAACAACAGTATATTAAACTGAAAATGTTTGGCTCGCAGTCCTACTCAGCTTGACTCTTAGAAAATCAGCAGTTATCTGTCTTTCAAATGTAGTTTGTGAGGAGGTACACAGTACACAGGAAGGCTCCTGAGACAACTGCACCCAGTTCTATATTTAAAAAAAGAAGGAAGTTAAAAATAAAAATGATACTCTTAAACGCTTTCAAGATTGTTGCATAAAGTGGGAAATTTACCCAACAAACCCAACAGCTTTTCCTTCTTTACCTCTCTCCATCATCTGACATTACAAACGCTTGCCCCATCGCACATCTTCACCCACACTTCCTAAAAAAATTTCTTCTGTTGACTTCTATCACATTGAACTTATTCTAGTTTTTTTCTGTCTCTGACTTGTTTTCTGTCCACTTCATTGATTTCCTTCCCTTTCCCATGCCATACATACGTATGAACATTCCCTCCAGTTTCATCCTTAGCCCTTTCTACTTCTCTGCCTATACTCTTTCCCAGAGGTGCCCCATCAGGCCCAAAAGCTTTAACTCTTTCCTTTTGGAGGCAACTCCCAAACATGCATCTACAGTTCCAACTTTCTCAGGTTTTATACCTATATTACGAAGAATGTCAGATCTGGAGTCAGGAAGACTTATCTTCCTGATTTCAAATGTGTCCTCAGCCCTTATAGCTGTGTGACCCTGGGCATTTCATGCTGTTTGCCTCAGTTTCCTAATTTGTAAAAGGATCTGGAGAAGAAAATGATAAACTTGTCCAGTATCTTTGCCAAGAAAACCCCAATGGGCTAACAAAGAGTTAGACATGGCTGCAAATGACTGAACAGCAACCAACTTCCTCATAGATAATTCTACCTGAATATCTCACCATGGCTTCAAATAATATGTTTAATTAATTTATTTATTTTAGTTTACAATTTTCAGTTCCACAAGTTTTTGAGTTTTAAATTTTCTCCCCCTCCCTATTCTTCCCCCTCCCCAAGACCACATGCAGTCTGATATAGGCTCTCCCTATACATTCACACTAAATATATTTTCACATTAATTATGTTGTAAAGAAGAATTATTATCAATGGAATGAATCACAAGAAGGAAGAAACAAAACGAGAGAGAGAGAGAGAGAGACAGAGAGACAGAGAGAGAGAGAGAGAGAGAGAGAGTCTATGTAAATAGTATGCTTCAATCTGGATTCAGTTTCCATAATTCTTTCTCTAGACATGGTTAGCATTTTCCATCATGAGCCTTTTGGAGTCAAACAATATTTCTAAAATAAAAATGATCATCTTCTTCACAAAATCAACTCTTTTCCTTGTGGCTATAGTCTCAAAAAAAAGAAAAACTACAAGGCCTCAGGTGCTGATGACAGAAGAGGAAAACACAGACTACTGAGTATTCTACCATTCCAGAACCATTCATTCCATAAACATTTATCAATTTTTTCGATTGCCTACTTTATTCAAAGCACTGTGCACGGCCTTTGGGGAGATAAGACGTTTAGTTAAGACACAGCCCTGCTTTCATGGAGATTATAGTCTAGTAGAGGGATAAGTGTGAAATCCAAGCATTAAAACAACATATTATCGCAGGATATGCCAAAAGTCTACAATTAAACCTTTAAATTGCACTATGACTTTTGTGACACCCTCTATGTATAATAGAGTATTATAAAAAAATACTACTCCCCCCCAAAAAAGTCTTTACTAATGGCAGGGTGGGGAGGGGATCAAGGAAGATATGACCAAGGAATTGACACCACAGTGGCACCTTAAAGAATAAACAGCACTTTAACAAGCAAAAAGAAAAAGGTGTCACATTTTAGGCATAGGGAACATTGTGCAAATTCAGGAGAATTCATGTTGTGCTGTTAGGACACAATTAAACAGAAACATCCTGTTCCAGGATGGAGATTACATGAAGTAAATCTAGAAGGTAAATTGGTGCCAGATTGCAGGTATTTAAATTCCAGGCAAAGAAGTTTGAACTTTCTTCAGAAAGTATTATGGAACCCCGGGGGCAGCTAGGTGATGCAGTGGCAGAGTCAGGAGGACCTGAGTTCAAATCTTACCTTAGACACTTGACACTCACTGGCTGTGTGACCTTGGGCAAGCCACTTCACCCCAATTGCCTCATCCTGGGTCATCTCCAGTCATCCTGATCAATATCTGGTCACTGGATTCAGGTGGCTCTGGAGGAGAAGTGAGGCTGGTGACCTGCACAGCCCTCCCTCACTCAAAACAAAGGTCAAGTGCAAGTCATGTCATTATTTCTCTGATGGCATGATCTTCTTCGGCAACAAAGGACGAACACATGTTATGGAACCCCTGAACCATGAGATTTAGATGGAAGTTCATCATTCAGACTGTCATATAACTCCTAATAAGTGCTGTATCACAAAATCACAGAAACCCAGTTTAGGAGGAACCCAAGAAACTACCTAGTCCAAATCATAACTGAACAAAAACTCATTCTACAATATACTTGACAAGTGCCCTTCACTTAGAAACCTTATTAAAAGAGAAACTCACTACCTCTCAAGGCATTGCATTCTACATTTGGATAACTCTAATTGTTAGGAAGGTCCTCATTATATCATACCTAAAAATGCCTCCCTCATTTATATCCTTATTCCTGATTCTGCCCTTTGGGACAAAATAAATCTAATCCCTCTTTCACCTGGTGGCCCTTCAAATACTTGAAGACAAATATCCTCTTCCCCCAAGTCTCCTCATCTCCAGGCTAAATATCCCTAGTTATTTCAACCAATGGTTTCATTGTGTAGTGTCATGGTCCCTCATGATCATACTTCTCTGCTCTGGACATGCTCACAACTTGTCAGTACCTTTCCTAATCCTGAGCACAGTTGCAAAAATAATCCAATTTCATGGAATACAAAGGGAAAAAAATTACTTCCTTCTTTGTCCCTCCTCCAGTCAACTCCAGCTAGAATAAAGAAATAGAAAAAGATCTGAACTAGGCTTGCATGTTATTACTTCATTGACACCTCATTAAAATGAGTCAGAATAATATTCATCCCCCCAACCCCATTCTGGCCTTCCTCAGCTGCATGTACTTCCTTGGAAACTATCCAGTTTCCTGGAATTTCTATTAAGCATTCCAGACATCCTAGCCATAATTTTCTGAAACAATACAGCCTCTGATCACTAAACTTAGTCAAGAATGAAAACACCTCCTTCTTGTAGTAGCAATTTTATACTCAGCAAATGTGGTCTCTGTGATGCGAGACTGCAACTAACTGTGTAGATAGTCTCTCAAAAGCAATAGCCAGGGGACAGCAGAATTAGGGAAACCTGGATAGAGTTAATGGTCCATGAGATTGTTTCAAATGGCTCTGATTGCTGTAACAAAATAATATGAGAAACAGAGAATCTATCTTTGAACAGGTGATTGCAAAGGTACATGTTTTCTACATCTAGAACTATGACAAATTTCAAAAAATTGACTATTCAAACCTGTTTACACCATCATGTCAGGTAGCTTTATATAACTTTGAAATTAAATGTGATCTATATGAACTAAACTTAGAGATGAATTTTAATGCCTTGAAGAATATTTCAAATGCATGATACTTGAAACTTAGATAATTATTTTATCTAATAGACAGCATTCAATGATTAAGTTCAAAAGTTATTTATTGATGGAAGCAGAATGGTGTGGTGCATGGGGAGCTAGCCTCATAGTCTGGATAACTTGGGTTGAAGTGCCACCTCTGACACTTCATGACTCAGACATGAAGTGCCACCTGAGACACTTCGTGACTCAGACACATGCGTCTGTCCTATGAAAGTCACAACTTCTCGGTGGCCCAGGCTATATTCTGAAACTATAATTTGCAGAACAGTTGCATTACTAGAGAAAGTTTCCTTTCAGGAAAATTCCATATACCAACAAAATCACAGATCTCAACAATATAATTTTTAAAAATATAATATTCAAGGTAACTGTGCTAGTTTTAAGGAGTACAGACAAAAACCAATAATCCCTGCCCTTGGGATACTTATTAATATCCTGAAGGAAAATTATTCAAATATTGTTTTTAATAGCTCTAAGATTATCCATGTTTCCTCATCTGTGAAAGGAGGATCATAATACCTACCTCACAAGATTTTGTGAAAATAAATAACTCATGTGCAATGTTTTGTAAGTCTTAAAGCATTATATAAATACTAGCTATTATTAAAAATCAATCAATCAACATTTATTAAGCAGCTGCTAGGTGACTATGTGGGGCAGCTAGAGGACACAATGGATAGAGTGCCAGATCTGAAGATAAGTCATGAAGACTTATCTTCCTGAGTTCAAATGTGGCCTTGATACTAGCTGTGTCACTCTGAGCAAGTTAACCCTGTTTGCCCCAGTTTCCTCATCTGTAAATTTCTGGAGAAGGAAATGGCAAACCACTCCAGTATCTATGGCAATAAAAACCCTAAATGAGGTCACAAAGAGTCAGACATAACTGAAAAGAACCCAACAGTAACAATATCATGCTACCATGTGCCAGGCACAGTGGATACAAATAGAGGCAAAAGACAGCCCTTGCCCTCACGGGACTTGAAGTCTAGGAAATAATTAATAGAACTAGAAGGAAGGGGTTGAGATAGGCTTCTTGCAAAAAGTAGGATTTTAGTTGAGACTTAAAGGAAGCCAGGAAAGTCAAGACAAAATTGAGAAGAAGGGAGAGCACCCAGACATGGGGGAAAGTCAGAGAAAATGCGCAGAACCAAGAGATGGAGTATTTTGTTCGTGGATTATCCACTGTCAGTGGATCAAAGAGTAGAGGGCAGGGAGCAATATATAAAAAGACTGGAAAGGTATGAGGAGGCTAGGTTAAAAAGGACTTTAAAATAGTATTAGTATTATTTTAGGTTTAATATTTCATCTTTAAAAAGATCTACAGTTTGCTAATATATTACTTTTCCAAGAGATGATCAACTCTTGTAGTTAAATTCAACATTATTCCATTCCTTAAATAGAATTCAACTTGATAATAATAATTAATAAATCCTTAGAGTTCAATGTGCCCTAGATCTACAAATCTCACTGCCACCAATTTATAAAATTATTCAAGTCTTCAGGGGAAGCTAAAGACTGGCAGTACATTGGAATAAGACAGAACTGATGTCTTCTGTGTACTATAACACCCTTCAAAATCACTGCTTCTAGGGGGGGAAAAGCCATAGATGCATTTAATATTCATAAAGACTAGAAACAGCTGTTTGAACATCACTTCAGTCACCTTTTGACAGGAACACAATGGGATTGTCAGAATGGGTCTTCATTTTCACTGTCACTCATTGGCAGAATTGAGAACATCAGAAGCTACACTCCTGAGGTTTTCCTACCTGTTTCAAAGGATTCTATTTGACATTTCTATTTTCCCCCCATTGTTAAACTGTGCCCTCCCACTTTTAATATGGTGTAGTTTTAGTAACAAATCAAAGAAAGAATAAGAATATATTAGCGTACCCTCCTTTGGGACGTGGAGCTCAATCTCATTGCTTTTCATGCCTATCACCAGGCCACAGAAACTATTTTTAGTTCCATAGTTGGTTTTTTTTTCCTGCACAGATGGATCTGCTGTCAACCTCTGCAGAACAATATTTAGCTAGGTGGAGTAAGCAGCCAAATGGAACTTAAGTCATAGATGTACTAATGCTAAATGTCCTGCCTATCCCTGGCATGACATCTCATCCTCCTGTGCCTTAATTTCTGTCAGTCTGATCGAGCAAGTAAAGTTATCCTACTTCCAAGACAAAGAGAGAAATCAAGAAAATGATTGTGATGCATGTTGTCAAATTAAGGATACATTAAGTAGTGGGCAGGTAGGTGGCTCAGTGGATAGCTTTCCAGGCTTTGAGTCAGGAATGCTCATCTTTCCAAGTTCAAATCTGCCCTCAGACACTTGGTAACTGGGTGACCGAGGGCAAGTCACTTCATCTTGTTTGCCTCCATTTGCTCATCTGTAAAATAAGATGAAGAAGGAAATGGCAAACCACTCCAGTATCTTTGCCAAGAAAACCCCAAATGGGGTCATGAAGAGTCAGAGATGACTAAAAATGATTGAACGACAGTAGTAGCAGATAGAACTCAGAATTTAGAATATCCACCTCAGACACTCACTAGCTTTGAGAACCTGGGAAAATCACAAGGTTTCAGGCCTCACTTTCTTCACCTGTAAAATGAGAAGGTTGGATCTAGTGATCTCTAAAAGACCTTCCAACTGTAAGTCTATGATGCTGGGAGCCCATTTTTATTGGGCAATCTGTTTCCAAATGTGATGTCATCTCCACAATATCTTACAGTGCGTTCTTTATGTTGTCATTTTATTAACACCACATATAGTTGTCAATGAATAAATGCCATTTGAATTGTATTGTTGAATATAACCCCTGAATGAGAAGTACAACGTAGTTCTCCAAATAATGACTTTGAAAATTCCACGTGGAGATCTTCTTAGGACTTTACTCAAGGTCAGAAAGGAAAAAGACAATGCAGATATCAAAATGGCAACCCACTTCAGAATTCCTCTAAGAATAACTAAGTGCAACATTAGAACATATGCAGAGTCTCCTACATGTCTTAGTGTAGTTTCAAGCCTTAATACCTTCAAGTAGAAATGCTACATACTTACAAAAGATAGTATTTACAAGGTTAATTTTTACAATAAATTTGTTATTAAAATTCAACATTGCCACCATCTTGTGCTATACATCACTCTAGTTAATTTTCAGATATTGTATAAACTTTCATTGACTGCTGTCCAGTGACTGAAAGGTCTGCCTTTGTAATCATAGCCTTAAAATCATGCAAAGAATGAGGTTTTGATGCATATATGACAGTTTGATGTGACTCCCCAAGAAAAAGATAGATCAGGTAATCAAGGTAGCCCAAGGAAGAGCACCTGCTTTACCAGTCTGAGAAAACAGCATTCAGAAATGCATGAAGTATATAATGGCAGGATATCTTGTCTTCTTTAAATGGAAATTAAAATATTATTCAAGATGCCCAAAATAAATAAGTATAAAGTAAAAGCTAAATAAGCAGAAAGGAAATGTGCATAATAAAACTTTCAAATGTCTTTTTCTGTGTTTGTATCATTTATATTTCTGAAAGTATTAAAGCTTAAAACCGCACTAAAATTTTGGGGACATCTTGTATTTTCCTTTTTGGGAAGAGAGCAGAGAAGGGGAAAATAGTAAGTTCCTTATAGAGTCACAGAAACAAAGATGATTTTGATGCAGGAGTCACAGCAATTTAGATAGGGAAAAAAGACAGCTAAGGAAATAAAGACCTAAAGTTCTTATATGCTTAATAGTATGGGAATGAGTCCAGGTAGAGACATGTCAGGTGTTTTCAAGGGTAAAAGAAGGTTGAACTCTGCTCTGAAAAAACACCCAGTACGCTGAGGGTGCTCTTTCAAATTTTGAGAAATATCAGCCATTGAAAGGCATTAAAATTATCCTTATAGACATATTTGGACATTTTCAAGATTAAATAAAATTTAATTAAATTAAAAAGAGAAATGAATTAAGAAATTCATTTTGACTTGACTTTTGGATTAGAGGTGATACCCAAAATATCAAAGATTTAAAATGACTAGATTTATGAACCTGAATGCCCCCATTTTCCCTGGGATTTTTCTCCTGGGTTATATGGTAAGAAAACTTTCATATGATGCATTTAAAATTCATCTCCAAAATTATCTAAGGAATTGAAACGCCAAAAATAAGTGTGAATCGTCTTGTCAAATATTGCACAAAGTGACCTTCAGACAGGGCCCCCTCATCACCAGAACAATTTCCATATAGCTGCCAATATGCCCGTGAGCATTTTCAAGCTTGAAAAAGATAGATTTATATATTTTGACTCAGATTCCCCAAAGCAGAAACACACACACACACACACACACACACACACACACACACACACACACACTGCCAGCCTGTGACTTAGTAACTACCTCCTCAGGATAGAGAAGCAGGTATTGAAGTCACCACTGAATCAACTTTCCGCAGCTACCACCTGTGAAAGATGGCTGGCGGAAGGAGCTTTATGAGAGCTATTGCCAAAGTAATGTGCTTCAAATTGTCATTTATTAAGTTTCCGAGAAAATTCATCGCACAAAGGCTAGTTCTAATGTACTTAGAGAAATCAGCTTATATCTGTTTCTCGTATTGTCACATATGCTAACATAAAATCTCTAACCAGGCCAGCCCCACTTTTTCTACGGTCTGTTGAAATAGCATCTTCAACTAGTCAATTTAGTTGGTTAGAACACCAGATTAATGAAACCAAAGCTGGGGAAGAGGAACCAAAGCAGAATAAAAGCTGCCTAAAAAATGGTATTTGGAAATCACGAAGCCTGTGAAGCCTGGACTTGGACCCCAAAATTTACATTGTACCCACAGTCAAGTTTGCCAGTAACATCTCCTCTGCTTGTCCCCTCTCAAGTACAAATCAATAGACTGGCGGATAGCTCAGCATAATCCGGCCAGTCACACTCTGAAAACGGATTCGCTTTTGGAACCAAACCAAAGAGGAAGCAAAAGTACAGAAGGAGGGCTGCATATGAAATTGGAACCTGGTTTTCATTAGGCTTGCCTTGATGGCCTTTTTATTCAAATTTATAAAAACTGATGCCTTCTCCTCTATAAAAATATATGTCACTCGTGTTTTCACATTTCACCCACCTCCCTTTCACCTCCCCCAGAGAGCCATGCCTTATAATCAAGAATTTTATTTAAAAAATAAAAGAATGGAAAAAATAGGAAATATAGGAAAAATTGAAAGAAATCAGGAAAACTACATTGAAAAAAATCTGACAATATGAACTTTCCATGCTCTGAAATGGAATGGGGGAGATGTCATATCTCTTCTCTGAAAGCTAAGCTTTAGTCCAACAACACCCAATTTTTTATGGTTTTGTGATCTTTATTCTTCCTATTTTCATTGTGGATGTTGGTGTCTTTCTTTTTTTATATCACATTCATTTCCAAATATCACCTTCTATACCTTTCCTGCCCAAAAAACTTTTCCTTGTAATATATTTTTTTTTAAAGAAGAAAAAAAATCAGTTTAGCAAAACTAAGTGACCCACCAATCACATCTAACAGGATAAACAGTGATTCCCACTTGTGGTCCCCCATACAAAGAGAAGGAGAAACATTTTTCTCAATTCTTCTCAGGGGTCAAGATGGATCATGAAAATTATATAACATTAGGTTTTGTTTTATTTATCTTTCTGTTTACACTGTCATCATTGTAAATATTATTTTCCTGTTTCAGCTTACTTCATTCTGCATCAGTTGATAGATCTTCTCAAGCTTCTCTGAATTCTACATATTTGTTGTTTCTTACAATGCAGTAACATTCTGTTACGTTTCATTTCCACAGATTTGTTTTGCCATTTACTACTTGAAGGTATTCTGATTTCATTCAGACTCTGAGCCTCAAAAGAAGTCTTGGAGCTAAATTTTGTGACTTTAAATTTTTTATTGACATTTTTTAATATGGGACTTTTTCCCGATATCATTTTTTCTCACCGCACTCCTTAAGAACCATCCTGTATAATAAAGAATTTTTAAAGGGAAAAAAGAGAAAACAGGGGTTAAAAACAGCAAGATTTACTAATAGGGTACAAAAAGGCTGAAACTAAATGGTGTTCCATATTGTAGAATTCTCTCTCATTTATCCAAGAGTAAGGTGAGGATGTCTTCTCATCTCATTTCTTTGGAACTTTGCTTGATTTTTGTATTTTTGCAACTTTCACTTTGACAACCAACACTTTTGACTATTTCATGATGGTTATTCTTTTCATTTCCTGTGGTCATTGTATACAGTGATTTTTTTGGCTTTGCTTACTTCATTTTATATCAGATCAAGAAAATCTCTCTGTGCCTCTCTACATTCATCATGTTCATCATTTCTTATAGGACAATAATATTCCACTACATTTTATAACCATGTTTAATGGTTTCTAGTGAATGGCACCTTTTGGCAAATATAAAATGGGCATCCAATCTTGTCCCACCTCTGTTCTAGGGGCCTTTCTAGTTCTAGACCTATCATCTTATGATATGAGCTAGATTTATGGCAAACCTTAGGTAGAATAAAGGGCAAATCACACTCAGAGGCTCCTTACTCACACACACACTTAATATACATTTATACATATGTATATATATGTATATGTGTATGTATCTAGCTACGTATGTATGTAGATAGATAGATAGACAGACAGACAGACAGACAGACAGACAGACAGACAGACAGATAGATAGATAGATAGATAGATAGATAGATAGATAGATAGATAGATAGATAGATAGATAGATAGATAGATATAGATAGTTTGGAATTGACCCCCTTCCTCTGTTCTCTCTTTACACTGGTTCAGTCACTCCCAGTTGGCATTTGAGGCCTGGCAGCTTGAGATATTTCCCAAATAGGTAACTATATTGCTACAAATCACTCAGGGCGTTAAAGATAACCTTGATGGGGGAATATACTCCAACTTCTATATCCCTATTACCTGTGTGATGTTGGGAAATAATTTAACCTCTGCAGAGGGGTTCTCGTTCGTAAAATTAGGACTACTTGGCTTCTGGAGTCTTTTCCAATTCTCAAGCTATAACTTGGAGACTTATTCAATAAAACAATTATAATTTCTCTTATGAAAAGTAGGATAGAAAGGAAGAAAGTATTTATATGGGACTTGCAAGCACATGGACATCAGAGAAATTTCTACACACAAAAAAAATTCAGTACAAATAACTATCCAAGTTTTCTGTAAGTTGAGAATGTAATTATTGGAAATGACCTTAAAGATATATGTGTGTGTGTGTGTGCAATGCATATGTGTGTTTATATGCACACACACATATATATATACACATATTCATTCATGTGTGTGTTCATCCTTTGTTGCCAAAGAAGACCATGCCATCAGAGAAATAATGACATGACTTGCACTTGACTGTTTTATGTGAGAGAGGGCCGTGCAGGTCACCAGCCTCACTTCTCCTCCAGAGTCATCTGAATCCAGTGACCAGATATTCATCAGGGTGACCGGAGATGACCCAGGATGAGGCAATTGAGGCTAAGTGACTTGTCCAAGGTCACACAGCTAATGAGTGTCAAGTGTCTGAGGTGAGATTTGAACTCCGGTCCTCCTGACTCCTGCACTGGTGCTCTATCCACTGCACCACCTAGCTGCCCCTATATTCATTCATAGAGAAAGAAAGATAGATAGATGACCCTTGATAGGGAGTCAGAAAGAAAGAAGTAAAATAACCTTTGGTCTAGGCAGAAAAAAAGAGAGTAGAAATATTTTTTGTCCATCTTCCCTAAGACCACCCTGTTACTCCCAATCTAATCAGGTTGAATTTAATTACCTTCCCTTTTTACAGGCTAATCCACATCTCATCATAAAGCTTGGAGGCAAAAATCACATGTTCGATATATGAGGCAACATGTCAGCTCCCATGATAACTGGAATTCCTGACCCTCTTTAAGGAGATGCTGCTTTTGTACTGAGAAAACTCTGCCCTGTTAGCAACTGAAAGCTTGTCTTTTCCCAATCACATGGCTCATTGCTTCCCCCTTTTCTAAAACCTCTTGTTCTGGCTGAAGCTGAGAGGAGGGTAAATCAGGGTAGATACTCCCCTTTCAAGCAACTAGAAAATAGGCAATTGCCAACTAAGGAGATATTGGGAGCATCTTAACACAGCAACAGGGAAGATAGCATGAGTGTGTAGTGTGAGAGGAAGAGTTACATGGAACAAGAAACAGGAGATTCATAGGAATGGAATTGCATGTTTTGAATAGTGGGAAATAGATCTACACAACTACAAATATACCTACAAGTCACAGAGGATCAGACTATGCAGGGCTGATTGTAGGACTTTTAGATCAAATGTAATAAGAAGCAGGGAGCCCAGGGGTTCTTGAGCAGCAGGTGTTGTTGATGAGGTGGAATGAGATGAAGAAAGAAGAGTTTGAATTGGGGAGAACAGCTAGAAAGTTGTAGCAATTCAGGCATGATATGGAGAGGGCCTGAATCAGGATGGCAGCAGAGGAAGAAAGGAGATAAGAACGAATTTAGGAAGCATTTTAAAAGCAGAAATATAGAATTTGGTGAAAGGTAACATATAGAAGGAAAGGGAAGCATACAGTATAATACTACTGTTTCCAGCCTGGGAAAGTAGAAAGATGGTGGTATTCCTGACATAAATGGAATAAAAAATTGTCAGGAAAGCCAGTTTGGAGTGACATAGGGAGATGATGAATTCAGTTCAGATATGATGAGTTTGGGGTGAAGGCTGTGTTGACTCCCTTAACCAGTTCGAAATTTGGGGCTGGCACACAGGAAAGGAAATTGTTTTCATTTTTAACTGTGTCATGAGTTCAAATCTAGCTCCAGTTACTTATTAATTGTGTGACCTTGGGCAAGTCACTTAACCCTATTTGCCTCAGTTTCCTTATCTGTAAAACAAGCTGGTGAAGGAAATGATAAACCACTCCAGTATCTTTGCCAAGAAAACCTCAAATGGGGTTAGAAAGAGTCAGATATGACCTCTACATATTTATATATGGATGAGATGTAGAACGCTTTTGGTTGTGTTGAGTTATTTTGTTCCCAATAAGAGAGCACCTTTACTCTGTATTGTCTAGTATACATACTCCCTTATGTAATCTTTATCTGAAAGTGGCTAGGAAGTGCAATGGATGGAATGCTGGCTTTAGAGTTAGGAAGACCTGAGTTCAGACACTTACTAAGTATGTGATTCTGGACAAGTTACTTAACCCTGTTTGTTTCAGTTTCTCATCTGTAAAATGAGAAGGAAATGGTAAATCATTCCAGTATCTTTGTGAAGAAAATGTCAAATGAGATCAGGAAAAGCAGGATATGACTGAAAATGAACGAGCAAAAATATAGGGTTTGGACCTTTGTTCTCATGAGTATGCTTAGTTATCAATATAGGGAGCTCCAGGTTAAGAATCTGCCAATGCAGATCTATACCTGTTCTGCTGCTTATGGTCTTAGAAAGCATGAAGAGAAGGCTTGTCCAAGGTCACTCAGCTAGCACATATCAGAGGCTGCACATGAACCAGTGTATTCCTGGATGTATCCACTACACACAGCCTCAAATTACCCAGAAAAGGAAAAGGGAGAAATGAGTTTTGTTTTCTTCCTGAATGTTAGGCTTAGGCATGTTTACGATATAAGACCCTGGAGTAAAAAGGTGATCTCTCCACAGTTTTTTTAGGCTTAATTTTGGAAACAGTTAAAAGTGTATTAACTGAGATTTTCACCTGTGTCAGTGATTAACTATATGAGGTTAATTATTTTTCATCATTATTGACCTTGTTCAGTTAGCAACATGTTCACATATGGCCTCGACAATCATCTTCACTATATAGTTGCTGTGACTACCAGCTCAGTAAAACTGGTATCTGGACAAGAGGCAAAGGAGGGAATCCCAAAGGATGTCTTTTGTGAGGAAGAAAAACACAAGAAAATAAAAACCACAAACTAGACTTGAAGCCCTCCCCGCAAGGAGATTTTGCTGCAATTCCTCCGTAAAGATGTCAGAACAGCTAGGGCAACACTGCAGAACTGGTGGTAGTGTAATAATACCATAGAATGGTCTATTGGAAAGAAGATCGGATAAATTATTGGGTAAAAGAAAAAGAGAAAGGGAAAAAAATGTAACAGGTCTGACAATAAACTTATTTAAATCATAAGGAGGTAGGGGCAAAGGAGGATTCAAAGTTAAAACACATTGATGATAAAAATTTTAAAAAGTCTCACAGGCATAGATTTATCATTGATTTGGTGTAGCAGTCTCTTTGGTTGCTGTAATTTCTCGTCTGTTTCCTTCTTCCGAATCCATCAGTTGTGCCCCTGTCCCAGGCATATTATGGAGCTGTGAAACATTACTCTAAGAAACACCTCCTTCCATCTCTGACCCTGGTCTGATACACACTTTCTAGTTAGTCCCCAGCAGGCTCCTGGCTCCTCTCCTGCCTTCTCTTCTGGCAGTACTACCAACTGTAGAACTGTTGTCATTCTTGAGATCAGGCTGGGAGTGCTATGGGTGGCCTTCCTTGTCTGATACTAACTTCCCCTAGCTTCTCAGGATGGGGAACAGATTTGTCACCAGGGTGTCTCAGAATAAAGCCTCATAATACATATCTGTGCACATGCATGTATACACACATATATATGTGTGTGTGCATGTATATAATGTATTTACAGGCATATGTATATGTGTATATGTAATTGCATATATGTGTGTATATCTTTATATATGTGTGTGTATTTCTATATCTATCTGTATAAATATATGAATTTTGGATTTATAACAGACCCTATCTTTGCATTACTGCATGCTTTTTAGATGTTCTATACAGTGCCAAGCACACTGGAAACTAAATGGTTTAGTAATAAGGATATTTAACATTTAAAAGCAGTATTCATGCATTAAGCCACATGTCAAAGCCCAGATCTAGTGAGTGACCTCTGGTTCTCAGGACATGATTTTAATATCTCCATACTTGAACAAGAAAACAAGGCTTTGTAAGTGTGCCTGCTACTACTGTCTCTGCCTCAGCTGTATTTCTAGTTAATTCAGTTTTTCAAGCTGATAACTGACTAAATCTCTATGATGCAGCTAAATAAGAAAGTAAGGTTCTGTCAAAGCTGTAGTTATTTGCCCCTGTTTCAAGAACGTGAATGTGCAATACTTCAAAAGACCCACGATTCTCTTGGGGGTGGGAGAAGGTGAGCCCCTCCATGCCTTAATCGATGGTCTTGATGAATTACTCAAAAATACTCAAATGGATCATAGATTCATTTGGATCTAATTAATTTAGGAGTTTTCTCCAACAGTATAAATCCTAACACATCCATCCCTACCTTGCAACTCTAATTCTACCTCAAAAATTCACCAGAGGAATTCCACCTAACTCACTGGAGTTCTCCTTTCCTTTCCCCCCACGTTGCAAAAGAACCAAAGTAGCCAGGGATGGGCTGGCAAATGGTGAGCAAATGGTTCTGAAAAGCAGGTCATGCTTTTAGGTTTAATCTGAATTTTTAACTTTTTCTCCTTTACTTTCTTAAGTCTAGACATCAACAAAACAATAAACTAAGCTGTGATTCAGTGTTTGCTGATTTCCAAGGTGTAAATGCTCTCACTGAAATTGAGCAATTGGCTCTCTCTAACCAGTTAGAGCTGGCTCCAGTGCACCCAAGTGTAATTTTCTAACTGTCCACTTTTCATCCGTCATTGAGGCAGCTAGGTGTCAAAGTAGACAGAATATGGAATTTGGAGTCCAGATCCTGCCTGAGACCCTTACAAGTATAGAGGGTGGCACAAAGTAGATGCTTAATGAATGTATGTTGTCTTGACATGTTGGGTAATTTTCCCTAAGCTGCACCAAACTGGATTCTTTATCTATTATAATTGTAAATAAATCTCGCCCTCAGGATGAAGGGACAGAAGATAAGAGGGATAAGTGGTCTCAAGGAATAATCATTAGAAAGAGAATAACGTTACTAAATCTGATTGTTACTGAGTCTTTCAAGATTATGTATGTAACCTGTTCCTGCACTGATACTGTCTGATAGGGCTAATCAAATACAATGCCAGGATAAAAAATTGCCCTATAATGATACTATATTTATCTTGATGATTTTAATAGGAATCTCAAAAAAAGAACAAAATTATTTACTGTAAGGATAAAATGATATTGTGTGCACTTCTATGATAGGAAAATAATAAACTGAAAGCATTAAGAGAGAGGAGGGAGAGAGAGAGAGAGAGAGAGAGAGAGAGAGAGAGAGAGAGAGAGAGAGAGAGAGAGAGAGAGAGAGAGACTTGAGAAGAGGTATTTGTTCCTAGGATTAATTTTTTCTGCTGGTATGAACTGCTGAGTGGATGTTATTGTTCTCCAACCCTGGTAAACTTTACTAATCTATCTAGAAGTCATGGAGGGGTCTTAGTACATCATATAATTCATTTTGATCGCCAAATTTCCATATGGGGATTGATTCCGAATGACTCTATTGCCATCTGAGGACAGAAGTTGATCAGCATATGTCGTGGACTCCCCCTTATATTTAGTGGCAATAAATGATGAATCTATCAATTTTTTAATTAGATTGATACATTTACATTTCTTTCATTTTAAAGGTCATTAATTTTCACATTAGTTGATTAGGCAAATAACTTACAAATTGATATATTGATGGTCTTTTTCTTTCATTAATCCTATATCATCTTTAACTCAACACCCTCCCCTTTTTTCCTAATACTTTGTTCCTTTCCCAGCTGACAAGTCGTCAGAAGATGGAATGAATTCTTAGCTTTATGCAAATTCTAGCACATTGTCTCATTCCTGGAAAAAAAAATGATACAAGATCCATTTTATAACGTATGTACTGAATGTTTTTGACATAATTTCTGTAAGTTTTAGGAAATGTTTCTGGCATCTAAATTTTTAGCACAGTCTCGAAATCTTAGAACATTCTCCCCAGGATTGCACAGACCCCCAAAATCAGGAATTTCCATGTAGATTCCCCACCCCACCCAAGTACTCTAGTGAAACTGCAGTCATCCTCCCTCAAACATCTTAGACTGTGGATCATGTACACAGATTGATTAATCAGTCATCAGAATGTGGAGAGGCAATGTAGTGTGAGTCAGGCAAAAATGGAAATGCATGACAAACATCTGACGCAAAAGAAATATATTACAGAGAACAGAATCCAAAGTTCTGATGCCATTTCCCGCTACAGAATATGATCTAAGCACAGGTCACTGTGGGTGCCACGGACACATCTAATGTGATTTTTTAAAAGTAATGACTCATTGACAAGCAAATAAATTACTCAATCACATTTATTAAAATGATCTGAAAAGGTACAAACGTGACTCCTTACGTCATATGTCCATGGTACTTTTAAGGTTTTCACAGCATTTTCCTCACAAGAATACGATCAGATAAATAGCACCAGTACTGTAACTTCCATTTTATAGATACGTGGAATCGGAGTTCCAGAGACGACAAGTGTCTTACTCATTGGCCACAGCTTTGGAGCTGGGATTTGAATTCTTGTGTCTTATGCCAGACTGAGTGTTTCTTCCCCTCCCCCCTTCACCCCGCCCCCCACACACATTATAATATTCTCTGTCCTATTTGCCGGCACACTTTTCTTTGATTTTAAAATGAAGTAGAACCTAATCATCATGGAAAACAATGAACTATATGAATTATAAGGATAAAAGAATCCTACGGTCATTCCTAAGATAGGGAAATAATAGAATGAAAGAAATTAAAAGCACAACAAATACACACACACACACACACACACACACACACAGATTCAGAACAAATATTTGTTCCCAGGATTAATTTGTGTTGTTGGTGTAAACTGCTGAGTGAACAAGGAAAGGAAAACATGCATATGATGAATGAACTTCAGGCAATTCCTACTGGAAACTCTTCATATATAGTTTGAGAACCCTGTATAGTAGGAAATAGGAAAAATAGAGAACAGTGAGTGTGTGATCAGATCAAAGTGTTTATTAAGCACGTAATGGCCCCTACAGGATGGCTGCTTCTTGGAGTTAATGTAGAAGGCTCACTTAGTCAAGTATAGGTTGAACTAGGTGACCTCTGGGGTTTCTTCCAATCCTGAGATTCTAGTACTTGTAGGCCATAAATGTTTCCAGAATTTAGAAAGCAGAAAAGACATGGAAGCAACTATCTACTTTGGAAGAAGTCTTCCCCAGGAAGGTGGGTGGACCTTGTAATGGCATTTAAAGGAAATTCTAACTATCCTTACTTTTTGAAGCTTCTCCTGGATCCCATGACATTGCACTATCTTTATTTGTCTCTTATCATTACTACTTTCATATCTATCTCCTTTTCTAGCACATTTTCCTCCTCACTACCCAACCCCCACCTCCAGTGGGGCAGGGAGTGGGGGGGGGGGCTCTTCCCCTAGCCCACTGCTCCTAAAACCCTATATCCCTAGAGCCAGAAGGGATTTTAACATTATCAAGTCCAGCCCATCATTATTCATTTCTTACTTGTTTCCTTGGAGATTCATCCCTTTTCTTACTATAAATGGTAATGGAATGGGGCAGGCTAGAACCAAGAGGCTAACTGAACAGGACATACTAAGCCAGGGTTAGGATCAGAACAGGGCAGGGCAGGAGACATTGGAACCAGGGTTCTACTTCATAGGAGGAAACTGGTAGATATAGATTGAATTAAGAGTCTCAGTTAGGATAGGGAGGAACAAGTTATTAACATGGATCTAAACAGGAAAGATCCCTGGGTCTGGGAAATTCATGTAGGTAGAGAAGTAAAAGCATATATCCAGAGTCCAGGTCATTGAGCCAGATCTAAATTCTGGAATATTCTAGAAGATAAGAATAAACCACTCTCATGGGCCCAGGGAGACAAGCAAACAGAGCCTTAAAAATATCAATATTATCAACTAGTTCAGACAGTACAAGACATGCCCTTAAATAAACTTTTAAAGAAAAAGTCAGCTGAATTTTTCAACAGCAGAGTAGGAGACAAAAAAGCCCATGAGACTTTGTGTCACAGGGGACTCTACACTCACTTTGGAAGAATGACTGCTACCAGAGGAAGGTAGAAGAATTATAGCATCTAGTAGTTTTCTATTTTAATGAATTATTCTTGCTACCGAGATGTTAGGTTCATTTGTTTCTGAGCCTCTGAAGGAGTATAAGTCATGCCAGTGTCTTCTAAATTTCATTGTTCTGGAACAAAGCCCTGTGACCCTCATCCTAGGTGGACTCCCATCTCACGTCTTTGTAAGCAGAGTCCAAAATCTGCTAAGGTCAATGAAGGCAGGAAAGAAAAAACAGATCAGCCGGTGTAACTGACAGCTGGATCCTCTTGTCCTTGGACAGAGATTGTTTTAATCTTTCAGTGGAAAGGACACTAGATTTGGCGTTAGGGGAGATGAATTTAAGTACCAGCTTTTCTACTTACTAACTACACGATCTTGAGCAATTAACTTTTTCCATCTGAACCTCAATTTCTCTAAAATTAGAGTGTTGCACTTGTTAGATTCCTAGGTCTCCACCAGTTTTAAATGTCTATGTTCTTTGTCTAGGTCTTGTGTTTCTTACCACATATGGCTAGTAAAGGCTTTACAGTGGATTTACAGTCAAGGAGAAAGACACCATATTAAAGATTCTTATTCTAGCAGGATAATAGAGAGCACATTCTCCTTAAGGGCTCTCCTACTCCCAATACATGACTACTGCCTTGTTCAGTCACTTAAAAGATTAATAGGGAGGAAGGGAAGGAGAGACAGAGGCAGAAAGAAAGAAGAGGGAGAGAAAGAGAGAGAGGGAGAAGAGAGAGGGAAAGAAGGGAACAAAAGAAAAGGAAGAAGGGAGGGAAGAAGGGAAGGAAAGGAGAAGGCAGAGAGAAACTATAGCGTGAATGAAAAAAATAATACATTCCAGCCTCGTAAATAATTTAAAAACCTATTCACTTCCCACCTGTGTTGTTCGCCTACCTGGCTCTATTTCAATCAGAGGGAGAGCATAAGTTGCTAAAAATGGTAATGAGTCAGAATATATGAGAGGAGATATAGAGAGCAGCTTAAAAGAAATAAGATTGCTTTTCTTCCATAGGGTAGATACCATTATGGTAAGGAAAGAATGCGCAAAACAAGAGAGCAGTCACTAGAGCGCTGCTGCTCTAGCTTGGTGAATAGTTCAATTCATAAGACCGTAGATCGAGATCTGAAAGGACCTCAGAAGTCGTCTAGTGCAATCCACCGACGCAGAAGTTAAATGACTGCTGGAAATATCAGATGCATGATTTGAACCCAGGCTCTCTGATGGTACAGCTAGTTCTACCCACTACACAATGCTGCTTCTGAGAGTTCTATTTGAAATCAAACCATTGATAAAGGATCTTCTCTCTCTTTGCCTAACTGGAATGCAGAAAATAATCATGGGCATTATTCACATTAACAGTTGCTATTAGTCAATGACTTTGGCATTCTATTGTTTTATGTTGACTCATGTCCTTTAAAAAAAAACTAATCCATTCAAAGAAAAAGATGATAGAAACCTAAAAAGAATTATGAGATCACACAGAGGATTTTATGCCACTGAGCCTCTGCTATCGATCAGCTTTTCTCTTTTATCCCAATAATATGGTTAGCCAAGCCAGAACAAAACAGAGAAATTGCTCTTCCCTTTCTTTGAAACTGGAATGTCAAAATAATAAATAGGTTAATCATATCAGTCATATTGATTTGGAATGCCCTCAATGCATACCACCCTTTGGGAATGCCGAAGTGCTATTCAGGAATTATCATTTAAATACTGAAGCACTTAGTATGAAAAAATGCAACTTTTTCTTTCACTTTTATTTGTGGATACTATATTCTAGGAGGTATTGAACCTTGTCTGAGAAGAGATACTGGGAGAAATTTATAGCCTAGTGGCAAGCTTTTAAAAATGCAATAGGCAATCTAAGAGTAAGCTTCCATATTAATAAAGGTAAAGGATAAAGCAGGTAAAGACGAAAAGTCATTGCCAGTGTATTTGACACTTCTCGAGAAGTGTGTCATTGGAATAGACTGTTTGTGTCATTGTTCTTTGGAAATGAAAAAAATTGCTGGCCCCAGTATTGTCTCCCATGGCAACCCATCACCATTAACAGGACCCACATGACCAAGATAAGAGAGTGGAGTCTAGTGGATAGACCCTGTGAGAAAGCTAATTTTAGTCATTTATACACCCTTCATTTAGGTCTTCCTTTTGCAATATAGAGATAAAAATTTTCCTCTTCACTATATATCATGTACTCTGAGTATAAGTGGGAAAGAGTACAGATTTCTAAGGAGAGAATCATGTATTTAAAAAGGTAGCTTTGAAATGAGATTTGACTAACCTTTTACTTTTATATTCAGCTAATTTATATTGCAATTGATTACAGTCCCTTGTCACGGGTTTAGAACCATGTAAAATGAAGGCTAAGAGAAGCTGATTTTCAGTACTGAAGATCTTGGTATCTTAGGACTAGAAGTGATTTTGGTGAGGTCTACTGATCTACCTCATCACTATGAGGCAGAATGCCCAGTGCAATAGCTACCAATCCTTTTCTTTAAAATGGTGCATACTAATTATGAAGTCATTATGTCTACATATATCTGGAACTACTTTATAGAGCAGGACTCCCATATCGATCTTAATAGTAGTTAAGTAGCTGCTATTGGGCCAATGGGCAGCTAGGTAGCATATTGGAGGCAGTACTGGACCTGGAGTCAAGAAAACTCATCTTCCTGAGTTCAAATCTCATCTCAGACACTTATTAGCTGTGTGATCCTCGGAAGGTCACTTAACCTATTTCCCTCACTTTCCTTATATGCAAAATGAGCTAGAGAAGGAAATGGTAAACCACTTCACTTTCTTTGCCAAGAAAATCCCAAAATAAGGCCCCAAGGAATTGGACGTGACTGAAAATGACTGAACAATAACCAAATACTACCAATTAATCTTGTAGCTTGTTCTTGGCAATATATATACTGGAAACTGATGAATCACACAATAGAGAAAAAACTACAGCTAATGAGTAAAATAATAAGGAATTATGAGAATTTAAGGAAAAAGAAGGAAAGACTGGAAGATCTGAAGAAAAAAGCAAATGGAAACAAGGAGAGGAAAACTGATGTGTGTGAAGGAATTGCAGGAGGAAAATGACTAAGTAAAATAGCATAGAGAAAAAAGTTTCACTTCAAAATTGCTAGAAGATTTCGGAACACTGAAACTAGTGCTAACTATGTAAAACATTTAAGATCATAGATTTGAAAATATAAGGAGCTTTAGGAATCATCCAGTCCAACCCCATGATTTTACAGATGAGAAAACAGATCTAAAAAGTTTAACTGACTACTCAAGTTCATGCGGTGACAGAGTCGGGATACAAACCCAGGTCTGACATATGCCCAGTGTTAATGGATTGCTGTAATCATATCTATGACTCATCAATATAAATATTCCATAATGTAATTTTACTGTTGTGGTAGTTGATATGTACCTGCTTTTCACCCTGGGAACTCTGAAGAAAAAATATAAGATGCTTAGGTTAATTTGATGACCTACTTCCAACCTTCCCCTCTCCCCATGTCTCTGTCTCTATCTCTGTGTATGTGTCTCCCTCCTTTCCTCCTTCCCTCTCAACCCCTTTCTCTCTCTTATATTGACTTGATTTCTCTCTCCCCGCCTGGTCTCACTCTTTCTCTGTCTTTGAGATTAATAAAAAAAAAAAAAGTTCCCCAATAGATATAAGTAGTCAAAGAATATGAACATTTTTCAAAGGAAGAACTTAAAAGTACCATCAACCATATATATGTATATATATGAAACTATCATCAACCACACACTCAATAGCTAATAATAAGAGAAATGAAAATGAAAATAATGCAGAGGTTTTCTATCAAACCTAGCAAGTTGATAAAAATGAGAAAAGATGAAAATGTTACAGTATGGTGACTGAAGAAAAACAGGCACAGTACATTGTTTTTGATGGAGTTTTGGAATGGTCCAATCATTCTAGAAAACAATTTAGAATTATGAAAGAAAAATCTCAAAATTATCCATCCCATTTGACATAGAGATCCCACCACCAGGCATATATACCCCAAGGTAGACAAGAGTAGAAAGATTCTATACATACAAAAATACTCAAGTAGCAGGACTTTTTGTGGCAGCAAAAGTCTGGAAACAAAGTGAATGCTCATCAGTCGGGAATGGCTGAAGAAATTGTGGTATATAAATTCAATAGAATATTATTTACTCTAAGAAGGAAGTGGATCAACATACTTTTCTAGGCTTATTACACATCATTCTCCTTTATTCTCTCTATGGCCCAATCACACTCATCTTCCTACTATTTCTCATACATAATCTGCCATCTCCCCCACCCCAGGACTTTTCACAGGGTATTTTCCATTACTAAAATGTATTCCCTCCTTACCTCCACCTCTTAGAATTTCTAGTTCCTTTCAGAGTACAACTCAGATACAAGCTTCCACATGGAGACTTTCTTATTAGTGATTCTCCCCACTAAAAAAAATTACTTTGTACTTATTTTATAATTTTTTTGGCATATATTTGTTTGTATATGGTATCTCCCCCAAGTGAATGAATGCAAGTTTCCTGAAGGCAGGAACTAATTTATTTTTATCTTTTTATCCCCAGTATCTAGCACAGTGCCTGACATTCAGTTGATACTAATTATAATGACCAAAGTTGGCCACAAAGAAAAGATTAGGAAATGTACATTTTCCTTTTCTAGAGGAGGTGGGGAACTATGTGTGTTGAACATTACATACAATGCCAGATGTCGTTGCTATTTCTGTTATTTTGTCCTAGCTACTTTTCTTCTTGGCAAGGGTAGGCTCCTAAATGAGAGAAAGGATATATTGAAAAATGACATTGATGTAAAAAGTATGTACATCAATAAATATTAAATAAATAACAATGAACTAAACATTATAAGTAATTTAACTTTTTAAAATTTTGGTGTTATAGTTTGTTCTCACATCCTCTTCATTTCTAAATATATTCTTCTTCCCTCCCCTAGCCATCCCTTTCAATAAATACTAAAAACAATTGCGTTTGTCCTTCATTCTTGAAAAAGACCATGACATTAAGATGATGACATGACTTGAACTTGACTTTGATTTGAGTGAGGGAGAACTACTGAACAAAAGAAAGGACAGTTAGAGAAGCAAAATTGACAAATACATTAACCGAGTCTGATCATACATGAAATGTCCCAGAGAAGGAGATTCATTTTCATTTTTATCGTTGAAGTTATTGTCTCCCTGCCCTTCTCTGAATTCTTATTTATCATTTTTTACAGTGTAGTTATACCACATGACATTCTTGTACCACAATTTGTTGAGGCAGCTGGATGGTTCAGTGGTTAGAGCATTGATGTTAGGAAGACCTGATTTTAAATTTGAACTCAGATTCTTACTAGCTGTGTGACTTTGGGCAAGTTACTTAACCTCAATTTGCCTCAGTTTCTTCACCTGTAAATAAGAATAATAATAGCATCTACCTTCCAGGGTTGTAGTGGGGATAAAATAGATAGTATTTGTAAAGTATTTTACAAACCTCAGATGCAAATCTAAATGTGAACTATTATTGTTTATCATTCCCCAACCCCATAAGCACATTTTCAGAAGTCCATAAAATGTTGACGTGTTAACAGCAGTCTTCAGCCCTTTTGAGTCCATACATGACCTTAAACAGCTCAAGCAGTCATCCAAAAAAGGGGGAAGACTCTGTTACCTCAGAGGTTTAGTCCCTCCCCTCCTTGTCACCCATTCCAGACCCCATCAAAAGGCCTCCCCTTTGAGACAGACACCAGATGCATCTTCCAAATTGGTTTTGTGAAGGATTATAAATTCACCCACCTACATTCAGAAAACAAACTGGTCATCTAACTGAAAGGGAGAAGAAATAGTTAAAGATATTCTGTTGGACAGAATAATATTAGTACCTTTATATGAAGTTGTATCGTTTATCCTTCAGAGAACAAGATGTTGCAGAACTATTCATAAAAGGCAGGGGATGACCCATAAAAATACCTAAATATATTTCAACTCTCTCATTCCTTTTTTTAGAAGGGTAAAGAATTCATAGACATTTTTCTGTCTAAAAGAATTGTAAATATCTTTGTTCCTAGCAAACAACGTGTGTGTGTGTGTGTTTTATTCAGTCAACCAATACATAAAGAAATTAGGGAGAGAGTGCAAAGTAGTACTAAAGACGTGCAGCAAGTCTAATGCAAATGTTGAAGACTAAATAAAATTTTTGTGAGCCCAAATTCGAATATAAGTGATTTTCATGTATATGTATATGCATAGGACTGTCTTTTTTAAAAAATAAGGAATATATATGTGTTATAAATATATTTGTTAGAAATATAAATACACACAATGGAAAATATGGAAGTATTTCCCGCCAAGATCTCAAATACATTTATTCAATAAGTATACAACAATACTCCTCTGAAGAGTGCATATGTTATTCTCTAGGTTCTAACCCATTTTCAGCTGAAGCATTTCATACTATCTACCTAAATTTCTATACTACTCCAGCACAATGCAGAATTCTTCTTCATTTCTTGATCCTGAAAATAGCTATCATGTACCACTATAAAGGTGAGTATGTGACTATGATGAGTGTGGCAATTTGGTTTGTTAAGTGCTCTTTGAAAACAAAAAACACTTTAAGTATTCCTAAAGAATCATAAGTTAATGTTACTCAGTCAACCTTCCTTTCTGATATTGTACAGTATGGAATTTTCAGAATTATGAGACCTTCCCCATTGCAGTTTATTTCTATGATATATTGGATATGTATCCATTTCCTAAAGGCTTCTGGGAATATAGGCAGAAATTTGAAAGACACAAAAGTTAAGTGTAACTGAAGTGAAACCAGTCACTGGAGAGACCATTGGAAATTCCAAGAGGAGATAATGATAGAATTTATAGTAATGAGAAACCTCCATTTTTCCTGGTTTCAAATGAAGAGTCAGATCCCAAATTACTTCACCCATTAGTCACAAATATTTAGTTCTGAACCATAGTTTTTCAGGCTTCATAGATTGCAGACATAGTAGAGTTTTTAATCAAATCCAGTGAATACTGTTATTTTTTTTAAAAAAAGATTATGTTTATTTAAAAGGCATAGCAACATATTGAGCAATTATTATAGGTATTACTTCTTTTATATGCCCCTGTCATTTTTCTTCCAAGGGAACATCCTCCATTGGCTTGGATCCCTTTGGGAATGGTGCCTATTCTGAGCAAATCTCCCAATCCATCTAAAATATGCAGAATTCCTATTTTGTCTGTTGGTCTTTGCCTTCCAGTAGAATATAAACTCTTTGTAGAATATAGAATTTTTGAGAGTGAAGAATTGTCTTTTGTATTCTCAGAGTGTGGCACAGAACTTTGCAAATAAAAGTTGCTTAATAAATTTTTTAATTGAATAAAAACTGATGTGTGTATGTTCACACCACACACACAGTCACACAAATACATAGAAATACACATATATTATGTGTGTGTAGATAGATAGGTACACATATGTATCATATGCCTAGATTAAGAATTTTTATGTTGCTCATTATGGATAGATTGCTTTCCCTACCTCCCCCAACTTTTCATGGCTAGTTGTTTGAAAGTAGGTTTTAGCTTAACTCTGGTACATTTTGTTGATAGCTTTGAAAGAGAGATAAAGACAAAGAAAATTTTAAAAGTTGCCTTGCTATTATCACTGAACTGCTGTACTGTGAAAAAAAGATAAAGTTATCACTTCCTTAAATGAAGATTATTTTTTAATCTAGCTTTTTTCTTTGGGGGTTCATGACCTAAGATATGAGTCATATTGTCCATTTTTCATTTTCCTTTGTGTTCAAATGGCACTAAGCACCAAAATAATGATTATATATATATATATATATATATATATATATATATATATATATTTTATAGTAACTGCTCACAGACAAATAGGAGAAAAGATGTCCCCTTGCTTACTGAATTGCCCACTAATTGCTCTGTTCAGACTCAGTGGGGAATTCTAAAAACCCGTCTGACTTTTCATTTATTTATTTTTTATTGGTTCTGAGTAAGGTTTGTGATTCATTTCATATAGGTCACAAGCCTTTGGACTGAAGGCACAAACGGTCTCCAGAGTGATTTGCTTTATTAACTTTTAGGGCAAAGAAGAAGAAATGGAAAAATTGCTTACCTGCAGAATACTAGGGGAAAGTTTAGACTTTTTATTTCAATGACACTTTCAAATGTTACCAAATGTCAACATTAAGGAACGTGGGCTTTGACAATTGTAAAATCGAAAGACCTGGAATCCCAGCATCAATTTGAGACACACCACATGTCCTTGTATGTATATAAACATACAAAAGTCATAAAGAGTATACAAAGGCTAAAACAGTTAAAAGGGGGCTTTGAAGTCCCTTCAGTTTGACAGTGTGGGTCAATAAAAGTAAAAATCACAAACAAATAGACCTTGAGTAGCGTTTGGCTAATTGGTCAAAGAAATAAGACAGCAATTTTACAGATATTCACATTGGGGAATAAAAACCAATCAACCTGAAAGTCATGGGATCTTAAATCTACAGCTGAAAGAGATCTCAGAGGACATCTACTGTATCTCTTCCACTTTATATATGAGGAAACTGAATTCCCAGGGAAGTTGTGACTTGCCCATACACCAAGAAAGGATTAGAGGCAGGATTTGAATTCATATATACTCTGATTCCAGGGTCAGTGATCTTTCTACTCTTACCAAAATTTCAGTCCAAAGGTCAAGAAAAATAACAATATTCATATCATATTAGAAACCTAGCTATTTCAGCATCCAATGGATTTTTCAGCTGTGAAGAAATTAGTAATGAATGTTGGTGCAATAGTGAGATATTTAATACAGAATTTTGCAAAAGGTTCGATCATTAGGACTATAACTAGAGCAAAAGACAGTAAATTTAGTAGCCTAGATTCCAGAATCTGCTCTGTTATTAATGACTTTTGTGGCCTTGAGCAAGTCATTATACCTCTTTGGGTCTCAGTCTCCTAATGTGTAAAAGTAAATGTTTAGAATAAACATAGATCTCAAAGATCTTCTCCAGCTTACAAACTGTATAATTCATCACAAAAGGTTGGACTGATGTTTATCTGAAAGGTTTGAATATTCCAAGCTGCAAGTGACATAGAAAAAATCATTCATATGAGGAAACAGTAACAAAAACTTAAGTAAAGGCTTAGAGTTGTCAACATACACATCGATGTCCATCCAATTCATGATTTAGAAGTCAGACTCTCTGTGGTTCGTCATAGGATATTTAAACACCTTCATGATATAATAAAGCATTGAAACAGTGGTGATGTGAATGTATCATGTTCCCATGGTGTATAATCACTTCTCAAAAGCGCACAAGCCCTGAGTCTTTCTTAGAATCCTATACATTCCCGTTTTTATTCTGTGCTAGGACTAGAGGAGCTTTTTCTTCTGCAATTTGCATTTCTTTGAAGCTGTGCATTGACTTCAGAATTAAACTAGTTCGCATATTTGTTGTCTCCTACTCATCCTGGATTTCATTTCAAAGTCATCAGTTATTTTCATTAAATTCACTTTCATTTGGCTTTGGTTCTTTATTTAATGTAGTTATTCTTTGTGACTGTCCCTTTTTAATTTTAGTTGCAGTCCAAATATCAATGCATTGTTTCAATTGCTTTTATTGGTGTATTTGCATTTTGCACTCTTCAGTTCTATCGGTTGCTAGTATTTATTTAGTTGATCCTAACCCTTGATGGTCCATTCTACTTCAATAATTTATTTTTAGGATCTTTAGAAGGTAAGCAAAGTGACAAGAATTGCCATCAGTTTAATGTTTGGTGAATGAGGACAAGTTTCAGCAGGTGATGGGGGAGGGAGAGAGGAGCATTGTATAGAAACAAAAATGGCATTTGATCAATCTTAAGATAGTTAAAAATGCTTTACTTGGGTTCAAGCCATAAAATGATTTCATATTCTTTGGGATTTATAACACAAATCACTTACATTTTTAACCTTTCAACTAAAAGGACTGGGAACATTCTTTAAAAGAAATTCATAAGATTCTTAATTTTCATGAGAGTCACTAAATTCTTCAAGTATAGTGTAACCTTTCAAGGTTCATAAAGATGTCTTTTTTCTTTTCAGCTTATCACTAGGAAATCTTTTGTATGTTCAGCTGGTCTAGTGGAAAGAGCTGTAATGGACAATAGGATCAGAAAATCTGGATTTTAGTTCCCACTTGGGAATTTGCTAACTCTGTGACCATCACCAATTTAACTGATTTTAGCTGCAATTTCCTCATCCATTAACAGAAGACATTAAAGTTTACACCACCTACTCACAGGATTTTTGTTAGAAATGTACTACATAAAGAAGAGCTATATAGACCTAGATGTGTTGGTAGCCATTTCCCAGAGCAGATGCTACTACCAAGGAGTTTTGGAGACACAAAAGAAACACACAGCAGTTTAAATAGCAGTCTAATACAGAGCTGCATCAGTACCACTTGTCTGAGGCTACAGGTTGGTGACCTGAACCAGTCTTGTCTTTTACTTGCCATTATGGCTTGCCCTAGATTCATTGCCCTCAGATGACCTGTTTTCTATAAGGGGGAATTAGACTTTCCCTAGTACTTCATTCCATTTCCTACTTTGGATTCCAAAGAAAGTTGCTACTTTTAGAGTTGCTAATTACATAAATGTATGGGCTTGAAATCTAGGATTTTCCTCAGCAAGAGGGGAAATGAAAAGGTACTCAATATAGAAACATGAATCAGGTAACAAGCTACTTATCCCCACACAGAAAAAAAAAGGATTACTAAGCAATTAAAAAGAACATAGAGAATGATTAGAACAGAATCCAATAATGTACCTTTACCTGTACAAGTGTAAGTAGTTGGGAGCCATTTAATATTCAAGCCACTTTGGGACAGAGTTTCTTTGTAAGGCTGCACATTAGCTGTTTTATATTTCACCTCCACTAAACACACTGATCAAACACCAAGTGGGATCGTCTTTCCGGTGGCCTCAATTTCTCTCTGACAGTGACTCTGTCTCCCACTGCTATTGTACCTGCAACCTCTCAATAGCTGCTACTATTTCTGGACATAACTTTCAGGTCTTCCAGGACCTTTTGATCATTGCAAGGTCAATGTTAAAGGAAGAAAACACTCCAGAGTAGCAAAGGTATCTAGGGCTTGGTGAAAGTCTAACTAGCTAAATCAACGATCTAGGTGAAGAGCAATGGTCTCTGCTAGTAATAAGCTAAGGTAGAGTTAGGTTGCCATCTCCATCCGTGGTGAAAATTACATCCTTCTGCCTAAAGTGGAGGAGCCAAGAGGACCACCAGCTGAAAACTACCCTTTCTTCTATCTTGTGTGGCACTCTATGCCATCAGCTTTTTTTCTAGTTTGACAACCAGTTGATGGATGTTCAACTCAAGGAGTATCTCAACATACATAAATTTCTATTCGGTTTGCCAAGGTCTGGCAGAGAGCATCTCTAAATACGCTAGAGGCGGTAGTGGAAGGAGAAAGTAGGGAAGTATGAGAGCCCATGTCCCTTTCTAGAATGTTCTCAGTTGTGAGAGTAAACACATATGTGAGGCAAAGAACGGTATAAGGGGGGAAATGTCATTAGGCTATACAAGAATAATTGAGAAATGATCAGTTTATATAATAAATACTAAGAGTTCAAATAGAAGTGTGTTAACTATGGCATATACTATGATTAATAAAGATTCATAAAAGAGGGCAGCGACTATCTTATTTTCATATTTGTATCCCCAGAACCTTGCAGAGTTCCTGGCATATATTAAGTCGTGATTAAATTTGTTGATTCATTATGGTAGACCTTTATTTGTGTGTGTGTGTGTGTGTGTGTGTGTGTGTGTGTATGCTGTATTACCGAGGTTATATTGTAAACATCTTGATAATAGGGACCATTTGTTACTGATATTTTTATTGTTCACAGAGGCTAGAACAGTGGTAGATTTTTTGCTGAATTGGATTAAATTGGAATTGAGCTAATCTTTGCAGGATAGGTAAGAGGTAGATAAGGTAGGTAGGAGAGGAAAGGGTAATGATAATAGCATGAACCAAAGCCTAGAAGGGGGAGACAGAAAGAGACTCTGCCTTTTCTACTAGATTCACTACAATCCAATGGATTTCAATATCTCACCATTTCTAGGACACAGACAAAACACTCTTGGCTCTAGGATTCAGCTCCCTCATTCTATCTAGAAAGCCTCTTTCTCCTTGGGACTTCAGAAGGTGGGACTGCATGTCCTAAACCAAGAGGAACACTCAGATGGGAGTAAAAATGCTGCTTATACTCTGTGTCAGGGTAGAGCTGGAGAAAAGAAGGAAGAGGTCCTATCTCCATGACCCTTGTGATCTGCACTGGCCACATCATGTGTCAATTGACTGCTCAGTTCTGGCTTTTTCACAAGCCAATGTGGTTAACTTCAATTTCTATGTATGGCGACTAAAGGCAATCCCCTTGTATAACTGTGAACCTAGTTTCTTAGAGGGCATTCAATTATTCCTGGTCCCACCTTTTTTTCTTTGTTCAACACACATAGTTAGTGTGTATGTGTATTGTGTGTATATATGTATGTATATGTGTGTATATGTGTGTATATATATGTGTATATATATATACATGTAAACATGTAAGTATACACACACATATATACAGATTCACATACACATGCATATATATCATCCAGTATTACTGTAATTTGTGTTTCCTTATATAAAACCTGTTAATTTGCAGATTAAAGAAGAAAGCATCTTCATGGGAGAGCAAATAGGCCAGATTAACTAGGGCAGAGAGATTTAAAAGGTTGAATGGGACCAGCTTGTGGAAATTCTTAAAAATAATCGACTGTAGAATTTGAACCTGATCTTACAGAGAATGACATAATCAGAGTGATGCTTTGAAAGACTAGGTTGGCAGTGGGTAGGACGATATATAGGACTAGAAACTATTGTCCTAAGTGGAGAAAAGAAGGCTTAAGAAAAAGATAATCACCGTCTTCAAGTATTTAAAGCTTGTCGTGTGAAACAGGAACTGGTGTCGTTCTCGTTGGCTCCAGAGGGTAGGATTAGGACCAAAGAGCACAGGTTATAAGGAGGCTGACTTCAGCTCAGTATGACGAAAGACTTCTTAGAACATACAGCTATTCAAAAAAGGAATGGGATGCCTCATTGGAGAGAGTGTTCCTAGTCCCTGGATGCATTTCAGAGGAGGCTGGATAACCCCTTGTCAAAGATGTCACAGAGAAAGTGTATGGTTCAGATAGAAGAGGTTGGAACAGATGACCTTTGTGATTCTTTCCAACTCTGAGATTTTATGGTTCCAATATTCTTTGACCATAGGGAGGAGAGATGAATCCAGCTGATGGCTCAGCACTCAAATAGGGGAACAGTTGAAAAATACACAGCTTTAACCATTACCATGCTCATTCTCCATGAAGGCTCATAACTTCACTGAACTTAAGATCTCACTTCATCACAAACATTTTTTTTCATGAATATGTAATTGTATTTTACTGTTACCATTCCCGCTAGGTGAGAAATCTGGAGAGGATAAGTGGCACAAGCATGAAAATATAATTGCATGTAATTGTATTAGATCATTACAAAAGGATAACTGTTAGAAGATTCAAGATATTAAAAAAGCAGATTTGCCCCCCCCAAAATAAGGTAATTATTTGTTTCTCAAAGAGATTCTACAATTGAAAAAAAACATATTCTATGGAACCCACGTAAATAACAATCCTTCCAGTTCAATTAAAATAGAATTCAATTTTTGAAAATACATTTCTTGTGCAATTTCCCAAGAGCACATCAGTGTGTGAAGAAACACATACCGTGATTCTATCCATTATAAAAATATCTTAATATTTTCAGTCTCTCTATGTCTGTTTCCTTCCCTAATGCCTTCAGACATGACCAGACTTCCTTCATACTTAAACAGATCTTTCTCTGGACCCTACCATCTCATCAAGTTTCTGTCCTATATCATTACTTCCTTTCTCAACCAAACTATTAGAAAAGTCTTATTCTATTAATTACACCTCTGGATATCTTCCTCCTTTGTGGCTGTGCTCCAGTCTCTACTTCTAAGTACTCCCACTCCTGTTCTCTAGCCCTGTTCTCCTCATGGGTGAGAGTTCATTTTATCTAGTCAGACTCAGGGGCACCAACACAGCTCTCTCATCATTCTCATGCTATACTGCCACTCAAATACCCTCCTCCCTCTTCCCACCTCTAGCTTTAGTATAGGGGCACTGGATCTGTGATTTCATTGGTGGAGGGGAGGAAACTCCATACTAATGTAGCTCAACACCTTCCTTGTACCTTAGTGAGTTGCACCTATGCATCCTTTCCTGGGACCTGTCCCTCCCCTCTCTCTTTCTTTCTCTCTCTGTGTCTCTCTCTTTCTCTATCTCTGTCTTTGTCTGTCTGTCTTTCTCTCTGTGTCTCTCTCTTTCTGTGTGTCTCTATCTCTTTCTCTATCTCTGTCTCTGTCTTTGTCTGTTTTTCTGTCTGTCTCTCCTCTCTATCTTTCTCTGTGTCTCTGTGTCTGTCTGTCTGTCTGTATCTATCTGTCTATCTATCTGTCTATCTATCTATCTATCTATCTATCTATCTATCTATCTATCTATCTCAACTTCTACAGGGGCATACAGTTCAGCTGGTGCCAGGCCAGAAATCAAGTTCAACTCTGTATCTTTATAGAGTCATACATGTCCAATTCCTGCCCATCTTTCTAGGCACACTTTCAGACCAGTCCTAGTATTTTGAAACTATCATTCCACCTTCATATTCTGTCTTGCCTTAGTTATTTCTGTATATCTATCTATCGATCTATCGATCTATCTATCTATATGTATCTATATCTATATATATATAAAATGTCTTCCATAATAGTACAAGGTCTGTGAGGACAAATCATTATAACATAATAGATACTCTATAGATATTCACCATTAAATTGAGATAAATACTCACTGTAAAAAATAAAACAGGTAGCTAGAGTACTACATCTGGAGTAAGGAAGACCTGAGTTCAAATACAACCTCACACACTTACTACTGGCTGTGTGACACCGAGCTAATTAATCACTAAACCTCTGCCTAGTTTTCTCATCTGTAAAGTGAAAATGATAATAGCTCTGCCTAACCTCCCAAGGATGTTGTGAGGATGAGATGATATGATATTTGTAAACTGCTTACAAACCTTAAAGCACCATATCATCATCATCATCATCATCGTCACCATCATCATCATCATCATCATTAGCTCCTATTATTTTTGTCTTAGATCATTTGTATTTTTAAAATGTATCTTGAAATACTAGAGTTTTATGAATAATTTTTGCTACAAAATGATGTTTATTTTGTGCTTTTAAAAATGAGTTCTTGGGGGGTGGAACCAAGATGGCAGAGTAGAAAGACTCATGTATGCTAGCTCCAAACCCACAGCCCATATATTTGCTGCAAGAAGAACTCCCCATGAATTCTGGATCACTGCAAGGCACACAGAAACACAGAGGAAAAGATTTCCATCCCAGAGAGCCCTGGAGAGCCGTCCCCAGGGTCCGTCGCGCCCCGGAAAGCGGGGCCCACCCCTGCCCTGCCCTGGCCGCGGCCCCAGAGGAGCAGATCCGAGCAGGCTTCAGGGACGGAACCTCCGGCGGCCAGGAAGGTCCCTCTGCCCACAGACGCTAAAGGTCAGTGAGAGACACGTCTGTGCTGGCCGAGAGGGGAGCGGGGTGTCTCTGTGACTCGGGCCACCTCGGGAGGAAGCAGCAGAGGCAGAGGCAGTGGCCGGGAACTCCTCAAGCAGCAGGTAGAAGCTCAGGTCTCTGCATAAAGCCCCTGAGGGAGCTGAGCCTGGGAGGCGGCCCTGCCCCCACCCCAGCACCAGAACTTAAGCTCACATTGAATAGCAGTCACACCTGCCACAGAAAGCCCATTTGAATCTCAGACCTCAAGCACTAGCTGGGCAGATCTAAGCAGGGGTGGAGAGGAATCTCAGAAGTCAAGTAACTGACTGGGAAAATGCCCAGAAAAGGGAAGAAAAATAAGACTATAGAGACCTACTTTGAGGGGGTGCAAATGTTCCCGCCTTTCAATTCTGATGACGAGGAAATATTCTTACCATCCGGGAAAGATGTGGAGGTCGGGGCCTCTGTATCCCAGACATCCCAGGGGGATGTCCGGTGGGTTCAGGCCATGGAAGACCTCAAAAAGGATTTTGAAAATCAAGTTAGACAGGTGGACGAAAAACTGGGAAGAGAAATGAGAGAGATGCAAGAAAAGCATGAAAAACAGGTCAATACCTTGCTAAAGGAGACCCAAAAAAATGCTGAAGAAAATAACACCTTGAAAAATAGGCTCACTCAATTGGAAAAAGAGGTTCAAAAAGCCAATGAGGAGAAGAATGCTTTCAAAAGCAGAATTAGCCAACTGGAAAAAGAGGTTCAAAAGCTCACTGAAGATAATAGTTCTCTCAAAATTAGAATGGAACAGATGGAGGCTAATGACTTTCTAAGAAACCAAGAAATCACCAAACAAAACCAAAAGAATGAAGAAATGGAAGAGAATGTGAAATATCTCATGGGAAAAACAACTGACCTGGAAAATAGATCCAGAAGAGACAATTTAAAAATTATGGGACTACCTGAAAGTCATGATCAAAAAAAGAGCCTAGACATCATCTTTCATGAAATTATCAAGGAAAACTGCCCTGACATTCTAGAACCAGAGGGCAAAATAAGTATTGAAAGAATCCATCTATCACCACCTGAAAGAGATCCAAAAAGATAAACTCCTAGGAACATTGTGGCCAAATTCCAGAATTCCCAGGTTAAGGAGAAAATATTGCAAGCAGCTAGAAAGACACAATTCCAGTATTGTGGAAATACAATCAGGATAACTCAAGATCTAGCAGCTTTTACATTAAGGGATCAAAGGGCGTGGAATAGGATATTCCAGAAGGCAAAGGAACTAGGACTCAAACCAAGAATCACCTACCCAGCAAAACTGAGTATAATACTTCAGGGGAAAATATGGTCATTCAATGAAATAGAGGACTTTCAAGCATTCTTGGTGAAAAGACCAGAGCTGAAAAGAAAATTTAACTTTCAAACACAAGAATGAGAAGAAGCATGAAAAAGGAAACAGCAAAGGGAAGTCATAAGGGACTTACCAAAGTGAACTGTTTACATTCCTACATGGAAAGACAATATTTGTAACTCTTAAATTTTTCAGTATCTGGGTAGTTGGTGGGACCACACACACACATACACACACACACACACGTACACGTGTGCACACACACACATACACACATCATGCACATACAGAGACAGAGAGCACAGAGTGAATTGAATAGGATGGGACCATATCTTAAAAGAAATTAAGGTAAATGGTGAGAGAGAAATGTAGTGGGAGGAGAGAGGGTGAAATGGAATGGGGTAAATTATATCTCATTCAAGAGGCAAGCAGGAGACTTTTTAGTGGAGGGAAAAAGAGGAGAGCTGAGAAAAAAGAAACCAAGAAATTTACCCTCATCACATTTGACTAAAGGAAGGAATAAAATGCACACTCATTTTGGTATGAAAACCTATCTTACAATACAGGAAAGTGGGGGAGAAGGAGATAAGCAAGGGGAGGGATGATGGTAGGGAGGGCAATGGAAGAAGGGAGCAATTTGAAGTCAACTCTCTTGGGGAGGGACAGGATCAAAAGACAGAATAGAAACAATGGGGGGCAGGATAGGATGGAGGGAAATACAGTTAGTCTTACACAACACCACTATTATCGAAGTCATTTGCAAAACTACTCAGATATGACCTATATTGAATTGCCTGCCTTCCCAAAGGGAATGGGTGGGGAGGAAGGGATGGGAAGAATTTGGAACTCAAAGTGTTAAGAATTAGTATTGTTGTTGCTATTAGGAAATAAGAAATACAATTAATGGGGAATAGAAAGTCATCTGGCCCTACAGGACAAAAGAGAAGATGGGGACAAGAGAAGGGAGGGATGACAGAAGAGAGGGCAGATTGGTGATAGGGAAAATTAGATTGCTTGGTGTATTGGGGTGGGGGAAGGGATAAAAGGGGAGAAAATCTGGAACCCAAAATTTTGTGAAAATGAATGTAAAAAGTTAAATAAATAAGTTAATAAAAAAAATAAAAAATAAATAAAAATGAGTTCTCTAGGTTCTCCTTTGTACATTTCTCAATAGAGGAAATATATTTATTAAATCAACGTGGCTGTGCTCCCAGAGATAATAGGTGAGTAAGGTTGCTTCTGAAGAAAAGGCCATGTCAGGGGCTCTGACATATTGACATCCTGGTGAAATTCAGGAAATTCAGATAACATTTTTTATTATTATCTAAAAAGTTGGTTATTGGGGAAAATTCAGAATAAGTTACAAGTATCTGGGAGCTCATTTTTAAAGGAAAGTTATATATTTTTAACATGAATATTATTAAGCATTATGTGATTTTTTTTTCTTTACTACAATTTGCTTCAAGGGAATAAATATAGACATGTATATAGGAGAACTTGTTCAAATAATATTTTATACAACAGTATAGTATAGTAAATAAAGGGTCAGCCATGAAGACAGAAAGATATGAGTTTAAATTCTTCTGACATACATTAGTTCTATGAACATGGGTAAAATTACTTGATTATCTTTTCCCCAGGCAATTCTCTAAGACTCTAAATTATAAATGATTGCAACAGTTTCCATAGGTTACTGAGGTGAAGTCATATTGATAGACCCATAAACCAATAAAAGTTATATTGTTATCTGATTGCTTCATATATGCTTGTCTCATCCTGTCTGTCTCCCTGCACCCCTTCCCCTCAACTATGCAGTATAGAGAGCAGGGACTCTGACTTATATAGCTCTTGTACATCCTTCACAGTACCATCCAGCACTTGGCTCATAGTGAACACTCAGTGAATATTTATTGAATTAAATTGATTTTAATTTTCAAGGTTCTTTCCACCCTCTAGCTCCATGATTAACTTCTCATTAAGAATAAAATGGGCTTATCTTTTGAAGACTCTGGAAAACCCTTATGGAAATCATTATCTTGCCTGGCTAGTAGGTAGCATTGCAAGAAATTATTTTGGTATTAACTTTCCTTTTCTCAAAAGGGAACGTTATAATGTAGATATGATCACACGGAGTCAGACTTCATACTTACGTTGTATGACAGGATAAAGATTCAGAGATTCCCTGTAGAAAGGTAGCTTTCAACTCAGTTCCTATCAAGTGATGGCATATTAACATCTACTTTCATGTGCCAAAATGCCACAGGCTTTCATAAGGTCAAATATTTCAAGAAAATTCTGAATTACTTCTCTCTACCAATCTAAGTATATACACATTCATACATATGTCCTAGAAAAAGATATAGTAATTTTCCTGGGGGCATCCCAAGAGAGTGGGCAATGTATTTTAATAATACATAAATTTAGCTATCAGTTTAAAAGCCTGAATTCTTTCAGGATGAACTCTTCGTCAACATTTTTATTTTCTTGACCACTACTTTATCCTGTAATGTTTTATCATAATTTCCTAACTCACAGCACCATAGATTTAGAGCCAAAAGAAATCCTAGGGACCACCAGGTCCTACCCTCTCATTTTACAGATAACGAACTGAAGTCCAGAGACATTAAGTAGTTTACCCAATACTTTTCTAAGAGTATGTACAATAATGGAGATTTAAACCTCAGATCCTTTGACTTTAAAGTCAGAATTCTTTTTACTGTGCCATACTTTCTCCTAAAGTTACTCAGTTTAAAAACGAAACAAACACTTTTTTTCCTAAAATGTATGGTCAACTGGTGACTGAGCAACTGACTAGAGTTCTAGAAATTGAAGCAATGTGAAGGGGAGGGAAATTCATGACTAAATATTTTGTAACTATAATGAGTTGAAGGATTGACAGGAGGACCTGAGTTCAAATCCCACTTCAGACACTACTGCTTATATGACCCTGGGCAAGTTACATAACTTCTGCCTGCCTCAGTTTTCTCATCTATAAAATAGGAATGATAATAGCAACTCTTTCCCACGGTTATTGTGAGATCAAATGAGTTAATATATGTAAATACTTTGCAAACCTTAAAGCCAATATATAAGTGCTAAGTATTGCTATTATTAACAACATTATATGGGATCAGAGGATCTGGGTTAGAATCGCAACTCTCAACTCACTGTGTGACCCTGAGCAAGTTATCTAACTTCCCTGAATTTTTGCTTCCTCATCCATCAAGTAGGGACAATAATATTGGCCTTACCTATCTTACAAGGTGGTTGTTATAAAAATAGTTCCCTGAACCTTTAAGTGCCATAAAAAATGTGAGCTGTAATTGTTATTATTAGTTCTGTAATAGCTAGCACTAATATATACCTTTTCTTTTGCAGAAAAATGTAAAAATATTATCTCATGTTATCCTCATACCTACCATGAAAGAGGTAGAAACTGTTGTTACTTCTATTTTATAGATGAGAAAACTGAGGCTAAAATATTAAATGTCACTCAGCTAGTGTCTGTGGCTGGATTTGAACTTAGGTCTCCCTGACTCTTGATCTAGGACAAATTTAGGGAGGTACAAGAAGGATTGAAAGTAAATTTAAAATGTCAAAAATATTTAGAGGTTGAAGGAATTTCATGACACTTACTAGATTTGTCATATATCTATGATTTAATGCTTTAAAAACTAGAAATCTGTTCATGGTTTTGATGTTTGAATAGAACTGTGGTATCATCTATGTGGCTATTCCTTCGGTAGTATATAGGATATACTATATCTGTATCTTCTCATCTTATGTATTCTTGTCCATTTATTGAATTTTCCACAATTAGATTTCTTAAAAGTGCATGAATATCAATGATATTTAATTATATGATTAGCTAATAATAGCAATCAGATCAGTGGTCCTCAAACATTTTTATTGTATTTGTATTTTTGACTGTTCACCCCCATGGTGTGTATATTTATTTATAAATTATATATATATATATATATAATATGTTATATACAAGTTTTATATGTTATATACAAGTTTTATAATTTTACTATTATAATAATTAAATACATTATAAAACATATAAAACATACATTTTTGAAGAATAAAAAAGATTAAAAAAATGTGGTGTTTCACTGGAATTTGAATGGGGAAGTGACATGGTCAGATTGCAATAATCCAGGCATAGGTGATGAGGTCCTGAAATAGAACATTAGTTGTATGAGTTCACAGAAGAGGACAAATATGGGAGATGTTATGAAGGTGGCAACAATAGAATTTAGTAACTGATTACACATATACCATATCTTTAATAATTTGAAAAGAAACCTTCACTAAGCTCTACCATTCCATTTGTTGTCCTATATTTCTCCTCCTCTTTTCACCCAGTGTCCTTGTAAAATATTTTCAGCCCTTCGCAATCTGACTTCCAACCTCATTACTCTACCTAAACTACTTCCTCAAAATATTTTTAATTTAAAATTTTTTCTATGTTTACACCAAATAAATTTCTATATGTCCAACAGAACTCTAAAAGAGGATTGTATGTGAAACTGTGGATCTCTTTAATACTACTTGCTTCTTTTAAAAAAAAGTTCATACATTCCACAGGTTACTTTCAAAATCAACCTGTTTGTCAGTGCCTCCTTCTGAACTTCTGTTGTTTTCCTCTGTGCTATTAAAAAATGTTTCAATGGTCTTTTCAATAAATGATTTTTTAAACTGCTAAATATGATAGTCCTCTTTTAGTCCTCATTCTTATCTTGATCCTTTATACATACATATATACATACACATATATACAAGTATATATGGTCTATCTGTATGTATATATTTGTTACCATTCCTATCAGAATGTAACTCCTTTATATTTGTGTCTCCAGTACCTAGGGCAGTCCCTGGCATGCATAAATGATTGTGGACTGACTTATTTAGAGATACTGGGTAATAGAAGATGACACCAAGGTTGGTACAGGGGTGATGGTATATTCCATAGTAACTGGGAAGTTTGAAAGAGGGGTGGGTTTAGGGGGTAAAGATAATGCAACGATATTGGTGACCCATTTATGCTGACTGATCCTGTGCAAGTCACTTTGTCCCACCCAAAGGAAAAAAGGGGGTAGAGAGATGAGGGAAGCTAAGTTCATAGTCATCAGACATTGCCTTGGCTATGGAGCCTTTCCCCTGAAAAGGACCTTCCACAAATGTGGGATGATTTCCCGTGGGAAGAAGGGGTGAGTATGCTGGGGATAGACAATTTTCCCAATAGCACCAATACAGCTGCTGCTACGGATGCGCAGTTTCAGTTACATCATAATTGCCTTTAGAAACTGATGCTCACCTTAGAAGGGAAGGATTTGGAAACTTTCATAGTAGGGGGAAGGAGTGGAGGGGATAAAGTAAAGTATAGTTGTCTTGTGAAGATAAACCCACTAGTGGCTACCATTGGTTACTGGGGGGGGGCAGTGAAATGTGCCTTATCTTCCCTTATCCTGTTTGAATGATTCCACCCCTCCTTGGAATCAGACCACAATCCCTTTGGGTTCTAGCTAAATGCAGTCCCCATTTTGGAGACAACTGAACCAGATCACTTCCCTCATCCATGTAATTTAATAGCAATATATTACCCAATTAACAAAAAAGTCTCAGATAAACATAAGTATGGTTCAAATTTTTACTGTTAAAATAACCAAAAAGCATATGAATTGACTATTTAAAAAAATTGTTAAATGTGTACTTAGAGAATTCAGTTGATGGCTAGCACTAAGACTATTAACCAAAAGGAAGTGCAGGATTTATATCTAGTAAAAAGGAGCAATTTTCTGGGAAATAGTAACATTTAAGCTCTTACAGTGCCATAGTATTTGATGAGCTGTTGCTCCTTAATGAATATATGCTGACTAAATGAACTGATTATCAATTATTTATTGTGTTCAGTTATGTCAGTTGTGTCCAACTCTTTATCACCCCATTTGGGGTTTTCTTGGCAAAGATGCCAGAAGGGTTTGCCATTTCCTTCTCTAGCTCATTTTTCAGATAAGGGTTGAATGAACCGCCCAGGGTCACACAGCTGTTAAGTGTCTGAAGTCAGATTTGACAAGAGTCTTCCTGACTTCAGGCCTAGAACTCTATCCACCATGCCACCTATTTGCCTCATCAGTTATTTAAACCTCAAAGTAAATGAAGTGTCTGGGAATAGATCTTGATCAGATGAAAAGGTATGAGAGACTGGGAAATTTGAGAAATGAAGACAGAAACCCTATGGATGGGAGTGGGGTGGGGATGTTGGGGGTGAATGGAACAGGTAAGGTTATGACAGACAAACTAGGAAACCAGAAGAGAAACTTCATCTAGTTCATCTGGGGCGCTTGTTAAAGGTATGCAAATTACGCAGGTAGCCCCCATACTAAAGGGTGAGAACTTAAAAATAGTTCCACATCGTGGTCACTGAAAAAGAAAGCCCCTTCCTTCATTAGAGAATGTTTGAGTTTTGATTCAACAAAGAACAAGAGTCTCTTCTTGAAATTTATATTGTGGAGCCTAGAATACAACATTATGGCCTTGTTTGAATTCATGTGATCCAGGTAAAAAGGCATTTAAAATACGTAGTATAAAATAACCTGTCTTCCACTGGCATGTGTATCAAATTATTATATACTTTTAGTTTCTAAGTACATCCTATATCTACAATGATGTTCCCTAAGTGTGTGTACTCATATTCACTCACTAAACAAACATTCATGAAACACCTACTATATTCGTATGTATATAGCAGATGTGCCTTGGATATCATTAGTCACTTCCTATTTATTGTCTTAAATGTTTTATTTATTGTGACCACTCTGTAATTCAAATTCGTTTCTCCGCAAGTTTCTGGGAATGATTCTCTTAGCAGGAGACTGTAGTTCAGAGCCTTGTGTTCACTTGTCATTATTTCCTCCTAATCAAAAAGCCTGCTAGAAAGGCCTACGGTAAGAGGGGATTGTTGAGATAATTACACAAAATAGATTGTGTAAATCCCAGTAGAAACAATACAGCTTTTCGGCAATGTTTAGCAGCATTTGAAATGCTTAGAGAAGAAAATGTCTTTAAGATCTATAGGCTATGGCAAAATCCACTGTTTATCCCCTGTCAGTGGGGCAAGGAAATAAGATCATTAAGCTCAAGGAAAATAGCTATTTTAATTATAATATCCTTTGGTAGAAGACACAAATCTTTATCTTTTTCTGCACAATGTTCATTTATGGTTTTATGCTTATAAATAGAATACTGTAAATGTATCGAGTGGAAATTTGTCCATAATACCACTTATACTGAGAGTAGCAAATACCATCATAGTCTTGCTAAAGATGTAAAGGCATGATTCAGTTTTAACGGTGAATGTGTTGTAGACTTTGGCCAGGATTTATAAAAGCTAATGTGGTTTTCAAAGTCCTGAACTGCTTGTAATTCATTCATTCATTTTCATTCATTCAGTAACCATTTGTTAAATTTCTACTGTCCCTGAAGGACAGTGTCAATCCTAGAAGAGATACTGGAGATGCAAAAAGAGGCAAAAAATAGTATCAGAGGACAGCTATTATTTTTTGCCTCTTTTTGTATTTCCAATGCTTAGCACAGTGTAAGCACTTAATAAATACTGATTGATTGATGCAAATTAAGACATGGTTTATGATGCCACCAAGCTTAAAATCTGGCAGAAGGGGTAAGGAAGTTACATAATTACAGAATGTGTTGTTCAGTTGTGTCTGACTCTTTGTGACCCTGTGGATAGGTCTGCGGGATTTTCTTGTCTAGATATTAGAATGGTTTGCCATTTCCTTTTCCAATGAGTTAAGGCAAACAGAGATTAAGTGATCTGTCTAGTTTGCACAGCTATTAAGTACCTTAGGTTGGATTTGAACTCATTTGAACTCAAGTCTTCCTGACAGGTTTAGCATTCTATCCACTGAGTCACCTAGCTCAGTGCCTCCAAGGAAAACAGAGGTTAAGTGACTTGCCCAGGGTCTACTGTTAATAAATGTCTAAGGCCAGATTTGAACAGGTTTTCCTGATTCTAGACCCAGTGCTGTATCCACTTAGCTACCTAGCTGTATCTAAATATGGAATAATAAATGATAAATATATTGTGTTTGGGTAAGGTTAGAAGAAACAAAGCATTTTTTACTAGATAAATTAGAAAAGACTTTAAGGAGGGTGCAACATTTGAGATGAGGCTTGGGAAATGGATATGATTTTTTTAAAGGGATGTTTTATTTGAGGGATGTTGGAGGTAGTCTATGACTGTCTTTCTCACAGACTACCCTATGCTATGCCTTTTCAAAGAAGCCACTTATCTCAGATTGCTTCATGTCAAACTATTCTGTGCCTCTCAACTGCTGTGGAAGGTTGTTTAATAATGTGCCTTGCTTGTACATGTCAAAACACCACATGTGATGAAAACCAAATTAGATCTCTTCATAATCCTATGAACTACATCTTGTGACAGTGCTTTACAGTGTGTGTGAGAGAGTATTAGCATTTTAATAGGCCTAGATCTTTGGTGTCCATATACTGAGAGTCTAGTGAAGGGGTTAGCAACCTACTGCACATGGTGAGATGGAACATGGACTGGTTTTCAGCAATAGATGTACAGATTGCCACAACCATACCCTCACCCCCCACCATTTATAAGAATTTTCTCGTGTCTGCTTGCAAGTCTACTTCTCACTCTCCCCACCCTCTCCCTGACTTTTAATCAAATAAATTGCTCTTGGAAAGGATATGTCAATCAACTCCCCTTTGGCTCCACTTAGTATCCCTGTGATTATCCAAAATAATATACCCATCCCTGGCCACCAATGCTATATGTTTTAATATCCTATTAAGATATAAACTGTTAGAGAGCAGGAACTGTCTAGGTTTAGTATTTATACCCTCAGCTCAGTGCAGTGCTTTTGTTTTCTTTAATTTTCAAGAGGCTTTGAATAGTAGATATATAAGGAACTTTGGAGATCCAGTCCAACTCTTCAGTTTTACAAATAAAGAGAGAAATGAAGAGCCTGAGGCCCAGAGGTTTATCCACAGTTATACAGCCAGCCAAGTCCTCTTACTTGGTCAAGTGTTCTCCTCCCTACATCAGTACCTCCTCATGTCTTCCCTATCACTAGTGTGGTATGTCACCAGATGTCAGACCAGGATCTGAAAGCTATTCAGACATACCTCGGCAGAACTGGTGCTTAGGAAGGTTTCATCATGGCAGAATAGGAATGCAGATACAAGTGGAGTACAGCATTAGGTGCCATAGGCAGACATTAAGGCATTTACCCTTAGCGAAGTCCAGACACAGATATGAAGTTAGTCTCCTAGCAAAGGTAGGGGACACAAAAGTTCAGATGATACAATGAGCAGATCCCAGCAGAAGTTCAGGCAAACAGGCAACAACAGGAACGTCTTTCAGCAAACCCCACAGCTCACTGGAGCCAGCTCCAACCCTCTTGGCTGAGTCAATGGTTAAACATTCAGTTTGAGAGTTTATACTTCAGAAATCAGCAAATGCTAAAAATCAGACTTTGGTTTATTGTTTCGTTGATTTCTAGATGAGAAAGTGATGGAGAAAATGTTAATAATAAATAAACTTAATAGTATTTTTTTCTGGAGATCTGGTACATGTACCAGCATATGCTGGTAGGGATCCAAAAAGAGGGTGGTGATTTGGGGACAGCACCGAAGTCCCTGAAAAGTCTTTTGAGAACCAAGTGAGGCTCTATCGCCAGAGGCACTGAAATAAAAGATAGGGACACCCAGAGAGCAGGGCAGGAAATTTATTTACAGGCATACTACTAATACTAGTTACTAGGGGGGAAAATTGGTAATAATGGCATGTGGCTGTAGTTCCAGTGATTAGGTACCTAATGAGAATGTGAATGAGTGAAAAGATGTACTTATTTTTTCAGTCAGCTGTTTTGGCATTGTTTAGTCACAGCTAAAAGATATGCCACGATGGCATAATGGAAGAAAATGTGTCTTCAGAGATAGTGGACCAAAGTTCAAGTCCTTTTTATGTTTCTTACTAGCTATTTGACCTCAGGCAACTCTCTCTGGGTTTCCTACCTGTAAAATAAGAAGGATTCTTTTCCTGCCTTCCTTTCTCAAAGGGCTGCTATGTAAACTTTACATACTCACTCAAGTGGGAGGTAATATTCCTATTCCTTAAGAGCTTGTTGCTTTGTGCTTTGACAGATGCCATGCTCTTGGTGGCAGAGAGGCTAGAGGGGCCATTCAACATTGAATCAGTAATGGATCCTATTGATGTCAAGATTTCCGAAGCCATCATGAACATGCAAGAGAACAGCTTGCAAGTATCAGCCAAGGTCAGTCACTTACGTAGCAACACTTAAAAACAAAGTAAATGGGTAGGGCTGCCATCTGGAAGCCAATCACTGTCAATGTTATTACTTTGTCACTTTTTCCTGTCCAACTGAAAGTTATTAAAAACTCCCAACAAAATGGCATCAAGAGGAGTAGCAATCTTTTAGTTCACAACCACTCAATCATAAAGAAAATTACTGACTGCTAAAGAGTTTCAGAAAGCCAAAGCGTGTTGACTAATGGCTCACGGTTGTGAGGAGTTTGGCAGAGCTGAGGGGTTTTTTTTGTATCAGAAATGTCTCTACATGCTTACCCTATTTCTCTCTCCAGTAACTTCTAATTATGCCCTCAGCTGGGAAATCCAGGCAGGGATGCCTCATGTTAAGTGTAAATAATTAAACATCCCTGCTAAGGTTTAGGTTGTGACTATAGGTGTACCTCATTTAGTAGAACTTGTGGGAACAAGGCTTCCTTATACGAAGTCAGCCATATAAAACTAAGCTCTAAATACATAATATGAAGCAGGAGTGCCCGGAGTTGGCAGCTAAATGAAAGAAGAAAGAAAAACGACTCAGGCAGGGCACAGGTCCTATTTGTCTCCACCCAACTGAGAATAAGTCGAGCCAAGTGTAGAGAATTTGTAAAGTCTATGAAGTGTCCCCAGCTTTCATTTTCAGCACCCCCTTTTTACGTTAGTTGCAATTCTTCTTCCCCCACTAAAGCTCTACCATATTCCTAGTTTCAAAATATGGAATGAGTTATTTTGTCAATCACTTATGTTAACTAATACCCTTTCACCACAAAATTTTAGTCTTTCTCCTTCATTTTGGAATGAAAAATGTTTAGCCTTCTTCAAAGAATCTTAGACATTTGTACACAGGTGCAAAGTTGCACGTCTGTATTCTAAGACCAAAGTTTAACCTGGTTTAGTCATTGGAGGCAAGAATGGGAGGGAGAGGATGGAAGATGGAGGCTGACAAAAAAGAAACAGTCCATAACATCCCTTCCTAGTCTTTCTCCAGGTTTTTATAAAGGTTAAACTCAAGTAGGTCTAGAATCATCTTGGAAAAGTGGAAGGGATAGTAGGATGATAGCATCTAAGGGCTGGAAGGGACCTCATACAATTCAGCCCCTTCATTTTACAGATGAAGAAAAGTTGTTACTTTCCCAAATTCACACAGTTGGTTTTTTTTTTAAGTGGCAATGCTAGGCCTTTAACCAAAATCTTCAGGACATCTTTTTTCCACAAAGGAAGAAGTAGAACTAGATAACCTTTAAGGACTCATAATTCTAAATCTGTGACCCTATGATATCTCCACTCCCAGTCCAATGTTCTTTTCATTACGTGAGCTGTTAAAAACACCAGCAATCTTTGTCTAGGTAATAGTATTAGGAGGGAGGGTGTCGTTTTCCCATAAGAATGGGAAGAAAAGACTTCTCTTAAGAACTACTCTTTTTTTTTCTGGGTGGAATCTGAGAATTTATTTTCTTGGCATCTCTTGGAATAAAATAGAGAGCTGTCTATTAAGTGAAACACAAGTAACTCCAACTTAAATAGCCTCTACTTAGCTCCACAGAGAAAAACCTGCCCATTCTTACTGAATATTAGGTCATCTTGCCTCTCATATACTGAGATTTATCAGCCTTATTTCCAGAAATGAAATAGTCAATCAACAAAAAAATTTTAAGCTTTTACTTTATGCCAAGCACTGTGCTAAATGATGAGGATACAAAAGCAAAATACTAAAATTTCAGATGAAAGAAATGCTTTTGTTCAAATTCAGAATTCAGCAAGTTGTGATTTTTTTTCTTATTCTAAGGGCTATGATCCTGAATTTTATATTTTGATATTCTGCAGAAATCAATAATTCAGAATTTTATTATTTTTATTCATTTGCATCATATATAATCACAGAGTATAATTTTTAAAGAAGTAAACATGAGAGTTTACCCCCTTACTGAATGTAGTAACTGATCTTCATTGTGAACTTTTCATTCATTTGATAAGATTAAAACTTTCTATCTTGAGAAAAAAAATTTGATTTAAATCACAGAAACATTCTATATAAACACTGTAAATGTTCTTTAATTTTGGAAATATTTAAATTTAATCTATATTAGCCATGCACTTGATGCTATTTATTAACTAAAATCAAAATTTTATTTTGTAGCTAAATATGGTCTATTTTCCTTTTGACTTAATGGAATTCTTACTCAGGATCAATAGATATCCTCAGCAAATTTGGTGTAGTCTGACTTTCAGATTTCAGTACAACATCATTAACTTCTATTAGTCAAGCATTAGATGAAGCCAGAAGCTCTTTTATAATTGGGGAAGATAGAGGCATTCTGGGAATTGTAGAGTTTACAGATTACCGTGGCTTTGGATCCAGGGTGTGATTTAAACTTCTCATTGGAAACTATGATTCTAGCACTTCCTTAGAATGTGGACATTTCACCATTTTATTGAAAAAGTTGCAAATAAAATAACTCCTCCAACTTCATTCTGGAAAAACAGTGAATTATCATGCCCCACCTACATTGAATAGTTCCAAAGTTTCATTATTTCTTTACAAAAGGTTACAGTCTTCCCCTCATATCTCTCTAATGTGTTAGCTGAAGGCATTCACTTAGTATTTCCCAAACTCTGAAGTTTCAGATCTCAGATCCTGTGTATCTCTATCCTTTTCTAGTGTTAAAAAAAACACATACACATATCAAGAAAGAAAGAGAGAGACAGAGACACAGAAAAACAAAAAGAGAGAGAGTTGCCATTATATTAAATGAAATGGACACCTAAATCAGCTCCAGCTCCTCACTGATCACACAGGCACATTTATTTATTAATTTATTTTTATTTTATATTTCTATTATTATTTATTTATTCATTCATTCATTCCTAAAATATTTACTGAGCATCCAGTATGCAGAAAGAAATTGGTCTAGGCAACATAGGAAAACACAAAGAAGACTAAAGTATTTCTCTTAGCACAGAGTAGGTAGTCTAATGGGGAAAATGGGGACGTGTATATGAATGACACTGACACCTGGGAGAATTTGAAAATTCAATGAAAAAGGTAAGACAAAGTGCTGTGGTTGTTCAGAGAAGACAGGTCACTTCTGGATAATTGAAAGACCTCATTTTAGCCACCAAAACTCACCTTGTCCTCCACTGAACCTTCTGTCAGATCTGTTTAACAGGGAGCAACATTCTGAATTCAAGTTCCAGGTGCATTTTCTTGCCCTGAAAACCCCTGATTATAAGTTATAATAAATGCTGAAATGACTCAAAAGGACAATGTGAAAATGTAATAATTACCTAGAACATTTTTCTACATCCTCTAGTTAATTCGTGGTATTTGAAGTTCATCATAAATACCCCCAACATTAATTCAAGGTTCAAGGTTTTTCTTCTCTCTGTGTAGAACTTAGACATGAATTTAAACACTTTTTCCCCCAAGTTGCAGAGCAGTTTCATTAAGCTGAGGCAGCACAGTACCATGGACATAGCAATGGATTGGGAATTAGACGCATGTTCTAATCCCCACTCTGTTGCTTACTATGTGATTTAAGTCAAGTTAACCTCTCTGAGACCGTTTCCTGATCTATAAAATAAGAGCCAGTGTACTTGCGAGGAAACATAGCATGGGATATGGAGACAACTCTGAAAAGTTGGGAAGCCAAGCTTATATAATTCCAGACAAGTCATTTAACCTCACAGCTACCCAGGTGACTACCTAAGACTATGAGTTTGCAAAGAAGGCAAATTACTTTGGTAAAAGAAGGTTTCTCTTTGGGAGTTCCCTATAAAATGAAATACAGGTGTAGAACTAAACCAAAGCATTTACAGTATCCATTTTACAAGGTTGTTATAAGGATCAGATAAGATAATGTACATAAAGAATCTCTTAGGGGGGGCAGAGCCATGATGGTAGAGTAGCAGCACACACTCTCTAGAGCACTGCCCCCAAGTCCAGTCAAATAACTGTAAAAAATGGATTTAAATAAATTCTGGAGCTGCAGCACCCACGGAATGATGGAGTGAAGCAAATCTCTAACCCAAGACAGCCAAGAAAGTGTCTATAGCACCATGCAGGGGGGCTGGGAGCAGTCCAGCATGGACTGCTGTGCTGGCACAGACAGGACCTGAGCTGACCTTGGGGAGACTGAATGTCCTGCACCTGGGTCAGTTTCCAGACTTTAGGACCCCAAAACGCTGAGGACAAATTGAAAGGTTAGTAGAAAAAGCCTATGGGACCAGAATGAGAGAGTGGAGTATTAGGGCCCCAGTCCCAGGGCGGCAGAGGAGGAAGGGGATGGAGGAACACTTCAATCATAGCAGCAGCAGGGTCAGCTGCAACCACTGTTTCTGGAACTCGAGGCCCAGAGATTGTGGGGGGAAGAGAGTGACTGACAGTATACCCCCCCACACACACTGGAAGTAGAGAACTACAAAGAACTCAACAGTCAAGTAAATGTCTGGAAAAATGAGCAAAAACCAAAAAAATAATCAGACTATAGAATCTTACTTTGGTGACAAGGAAAACCAAAATATGCAAACAGAATTCAACTAAGTCAAAGCTCCTCCATCCAAAGCCTCCAAGAAAAATATGAACTGGTCTCAGGCCATGGAAAAGCTCAAAAAGGATTTTGAAAATCAAGTAAGAGAAGTAGAGCAAAAATTGGGAAGAGAAGTGAGAGTGATGAAGAAAATTATGAAAAACAAGTCAACTGCTTGCTAAAGGAGACCCAAAAAAATGCTGAAGAAAATAGCCCTGTAAAAAATAGACTAACTCAAGTGACAAAAGAGATCCAAAAAGCCAATGAAGAGAAGAATGCCCTAAAAAGCAGAATTGGCTAGATGTAAAAGGAGATCCAAAAGCTCACTGAAAAAAATAGTTCCTTAAAGATTAGCATACAGCAGATGGAAGATAATGACTTTATGAAAATCAAGAAATTATAGAACAAAACCAAAGGAGTGAAAAAATAGCAGATAATATGAAATATCTCTTTGGAAAAACAACTGTCCTGGAAAATAGAGAGACAATTTAAAAATTATGGGACTACATGAAAGCCATGATCAAAAAAAATCTTAGACATCATATTTCATGAAATTATCAAGGAAAATTACCCCAATATTCTAGAACCAGTGGGTAAAATAGTGAAAGAATCTACCTATCACCTCCTGAAAGAGATCCCAAAAGGTATACTCTTAGAAATATTGTAGCCAAATTCCAGACTTCCTAGGTCAAGGAGAAAATATTGCAAGCAGCAAGAAAGAAACAATTTGAATATTGTGGAAATACAATCAGGATAACACAAGGTCTATCAGCTTCTACATTCAGGGATTGAAGGACTTGGAATATGATATTTCAGAAGTCAAAGGAACTAGGATTAAAACCAAGAATCACCTACCCAGCAAAACTGAGTATTATACTTCAGGGGGGGAAATGGTCATTCAATGAAATAGAGGACTTTCAAGCATTCTTGATGAAAAGACCAGAAATGAATAGAAAATAGGATTTTCAAACACAAGAATCAAGAGAAGCATGAAAAGATAAACAGGAAAAAGAAATCATAAGGGACTTACTAAAGTTGAACTCTTTACATTCCTACATGGGAATAATAATATTTATAATCTTGAGACTTTCCTCAGTACAAAGGTAGTTGGAGTGATTATATAAATATAGACAGAGGGCACAGGGTGAGATGAATAGGAAGGAATGATATCTAAAAAATATAAAATTAAGGGGTGAGGGAGGAATCTATTGGGAGAAAAAGGAAAAAATAGAATAGGGCAAATTATCTCTCACATAAAAGAGGCAAGAAAATGCTTTTTCAATGGAAGGGAAGAGAGGGGAGGTGAGAGGGGAAAAAGTGAACCTTACTCTCATCACATTTGGCTTAAGGAGGGAATAACATGCATGTTTCATTTGCTACAAAACTCTATCTTATGCTATAGGAAGGTAGGGGAGAAGGGGAAAAGCATGGGTTGAGCATAATAAAAGGGAGAGCAAATGAGAGGAGGGTGTAATTAGAAGTTAATACTTTTGAGGAAGAATAGGGTCAAAAGAGACAATAGAATAAATTGGGGGGCAGGATAGGATGGAGGGAAATATAATTAGTCTTCCACCACATGACTTTTATGGATGTCTTTTGCATAACTACGCATGTATAACATATTTGAATTGCTTTCCTCAGGGGGGATGGGTGGGGAAGGAGAAAAGGAGAGAATTTGGAACTCAAAGTTTTAAAAATAAAAGTTAAAAATTGTTTTTTCGTGCAACTATGAAATAAGATATACAGGCAATGGGGTATAGAAATCTATCTTGTCCTCCAAGAAAATAGAGGGGGGGCGGGGATAACAGAAGGGAGGAGTGTGATAGAAGGGAAGGCAGATTGTGGGAAGAAGTAATCAGAATGCCTACTGTCTTGGGGTGAGCAAAGACAAGAGATGGAGAGAAAATTTGGAACTCAAAATCTTGTGAAAATGAATGTTGAAAACTAAAAGTAATGAAAAATTAGAATTTTTAAAAAGCATCTTTTAAACCTTAAAAAATAATATATATGAAAAATTAATGATATAATATGTACATATAAAGAATATTATCATAATTAGTGATGTAGTACTAGAGTCATAGCCCCAAGACCTAGGTCTTAATCTTATTTCTGAAACTAAATCTGTGTGTGACTTTGGGCAAAGCCCCTCTTCTCCTAAAGTCTCAGGTGTTTGATTAAGTGGCATATGAAGAAGTTTCTAGTACTAGAATTATATGAGAACTCCTGTTTAACTTTAACTGTATCATTTTTTTTAGGCAATTGGGTTTAAGTGACTTGCCCAGGGTTACACAGGCTTGGTTTGAATTTATGGCCTCCTGGCTCCACGCCTGTTGCTCTGTCCACTGTACCACCTAGCTAGCCTTTTTTTAAATGACTTTTACCATTTTTAATTGAAAATCTCCCAGTGCTTTATAAATTCTACAGATAGCTACTTCATGGCTGATATTAGCCACTCTTCAGAGGGATACAAAGTGTATAGATCACTTCCTGGAATGTAACATCATTTAGAAGAAGCATCAATCCTTTATCTGTTACTGTGAAGCAGTCATTTCAACCACACCCACGCAGCCCTCTCTGTCTTCATATTGATCTTCCCAGTTGAAGAACTGCTATCTTTATTTCCTAATCTCTATTACCCACCCAGGTCAGAGGAGTTCAATATTTTGATGGCTTGTTAGGATTTTTGAAGGAGTTGAAATCCTTTTCAAAAGCAATAAATCAGAACTCTCAATTCTGAGACTGTGATTTTTGAAAGCCTAGATATTTCAGACCTGTTCATGAGTTCCTTCTTCTTCTATCAGGAAGATGAAGCTTATCTCACTAAATATAATTTAACTATATTAGGAATAATTTCAAGGCTAATCCAGGGAAAGATTGGTTTGTCAGATATAATCTAAATTCAGGACAAAGACTTATTAAATTCCAACTGAAACTACCCATTCAATTAATGCTTATTACAGACAAGGGAAGAGCCTATTACAGAAAAGTATGATGGCTTTCAGGTGCTTAATTTTATCCAGACAGTTACTGAGCTTCATTTCTTAGACATACTACAGAAACAAAAATCCAAGAACCTAAAATTCCCAAAACAGACTATATCGTATTCTTTCTTGTCTAAATATACAAGTTTCCTGGCACAACATTTAGATCAGGGGTGCTTAAGCTTAATTAATATAAAAATATTTTGATAACTATTTCAATATAATTGGCTTCCTTTGTAATCCTGTTTTATTTTGTGCATTTAAAAACATTAGTCTGAGAAGTAGTCCTTAGGCTTCACGAAATTGCCAAACAGTCCATGTTACAAAAAATTAAATTAAATTTAAAAATTAGCTAAAATCTAATCTAGATTAGCCTTTGGGTTTTTTCAGCAAGATATACTTTCTCTTCAGCAGGGGAAGTTTCCACTTTAATGTGTGGAAATGGCTTCAAAATAGGAAAATAGGACGTTGAATGGAATTCCAGTGCTCAAGAATAAAAAAAAAGTCCTGTAATCAATAGCTGAAATTTAAATGAAAACTGCTGTGTATGGTTGCTAAAAAGAATTGTTTGTTCTATCTCACCTCCAACAAATTTTTTGGCTAGCTAAGGCCTTAGTATAGAACGTCAGTGTCTCTCAAAGAGGTGCATCCAATTATTTGACATGATAGGAGCAATCCTGCTAGTCAGGTTAATGTTGGTCTGCATCCTACCAAATGTAACGTTGTTTAAGTCTCTAACTAGTGTCTACTGTTGGAGCGGACACTGGAGTTGTTTCTCACATGCCTCCCTTAGTTACTTACTCCCTTACTTACTATCCTCTGATCTAGTATAGAATGAGAAGGAAAAAAATAACAACAAAGCATGAGATGCCAAAACAATGTTTAAAGGTATTTTGAACATAACCTTCAGAAAGCTATGACCAAGAAGGAATGTAAACTCCATGTGTCAACTGCAGTGTTGATATTATCCCTGAGAGCAATGCATTGAATACTTTGCTTTTCCATTAAGGGTGGCATCTGAGAGGTTCCAATATTGATAGACCAACCCACCTTACTTTGTTGCTATCAAATAAATAAATACGTACATGAATGAATGAATGAATGAATGAATGAACATAATACTTTAATTGATTTTCATTCTATTTTTTTCTGCAAATTTTTTTTTAATTTATTTATTTATTTAATTTTTTTTACATTCTTTTTCACAAATTTTTGGGTTCCAAATTTTCTCCCCTTTTATCCCCTCCCCCCACCCCAATACCCCAAGCAATCAAATTTAAAAGAAAAGAAAAAGTTAAGTACTTCCACTGTGAGAACTTTTTCTTTGGTTCATTCAAATCCAAAAATTCATATTCTCCTCAGCTAATCATTTACATCATTTGATCAGACAACTGGAAAGATGGCCAAACATTTGCAAGAATTTTCTGTATTTCATTTCTCTTTTCTGTTAGCTTCTGCAAAAGAATTTTTTCTACTTCCTTCTTGTATAAGATCACACATATTTAAACTTCAAATTTTCAGTTATAGAATTCCAGGCTTTATTTAACCGTTTTGTTGTAAAAGAGCAAAAAGAATGGTCCAGAAACACATTTCTAGAAATATACCCAATTTTTTTTCTTTTAATGACAAAGTCTAAGTCCAGGCTTCATTTCCTCTCTCCTATAATATTGCAATAGTTTTCTAAGTGGTCTCCTTGATTCCTCTCTCTTTTCTTTCTAAACCGTCCATACTCCACATAGGTACCAAAACAACTTTCCTTAACTGGCATATAATCTTTGGTGGCTCCCTATTGCCTGTAGGTACAAATCCAAATTTCTCAGCTTTGAATTTAAAACCCTACATAATCTATTCATGGCCTGCCTTTCTAGACTTTTCCTCTCTTTCAGTCAGAATAGTCCACCTTCTAGTTCCCTGGACATTGCAGTCCATCCCATGTTCTGTACACAGGCTATCCCCAATCCCCCATGACTAACATGCATTCTCTCTCCTTTCCTGCTTTGAATATTTAACTTCCTTCAAAGGTCAGCTAGCATGCTACTTGAAGTCTTTTTTTCTTATTATTATCCTCACACTGTCTTTGTCTAATACTTCACATCGCTCCCACCCCACAGTAAAATGTATGCTTTCCAAGGTCATTTCATCCCCAATATCTAGTAAATGTTATAGGTGTTTAATAAAAAGTCTGTTGAAGTGAAATGAACCCAATTGAAAATCTCCAACTTTAAAGGACTTTCCCTGTAGCCTTCCTTTGGAGTTTATTACTCAAATAAGTTTAGTTTTCAGATAAATTATGACAATTTTAAAGAATTTTAAATTCATGCGAATCAAGCCATAAGCAGAAAATAAGCATGAAATGAAGCACTTAAAATAATCATAGTGAACCACATTCTGCTCTGAACTCGGGATTCTTTAAAGATCATCCCTTCTACATGCAGTCATCTTTCTAAATTCCTGAATGGATCATTCAATAAGCAAGCATTTATTTAGATCCTACTAAGTGCCAAGCATTGAACTAGGTGCCAAAGATATAAAATCAAAAGTCAAGCAGCAAGTGTTTCTTAAGCAGAACGTAATAGGATCACTTGTGCCTGTCAATCATTGACCTGGGTAAGGAGAAAAGCCTCTACTTCATGAGACACAGGGTGAGGATGGCTATAGTTGCAGAAGGTATCTGAGAAATGTGAGACAAGGAGGAAGGCAGAAGAGGTAGCTCTTGGTGCATGACCTTCATTTTTCAGTGAAATATGAGGCAAGGTCTCACAAAGAGCTGGAGAAAATATGTGCATATCTAGATCCATACAAAATAAGTACAATATTTGCAAAAGAGACAGTAGCAGCTGAGAGTTAAAAAAAAAAAAAAAGGCTTCATGTGGTGTAGGAGGTAGTCAGTGAGCCAAGCCTATAGAAAACTAAAAATCATTTTCAGTTTTTAAAATTAATTTTTTCCATGAATTTTAGAGTCAAAGGGCTTGGATTCAAATCTTGCCAATGCCCGACCTACCTGGTGGACATCAGAGAGCTCCTCTCAGATTCTCAATTTAAAGAAGAGGTCTCATATGTACATTTTATTATTTCCCATCTGGATGCCTCTGCATCATGTACCTCCGCCCTACCTCTTTTTTTCAATTGAGTTATCTCCCTTTATTAGACTGTGAGATTCTCAAGGCTAGAGACTTTCTATCCCCAATATTAGCACCATGCCTAACATTTAGTAGGTGCTTAATAAATATTTATTGACTGGCTGACCTGGGCAAATTTCTTGATCTTTGTGGGTCCTCCATCTCTAAGTCTATGATTCTTGGAACTCATGTGGTATTTAGAGTACTGTAAGTCCATTTCATTGTTGAAAAATCTACTAATCAAAGATCAGGGGGAAAGTATGTTTTAATTAGCTTCAGAGTCGAGGTGTCTTCTCCTTCTGCAATCCCTAAAGTAAAGCTGGTAGAGTTAAATGTAAGTGTTCTCTAACCACCACTTGGGAGGAAATGTCAATGTACTCTACTGACTGAGGAAAGCAAAAACCTTCAAGGAAGAATTATTTTCTCCAGGAAATGGAAAGAATCTATTTTTATTGAAGTGAAGAACTCAGGAAATATGCTAAGGATCTTACAGATACCCTGGAACCAGGTTTGTGTAGGCATTAGGCATAAATTTTAGAAACCTCAAAACTGACGTAGTAGCTGGCTTTCTAGAATTAAAGTCAATGAAAAGAAGCCAAAGCAAGAGCTGATGACTTGACTATATATAGTTTAGGTCAGAATCCTCTCAGCAAAATTTTGAACTCACAGGGGCCTTCAAATGACTTTGCCAAGAATCCTGGCCAAGAGGCCATTGTAATCAAACCTTAAGGATAAAAAAGCATGAATCAAACATCTCTGCATCTATTTCATTATGGGAAAGGAGGGAGTGGGGCAGAGAGGCCAATTCCTGGGACAGATGGATAAAATTCTGAAGTCACTTTCCCAAGACCAAACCTTGTGGAAAATTGCCAATTCAAATAATCAAAAGTGAAAGAATGAAATGCCTAGTACGAGCTTGGTGGAGTTAACAGAGAGAAGCAGCTACAAACTAAGATGAGATGATACTTTTAAAATGCTTCAGTACTCTAATCAGAAAATTTTTCTTAGGATACTATTAGCTGATTGCTAGTATGAACCTGAGCCATTTTAAAAATGAATCTTGAAAGTGTTGCCTTTTTTTGAGACTGGATCTCTGTATCTTGTCCAGACTGGAAATAAATTGGCCACTCACAGATGTAATCACAATATTGATTGGCATGGGAGTGTTGACCTGCTCAGTTTCTAAACTGGATAGGTCACCCCTCCTTAGGCAGCCTTGTAACCACCACTCTTTTGGTCCTGGGGATTCAGCATATTGGTGTTAGATTTAGTATGGACACCTGACCTAAAGTTTACCTCACTGCAACTCAGAATTCCCGAACTCAAGCGATCCACCAACCTTAGCGTCTCTGGCAACAGGGATTACAGACCTGTATCCCAGCCACCACCATCTCTCTCTGCTTATCACCTAAATCTTAAAAAGATAGTAACAAAACTTTTCAATTTTACTGACTTCAATGAAGTGAAGCGCTAAAACTACTGAAAAAATATATTGGTTGATTTGCAAAGTAAATGTAGGTGTTTTCCTACTTAGAATTGTAAGATTTTTAGATATAGAAGAACTCTTAGAGGTCATCTACTCCAAGACCTTAATTTTCCAGATAAGGAAAACTGAGGTCAAAAATGACTGGCACATGGTCATACCTGTGGTAAAAACCACAATCCAAATAAATCCCAATATTCTGATGCTAAATTCACTGCTCATTCCATGCTGCCTTCTTTGAATAGTCATCACCTCTGAGATAAAATATCACAATAATAGCTAGCATTTAAATGGTGCCTTAAAGGTTTCAAGGCCATTCAGTTGTTACATCATTTTATCCTTAGGGGCAGCTAGGTGATGCAGTGGACAGAGTCAGGAGGACCTGAGTTCAAATCTTACCTCAGACCCTTGACACTCTCTAGCTGTGAGACCTTGAGCAAATCACTTAACCCCAATTGCCTCATCCTGGGTCATCTCCAGTCATCCTGAGGAATATCTGGTCACTGGATTCAGATGTCTCTGGAGGAGAAGTGAGGTTGGTGACCTGCACAGCCCTCCCTCACTCAAAACAAAGTCAAGTGCAAGTCATGTCATCATTTCTGTGATGGCATGGTCTTCTTCAGCAATGAAGGACAAACACACACTATATTATATCATATATACTATAGTCCTTGAAGGATTAAGCTAAAAAGCAGTCACTAATACCTATCATTATTAATTAGTTCTTTTAGTGAGAACAGAGATACTTCAGTAGGTTTTTATCTTTGCCTAGCCCAAATTGTCACTCTGGTAACAACAGCTTACACTTTCTACCTCACCTGTCATGTAATTGGAGATTTCTATATTTTTTGATCTTCTGAGGTCATCCAGTTCAGCCCCTTCCTTTTCAGATATGGAAACTGAGCTCCAGAGAAGATAAGTGACTTACCCCCAGTTACACAGCTAAGAGCCAAGATATGAACCTACAGGAGATCTATGATTAAATCAATCCTTTGATTCCATTGACTAGCCCCTTAAGGGATGCTAGTTGAAATAGTGGATAGAATGCCAGGTCTAGAGTCTAAAACATCTGATTTCAAAACCAGCCTCAGATACATACTAGCTGCGTGACCCTGAACAATTCACTTAACCCCATTTGTCTCAATTTGCTTATTTGTAAAATGAGCTGGAGAAGGAAATGGCAATCCGCTCCAGTAGCTTTGTCAAGAAAACTCGAGATGGAGTCACAAAGGGATGTGACTGAACCACAATAAACCATTCTGTGTGTCTGTCCTTGACATGTTTATCACTTTTGCTGGGCAGCTCTTAGAGCCAAGGGAATTTGATCACAAAGGAAACATAATTCCTGCCTTGATTATTATTCTAACAAAATTGCTTGCTTGGCTTGGCTTTAGTTGGGGGAGATAAGCGGATTTGGGAAATAATAGAGGGATTTTTAAAGTCCTAAGGTTTTAACTATATTCCTTAACCAATTCTGCTTTTCTAACAAAAAACCTGTTAGTTGCCCTTACCCCTACAATACTGGAGTGGTTTACCATTTCCTTCTCCAGCTCATTTTAAGTTCATTTAATCATTACTCAGTTCAAATACTATATTAATAATACTTTATATGTAACTTACAGTTTTTCTCTAGTTCATTCACATATATAAACTGTATAGGCAATTGATTACCTAGTATCTAGCTAGGTTTTTGTGAGCACTATATAAACCTCAGTTGTTATTGTCAATGTTTTTATCCTGGCATCAACCCTCTAAGGTAGATAAAGCAGATGGCATCCCTCTCTCACAGAAGACAAAAATGAGAGCTAAAAAGTACAGTGACTTGCTTAAGGCCACACATCTAGTAATGGGAAGAAAACAGAACTCAGCTCTTTAATTAACTCTTTTTCCTCCACAATAGAGCCTCTCACAAACATCGGTGACTCTCCATCATCAGTGAAACTGATTAAAATAGTAATAATATATATAGTGGCCTCATGATAGACTTTACTTTGGAATATTGAATTCAATATGTGTCTGTTCTACATAAGGCTGTGTACAAGGTGCTAGGCATACGAAGATACACAAGACACAGACTCTGCCTAGAAAGAATTTGAAATTAAATTTAAAAAAATAAGACTCACATATACAAGTTGTCCTAAAGGCAGACTGTGCTGAGTGGAAGGAAAAGTTCAGGGAAAGCGCTATGAGAAATTAAGAGAAATCACTGTCAACTGGATAGATCAATCAGTAAACACTTGTTAATTGCCTGTCACATATAATGCATTAAGTGAGCCACTGAGATTACAAATATACAGAATGAAGCAATCCCAACTCTCATTTCAACCAGACAACTTAACAGATGAGCTGAATAAGACCAGGAGAAGTTTCCACAAAGATAGGTAGGGGGCAGGAATCTATTTTACTTATGGGAACACAGAATGACCACATAGACACACACAGGCACATAGACAAAAGCAACATGACAAACACAGGGGAACACACAACCAGTTCACCTGGGAAATGGAGGACATGAAGGTGAAGACAGTGTGGCAAAGATGCAGAGATAGATTACAACTTTCTTGTATGAATCAGTACAGCCATTTTGGAAAGTGATTTGGAACTATGCAGACCCAGAGATTCCACGAGGAGGCATACACCTATAGGAAGACAATGAGAAGAACATCCCTGATCTCCACAAAAGTATTTAGAGCAACACTTCTTGTGATAGCAGAGAAACAGAAACAAAATAGATGCCTTTCCCTTGCGGAATGGCTGAACAAATTGTGGTATCTGAATGAAATGTAATATTACTGTCTTGTGACAAAAAACAAATATGATTAATGCAGAGAGGCAAGGAAAGATCTCCATAAACTGATGCAGAGTGCCTTAAGCAGAGTCAAGAAAATAATGCATACAGAGACTACAATGCAAATGGAAAGGACAACAGCTGCAAAACACATGAATGTTGCAGAATTTCAAAGAAGAGAGAGGAGGATATATGTACCCAGCTAGAGACCCAAGATCCAAAAGTGTGGAACATTTACATAGGTTTATTTTCAATGTTTTGTTTCATTTTGCTTTTCTTCCTGTTTTTTTCTCTTTTCCTTTAAAAAAAATCTTTGTTATTATGCCCAAACGGCAATAAATTGTACATACCCTTTGATCCAGCAATACCACTACTAGATCTGTAACTCAAAGAGATCATAAAAACTGGAAAAGGACCCATATGTACAAAAAAAACCTATGGAGGCTCTTTTAGTGGTAGCGAAGAATTGGGAATTGAGGGGATGCCCACCAATTGGGGAATGGCTGAATACGTAGTGGTATATGAATGTAACAGAATCTATTGTGCTATAAGAAATGACCAGCTGGCAAATTTCAGAAAAACCTAGGAGATTTAATGAATTGATGCTGAGTGAAGTGAGCAGAACCAGAAGAACATTGTACATAGTAACAGCCACATTCATTGTACAGTGATCAACTATGACTTAGCTGTTCACAGCAATACAATAATCTAAGACAATTACAAAGACTCACAATGGAAAATTCTTTCCACAGTCAGAGAAAAATCAATGGAGTCTGAGTACAGATCAAAGCATACTATTTTCGCTTTTTTGTGCTTTTTCTTTCTCACATTTTTTCCCTTTTGTTCTGATTCTTCTTTCACAACATGATTAGTATGGAAATGTGATTAATATGATTGTACATGTATAATCTATATCAGATTGCTTGCTGCCTTGGGGAGGGAGGAAGGAAGGAAAGGACACAGAAAAATTTGAAACTCAAAAATCTTATTCAAGTGAATGTTGAAAACTATCTTTACCTGTAACTAGAAAAAATTACTATTGTGGGAAAAAAAGAGAAAGAAAAATCTTTGTTATATGAGATGGTTCGTTTAAAAAGGAGGGGGAGAAATTTTGGGAGAAATTTGAAGTTTGTAAAAAAAAACACAAGAGCAAGAGCAGCTAGGTGATGCAATGGATAGAATACCAGGTCTGGATTCAGGAAGACTCCTCTTTCTGAATTCAAATCCAGCCTCCAGACACTTACTAAGTGACACTAGGTAAGTCATTCAGTTCCTTATCTGTAAAATGAGCTGGAGAAGGAAAAAGCAAACCACTCTAGTATCTTTGCCAAGAAAACCCCAAATGGGAGTCATAGAGAGTTGAGCACAACTGAAAAATGACTTAACAAATAACTAAAACAATTGATAACAATAAAATTTAATTTTTACAAAGGACTTTAAGATGCTAGTACCTTCCCCCTATCTAAATTACCTTGCATTTATTTCATATATACTATATCCATACTTAAATGTGTAAATGTTTTCTCCCCTATAGACTGGAAGCTCCTTAGCAGAACTGATTTTTTTTAATCCTAGTACAGTGACTGGCACATAGTAGGTGCTTAAACACTTATTGATTACCTGATGGGTCCCACACTCAGTAGAAAGAGAAACACAAGGAGACATTGTCATAGAATCCAAAGGGACATAGATGATAGATACTGAGCCAAATGGCCATCTGAAAAATAGCTGATTCAGTAACCTTTTGAGAGACCACTTAAAGATCCAATAAATAAAAGAAGGTAGTTGACTCCCAGAGTGCTTTAACACTGACTAGACAGAATTTAAAAGTCTCCTCAGTTTAAGATAAAACCTCAGAGTTCAATTTTTTTGTTTCCTAAATGATGTAGTGGTGAGAGCATCATCTTTCCCACCAGAATAAGAACCCACTGGGTAGAAAGTGATAAGATAAAAAAGAACCATTCAGGACTGAAAAGAGAATTTATCTGCAGTCAAGACTGTTCAAGATGCCAGTAATGACTTCTGTGAGAGTGTAACTAATCAGACTAGGAAGACAATTAGAGAGATAAAGAAGACAAAGGCGCAGACTGTGTATATCTCAGTAAAGGACAAAAACAAAGACTTTCTGAGTTGATTGTAAGCAAAATGTGTGAAGAATATTGTAATAATTCTGTAGGGAAAGGGAAAAGAAAGAATTGTAATTAGAAACCAGAAGACAGAGTACCTGTATTAAAAAGCCAGTTCCCCATCAGCACACACCTTCTAAAACTATAAAATTGTCACTTAACACTTCTACTTTAATGGTGTCTCCTTTAATCTCAGAATGGCAACACACTTTATAGACACTATCTTGGTGATCCTCGTGTGATAGAGGACTAGTGAGACAGATCTCTTTCGGAAATCAACAAGCCTTGTGAGGCAGGTTAGGTGACAGGTATCATAATTCTCTTATACCTATAGGTTTCTTCAGTGGAAAGTCCAAATGCTTTTCTAAATTGTCTTATTATGCCTTTCACCTTGCCTTTAAAGGAAAGTTGGCAATAGGCAGTTTTGTGTCCCTTTTTCAAAGGAATAACTGAGGTACAGAGCTAACGATTTGCTCTCCCTTGATCTACTCCCTTCCTTACACTTAAGATATCCTTTCCTGGGGGGAGGAGCCAAGATGGCGGAGTAGAAAGACTCACGTATGCTAGCTCGGAATCCACAGCCCATAAATTTCCTGTAAGAAGAACTCTCCACAAATTCTGGAGCAGTACAAGGTGCACAGAAACACAGTGGAAGAGATTTCTGTTCCAGAGAGCCCCGGAGAGCGGTCCCCAGGGGTCTGTCCCGGAAAGCGGGGCCCACCCCTGAGCTGCCCTGGCTGTGGCCCCAGAGCAGCAGATCCGAGCAGGCTTCAGGGACGGAATCTCTGGCGACCGTGAAGGTCCCTCCGCCCACAGACGCTACAGGTCAGTGAGAGAGACGTCTGGGCTGGCTGAGAGGGGAGCGGGGTGTCTCCGTGACTCAGGCCCCCTTGAGAGTAGCAGCAGAGGCAATAGTGGCCAGGACTCCCCGAGCAGACAAGAGCTCCATTACCAAATGTCTCTGCATAAACCCCCTGAGGGAGCTGAGCCTGGGAGATGGCCCTGCCCCCACCCACTCCATTACTGAAGGTCTCTGCATAAAGCCCCTGAGGGAACTTAGCCTGGGAGGCGGCCTTGCCCCCACCCCAGCACCAGAACTTAAACTCATTGAATAGCAGACACTCCCACCACGGATAGCCCTGAGACTGGGAAGCAGCATTTGAATCTCAGACCCCAAGCACTAGCTGGGCAGATCTAGGCAGAGGTGGAGAGGAATCTAAGAAGTCAAGTAACTGGCTGGGAAAATGCCCAGAAAAAGGAAGAAAAATAAGACGATAGAGAGCTACTTTATTGGGGAACAGATGTTCCTTCCTCCTTTCATTTCTGATGACAAAGTACAATGCTTGCCATCATGGAAAGATGTGGAGGTCAGGACCTCTCTATCCCAGACATCCAAGGTGGATGTCCGGTGGGCTCAGGCCATGGAAGAGCTCAAAAAGGATTTTGAAAAGCAAGTTAGAAAGGTGGAGGAAAAACTGGGAAGAGAAATGAGAGAGATGCAAGAAAAGCATGAAAAGTGGGTCAATACCTTGGTAAAGGAGACCCAAAAAAATGCTGAAGAAAATAACACCTTGAAAAATAGGCTAATTCAATTGGCAAAAGAGGTTCAAAAAGCCAATGAGGAGAAGAATGCTTTCAAAAGTAGAATTAGCCAAATGGAGAAAGAGGTTCAAAAGCTCACTGAAGAGAATAGTTCTCTCAAAATTAGAATGGAACAGATGGAGGCTAATGACTTTATGAGAAACCAAGAAATCATAAAACAAAACCAAAAGAATGAAAAATGGAAAAGAATGTGAAATATCTCATTGAAAAAACAACTGACCTGGAAAATAGATCCAGGAGAGACAATTTAAAAATTATGGGACTACCTGAAAGCCATGATCAAAAAAAGAGCCTAGACATCATCTTTCATGAAATTATCAAGGAAAACTGCCCTGATATTCTAGAACCAGAGGGCAAAATAAGTATTGAAGGAATCCATCAATCACCACCTGAAAGAGATCCAAAAAGATAAACTCCTAGGAACATTGTGGCCAAATTCCAGAACTCCCAGCTCAAGGAGGAAATCTTGCAAGCAGCTAGAAAGAAACAATTCCAGTATTGTGGAGATATAATCAGGATAACACAAGATCTAGCAGCTTCTACATTAAGGGATCAAAGTGCATGGCATAGGATATTCCAGAAGTCAAAGGAACTAGGGCTAAAACCCAGAATCACCTACCCAGCAAAACTGAGTATAATGCTTCAGGGGAAAATATGGTCTTTCAATGAAATAGAGGACTTTCAAGCATTCTTGATGAAAAGACCAGAGTTGAAAAGAAAATTTGACTTTCAAACACAAGAATGAGAAGAAACATGAAATAGTAAACAACAAAGGGAAGTCATAAGGGACTTACCAAAGGTGAACTGTTTACATTCCTACATGGAAAGACAATATTTGTAACTCTTAAAATTTTTCAGTATCTGGGTAGTTGGTGGGAACATGCACAGATGTACACACACACACACACATACATGCGTGCATGCACACACATGCACACAAGCACACACACACAGAGACAGAGAGCACAGAGTGAATTGAATAGGATGGGACCATATCTTAAAAGAAATTAAGGTAAATGGTGAGAGAGAAATGTAGTGGCAGGAGAGAGGGTGAAATGGAATGGGGTAATTATATCTCATTCAAGAGGCAAGCAGGAGACTTTTTAGTGGAGGGAAAAAGAGGAGAGCTGAGAAAAAAACATGAAGTTTACCCTCATCACATTTGACTAAAGGAAGGAGTAAAATGCACACTCATTTTGGTATGAAATCCTATCTTACAGTACAGAAAAATGGGGAAGAAGGAGATAAGCAGGGTGGGGGGGATGATGGAAGGGAGGGCAATGGAAGAAGGGAGCAATTTGAAGTCAACACTCTTGGGGAGGGACAGGATCAAAAGACAGAATAGAAACAATGGGGGGCAGAATAGGATGGAGGGAAATACAGTTAATCTTATACAACACGACTGTTATCGAAGTCATTTGCAAAACTACACAGATATGACCTATATTGAATTGCCTGCCTTCCCAAAGGGAATGGGTGGGGAGAGAGGGATGGGGAGAATTTGGAACTCAAAGTTTTAGGAACAACTGTTGAGTATTGTTGTTGCTACTAGGAAATAAGAAATACAGTTAATGGGGAATAGAAAGTCATCTGGCCCTACAGGACAAAAGAGAAGATGGGGACAAGAGAAGGGAGGGATGATAGAAGAGAGGGCAGATTGGTGATAGGGAAAATTAGATTGCTCAGTGTATTGGGGTAGGGGGAGGGGATAAATGGGGAGAAAATTTGGAACCCAAAATTTTGTGAAAATGAATGTAAAAAGTTAAATAAATAAATAAATTTTAAAAATAAAGATAAAAAAAAGATATCCTTTCCTAATAGAAGGTAAAGTTAAATGATGGAAGCATTGGTGGGTACTTCTGCTCAAAGACTGGGGGTACAAATAAAAAAATAAGACAGTCCCTGCTCTCAAAAAGCTCCCAATCTAATGGGGGAAACAAAAAGCAAACCTATTTCCCCAGGCAGTAGATATGATCATGGTCTTCAAATATTTGAAGGATTGGCATTTTAAAGATAATTTGATCCTCACAAGAACCCTATGAAGCAGGAGCTGATGTCTTCATTTTACAGATGAAGAAACTGAGGGAAAGAAGTTAAATGACTTGCCTTGGGTCACAGCACTAGGGAGTATCTGAGGCAGGATTCAAATTCGTATCTCCTTGATTCCAAGGCTTGCTTTCTACCACTTTCTACCCAGCTAACTATGTTTTGCTATTGTTGAGTTGTTTCAGTCTTGTCTGACTCTCTATGATCCCATTTGAGGTTTTCTCTTTGCAAAGATACTGTAGTGGTTTTCCATTTCCTTCTCCAACTTATTTTACAGATAAGGAAACTGAGGCAAACAGGGTGCCCAGGGTCCCACACCTAGTAAATGTCTGAGGTCAGCTTTGAACTCATGTCCTGCTGACTCCAGGATTGTTGCTCTATCCACTGCACCACACAGCTATCACTAAATTACTAAATAACTAAAATAAATTATGAATACTACCTACAAGTTGAGAAAGACTATTTTACTATCAGAATGGACTCTCTTCTCATTTCTAGGGTTATATTTAAGAGAAACAAAGAAGAAAGTCAAAATAAATGGTAATATTCTATATTATGACAAAGTTTATTTACAAGAATACTAATATTCTTGCAGGGCATTTCATATTCTTTTGACATCATGGTAACTCTGTGATCCAGATTTTTCCCAAAGGGTACTTGACGAAAGTATGTTAACTCCTTCAGGAGCTTAATTTATGGTCTGATTTAGTGAACTCCTGGAAAGGCCAATTAGATTGTTCAGGCTAATGCTTTGTACAAAAATGTCAGTTGTCATTTTGGTAGCAATCTAAAATCATATACTTAACAGTACCCTGGGGGCCTGAAAATTATTAATGCTTTCCATCAGCACCTACCTTGCCACTGGGAAATGATTTAGGCACTAGTGGGAATAGAACCCACTATCTTTACCACACTAGTTTACACCAATCAACTTCAGAAGTAGTATGAGGGAAAAATAATCAATATTGTGTTAAACCAGTCCCAAGGAATGTCAAGACAGAGTGCTTATACTCAGCAGAACACTGGCCTCTTAAAGACAGCAAAATAGGAATTATTATTATTACAGAGCAAAACAAAATTGAGCCACAAGAGCAGATTTATCACCAAGCGTGACCCTCAAGAAGACTACAGCTCCCTAGGCACTTCAGTAAAATCATATCATTTGCTTTCATGAAACACATTTTTGAGGCAAATTGTAGAGTATCAGATGAAAAATTAGAAGAAGTTATTTTAAATTATAAATGTAAGTTATGAATTGACTCCCATAAATCATCTTGAAAAGTTTATAGGAAAATATATAGGAACAGATTCATCTCCTGTGTAGAAGTAGGGAAGGCTTCTTGGTATAAGGAAAAATACCTCTGAGTCTGGAGACAGGGGACCTGGGTTTAATCCTTTTATTTGTAAATTGTGATCTTATCTAAACAGTAAAAATGAGGGGGTTGGACTAGATGATTGTAAAGATAGCTTTCATCCCTAAGACTTTGATCCTATGGAGATTGGACAATGTGGTCTCTAAAGTCCTTTCTAGCCCTAAGTCCTCTGAAATAAAATTAAACCTCCTCAGAATATATCCAAGAATGGTAATATCCATGTTTCCATGGGAATTATTATCTTCTGATTCCCAATGTCAAGATTATACCTCACAAAATAATAATGGCTGCTTTCCTACTTTGCCTTGATTTAAACCAGACCCAAAATAAGGCTTTGACATTCATGAACACAGCAGAGGCAGCCTAGCATAACTAATAAGGTCATTGGGTCTGGAATTAGGAAAACTTCATTCAACTCCCATCTCTAACTAGCTGTGATCCTGGGCAAATCACTTAACTACTTGTGTGCCTCAGGCACCTCCCCTAAAAGCTTCTGGTGAGTATCCAGCAATGGGTCGGTGGAAGGAGTTTCTAAGCAAGCTATGCCAGAAATCACAGATCCTTTTGGTGGTCATTCGAAACAAAATGAAAGGTCTCCATTAGGTCTCCTTTCATGATTACCATATACCCAATATCCAGGAAGTTGTGTAATAACTTTGAGAAGGTCAGTACTAATGACTACTGGGGAAACAAAGAATGCCTGTCCCATTACTACCCTACTGAGCAGTTGATGGTCACCACATCTGAATTCAACAAATCCAGAAATGAGAACTTCTAAAGATGATATTCTGTGGTCAATTTTTGTCTATGTGTTGATTTTCCAATGTTTCTTTCAGGTCTTTCAGGGATGTGGCCAGCCCAAGCCTGCTCCTGCTCTGAGGTCATCTCGTTCAGCTCCTGAAAATTTTAATACCCGCTTTAGACCGTACAATCCTGAAGAAAGACCAACAACAGCGGCTGGCACAAGTTTGGATAGGCTGGTAAGTGAAAGTGGGCTGATGGATACTGTGAATCTTTGGAAGGTATCATGTGATTTCAAAAAAGTTGACTGTGAAAGTCACATCGTTCTTATATCTTATCTTGCTTAGCGATTAGGCTTAGCCTTGCTTTTAATAAGAATTTTGAAAAGTAATGAGATCATTTTTTTAGGTGGCAAATTAGATCATTCAAGAAAATGTATGCCTATCAATCTACCCATTCAGTGACCAAATTTTCTACATCATAGCTCTTCTGAAATATTAATTTGGAGATTAAGCTACCCATTCTTCAATAGATATAATTAAAATAGCACATTTCTTATTCATTTGCTTATGTTCTTCTTTTCAAATGGTTATTTATTCAATTATGATACAGTGAAACCTCATTATAACTTTGGCTTCCATTAAAATTTTCAAATGTAAAAGACCCTTGAATAGGCTCCCTAAACAATATTTCTACCCAGTATTGTGGGGGATTTTTTCCTATATCTTCAGATATTTAAAGTCCTTTGCAAATAGACCCTATCTCATGGTATCTTTTAATACGAGTCCAAGTTTCAACAAGCCTCAAACATAAATGCTGTCTACCCATACACAGATCATGGAAAAAAAACTATTTTTAATTCAAGTAAAAATAAAATGTTTCTATCAAAAATTAAAATAAAAAACCCATCATTTCAAGGTAATGCTTCCAAATTATTTCACCTCCTGTCTACAGTGTTATAAATAGCACTTATTTAATTTTTACCATTATTAATACTGTTTCAACAATTAATCTTGATGGAAAGCTAGCAGATGAAAACAAGACCATAAAGCATTTGAACAACATCTGAATTAATTTAGAAATAGAGTACTTCTTAATATGAATACTCTTTTATTACACACCTGTTATGAATTACTTTAGCATTCTAGTTAATATCCCTCTATAGGGTGAAAGTATTGAGATTAAATTGATTGCATTTGCTTCTGATACAAACAGACCTCAGTATTTCTTTCTACGGAGGTCTAACAACAACAGAAAGGCTTTGTGGTAGCAGCCAAAGGCAATTGACAAGTCAAGCAATTACTTGGTAAATTATCTGGTGGATTCCCCCTTGATTATTGAGCACATAAAATAACAAGTTTTCAACAGCAGTAGATTTTTTGTAATTAACCAAGTAGGAAGTTGTCTCAGCCCTCCAATTCAGGTGAATAGCTAAGATTAGCTATGTTGGTGTGAAGTGCTTGTGAGAACAGATTTGAATTCAGTCTAACCTGTTATTTAAAAAAAAATAATCAAGGACCAATTGTTTCCAAAATGACAGAGTCCAATCGTTTATTCAACTTGGCTTGTGTGGGTATGTCTACACTTTGATTTTGAAAACATCAATAAAGAACTTGCTCTCAGTCTCTGACCTCTCTTTTTTGTTAGCTCCCCACCTAGTCTATAAAGGCAAATCAGGTTTTTCGAATGTTCATAAAATTAAATTAATGAAATTGACATGTATTCATTGAGTGTATGTAGTTGATGAAAATGAAATAAATTTAAGGAACAAAATCAGAATTGTAAAAACAAGTTAATTCTTCCTATTTGAAAAAAGGAAAGCAGAGATATTTTCATCTCTATTATAGAATTAAAATAGAGGAAAATGTGAGAAACTAACTATTTTCAATCAAAAAATAAAATAGACCATGACAAATTATATTTCCAAAACCAATTTATTACAAGGCAACATGATCATATATCTATAATATTCAGTACCTCATGCTAGGCATTAGGTATGTAAAGAGGAAAAAGGACATGTCTGTCCTCAGAGGTCTTACAATCTAGGAAGAAGTAATACCTATGCAAGTTAATGGCTATGTAACATCAAACCAGTGATGCTTTGAGAGTTCATGTTACACTGGAAGTATGATATTTGAAATCTGACTCTTTGAAAATACCAGTCCACCAGATTTTTTTTAGCAATAGTAATAAAAATCAAAAAACTAAGATTTTCAAATTACTAGAAATAACACAAAAAGGATTTTAAATTACCTTTCCTACCTACCATGTGCATCCAGTATGGACTTTTTCATGTACCTAAAAGACATATTTTTGAACAACTGTCTCTGAATGCATTTTAAAGTAAACAGAACATAATTCTGATGAAAATTTGATGAAAATTTGAATCACTAAAATTTATTTTTAATTATTTTTAATAATTTTTTAATTTATTTTTAATTAATTAATAATTTATTAATACTTATTATTATTTATTAATAATTTTAATTAATTGATTATTTTTGATTATTTTTAATGATTTTTAGTGATAATGTTAATGTTATATTCATGTAGTACTCTTTCCTGCCAACAACCAATGGCATGGGTAATATAAATATTTTTATCAACATATTATACATGAGGAAAATGAGGCTTAGAGTCATATAACTAATATGTGTTAGACTTGGATTTGAACCTTTCCATGATCCCAAAATAAAAACTGTGTATAATACTTTAAATACCTTAGGCAGTTCAGTTGTAAGACTCAAAGTATGAGGTGTTTTTTTTTAACTATTGATTCAATGTTTGATAACTTCATTAAACTATAAGGATTAGCCATTGTAATTCTCAGCCATTCATAAAACAACCTGGAAGGGAGAATCAACAGTTCCCTGAGGCTCTTTGAAAGCCAGAAAATATCTACATCAAAGAATATAAGCAGTCTGCTCTTGGGGAAGTAGACTCTGAGCAGACATCAGATATGTGCAACACCTGCCTCTATCCTAATCCTCTTCCCTTTATGGCTTTATATAGGTGATGGGAAGGTAGAGCAATGGTTCCACTAATCTCAGCATTTAGGCACACTTGGAAGTCACACAATACCACCTTGCTTCCTTGCTTGGCCCCAACTCCAGCTGGCCTGCCTGTATCTACTATCTTCATCAGAAAAAGATACTGGTTTCAAAAGGAGGGAGCTTCTGATGAGGTTTTACCCTCTTCACCCCTACCAAAAATTATGTGTATCAAGCAATAAAAGAAAGACTAATTCCATATTATTTCCTACTCACACTTATCATTTTAACTAAAGTCACATCTAATATAACCCACATGGAAGGATGATGTTACATCAGAACCTATGAGAACCATCCACTCCATTTGATAGCCATACTACATTCTAAACAGATCAAGACACATGTTGGTGAAGGGGAATGATTTGTAAAACAAAGGGGTTGGACTGGAATGTCTCAAAGGCCCTATCCAGCTTCATTTTATGGTTCTGTGGTTACACTGCACTACAGTTCATTCTACTATGACATTAACAAAGTTTGTATTAGACCACTTTGTAGGTACCCTACTCTCATAAATGATGTTTTAGCTACTTCCAAGAAGTTATGTCTTTTTTAAAAGAAGTATTTTTAAATGCTTAACTTTTTTGATTGGCTATGCAAGAAAGAATTTTTTTCATTAGTTTCTTTTCATTTGACAAATATTCTCTCCTACCTACTTAGCCCTCTCTTGGGGAAAAAAAAAAAAACCTTATAACAAATGTCATAGTCAAACAAAGCAAATTCTACATTGGCCATGTCTAAAGACATATGTGTCATTCTACATATTTAACCCATTTCAAAAGATAGTTTCAAAATGAATATTCTAAGAGTCAAACTAGGTTTACTTTAAAAATGCAAATGACTATCCCACAAATGTCTTGGAGAGTTGTTTTTAATGATATTTGAAGTAATGATGCTGGTTTCTAATGTAATTACTGATATGGGGATTTTAATTAATGGAAAGGTAATTTAATCATATAAATTATATCAGCATTATTATTATGTGGACTGATACTGATAGGTTTTGTTTCTAAGAGAGTCCCTCTCTCTACCCAAGATAAGTGATGAGTACTGCAAAAATAGAAAATAAGCCTTAAAATGCAAAAATAACATCAATATTATCATTTTATCCCTTTAATGTATCAAAAAGATGAATTTTTATGTTTGCTTTCTTAATGGGAACAAACTAATTCATCTGTTCTGTATATTTGTTTTTTAGCCCAGGTTCCAGGATAGAGAATGAGTTTTGATAATTATTAGCCATTGGGAAGACTTCAACGAGGTTATTTTTGTTACCTATTCATTTCTGATTATAGCTGTGTAACTTTAGCTGTGGATAGAAAATCAACTCATCACAAAATGTCACCACTTACTTCTACCAAATGTCCTAATGCACTGATGGAACTGATACCACTCCCATCTAATCTGATGAAAGAATAGTTGACTGTCAGGTGTCTTTTGCTCAGTAACGCTGCTAATCACCACAGCCACTCTGTCACAGTGGACCATTATTGGTCCTTAATTGAATAATGAATGATTGTTTTGTACTGAACAAGAACTGAATTTTCCTCATATCTTAAACTTTTAATCCACAAATGGTACCTAATAATGTTAATATAAAACTGATTTTTAAATAAAATTATCAATGTACAGGATGAAATCAGTTAGTATGAAAGAGCAGCTTGATTTTGAGTATTAAGCAAATATAACTTCAAACCTTTCTGGGTTAAACTCTGGAAAAGGCAACCACAAGCTTCAGAAAATTAGACATCAGCATGGTGTATGAGTACTGAAAACAAGCAGTCAAACCAATGCTGTAACTTGGTCCCAGAAAATTCATCATCGTGGCAAAAATATGTTTTAAATAGCAGACATTAGGGATGTGTTTTGTGTTAAATCAATTGTAGCTTTAAGTGATTCAGAAAACACTTTTTAAATTTAGAAAAAAAAAATCCACCAAAGCTAATCTCAGCTTCATAGTATGACTCCAGAGTGTATTTGAAATGTGCCAAATTTCCAAACATGCTACTTGTTCATTTGGGAAAATTTAGGCCAAAATTCCAGTTTGCATAAGTAAGCGTACTATTTGTTCTATGGCAATACATGTAGAATAATCTCTCTTTTTTCTTTAAATCTGTTTTCCTCCTGCTTCCCAGAAGACTATCTGGAACACAATGCAACATAGTGTAAGCTCTGGTCTTCTTATTCTCTACCTTCATTTTTGTTTGTCTGTGCCATCATTCTGAACAGTTTCTCAGAAGTCCATCTCCACTTTTCCTTTCTAATTTGCCTGTACAATGAACTAATTGCTGCATTGATCCAAATAATTCAGTGATTTTTTTTTTTTGCTCCTTGACTGCTATTTATTTATGGCTCATGATCATTTTTTAAATCCTTCTCTAATGTCAGAGTTTCTCAATTTAGTCTTTGCACAAAACCGAGCCACTGGGAAAATGATTAAAATTCTAACCCAGTCTTCTGACTGGGTGTTTCACTGTGGAGTCTGCCTGGGAAACTAGCTCTTTAGCTTTTAGAATTTGAGTTGATTGACTTTTTTTCCTCCCTCTTATGCCTAGTGAATACCCAACTAGGGTTGAGAGCAGACCAATTTCAGCTTTTAAATACTGGGAACTGGTGGGAGCAACCAGTGGGGGCATTAGCAGCTTGAGGTGATAAGTAATGTTTTGGTGCTATCAGTTATTCTTTTTTAGTTCCATCTATGACCGTTTTTTATTTAAATCCTAGTAAAGCACCCATATTTTTAACATTCAATTCTGCTACACAAATTGTTGAGACTCTAGATATTTGAGGAGCAATTTGCTTATTAAGTTTGACTTTATACATTGAGCAAATTAACCAGATGACTTCCCAGTTCTTTTTCCTATATGGACATGGTCTCACAGTGCTAACACCATACCATGCTATAGGCCTACCACGGAAAAGATCTACACTCAAGGACAATACCATAGGCTCCAGAAGCAGCCCAATCTTTTGGGGCTGAAAGATGCGTAAGAGACCTGTATTAGATTGGCATACAAACTAATTTCATAGTCATGCCATGTGAGGAAGAAAGACTGATCAAGTTAAGCCAATACTCTGTTAAATTGCAGGCACCTCCAACAGGGTTAATACATTAAGTTGTTGTCCATCATTACCATCTCATTGTGAATTTAGTTGTTCATATACTTTCCAAGTTGAAGGTGGAACAGGAACATGAAGAAAATGATCAAAACCATGAGATGCTGCTCGAAGAAAAGAATGGTTTCTGCAAGGGCTGAGTTGCATTAAGACACTGGCTTCAAGAGGGCTTTACGTTCACCAAGGCAGATTTTAGGGTTAGAGAAATTAACCAAATTCATACCCTTGAAGAATAATTCAGTCCTTGCAGAATAATAATGATGAATGTCCCAATACAGCTTTGGGAGCTCTAGTATCTCTAACCACTGAATCACCCAACCTCCTGCTCTATCAGTAGCGTTTTGCATGGACATGCAGTTGCTACACGTGGCCTTTTGCTGTATTCGTTGGTTGAATAAATTTAGTCAATCTCTCACCCTAGTTCCAAGAATAACAGAGGAGGGTGAACACAAACTTTGAGATGATTTTGTCACTTGCTTTATGTCTACAATAGATGCAGCATCATTCTTCCAGTAAGCCAGCCAGTAGATGGGTGTGGTCTGTGTGCAAGATTCTGTTTTGGGTTTTTTTTTTTTTTTGATTCTTATAAAAATGTAGATACTTCCTGGTGTACACAGATAAACTCCAAATGATAAACATGAGAACCGTTATCTTCTAAAACATGGAAAGCAAGATGCCTATTGTTTCTTATGGATCTGAAACAGAATTATGAAAGTAAACTAAGTTTTCACCCCTGTGCTTAGTACTCATTTCAGGGAGAAAAATAAGAGTATCTGATCACATTTTACTTAATGGAGTTTGGGGTTTCACCGGGATGTTTATATTAGGGTTTGGGAGAGAAGTAGAGAAAGTGAATCGTAATGACATTTTAAAGCCAGTTTGAGGATTCTGCCTCCTGTTAAATCCAATATTTTGCATTTCTAAAGGATGTCAAATGGTTACTAAGAAAAGACTTTATTAGGCTCTCAGTCTCCATCTAGGTGAAACCAATCTGCCCACCACTCATTCTCTACTTGGCATGAACAAGAGGAAGTAAACCCTATAGCAATTGAAAGCCAGCTCCTCCACTTCAATTAATTCTCTAAAGGTAAATGTGGAAAGGCTAGATTGGCTTCCAGGGTCTTCTGCATCTGAATCATTATGCCTTCACTGACTCAACGCAAGAATGGCCATTGTTCCAACGACTTTGGCTTGTAGACTGGCTTATCTTGACAGAGTCCACTTTATCTGTTAGTTGAAAATCCCTACTGAGACACTCCAATTCTGTTTTCACTGAAGCCTTGGCTAATGATTACAGCAAAATGCAGTAGGTTTCCAGAGCAGAAAACATGAAAGGGTAAAAAGCCAGCATGTTCAGCCTCTGTGACGGCGGTTCCCCAGGCAATGACAGCAGTAGGGGGTAGTGGGGAGATCCGTCTGTCACAACCTTCTTTTCATTTAGGATGCCTGTGGTTGATGAAGCTCGTTGTGAATATCACCAGAAAAATAAATAAAACAATGACAGAACTTCAGTATCTACCGTTTATTCCATGGCTTGGGGGATGCACAAATCTTATTCATTGATATCTCACTGCAGGAAGCCTGGACAGAAATTCCATTTCCTCATATGCATTGTTCAGTTCTCACTCAGGGGTCAATGGGCATCTGTGCCATGCTGCCCAAATAGGAAGAAGACAGACCCACACATCTATCATGGGCAAAGTCATGAATGTATGGTGGGAAAGGAATAAGATATAATCATCACCGTGCTGCAGAATTCTTGTAAAGAAACCAAAACTCAATCTACAACACTGCTCTAAGGCATGCTTAGAGGGTGGTGTGGATTAAACCAGTCATGGCTTAGTACCAAAGGATGAAGTCTGCAGCTCAGACTTTTATTAGGAACAGAGAAGCTAAAAATCATTTTACCAAGTGAAAACATTTTCAGGCCTTAACTAACCTATTTTTTCTTGCTGGACTTGGAGTCATTTGCTCAAGGACCTTAGTGACTTCTAGATGTGTCCCCTCCAAAAATGAAATGATACATTTTTAGACACAAAATATGACTTTGTGGATTCTAACTGCATTTTATAGTGTATTGATATGGTTATTTCTCTCTTTGGACTTTAAAGCTCTTAATAGAATTCTTAGATTGGAATTAACTCCAAATAGACATCTCATCCAAGTATAACGCAGTCAACAAACATGTAGTTATTGAACTCCTTTACATGCATATCGTGTACGAAAGCAAACTACACTACGGAAACTGCATCATGCTTTTTTAAGCCCCTAGAGTAGCAAGGAGTCTGGGTGTGGCTGATTGGAATTAGCTCCAAATAGACATCTCATCCAAGTATAACGCAGTCAACAAACATGTAGTTATTGAACTCCTTTACATGCATATCATGTAAGAAAGCAAACTACACTGGAAACTACATCATGCTTTTTTAAGCCCCTAGAGTAGCAAGGAGTCTGTGTGTGGCTAGCATGCTACCACCATGACAGAATGATCTCTTGCATGGCAAAGTTGGGTAAAACAGTATCTTTTTACTGATACCTACTGCTTCCCTTTTAATTTATTTCCTTCTGGACTCCATGCTGACTTCCCTAACTTTGAAGAACTACTACAAACTTCTTTCTTCCCTTTGGTCTGTCTTGTTAAATTTAGTTACTCCATGACTTCTGTCTTAATCAGGCATAGCATCTTGTTTGCTGCTTCTTGCATGTGTCCGCTTCCTTCTTTTCCAAGGAGAATGTTTTCTCCTGGGACCTTCTAATTTTCCTTAATTTCAACTTTCTTCAGTCACTCCTCCCTTCTTAAGGAGAAAGGACCAAGAGTACTAGATTTATGCCATCATCATTGAAAAAAATTCCTATTCAGGGCATGTGTGCAAAACAAGTTAAATACAACCACTTTGTTCTAGGGGCAAGGCTTATCTATGCCTTGAACATAGTAGGTACTAAGAATATTAATTTGACTTAATTTTAGAATCTAAGAAGGCACTCACATGGAATGAATATGTGATAGACATATAGATAACTGAATAATCACTAAAATATTTACACAAGTAGCTTAGATGTGGCTGGTATCAAGTTCTAAGCCCTGACTTAGTTGGAGTACCCTGGTTCAGAATAGATAGCAAGCCTTGCGCACCATGAACTGCAACATTGCTTTTTCCACTGAAAAATGAATTATTTGAAGGACTCCTACATATATATATGTACATGCATAAACACATATATGTAGACACACATATATACATGCATGCATACTCCTCCCTGTCATGTGTCTGTCCTTACCTTGGCATCTTCTCATCAGATTGCACAGTGACGTTTTCATTTTTCAGTTACATAAAATCTCGTATATACTTTCTACACTCACCTGCTAAGACCATGTGTTTTTAAATCTTTGTTCACCAGAGAGATCCATTGACATGCATTGTTTATTAAATCACTGAACAATTTAAAAACACCTTTTCCTTTTCATGGAGACCTTGCAGTAATTTTTGCTCATGGCTGTCTGTGATATTAGCATCACTAGTCCCAAATGTGATGTTCACTCTTATGACAGAGAGCTGAAGAAATGTGATCTTCTATAAATACCAGTTTGGATGTATTTGGTGTATAATCAATCAGCTTTTAACTGACTCAGGGGCCTATGGAATTCATTTTAAAGCACTGGGAATTTCGCTATTCCCATAACATACTTGGACACTCTTTACCACCAGCAATAAACCTCCAGCATAAACATTGTAAAGAAAACCAGATGAAAAGAAACCAGTATGAGTGAAAATTGACTTTCCTTCATAAATGTTAAAGATGGAAAGATATCTGCAACATACAATAATTACATTATTTCAGCACATTCAACAGACAGAGTTAAGAGCCTTTGACTTTAGGAATGTGTCCTTACAACTGAAGGACTGGCAGTCCTACAAAAAGTCCAGTGCCCTGTCATTAGCAAATGATGCCCTCTCCTTCATAGCCACCGCCATAATGGAATGTTACAAATGAGATCTTGAAAACTGGATTTCTGTGATACCATTAGGGCCTGTTATAGAACATATAACCAAAGACAGAATTTGAGAATAAATAAAAGTTATTTCATCACTCACTCTTCCTGACCCTAAAGGTCATAAGCTTTCAAGAATTTGGAATCGGGGCAAGGGGAGAGAAAATGGGGAAAGAAATTGAGGCAGTCAGTAATCACAAGGCTAGGCAAGAGGCTTTGAATGGTTTTCCTGTAATTCTGTATTAAAGTCTACTCTGTTGATGAATGGGCCTCTCTAGTGGCTTTGGGAGAGGTTGATAACTCTTGGTATTCTAGAAGACATGTGGCCATGCTCAAAGAGTCAAGGATGTTTACCTTGCCCTAGAGAGGCTTTGCCCACCTCCAAGTGCAATGGATGTCATTTAGCCAAGCTCTTCCAGGACCATTTTGCCACCCTAGAACTTGGTATTCCATTGGAATACTAGCAGAACAGAACAAGGGACAGCCAAAAAAGCTTTAGACAGTGGCTAAAATGCAGATTTAAGTTCTGCTGAAAATACTTTATTCAGGAAGAAATGGAGAGTTAACATCATTGTAAATTAATAGAAGGAAAATGACAGTTGAAAAACAGAATGAGGAAAGACTTTTTTATTACCACCATTTAAGTGTCTTTCTGATTAGTCAATGTATTTGTTAGGACAAGGCTTTGATATTGCATATTGCAAACGCTGCCCCTCTGACATCTGTGTCATGTTTCCTTGGTCAAAGCTATTTCCCCACTCTTATTCTTTCTGGGTCAACTTAGGATGAGCAAATAAAATTGTTCTCTCCCTCCCTCCTCCTTTTTTCTACATCAACATTTAGAATCACCAAGAGTTCCCATTCTGGAACTTAATTTCTTTTATATGTCTGTTTATTTCTGTGTGCTGATCTATGGTGGAGAAATAAGATGGCCCCTTTTCTACAGGTTAATCAGGGAAACTGACCTAGCTGACACCAACAACAAACTTGTTGATCACAGTAAAAGTCAAAGCTAGAACCAGTAGTTTGAGAGTGCTATATGAAATTGATTTTAATATAAGTACTACTTTGAGTCTACAAGAGGAAAAATGGAATACAAATCATCTATTTGTGTCTAATGAGACAGAATCCCAGTGACTATCAATTGTGTTCCAAGGGAATTTGACCTAAGAAAGCTCCCTAAAGCAGATTCCATAATTTCAGTGAAGAACTCTCAGTACCCTACTTGTGAAATTGAAGTGTTTCTTTTTCTGTCAATCTTTACAGCTTCTTAGGCAGAGAATAAACAAGGTAAATATGAGACAGCATCAGCTGCACCAGAGGGCAAAAAAAAAATCTAGGTGCCAAACTCATTTAATTGATCTAACATAAAATTCAACAAGCTAGAGGCTACCTTTTCTATGTCACATATTCAGGGGAAAAAAATGGTTCTAGGGTTTTTCTCATGGTTTGTCCCGTTCATTTTAATTTTTCCATGCAACATGACTAATGTGAAAATATGTTTAATAAGAATGCATGTGTAGAACCCATTATAAGATTGCACACCATCTTTGCAAGGGAGCAGGGAGAAAATTTAAGACTTAGGGAAGTGATTGTAGAAAACTGAAAACAAATAACTTAATAAAAAAAGAAAATGACTCTAGTTTACTTAAGAAGAAAAGTGTCTTAAGAAAAAAACTACGAGAATCCCTATAATCTCATTGATCTAGAAAGATCAAGAATCAAGAGATCGGGATTCTAGTCCTACCTTTTATGCACCCTTACCTTGTGAACTTAGACCGGGTAACCTCCCTGTGCCTTAGTATCCTCATCCATTGAATTAAAGCATTTAAACCCTTCCAGTGCTAACATTCTGTGAGGGCAAGATTTATAGAAATAATATATCCTCTCTCCAAGTTAGAGATATTCCTTAACTTAAAGGAATCTCTTAGACAGATAGGGGCAGGGGAGGAAATAGGAAACAAAAAAGTGCATGTGGTCAACAACTTAAGAGTCTCTAAAAGATATTCAAGACTTTTTATGAGATAAAGAAGAGTTCCATTGTATTTCTAAAAAAACAAAACAAAACAAAACTTCCAGACCATAGGCTTTAGAACTAGGAGGGTACTTAGAAATTATAATTATTAATATTTATGTAGTACTATAAAGTGTGTAAAGTATTTTACATGTTACCTCATCTGATCCTCTGGGATAGGTACTATTTCATACTGATTTTACAAATGAAAAAACGAAGGCTGTGAGATTGTGACTTATCCAGGGTCACATAACAAGAAAATATCTATGTCAGGATTTGAAACTGGGTCCAAAGTTCAACACACCTAGCTGTCTTCATTCCCTGCATTTTATAGATGGGGAAACTTAGGCTCAGAGAAACTAAGTCTGACCACTTGGGAATGGAAAAGTCAGCATTCAAACCCAGGTTCTCAGACTACAATTCCAGCACTGATTCTACTAAAGAATACTGCTTTTCCCTCTTTTACCCATTTCTGGACAGCATGAGTTAAGCAATATTCATACTACAAAGCAGTGCAGACATGACCTAGTGCACTAGCCTGTAGCAAATTCAACTCCTACATAATTTTTATTTCTTTATTTTCTTTAGGATCAACAAATCGATATATATGAAATGTGACCAATAAAATACTTCCCCATCACAGCCACCTTTATCCACTCTACCCCTACTCTCAAAAAAATGGATTTTCTTGGAAACAGAAAATGGAGAGAAAAGACTTAGTATGAGCCAATTATAAAGCAGAAGAGGAAAAAAAGCATCTTCCCAGAGGTGCCCTGAGAGACAAGTGAGAAAATAGGATTAGGAATTGTGTGGGTACTCATAAGTTGACCTTCACCATTCAACATACTAAAAGAAAAACCTCATGCTCCCTGGAGCCAGAGCTACTATGCCTGTGCAGCTGGCTCAGGCTTAAACTCTGGGACTCAGACCACCATGCCAATGCATCCTAAACTATGACCAAGATTCTATCTATCTATCTATCCAGCCCACTGCTAACCAGAAAACAATGCTAATTCCAGGAGCTGTGATACCCTATCTCCTTGCAGTTGTGATACTGAGACCTGTTCAGACCTGAGAGAAATGATTGTATTAATAACTAATTATTGTATTAGGACCAAGGTTTTTCCCCTTTTCTACTTCCTCATCCAGAAAATAATCAGTGTGGGAAATCTTAAGCAAATATTTACCGAGGCCAAAATCTAATCAGATGATAAAAGAAATTCTAAATTTAGGCTAATGGATGGATTCCTGTTCATTGCGTTTACTCAGATAGGTCTGGGAAAATGTTAATTCTTTCTTTTGTCAGATGATATAGAAATTGATAAGTCTCTTTGACCAAGATTTGGGTGATCCAAATTCCGTACCCCATGACCCTCATTGTAATATCATCTACCCTCACGTTGTACTATTCATTTTCTCATTAATTATTAACCAATCAGAGTTTATTGCCATACTCAGGCACACCTACTCTTCAAAGAGCATATAAACTGTGAACTCACTGCCATGAGGGGTCTTCGGTCTTGAGACAGACAAATAATCATCCTTTCATTAATAAACATGCTGACATTGTTAATTTACCCAGAAATTATGTCTCAAACTTTTTAAATGCCATCAACCCTTAGTTCTGGGATTTTATCTTATGGTCACTTTTCCGTTATGGGAATGCATATTTTATCTTGTAACCAAGTCTCCATTTCAGTAATGTAGCCACCGTATAGCTGACTGAGTGACCTTCATAAATTCTGAGAAGTGCAACCAAGTATTTCCTAGCATGCCTAGTACAGTGAGCCAGTTACCTGCTCTCCATGTCCTGTTCTCCTAGTGGCTCATTCCTTATCCTGTCCCTCAAAAAGGGATAGAAGCTAGGGAGCATGGTTAGCGTAAGGATCAGGCATAATTCTTAGGAAAGTTTGTCAGTAGCCTACAGCCAAGTGTGCCCTACATTTGAGCAGCAGTAGTTACAGGTCCTTCATTGTTACAGCTTTCAGTGAAGTCATCCTAGAAGACCTAAATATTATGGCCAAAAACATTGTGAACTACTGAAAAATCATACCCAGAAAGGAATTCCAAGCCTCAGGTTCCCAAATATTTGTAATGTAATGTAAGTACCTTCTATTAGCTAGAGGCAGACTTGATTGACATAGAAACGCTGTAAATCAGACAAAGAAGGCAAAGAGCAGAAAGTGATAGAGAATCACTCAATTGAATTCATTCATTAACGGAATATTTATTAAACAGGTGCTTAATAAAACACTCTGCCTCTTTGGGAAAAAGAGGAGACTGTAAGCAACTGATGAGATGTAGTCACTATGATAAGTGCTGGGGTTACAAAAGTCAAAGAAATACTATTCCTGCCCTCAAGGAGCTTCCACTAGGGGGATACAACATGGGCAAAGTGGGCAAATCCAAAGTGTATAGAATGTGGGAGACGATGTAGAGGTAAAAACTCTGCCCTACAATCAGAGTGTCTGGGTTGAAATTCTATCTCTAAGACTTACTTCCTATGTGCCTTGATCAAATCTCTTACCTTTCCTGTATTTCCATTTATTTTTATGTAAAATGAGAAACTAAATGATACAATGGATAGAGTTGGATCCGGAGTCAAGAAAACCTGAGTTCAAATCCTTCTTCAGTGACTTACCAGCTGTGTGATGCTGGGCAAATCACCTAACCTCTGTCAGTTTCCTAATCTATAGAATTGGGATGATAATGACAGCACCTGCCCCTTAGGGCTATTGTGACGATAAACTGAGGAAATAGTTGTTAGAACACAGTATAAATATTTATCACTTTTCTTATTATTAACCATTAAGGTCTCTAACCCTTCTAATTCTAAGACTGTGAGCTTGTGATGGCAATACACAGTAATTCTGGGTGAAATAATAACTGGATAGATCAGGGAAGTCTTTATAAAGAAGATGGCTCATGTGTTCTGCCTAAGGGGAGACATATAGAGATAGGGACATACATATCTTTCTCTGTCTCTGTCTCTCTGTCTCTCTCTCTCTCTCCTGTGTTTGTCTGTGTGTGTCTGTGTCTGTTTGTGATTTTCCCAGAGTCACACACTTAGTAAATGAGTAAGAAAGAATGTGAATTCAGGTCTTCCTATCTCTAGGTGCGGCTTTATCCATATGTGTGTGTATATACATGCATATATACATATATACACATATGCATAGCTCTGTTCATATATATACACACATACTTATGTGTGTATGCATACCTCTGTGTGTGTGTGTGTGTGTGTGTGTGTGGCTAGTTCAAAGAAGAACCTCCAGAAGGAGATGAGGGGGAGTTTTGCTGACTCTGAGTTGCTTGTGCTGCTGCTGTCAGATTTACAGGTTCTGGACCTAAGTTCACTTTGACTCTCCACTACTATAAAAAGCCAACCCCTCCATGAGATCATAGCCTCATTTTAATCTCAAATCCTCAGCCATACCAGAACAGCATCTAATTTCAAAGATTCTCTCTGTTCAAGGAGAAGGAGATTTGAAGACTCAGTCCATAGTCAACCTTCCATGCCCCAGTTTCTGATCCTAATTTTAAAGGAATTAACTCACTATACTTTTCAGCATTTAGAATAGAAGTTCTTAATTTTCTTGTCTCCTGGACCCCTTTGGCAGTATAGAGAAGCTTATGTGCCCTTTCTCAGAATAATATTATACATACATATATATTATATATAACAAAATATATGATTACAAAAAATACCAATTATATTAAAATGTAGTTAGCAGAATACTTTTATAAAAAAAAATTCACAAACCTCAAATTATGCATGAACTTCTAATTTAAAAGGACAACCAAGGATATTTTTTTTTTTACACTGCCAGGCAATCACTAAAAAACAAGAGAAAATGGTAGGTAGCCCTGACTGTTAGGAATGGTATTTGATAAAGTTATACTGCATCTACCTTGGAGATTCAGCCACATACCAAGATTAAAATGAAAAATCTCAAAGTGAACATTAAGAAAGCAGATAAAAGATTCAGGGAATGAGAAGTGGATAAAACTGAATGGGGGGTGAAAATAACCCGGAGGAGTGATAGAGAGCTGAGAGGCAAGGGAGCCACTGAAATCTCTGGTGACTCATTTCCAAAAGCATTGTGTGTGTGTGTGTGTGTGTGTGTGTGTGTGTGTGTGTGTGTGTGTGTGTGTGGCCTCAGAGCAACACCAAGAAGTACTTATCAAGAGATTTTTGTGAAATATAACTTTTAGATCCATGGAGACCTCTAAGCTTAGGGCTCAATCCATTTGAGATCAGACCTCGCAACATTCAATTAATAATAGTGCTTTAGATTTATTTAATGTATTTTCCCCTTAGGTAGCAAGCACTTCCAGGTATTTCATTTCATTTCTTCTTCTTGTCACTTAAAATTTATCAAGCACTCACAATGTGTTTGACGCTATGGGAAATATTTGCACACCAGAGTCTCCCACATTCTTAGCAGACCTTCTCAGAATGTCACACATGTGATACATATGCAGAACATCCTGTAAGGACTGAACATGTGGCATTAGGTTCTTGCTTCATGGTTTATAAAAAACATCAATAGATTTGAACTGAGCGCCATTATTAAGGGCAGAGATTTGAGGGAAGTGAAAGTCCTCATCTCATCTAGCATGTCTAGGAAGACTGAACAGAGGTTTGGAAAGTTGGGAGGAGAGGAAGAAGAGGAAACTTCAGCAGATTAAAAGTGGGAGAATGTTCCATATGGACCAGCATGGTAGAAAGAAGCTGTCCTGGGTGGGGGACTAGGATAGTCAAGGCCAAACACAAATTTGCTTGACTAATATAAATTGAGTGGGTGGAGAAGATTGAGCAAAGTATTATAAGTGGAAAAATGGCAAAGAACCATGAAATCCACTAGCTATTAGGGAAATGAATCAGATGCAAAAGAAATTCATTTTTGAAGCAGTTTTTTCAACTGACTAGTGAGACCAGTAGAAAATTATAATCATTTAAAAATCGCAAGGGATCTATTTGGCTATGGAGTTTGAGCGGGAAAGTGTATCTTGAGGAGGTATTTTAAGACATCATATCTCTTCATTTTTCTAAATGTAGAGACTGAGTTTCAAAGAGATTAGACGGAGAAGCAGCAGGTGTAGAAGGAGTGCTAAAAACTTAGAGCCAGGAGCTGAGTTCAAATTCTATCTCAAGTACTTACTAGCTAACTTGGGCAAATGTCTCACCCACTCCAAGCCTTAGTTTCCTCATTTGTAAAACAGGCCTAATAATAATCCCAGTTCAAAAAAGGATGAAATGAATTAGCATTTGCAAATCACTTTATAAGCTAAAAGGTACTATATGAACATCAGCTATAATTTGCCCAAGACTGTGCAGTTAATTAGGAAATTGGACAAGATCCACCTCTGTGCTCCGTCCTTCCATCAGGCTCCGAGATTGGTGCTTGACTTGCCTAACACCCTCCCAGCTCAGTAATAAAGATTGTAGCTACTATAACCATCTGTTTGGCTTTTCTGCTGAAGAGCCTTCAAGGGTTGTTTTCCCAATTCCCAGAGGGCTAATGCTACAGCTCCGCTCCTCTTGGTGTCTATGATGTTTTTCCTCACATCAGAGGTCACAGACAAGGTAAATAGGCATTTTAGCAGAGCTGCAGCTATTCAATCTCACTTATTCCTCTTGCCGATTCCCCCAGCATCCTCTCTTAAGAGCCGAAGGGAAGCAAATGATTTTGCTTTCTTACTCGAGCCACTTTTTATGTGTTTGGTCACCCAGAACACCACCAGAATTACATTGTGTGATCATGGCGGAGAGTTACCCACTTGGTGGTGGTTGTCTTCCATTCTCAAAGAGGACCCAAATGACATCACCATGATAAAGGGAAGTTTCAGTGTTTCCAACTGTGGCTGATCAGACCAATATGAGCTCGGAATGCTGTACCACAGGTTGGGCACAGAGAGTCTTTGTGAATATTGGTGATGTCTTTGGATTCATGTGTAAGTTGGATTTAAGTGAGGCAGAGTTGCACGAAGTCGTCTGCCATACTCTCTCTTCCAGAGTCATCATAGTCCAGTGGCAGAGTCACGAGGCTGGCGATGGCTCAGGATGCCCACTCTATCACTCACTTAGAGGGAGGAACAGAGGGTCTTCATAGGTTGTAGAAATGACTAGGCACGAGTCTGGAATCTGTGCATCGGTGACGTTTGTGAATACTAAGTCCAGAGTATTCCTCAAACCATGGTCCTAAGCCCGCTTGAAAAATAAAAACCTATTTGAACTTAACAACCACCAACAAATTAATATTTCAGTGGAAGAAAGGAAAAAAGAGAGAAACTGAAATGCTGTCACAGTTTGTTCTTTGTAGATATATACAGGCCATTTTAAAAGGCTTGGGGCAGTCCTAATTTAATATAATTGAACAAGATAGTAACAGATTTGCCCTTTCTATGCTTCTTGTTTACTTCTATACAATTTTTAAAAATGTTTTATTTATGCTTTTTTTCTTTTGTATCACTGCCCTCTTAACTCACTGCCCAATTATGTGATGCAGTAGATAGAGTACTGAGCTCAAATTTATCCTCAGACACTTCCTAGTTGTGTAATCCTGGACGAGTCACTTAACCTCTGTCTGCCTCAGTTTGCTCAACTGTAAAATGGGAATTAAAAATAGCACCCTATGTCCCCCAATTGTGAGGAACAAATAAGGTAATGGTGAAACATTTAGCACAGTACCTGGTATATAGTATGCAATATATATATGTTAATATTATCATTTTTATCATTATTTCCTCCTCCCTCTGAACAAAACCCCTCCCTGGAAAGAAATAAATATAGTTATACAAGGCGTATCAGCTCCTTAGCTATTTCTGAGAAGCCTAGCCTAATTTCACGCCCATTTGACAAGTCCATTCTTGACAAACTTCACAAGGCATTCAGCAGTCACCTCCTCTGTATAACGCCCTGGATTGTGTTCTGAGCCAGATCTTTGCATTCCATAAGTAAGTGTGTATTAAATACCTACTATATGTCAAGCACTGTGCTAAGAGCAGAGGTGTCGGGAAGCCAACAGATGAAAATCCTGAGGTCTTCAAGTTACTATTTTAAAAGTGCAAAAAATTAAATACTCTTGGTCCTCAATAATTCCTAAGTGGGACATGAGTAAATTGAGGTACAGAGGGATAATATTCATTTTCTTTCTTTGCAGTGCCATATTTTTCCTTTCCAGCAGAATTAAAGAGATAGGGAAAGTCCACTGCTTTCTGCTGGAGCTTGGGGTATCTGCATAGCTATAACACAATTTTTTTATCTGTATTTTTGGAGCTGCTTTGTTTACTACTGGGGTAGGAAAGCCACATTGGAGTGGACAGTTCTGAGTTAGAATTACATATATGATTAATTACTGGGGTACCTTAATTTCTCTGGCCACAGATGTTTTTTACTCTTTTCAGGTTTGTGGGGACCTCTAATCTCTTCTTCACGGGAAATCACTCCTCATCTTTCCTTCTCTCTCTCTCTCCGTCTTTCACTTTCACATTTCCCCCCATCACTACCCACACACAGCTGTTTCCTCCCTCATGAAGTCCAGGCCATGACAAAAGAAAAAGGTGTTTTCATCTCACGGTTAATTTGCTGCAGTCTGGATAAAGACGGAAAGCACTATAGAAGAACCAAGTGTTTGGGAAAATGTCTATTTTCTGAGTTGATTTCTCACCCTGACCTCTGAAACCACTCCCAAGGTTTTCCAGTGTGACATAAACACTGGATGGTTAGGTTGCATTGAGTGGAAAATACAGGCCCAGAGGTTTGGATGAGTGGGGGATGGGAAGACAAGTAGGTCTTTTTCCCTCTTTATTTTCCTCCTGTGCTTTTCTATTCCTATTTTGGGTCCATATACTTTGTTGAGAAACATTTAGTTTTACTAACATGATCTGGGAAATGGCATATCATTACATAAAGACCATATATCCTTGGGTAATTCTTGAAAGGAAAAGAAGAAAGACTTCATATTTTTCCCCTCCTACAAATGTGCTGGAATGTAAAAGTCCAAAAAATTCTCTATCCCTGCATTTTCAGGGACTCTTTCCTTCTATAAACATAACATATATTATTGAGGCTGTATAAAAGTCTATGCCAGGTCACACAGTAACCTTATGGCCCACATAGGGAAAAATTGAACTTAAGGTAATTCAGTCATCCAAAGAAGAAAGCAGAGAATTAGGTTCTAAAGGGAATCTGAGATGTTGTGAAAGAAACAGCAGATTTAGAGTCAGTTTACCTGGGTTCAAGTCCTGACTGCTATTTAGTCACTATATGAAGTTGGTTAAATTGCTTAATTTCTCATAGACTCAGTTTTCTCATCTATGAAATGGAGATAATAGCATTTGCCCTGCTTGCCTCCTAAGGGTTATTATAAGACCCCAAGGAGGTAATTTATTTCAAACACTTTAGTAACCTTCAAGTGCTCAGCTATTTGTTCAGCCTCCACTATGACAGTCACTGGTTTCTAGAAAGATAGATTATCCTTAACGTTGTCCTTGCCAGCACTACCAGGGGATTTTGGGGACTATATTGGAGAAAAGAAAGGAAATGGAATACACTATAGAAATGGCAATAGTTTGTCCCACCCTTGCTTACCTGAGATATGTTTGAGTATAATTTATGTCTAGTAGCAAGCACAGAGTGCATAGCCCCTAGTAAGTACTTAATAAATACTGTGAATTGATTTGTTTATCCTCCATAGATCTCGAGGTCCTCTTCAAGAACATAGAATCAACAGCATGCCAACAACAAAAACTAGAGCTTGATCTATTTATCGTGTCTGTATCATTTAGTTTATACATCCTCTTCAGCATGTTCAGTTCAACAAAAGTATTAATCTCCTACTGTGTTCTGGTACTAAACTAAACACAGAAGCTATGAAGATAAAAAATGGCATAGTTCCTAACCTCAGGGAACTTACAGTCTACTAGTGGGCTAGAATGTATTCACATAATAATCCTATAAATAAAATGTCCTAAGTGCATAGCTGATGTCAGACAGTGAGATAGGAGAGATTTGGGAAAGGAAAAAATCTCTTTACCCTGGAGGAATGAAGAGGAACCTCATGGAGAAGAGAGTGCCCAACTGGAATCTTAACTTATGCTTTGAAGAAAGGGAAGGATCTCAGTAAGTGGAAGTGTGGACAGAGTCTGTTCTAGGTTTTAGGGATACAGTATGCAAATGCCCAGGGGTGGAGGGGTGTGTCAAGATCATGGCTGGTCATGCAATTTAACTAGAATATAATTTGTCTGAAGGGCAATACGATATAAGGATGAAAAAGCAGTTGAGAACAAGATTAGGAGGGTCATTACTGCCCAGGTAAAGAGCTTGTATTTTGTCCTGAATATAATAGGGAATTGCCAAAAGGTTGTGCATAAGAAAAAGATGGGATCGTATACTTTTCTTAGCAGAAAGGAAATACTCAATTATTATATTTTTTCTTATGAAACAGAGTTCACTGTGATGCATTAGAAACTCAGTATTGCTGGTACTACTACATAGCATAATGTATAGAATACGAGACTTAGAGAAATAAAATCTAAAATGAGAAAAACATGAGGGAGAGTTCAAATCCTGCTTCAGGTGCTTACTTCCTGCATGACCCTAGGTAAATTACTTAATCCTTTTTCAATCTCAATTTCCTCATCTGTGAAATGGGGATAATAGCAACCCCTACCTCACAAGGTTATTGTAAGGATCAAATGTAATAGATGGATTTAATTGACACATTTGATGTAATACATAAATTTATGGACAGCATGTAATATATGTATATGATATAATATATAAATATATGGAGAGTATGTAATGTGTGTACATATATGTATATATATATGGAGAGAGTACATAAGGCATTTTATATATATATATATATATATATATATATATATATATATATATATATATAGTTATCTATTATTGTTACACATTAAAGCAGCTCCAGTGGCTGGAAATATAGAAGTACCAAGAAGTATGTGGATGTGGTTAGGCCTAATCTAATGCTTTTCTCATTTTTTATTTTTTCTAAGGAAAATATATCTTCGTTCTTTAAGGTTATTTTCATGGTCATCTCCCTGCCATTAAAATTCTTAGATAGGAAAAGAAAAAGGTTGAAGGTGGTTGATGAGCAATATAAATGTATTTTTTTCCTTTAATAAATGTACCTAACATGAATGGAGGAAAAAAATAGCCCATTCAAAAGTTGGGCCTTATTAAAATATTTGGCAAAACACTGAGTTCCTACAAACATTCTCAGTGCCATGAATGTACATGAGCACACACAGCTTTCCCAGAATCCACAGTAGTCTGAGTTCCTCACATCCTCTACCTAGAGGAAAATCTCCCCCAAGACTGGATTTGCAGTTCTCAATATTCTCCACAGCTGCCATTTGCTTAATCTGGGTGACATCCAAGTCCTCTCTCAGTAGAGAATCATGCATTTCATTTCCCTTCTCAGGCAATGTTTCCCAAATTACATAAACTAACATTTTCAATAGTGGAGAGATTTTTATCCTGCATATAAGCCACAGAGAGAAAAAGAATTCTGTACTAGTTGGTCTGAATTAATTAATGTGCAAAGTTAATGTCTTCAAAATAGAAATTGACATCTTACCAAAATGAAAAATTCCAACCACCTAGTCAAATTAGCTGGAAATATGGAACCTGTGAAATTCTGATGTGTGCTAAACTTTACAAAAACCCTTTAACAATCTTTACTTTGGGTCTATTGAATGAAGAAATCACAGCATCAGAAATTTTTTCCACTCCAGTGCCATTTCTTTTTCAGACTAGACCAGTGATTTCATTGGCACTGGATTTCCTGGTGAGGAAATTCCTTCTATCAATGCAGATTGGTAACTATAGTCTTACAAAGTTGCTTGGAAGGATAAGTACCTTGCCCATGGACATATAGCCAGTTTATAGTAGAGGAAAGATTATACGTAGCACTTTAAAAATTCTTTAAAATTCTTTAATTCTTTAAAAATATTCTTCTTTAAAAATATGACTTCTTAAACCTCTCCAAATGGAGAAAGAATATTTAAATATTTGACCAACATGGGCCTTTGAGAGTCTACTGTTAGGTGACTTCTTAAGCTAGAAAAAAATGTATTTCTAAATTTAAACATTCTTGCCAAGAGGGCTTTCAACCATTTTACTTTCATTAAGAAATAAAAATCCATAAGTAAGGTCTTCATACTGAAGCAAATCTGAAATAAGAGACTATTCAGAGGAAAATCAATTTATTCTGGTATCCAGTTCATCTGTATCCTTTTCCAAAAATTATTTATTTATTTTTTCATTTTCACCATTCACTTCCATAAGATTTTGAGTTCCAAATTTTCCCCCCATTCCTACCTTTCCCCACCTCAAGATGGCATGCAATCTGATACAGACTTTGCATATAAATTCATATTAAACACACTTTCACAGTAGACATGTTGTAAAGAAGAATTAGAACCAATGGGAGAAACCAAGAGAAAGAAGAAACCAAAGGAGGGAGAGCAAACAATATTCTTTGATCTGCGTTAGACTGCATCAGACTCCATAGTTCTTTTTCTAGATATGGATTGTATTTTCCATCATGAGTCATTTGAAGTTGTCTTAGATCCTTGCATTGCTAAGCAGAGATTAGTCTGTCAAAGTTAGTCATCCACAGTATTGTTATTGTGTAAAATGTTCTTCTGGTGCTGTTCACTTCATTCAACATCAGTCCATGTAAGTCCTTCCAGGTTTTTCTGTTAAGTCCACCTGCTCATTATCTCTTATGGGAAAATATTATTCCATTACATTCATATACCATCACATGTTCAACCATTCCCCAGTTGATAAGTATCCCCTCGATTTCCAGTTCTTGAGTAGCACAAAAAGAGCTGCTATAACTATTTTTGTACATGTGGGTCTTTTTCCTATTTTTACTATCTCTTTGGACTATAGCCTTGGAAATGCTATTGCAGGGTCAGAGGGTATGCACAGTTTTATAGCCCTTGGGTATAGTTCTAAATTGCCCTCCAGAATGATTTGGATCAGTTCACACTCTACCAACAATGCATTAGCGTTCCAATTTTCTCGCATCTTCTCCAACATTTATCATTTTCCTGTTTTGTCATGTTAGTCAATCTGACAGGTGTGATGTGGTACCTCAGGGGTGTTTTGATTTGCATTTCTCTAATCAGTAGTGATTTATGACCATAGATAGCTTTAATTTCTCCCTCTGAAAACTGCCTGTTCATATCCTTTGACCAATCTGTAGCCTCTTTACTGGTATTAGTAGCACTTTTGTATAAACAAAAGTCTTTTCCTTTCTGCTTCTGTCTCCTCATATTCATTTTCGTACCAAAAAAGAAATGCTGCTTTAACAATGTCTATGTTCAGTAGAAGTCTTTCAAACTGTTTTCTATTGAATATGTACATCTTCTAAGAGAACTTCAAAACCTTCATTGACTCTTTCATGGTGCCCCTTCATTCTCAAGTAAAGTTCTTTTATTGACCCTCTTTTCATCTGGAAAAGAGAATTTTGAAGCCATAGCTAGCAATTCTGGCAGCATGAAAAGTGCCCTCAAATCAACTTTTCAAGAAAAAAATTCACTTGGGAGAGGGGCCTTGAGATGGCATTTCAGACCTTGGGGTACAAGTACTAATGGAGGGAACCAGAAAGGAGGAGAGACATAATGTCAAATAAGCCAGTCTGCAAGCCTCCCACTGAACTAAATTAAAACATAAAGGAAAATATTTAACTGAACAAATAAAAATACAATGAAACATAGATAACATTACAAATTATAACTGAACCAATATGCTACCCACAGAAATCTTTATTTACTGAACAGTGACTCTAATTTCTATTTGAGTTTGACATTACTGACATAAACAACCTCCTCCTCCCTCAAAACACAAACCCTAACCCCTATGGGTAGAGATAGTGGGACATGCTGAGACTATAGCTATGGAAGAGGAAATAGATAAAGGTAAATGAGATAAAGTTCACTTCAAGTGTGTCTTGGGTCACCTCAAGTGTTGAGGTAAAAACAAGAAGTCTATTTGGTAGTTTCCTGTTTTTCTTACATGACAGAGAAGCAGCTTAGGAGTCTGGAAGACCTGAGTTCAAGTCCTGTCTCTGATACATACTAGTTATGTGGCCTTGGAGAAGACATTTAACTTTTAATGGCCCCAGACAACTACCTGATCATAAGACACTGAGAACATGCCAATCTGCTTTGGTAGAGAGAATTTCCTCATTGTGAGTTCCTTTTACCAGTGAAATCACAAATCTGGAATAAAAACAGTCTTACTAACAAACTTCAATTCCTTTTACATTCTGAAAGAAAGCCCATGCTGCAAGTGCACACCATTTAAATGATGGCACCTAGAGACAATGCCCAGGTTATGTTGCTGAAGAATCTATAGAAGCATCTCTCTCTCTCTTTCTCTCTCTCTCTCTCTCTCTCTCTCTCTCTCTCTCTCTCTCTCTCTCTCTCTCTCTCCTCGCTCAACCTTAATTATTCTTCCACATGCATAGATTTCCATGAAAACCAAAATTCCAGAACTACAAAGAGAAGAGTATACTCAGGACACTTAGTGGGTCAAATTCCCCTTAAGGCTCTAATCATATAGTTTGATTTCTTTCCTTTCCTTTCCTTTGATTGCAAGAATGAAGATGACCTTTCTCATCAACCTGATGTACAGACATGCTCACAAACCCAGAAATCAAGCCCAAAGAAAATGGAATAAATTCTGTCTCTTTTCTATTCCACTTTAGTAGGCTTTTGTAATTTTAATTAAATTGTAATGTGTAATTTTAGGGAGACCTCATATAATGAGTTAACTCTGAGACTTTTCTACAGATGGATTTATGTAACTTCTTAGCCAGAAAAATTGTCATTGGAAAGCAGCACCAATTTGTCTGTAGAAGCAGGGTGTAGAAATAGGACGGTGGGTGGAGCCAAGATGGTGGAGTAGAAAGACTCACGTATGCTAGTCCGAACCCACAGCCCACATATTTCTTGCAAAAAGAACTCCCCACAAATTCTGGAGCACTGCAAGGGACACAGAAACACAGTGGAAAAGATTTCGGTTCCAGAGAGCCTTGAAGAGCCGTCCCCAGGGGTCCATCACACTCCGCACACAGAGCCCAGCCCTGCATTACCCTGGCCACATGGCCCCAGAGGAGCAGATCCAAGCAGGCTTCAGGGACGGAACCTCCAGCAGCCACGAAGGTCCCTGTAGCCCACAGATGCTACAGGTCAGTGAGAGAGACTTTTGGGCTGGCCGAGAGGGGAGGGGGGTGTCTCCATGACTCGGGCCCCCTCGGGAGGCAGTGGCAGAGGCAGCAGAGGCAGCAGCAGAGGCAGCGGCGGGTACCCGAGACTCCCGGAGCAGCAGGCAGAAGTTCAGGGCCATTACCAAAGATCTCTGCATAAACCCCCTGAGGGAACTGAGCCTGGAAGATGGCCCTGCCCCCACCTGCTCCATTACTGAAGGTCTCTGCGTAAAGCCCCTGAAAGAACTGAGCCTGGGAGGCGGCCCTGCCCCCACCCCAGCACCAGAGCTTAAGCTCACATTGAATAGCAGCCTTGCCTGCCAGGGAAAGCTCATTTGAATCTCAGACCCAAAGCACTAGCTGGGCGGATCTAGGCAGGGGTGGACAGGAATCTCAGAAGGCAAGTAACTGGCTGGGAAAATGCCCAGAATAGGGAAGAAAAATAAGACTATAGAAAGCTACTTTGATGGGGTGCAGATGGTCCCGCCTTTCAATTCTGATGACGAGGAACAATTCTTACCATCAGGGAAAGATGTGGAGGTCGGGGCCTCTGTATCCCAGACATCCCAGGGGGATTTCTGGTGGCCTCAGGCCATGGAAGAGCTCAAAAAGGATTTTGAAATTCAAATTAGGACAGGTGGAGGAAAAAACTGGGAAGAGAAATGAGAGAGATGCAAGAAAAACCATGAAAAAGAGGCCAATACCTTGCTAAAGGAGACCCAAAAAAAATGCTGAAGAAAATACCACCTTGAAAAATAGGCTCACTCAATTGGCAAAAGAGGTTCAAAAAGCCAATGAGGAGAAGAATGCTTTCAAAAGCAGAATTAGCCAAATGGAAAAAGAGGTTCAAAAAGCTCACTGAAGAGAATAGTTCTCTCAAAATTAGAATGGAACAGATGGAGTCTAATGACTTTCTGAGAAACCAAGAAATCACAAAACAAAACCAAAGAATGAAAAAATGGAAGAGGAATGTGAAATATCTCATGGGAAAAACAACTGACCTGGAAAATAGATCCAGGAGAGACAATTTAAAAATTATGGGACTACCTGAAAGTCATGATCAAAAAAAGAGCCAAGACATCATCTTCCATGAAATTATCAAGGAAAACTGCCCTGAGATTCTACAACCAGAGGGCAAAATAAGTATTGAAAGAATCCATCGATCACCGCCTGAAAGAGATCCAAAAAGAGAAACTCCTAGGAACATTGTGGTCAAATTCCAGAATTCCCAGGTCAAGGAGAAAATATTGCAAGCAGCTAGAAAGAAACAATTACAGTATTGTGGAAATACAATCAGGATAACTCAAGATCTAGCAGCTTCTACATTAAGGGATCGAAGGGCATGGAATAGGATATTCCAGAAGTCAAAGGAACTAAGACTCAAACCAAGAATCACCTACCCAGCAAAACTGAGTATAATACTTCAGGGAAAAATATGGTCTTTCAATGAAACAAAGGACTTTCAAGCATTCTTGATGAAAAGACCAGAGCTGAAAAGAAAATTTGACTTTCAAACACAAGAATGAGAAGAAGCATGAAAAAGGAAACAGCAAAGAGAAGTCACAAGGGATTTACCAAAAGTGAACTGTTTACATTCCTACATGGAAAGACAATATTTGTAACTCTTAAAACTTTTCAGTATCTGGGTAGTTGGTGGGACCACACACACACACATGTACATGCATGTGCACACATGCATGCACATACAAAGACAGAGAGCACAGAGTGAATTGAATAGGATGGGACCATAGCTTAAAAGAAATTAAGGTAAATGGTGAGAGAGAAATGTAGTGGGAGGAGAGACGGTGAAATGGAATGGGGTAAATTATATCTCATTCAAAAAGCAAGCAGGAGACTTTTTAGTGGAGGGAAAAAGAGGAGAGCTGAGAAAAAAAATGAAGTTTACCCTCATCACATTCGACTAAAGGAAGGAATAAAATGCACACTCATTTTGGTATGAAAAAACCTATCTTACAGTACAGGAAAGTGGGGGAGAAGGGAGATAAGCAAGGGGGGGGATGATGGAAGGGAGGGCAAAGGGAGGAGGGAGCAATTTGAAGTCAACACTTGGGGAGGGACAGGATCAAAAGACAGAATAGAAACAATGAGGGGCAGGGTAGGATGGAGAGTAATTCAGTTAGTCTTACACAACACGACTGTTATCAAAGTCATTTGCAAAACTACACAGATAGGGCCTATATTGAGTTGCCTGCCTTCCCAAAGGGAATGGGTGGGGGAGGGAAGGGATGGGGAGAATTTGGAACTCAAAGTGTTAGGAAACAACTGTTGAGTATTGTTGTTGCTATTAAGAAATAAGAAATACAGTTAATGGGGAATAGAAAGTCATCTGGCCCTACAGGACAAAAGAGAAGATGGGGACAAGAGAAGGAAGGGATGATAGAAGAGAGGGCAGATTGGTGATAGGGAAAATTAGAATGCTTGGTGTATTGGGGTGGGGGGGAGGGATAAAAGGGGAGAGAAAATTTGGAACCCAAAATTTTGTGAAAATGAATGTAAAAAGTTAAATAAATTTATATAAAAAAAAAAAAAATAAGACAGTGGTAAACAGAGATAAGGAAATATGTGAATGCTGTACACTGGATCTCAGGCTAATTAGAGAAGTGACACACCACAACACATTGATATAGCCAAGCAGTAGATGCAGTCCCAATGTGAGCCAATTAGTTTTTCTTGGCTATGTGGCCATAAGCAAGAGAAATTTCTAAATCTAGTCAGACATCATGCAGATATATGTTCCTGAGGAGTAGCAGACATTCCAGTGCAGAAACTGGAGAAATCAGTCCTTTTCTCTGTTCTCATGTATCTACCCTTGAAGGATAAATAGCTCAAAATCTGTGTTGTACTGATGGCGAATTGATCACTATCTGGTAGGAATCAGGAATCAGTAAAGGAATAAGCACTCTGTTAACATGTCCAAACTTTGTCACTACAGGACAACTTTGGAAATTACGTCCACATGCACCACAGGAATTTATGCTTGACCAGGGATCTGTGCTTGGCTCTAAACTATTTAATATTTTCATGACTGGACCAAATGAGATAATATTTGTAAAGCACTTGGCACAATGTCTGACACACAGTAGGTGTTTAATGAATGTGTGTTCCCTTCCTTTTCCTTTCTGCTTTTTCAGGCATGTGATACAGAAGGTTCTTTATCACCTATCAGTTTGACTAGAATTCCTCTGAGGACCCTTCCACTTGCAAGCCTGTGAATTTAATGTTAGAGGAACTAGGAGTATTTGTCTTGGAAAAAAGAAAACTTAGGGGAAACATGTTTATTGCCTCCAAATATCTGAAAGGTTATCATGGAATTATTTTGTTGATTTGTTTTGATTGGTCAAAATAGGCAGAATTAAGATCAATGAGTAAGAAATACAGGGAGGCATATTTTTGTTCAATATAAGAGAAAATGCCTTAAAATTTTAGCTGTCCAAAAGAGAAATTGGCTGCCTTTGTATGTAATGAGTTCTTTTTTACTGGAGACCTGAAAGTAGAGGGTAGAAGATCACTTGTCAGGGATGTTGTATGAGTTCAGCTAGATGACCTCTGACTAAGGTTATCTCCAATACTTAGACTCTTTGATTCTACAGAAACTCAAAAAAGTCTGAAATTTCAGTGGATGTATATGAACTATGATATTAATATAATAATAATAGCTAGCTTTGATGTAGCGCTTTAAGGTTTACAAAGTGCTTAATATATGATATCTCATTGAATTCTCGTAACACCATGGGGTAGACGCTATCATTATCCCCATTTTATAAGTGAAGAAAGCAAGATGTGGTACACACATATGATACCTACTACTGGGAAGGCAGAACTAGTGGATCATTTCAGCTCAGAAGTTCTGAGCTGTAGTGGGTTTGAATCCAATTAGGTGTCCAAATCAAGTCCAGCAGTAAGAAGGTGAGACCCTAGCAGCCAAAGGCCATCAGGCTGCTTTTAACTAGGCCAGATTGGAAATGGAGCAGGTCAAAGTTTCTGTCAATGAGCACGAGATGAGGCCTGTGAGTAACCACTCTGCTTGGGAAAGATGAATAAGAAACATTCTCATCTGTCAATCAACATATAAATGAATGAATAAATTATAAATAAGGAAACTAAGGCTGAAAAAGTTTAAGTAGCCTGATCAGATCCACATAGCAAATAAGTATCTGAGGCAAAATTTAAACTCAGGTCTCCTTGACTCAGGTCCAACAATCTATCCACCACTCCACCTAGCTACCCTTAAGTGTACCTTATTGCCCTCTATCTCAATTATTTAGGTTGCAAAGAAGCAGCTTTTTATGAAGTTAAAAATATTACCCTAGTAAGGGTACAAATAACTAATGTATCCGGTTCAGGGTTTGCTATGGACAAAGAATACTTGCTCCCTTCACCTTTAGCTCTGATGAATTCCTATGAGCCATACCTCAAAAGGCAACTTTAAAGCAGATCCTTCTACTGAGTCTACCACTGTCAAGTCAACCTAGGAGGAATACTTTCAAAGTTGATAAATAGGACAGTGTCACATAGTTCCATCGGTGCTTTGTACGTTGCATGACAGAAATCATCCTCTCCCACCTACTGACCTTGATTAGCAAAAATCACCCACTCTCTATCTCTGGCTCCTAGCGAATTTTGACTCTTGATAAAACTAAACAAGAATTGGCCATAAATAGAACAATAACCAGAATAGACCGTAATAGGTCTTATAACAGTGCCTGGCATATAGTAAAAATGTAAGTACTTTTCATTAACTCTTTTAATAAATCTAGATGGCAATCATAAAGAAAATCTTTAATGTTACCTCATTAAAAATTCAGCTTGAGTGACTTCTATTGCTAGACTTAGAGCTTTGAGAAACTTTTTTATAGCTTTCTGTCCAGTCAATTTCCTCTAACATTATAATTTATAGCAACTTTCTTCCCAAACCATTCTTCCATTGACGCTCTGCAAGAAAGTGATGAGGAGCAGTAGCAGTTATACAAATTATAAATAATACAACATTTACATTGGGTTTTAAGTTTCATAAAGCATATCCTCACAACTATGTGTAGTACAAATATTATTGAATTTTTCAGATGAAGAAACCAAGAGTCAGAAAAGTCAAGTAAACAAGGTAGCACAAACAAATATCAAAACTCAGATTTGAACTTATCCCAAATGCAGTTACGAGCTCCCTATTGTTTCCAATTCGATTCTCAAACATTTCTTAAGTACCTGCTATGTGCAAGGGACTGTGTTAGGTGCGAGGAGCTTACATCTGCTGGGGTTACACATCTAAGTAAATACAAGATAGATTTGAGAAAGAAAGAAGCATTCGAAACCAGATAGATCAGGAAAACTCCCCATTGGAGGAGAAACCAGAGCTAAGTCTTGAAGAAAGTGAAGAATGCTCAGAGGCAGTAAGGAGGGAATAGATGAGAAATGATTCATTCAAAAATGCTGAGATGGGAAGTAGGATATCTGATTCAGAAAACAGAACTATTTGACCAGAACATAAGACTGCATGAAGGAGAGAAATACAAGATTCAAACAAGCCTGGAAAAAGAAGTAAAAGCCAAAGTGTAAAGGGTTTAAAAATACTAGATTGAAAAATGTATATTTTAATCTTAGAGGCAGCAAGGATAAACTGAAGATTTTGAGAATGGAAGTGGCATGGTCAAATCTGCGTTTTAGGAATCTTGAGTAGCTGTGTGGAAGATAAGTTAGAGAGGGGAGAGCCTGGAAGTAGGGAAGTTCAGGAAGACGAGTCTTTCTGACTTCAGACGCTGGACTCGCTCCCCTGCACAGGTGGCTAATGGAAGCAGATAGACTTGTGATTTGGTAAGGTATGGGAAACTATAGGACAAGAAAGCAAGACATTCAATTTTAGAGGACCATAGAGTTCAAATGGTCAATCTGGAGTCAGGCATACTGAGGACAGAGCAAAGGTGATGGACAGGGGAATGGAGCAGCAGAGGTACTAGATGCCCCTCAATGACAAAAAAAAAAAAAAAATTGACTTAAAAGAGTAAGGAAGACATAGAATTGGAAGGAAAAGAAATTATATCAGAGAGGATCATAGATTTCAGAATTTAGGATTATGGAGATAGAAAAATCATGGAAAGTGGTGAGAATAAAAAAAAGACCATTACTATAGGAATGAGGTATAATAAAATTGAAGTTCATGGGAGTTGAAGACATGAATGAACAGAGAGGCTTTATATAGTAGAGTTCTCGAATTCAAGGCAGGAGCTGGGATGGAGAAGACATTGAGCCAGGTATTGGATTCCTTGAGGAAGAAGGAAGAGTAAGCTCAGGGTTAGTAGATAGCTGCAACAAGGATTTGGCCTGGGTGATGGGAAGAGGTTATACTGAGCTGAAGCTATGTCATGATGATAGTCTGAAAGTGGCAATGAGGAAGCCACATTTCAGTGAAGCTGCTTGAGTTGCCAGAAATGAGAAAATGCAGATCTGAAACTTTTTCAGATTATCATTACAAGAGTTCTTATTACTGAAGCAGAGATTTGAGATGGCTCATAGGATAAGAGATTTATAGAAGAAAAGGACCTCAGAAGTGATCTAGTCCAACGCTTTTAGAGATGAGAAAGTCGAGACCTAAGGAGAAGGGTGGGCTTGCCCAAGATTTCTTCCTGAATCCAGGCCTGGCTCTGCATCCATTGTACTATCTATCTATCTATCTATCTATCTATCTATCTATCTATCTATCTATCTATGTACATATATTTTATACCTATATATTATATACATGTATACATTGGATATATTGTATATATATTTTGTACCCATATATATATATATATATCATATACATATATACATTGGATATATATGTATATATTTATCTTGTATGTCTATACATACATATTGTGTATGTCTATATCTTGTATCTATTTATATATGGTATGTACATAGATATATACATAGATGCATCTACATAGCTATATATCTACCTATGTCTTGTATGGGAATGTTATGTACATGGCTTTGTTTGTTTGATTCACTTCATTCATATAAATGAGAGATAATTTCTGAGAGAAAGCACTATATTGATATGTAATAGAACCTAACAAATAGTGACTGCCTTATGGAATAACAATGTGACTTTGTCATAAAAAGGCACCCTTTATAAAGAGTTAAATTATGCTGATAACTTGTGAGTGACTTGAATTTCTCCATGTTGCCCATTCCTTCCACCTAAAGATTAAGTCTAGGATCCATGTAGTAATCATGTGATATAATTGACCCACAGAGAATGTCAGTGAGATATGTTTTAAAAAAAAAAACCAAACACTTGTGGTGGGTGAGGGTGGCATAAAATCACGTGGAATCACTAGAAAAAATGCCTCCCTGGACATCGGCATTTGATACTGCTCATTATGATCTGTCAAAAAGGGTGTAAGTGCTAAGCAAAAGATCCTTGTCCTGGCTATGTAGTGGTATCCATCAATCAGCAAGCAGTATGTACAAGGTAGTCCCTGCCCTCAAGAAGTTTGCAGTGTTCTGAAATTAACTAAACATGTGGGTTTTTCCTCAGAAAAAAAGGTTATCACCACAAACTGAAAAAGCACAGTCAGTGAGGTCATTGTCAAACTTGTCAGTCAGTGCATTTGCTCTCTTCTCTGTGGGACAGAGTTCTCAAGTACTAAGCAATTAGTGTCTAAAGGCCACCTGACATTTCATGGCGGAGCACGGATGCAGTCCCATCCAACGAAGCAGCTGTATCAGAAGCAGCCGTTTATGTTCATCATGATGTATTGACTGAGACTCCCCAACTCAGAAGGCAATAGGTATTGAATATAAATGCGTTAGGAGTTCAGAGACAGTATTAATCAGAGTAGAATGAAATTTGCTCCAGATCTTCAAGAGTGAGTAGCACTTCAGGAGGCACAGAAGAGTGAGGAAGACATAGAAGCAAGCATGGTGGATGGAGTCGGGAGCCTGGGTTTAAATCCTATTGTGGTTGCCGTTCAGCCATTTTCAGTCATGTCTGACTCTTTGTGACTTCATTTGGGTTTTTCTTGGCAAAGATACCAGGTTTGCCATTTCCTTCTGTAACTCATTTTTCAGAGGAGGAAACTGAGGCAAACAGGGTTAAGTGATTTGCCCAGGGTCACATGGCTGGTAAATATCTGAGGATTTGAACTCACATCTTCCTGACTCTAGATCCAGCACTTTAGTCATTGTGCTACCTAGCTGCCCCATAAATCCCACCTACCTTTAATATTTACCAGCCACATGATCACAGGTGAATCATTTACATTCTTTGAGCCTCAGTTCCCTAATCTATAAAAGAGGGATAATAATATCTTGAATACATACCTCATAGAATTGTTGTAGAGCAAATGAGATGCTCTATATCAAGCTGCTTAGAACCTTTAAAGCACTGTAGAATTATTAGCTGGTTTTAATATCATCGATCCTAGAGTTGGCAAAGAACTTTCTGGTCGTCTAAGCCAACCCCTTCATTTCGCAGATGAGTGTGTTATTCCAAGTGGCTGAAAAGTAACAAGCTCCAACTTCAGTCACTCAGGGCTGAACTAGTCTTGTCCTATTTCTTTGACCTTCGGTTTTAAATCTTTCTAAGCTTGATTTCCTTGGTGCCCTTCAACTTTGTCTTTCTCTTCCCTGCTTTGCTATGAAGCTACTACTTATAGCCCATTGGACCTTCCCAATAAGATCTTGTGGAGGCTAAGAAATTGAGCAAGCATGCCAACTTCACCCCGGGACTTCTCACCCCAGACATACCTTCCCTCAACCCCTGCAACTTTTTCCTCTGACTCGCTGGTTTCTGCTCTGTCTTCATTTTTCTCCAAGCTACACTCTTGACTCTGAGCTTTCTATACAATGTCTCAACAGGGGTACACCCATCACCTGTTTTTCCTGCCCCTTCCCTTTTTATGTATTACCTTCCATCATATGAATGCAAGTTCCTTGAGGTCAGAGATTTTCTGTTTGTATTTTATGTTTCTCTTAGCTATGAACCAATGCCTGGTTCCTCGCAAGCATTTGATATAAGCTTCTTGATTTGATCAAGACAGGATTCTAATGAACTCTGTTGAAAACTGGGGCGGGGGGGCAGGGAAATGGATTACAGTGTCATTCAAAGTTTTCAATAGTGAGAGGGCAATAATACTCAGAGAAGGGTCACACCATTGTATGATGAAACCCTACAGTTCTCATTATATATTTAAGTGAATAGAACTCATAATTTTCTTTTGCAAGCTTGTACTAGCAATGAAATATAGAGAAGTCTGCCAAATTATTTGTAGCAATCTCATTATCCTTATGTATTTAATCTTTGTCAATTAATTTTCCCTGCTCTTCTCAGCTGGCACAGAATATCACAGGGTTGCCTCCTCTACCTTCACAGTGGGACTAGAATTCGGTGGCTTTAAAACTTAAATGTACAGTCATTTGACAGAAAAGATTCCATTTGTTATAGGATTACAAGAAGTAAGCTGTTATACCAGAAGTCACATGATGGGGCTTTGGTTTTGTTTGGTTTTGGTTATTTAATTAAATTCCTTAAAGTGTTTTACAAACAATCTTTTTGACTATTTAGACTGAATTGACAGGGTCCCACTTGTGGAGTTGTCAGTTTCATGTCAGAAGAATGCAAGAGAGTTAACAGATGTAAGAATTCCTTACTTCAAGTACTATGGTTTTCTCCTTTGACATTGTGAATCATGAGAAGGGTTAACATTTTCTTTTTCTTGTATGTTTACATGAAATCTCTGGGAATCATTACAAGCATACTATATAGGACAAAATTTTTCCATTGGCAATCACCAAGGGATTTGGGGATGAAATTGGTCTGTGCACCGAAAATGTCAAAAAGATTGTAAATTGGCCATATGCTTTGTGAATTAATGTGTGTATATATGATTCTGATAAATCATGAACACAAGATGTTTTAAAAGCCTGGGTAGGAAAGTTGCTCTCTAGAATATTCAAGTCCTCTTCTAATTTCTTCCAATACTCTTCTCCTTTTCTTCTAATTTTGAAGGGTTTTTTTTGTAATTATAATTTCTTTATTCATTCTCTCTCTTTCTAAGTTTTGCATTAGGTACAGTCAGCATAATAAATCTTTCTTAAGGCCAAAGCTCTGTATCATCTTGTTGTCAGCATTCAAGTATAGTGTTCTGCATTTATGGGCTCTGCAATCTAATCCCAGGACTTTTTGTCATAAAAAAGGAAAAGGAATTGTATCCAGAGATTATTGTCTTGCTACACCAAGAATGAACTCAAATTCTAGACTTCAGGAAGGTTCTCATCCCCTCTGGATATAGCCCAGATGACTGCCAATGAAGCAGACTTCAGTAGGCTTGTTGTATACTGCAGAAAAATAGCTGTAGTCAGGGCATGCAATGGCAAGGTACAACTGCCACACAAAAAGCAACAAATTAAACGATCAGTTGACTTGTGACTTTAAAAACCCCAGCATAACCACAGGAAGAGGAAAAAATGTAGAAGTGAGGAGAGAAGAGAAAGAAGCAGAAGAGGAAAATGATCAAATTAAAAGGGGTTGGGGGAGATAGGAAAAGGTTAAAATTAAAAGCTACTTAACCTGTGCCCAGTTTATTAAGTGAAGATGGTTCTCTTGTACAATTTACATAAAACAACACACTCTTTCTGTGACACTTCCTACACCATTTTTGCAAACATTTTGAGTGATTCATTGAAAAGAAAATGTAAGCAAGAATCTTTTTAAAATTCCACTATGTTGGTTTTAATCATCCTGGCAAGAAATGTCGTTACTTCAGACCTCACAGCCTTTACCCTACAAGCCCTTGGGAATAAAAGCCTCCCACGGTAAGGACTATGCAACCTGAGCTGAAAGGCAAGGTACTGTTGGTATTATTATTATTAAAAATAAATGATAATAACCAAAAGCGGCATGATCACAGTAACTAGAGAATTGTCCTTGAAGCTGACTCAGTTACCTATTCTATAAAATGAGAGATAATAATAATGCTTATCTCACAGAACTATCATGAGGGTGACGGTAGTATAAAAATAGATGAAAGGTTTTGACATCTTCAGCCTGAAAAGGACAAAGTTGAGGTTCCAAGCTTATTGCTGTCATGGTTTTCTCTTTGTTCTCAAAGAGGACCATGACATCAGGGTGATGCCATGACTTTCAAGTGAATTGGATTTAAGCGAGGGAGGGCTGTACAAAGTCACCAGCTTTGCTCTCTCCTCCAGAGCCGTGTGAGTCCAGTGTCAACATATAGATCAGAACAACTGGAGATGGCCCCAGATGCATTGGGAGACCTTGGCCTTTTTAAGTTAAAGTTTTTCCCAGGTCTCTGTTTGACTGAGGCAACACCCATTCAGAGATAAGAAGTGAGGTAAAGAACGATCTCCTTTACCCTTGTAAAAAAGAAAAAACAATCCGGAAGGGGAAGGCCCTCAGGATTTCTGGACAAAACCAAAATAATGACTATTTACACTCACTTGGAGCTTTCAGGGCCCAAATAATGACCAAGTGAGACTTGAGCTGGGAGGACTCATAGGAAAGATGATGAATTGTAAAGGAAAAGGCCCAGGAAAATTTCCATGATATCATAATGTAATATGGCATGATGAAGGCTTGGATCATGATAATAGCTAGGGAATGGAAAAGAAGGCATCGTCTGGGTAGACTGCATAAATAAAGAACAAGTGTAGGGTAATAGATTAAGAGCTGTGAAGATAATGTGTGGATTAAGAGCGAGAAGATAGCAAAAGTAAAATTATGAAGGATCATAGAGACAGAGCTAGATAAGACCTTGGAGAAAACCTAGTCCAACAGTCTCATTTTCTAGATAAGGAAACAAGATGAATGAAGGTGAAGTGACTTGTCCAAAGTCACACACAGGTAGTGAGTAGCAGAGCTGGGCTTCTAACTCAAGTCTTCTGACCTCAAATACAGTACTATTTCTATTGTGCCACACTACCTTCCCTAAAGGGTCTAGGTATGGTCCATAAGGGCGGATTCAACAATCCCCAACAAATCAAGAACTATTGTCATCTCTTCAAGTTTGCAAGAAAACAAGAAAAATTACTTTATATAACAGGGGAAACACTTTGAAATATATGACTAGTCAAGTAGTAATACAGCCACTAGTATAAAGAGCAGGGTACCAAGAAGTAGAGATCAATTAATAGATAGTACAATCAAAATTAAAAGAAATTGTGATTAGAAGGAGTGAGCGGGAAATCTAAGAAGCATTAAGTCTGACATTGGGGAGAAGGCTTCATACAAACCATCCCTAGTTACTGCTGTTGGAAGCAATGCTAGGTTATATGCATCACATACAGGATCGGCAATATGTTCTTGGCAATGCTTATGTGCTCAAATAGTGGAGTCACATAAATAATTTAGAACATCAGATCTTTTCTGTGTTTGAATTATTTGGAAGGAAATCACTCCATAAATTATAAATGCAAATTACTTGGCTCCCTGTTGCCATGTGCTCTGGAGTCAAAATTGCCCATGATTTTTCAAGAAACGCTGCCAAAATCAGCACCATCTTCCCTATTCTTCTGGGACATTGTCTTCTAGTCTCAATTCATATCATTTTGTTTATTATTGCTGTGATTGTTTTTATGTTGATGTTATAGTTATAGGTCTTCATCTTCTACTTTTCCTCTCTGCTTCTTTTTCCTCCTTTTCTTCTCCTTCATTCTTTCTTCCTCCCTTAGTCTCCCTCTCCATTTCCTTCCACCCGCTCTCTTTCTCTCTCTTCTTCTCCCATCACCTTTCTTTTACTATCTTCTGACTTTTTTTTCTCTTCTTCCCTTTAGGATGAGAAGAAGGGATCTAGAAAGGAATATATGACTGTTAGTTGAGGAACATATTTCATTGGGTAATTCTTTCTTTAAATGAGAAATTCATTTTTTGTTTCTGATATTCTCAGATAGATATTTCCTGGTAAATGTGAAACATTATTTTAAAAGAAATAAAAATGTATCATAGTATACATTGAGTCTCCTTTATTCCATGTTGTTGGTGTAACACTTGGAAAATATTGAGCAGAAAATTATCTCCTGTTTTCCTTCTAGTCATGTTGAAATTTCTTAATCCCAAAGGAAGAGAAGAAGCTGGTTTTTTCCCTTTGGAGTTGTATGAATGCCTTCACATATTCATATGTGTGTGTTGAAATATGAACTTAGCAGGGTGCAAACATGCTGAAAAATATACTGATTTCCAGATGTTCCTTGTCTTCCCTTGTACACTGATTGCCCCCAAAGACTATCCTGGGTTGGTGGATGCCAGTGATTACTCATATTTCTTTTCTGTGGTCGAGGAAATAATTTAAAGCTTCGCAGTCCTTCTCATGAGCCTATGTCTGGGTCTTGTCTAGGTCATATATTACTGCTCCATATGAAAATTGCAGTGTCTTTCCAAATTGGGCTATAAAATATCTGTACATTTATGCAGGTTTTTTGATTTGTTGCCTTTCCTGAGATGGAAAACCTATCAAAAATGTGAATGAAGAGTTGCTGTTCATCTAGTAGCCTTCTATGAGGGAAAGGTCATTTAAGCTCTCTTTATCCTGGTAAGAAAATAAGGAAAACAAATTCTTGTGGAAGTGAATGTTAAGAACTAAAAAATAAAATATAAATTGAAAAAGAGAAAATAAGGAAAACAAGCAGAAGAAATAGAAGCATGCTTCTGGAATTGGGAAGGGTTCAAAAGCTACATACTTAAATTTCCCAGAGATAAGCACATTTGTAAAACATGTTGAAGTTGACATATTTATTATTTTTTTAAAAGCTACTTTAAAGCATTTTTAAAAAAAAAAAAAAACCTTGGAGTCCATATTATTGAGGTTATATTCAGTCAGATTCTCTAACCTTTGGATCAGAGCTTTGGCTTTTAAAAACTCAAGGACAGCGGTCCTTCAAAAGTTTGACATGACTTGCACTTGACTTTGTTTTGAGTGAGGGAGGGCTGTGCAGGTCACCAGCCTCACTTCTTCTCCAGAGTCATCTGAATCCAGTGACCAGACGTTCATCAGGATGACTAAAGTTGACCCAGGATGAGAAGTTGGGGTTAAGTGACTTGCCCAAGATCACACAGCTAGTAAATGTCAAGTGTCTGAGGTGAGATTTGAACTCAGGTCCTCCTGGCTCCTGCACTGGTGCTCTATCCACTGCACCACCTAGCTGCCCCAAGATGAATTTTCTTGACACCCAGCCCAACATTTTATCCACTGAGCCATCTAGTTTCCAGTATCTGAGACCTTAGTACAAACACTGAGTGTGGATACAGAATTTTTCAAATTGGAATTGGAAGGTGGAGGGGGTAGTCATACGAGAGAGAGAGAGAAGAAGAAGAAGAAGAGGAAGAAGAAGAAGAGGAAGAAGAAGAGGAAGAGGAGGAAGAGGAGGAAGAAGAGGAAGAAGAGGAAGAAGAGGAAGAAGAAGAAGAAGAAGAAGAAGAAGAAGAAGAAGAAGAAGAAGAAGAAGAATTTCCCAGTACTTATTTGACTTATTTGAGTTTGGAGCTAAAGTGGAGCCTCATTACTGGATGGCCCCTTGTCCTCGATCCCTTGAAATGACAATTTTATTCACACTTTCTGAAGAAAAATCATAAAATGGGAAGCTTCCTCGGTATTATAATTCCTATGAAAGAATTATATCCTGGAGGAGAGCCCAGTAAACCAAACCATAAGTATCCACATTAAGTATACTTGTAGGATACTGCACTTGTGGACAGGAAGCTCTAGTTTCAAATCCTGCCTCAGATACATAACTCTGCAACCCTGGGAAAGTGACTCAAGTTATGTGTGACTCAGTTTACTAACCTATAAAATTGAAAAGAAAATGCCTTAAATGTTCACCTTAGAGGGTTGCCATGAGATTCAAATAAAATGTGACTATGAAGCACTTTGCAAGCCTTAAGGTCCCATATAAATGTCAGTAATTAGTCTCATCATCATCATTAGGTAGAGAAAATAATAACAATAGAAAATGAGTTATTTCTACTTCAGAAGTTTCACTCTGACTTATGTCAACTATTTTTACTTTTAAATGTCATTTCCACTGTACTTTGCATCCTTCATATGTTGTGTAAAGACTCAAAAATATTTATTTAAATGACAGGCAATATATAGCTGACCTTACGATCTTCCTAAAGCAGTAACTATACAAAGGAATAGTTATATAGATTCATAGTAGAATACTGCTTTTACAAAATGTGATCTATGAGTTCGCCATAGCATCTCTTCTCCTCTCAGTCAAAGGTAGTCTGATGAATTCTCTCTGGCTATATCAAACTCAAATGTCAGCCCAGGGGCACACATATTCACAGCAGCCAGCATAAAGCAAGAAAGATAACAAAACAGCCTCTGCCCTAGATCAGAGTTCATTGACCCTACTCTACTTTACTGTTGCTTTTGCTGATACTTTGGCTTTCCAAAACTTTAAACCCTGCTTCCCTTGACCAATGGAACCTTGTTTTCACTTTCTTGCCTTAGTTTTTCTTTCCTGGACTCAAAAAGTCACCTGCCTAGACCTATAATAACATTTGCCAGATCCTTCGTGCTTAACCAAGAGCTTAGTTTTCAGCTCTCTCTGGCCAGTTCTTCCCCTTAATCTCCAAGCTTAACATGATGGAACAAAGTTCTTTCTATATAAATGGATTTATTGGGACATAAATATTGGCAATTTAGCCTAAGATTTGACTTTGAAGCTTCAGTGGACAGCATTGATCTCATCAATGTGAGCACTCCATCTACCCAATAAGGTCAACAGCCATTGAAGAATATTTTTTTAGCCTGTGCAGTTTTTCCCCCATATCTTCCCATATGTCAGCTCTCTAATGTATTAGAGGCCTTCTTCTAGGTTGTAGCTTTTGAAGAGTCTAGGGGAACACTCAGGCCAGCTCATTTTCTGGTAATGCATGTCTTTTGTACTTCTAAAAGTTGAAAAAATTCTAGTGGCATAGAATTCTATAACGTTTAAATAATCAGAGAAAAAAATATCGGCATTTCTTCTTTTTCCCTTAATTCAAAAATTAGGATAAAAAAGTCTCAATTCATATCTTGAAATCACTTTCCTCTCAAAAAATGGACACTTTCATTTCAAAACTATTGTACAGAGCATCCCAAAGGTTTTAGTGCAGTTTCAATCTATTAAGATTTTGAACTTGGGTGAATTGTCATTTTAAATATGCTTTTTGTGCCTTCTGCCATAGTTCCCTTCTTAATGTGAATATTTTAGTACACCTGACATTGTATTGGCCCTTGTCACATCTAATGGAATATATGCTCTGTGAGGACAGGAAATGTTTCATATTTGCCTTTGTATCTTCATAGTCTAGCACAATGCCTAATACGTAATAGGCACTTGCCAAATGCATGTTGACTAAGTCTTTTCTCCCCTGTCAGTAGTACTAGTCAGTTAACTTCAGCAAACATTTTCCTTTAAATCCCCAAGGGAGGAAGGTAACATTTAAGTTCTTTATGGTAAGAGAGTTTACTCTAGCTAAGGAAACTGTGGTCCAAACGTCCATCCAGTGTCAAGGGAAATCTCAACTGGTGTAGGTACCCATCACCAGACCTCCTTTTCATCCCTTCTACTCTTTTTCTTCAGTCATTTCAGTCATATCTGACTCTCCATGACTCCATTTGGGGTTTTCTTGGCAAAGATACTGAAGTGGTTTACCATTTCCTTCTCCAGCTCATTTTACAGATGAGGAAACTGAGGCAAACAGGATTAAGTGGTTTGTCCAGGGTCACATAGACAGTAAGAGTATGAGGTCAGATTTGAATGCAGGAAAATGAGTCTTCCTGACTCCAGGCCCAGGGTTCTATCCACCATGACACCTATTGCCCCTTCCTTTTTAGAAAGCCAGAATATAAAGCAGTTGTGTTTCCATATTAGGTTTGAAACTAATTAAGAGACTAGAACATAGTAAGAGGCTGCTCATGTTTCAGGGATATTCTGACTTTCATATTTAATTTGTCAATTCTCTATCTTTTCATTGTCTCTGACTAGAGAAATGAGCAAGGCCTCAGACCTGAGTCTGATGTCAGTCATTTCTGCATTTAACATTGGCCTAACCAGACAAATCATGCCATTGTTTAGATGAATGATTCTTCTATAGATGCCGCACTGAAGAACCACATTGCAGGGATTTTCCTTCTGAAGTACTTCCCTTTCTAACACCTGCCATAATATGTATATGTGTAACTTATCTCCTTGACTTCTCGCTTGGGCCCTGTAAGTAGTTATTCTGGTATACAGCGCCAAGCCATTCACTGTTGAGGAAAGAAAAGATTGAATATATGAATGTTTCAGTGGCACTGACATCCTATTGGCACTCAGAGATCAGAAATACACAGAAACTTGAGAAGGGAACATTATTCTGTTATTCTGTGTGTGGCTAAAAGTAAAGGAATAAAACAAGATTGAAATAGGTAGTCTAGAAATGACAATAATTTGGACCTTTTGATTCAGAAGAAGATCTGTGGAAACCAGAAGCTTCAGGCCTTGGGAGTCTGCTCAACCAGAAAACAGTAAGCCAAAATTCTCTGCAACAGGGTCCTTCTCTCCTTGAAAGAGGGACAGGAGCCAGCAGCATAGAGAAATCATCAAGGCAGAAAACTGGCCAGACACATCACAGCTTGGAGGGGAGTGAGAAAGGAATGCCATGAAGCCTACTTCTCATTTTTTAATAGACTAGTGTGGAGCTATCGGGAAATTGTCTTAAAATATGATGCATTCACAAGTTTGCTACTGGGAGAGAAGAGAGTAGGAGAATTTTATTATTATTATTTTACATATTTTACACCTCTAGGATGGAGTCTCTTAAATTAGATTGAGGGTTCTTGCTTTAATGCCAATTGATCTATGTTCCTCTGGGAAATATTTTTCCTCAAGGCATAGGATCATGGCATCTCTTTAATTCTAAGTAATGAAAACACTCCTCATTTTCTTTTCTTTGCTATGTCATAATCAAGCAATTTATGCTCATATTGCAAATGATCAGTCTGAGCTTTGCTTTTCTATTTATCTCCAAAAAAATACAGTAGCAACTCTCTCAGGCCACTATGAATCAAGATTTATGATGTCTACCACTGACAGCTCCTGCGGGGGGGCATAGTTGTTAGGCATGTAAAACTCACATATCTCAAAGAGCATTTTGGTAAATCACTTTATTTTTGCATCTCACACAGGATATTAGGATCAAAATATGTCCCTTTTCTATGTGTTTTTAAGAGTACAATTCACACATGCATGAGTCCTGTTTATTGTCCTGACCTCAGTGCTGATTTAACCAAACATCATTACTCTAACTGCTGAGCTATAGATTCATTTTTCTTGGGTCCAGGATAACTCCCATTCCTCTGAAATCTTGGAAAAATAGGCTATTTCCAGTTCTTTTACTTTCCCTAGTGGTTCTAAGCCATTTTTGAGCAATCATAGGGGTAAATGGTTTAATTTTAAATACCTCAAATGATCGGAATGGCATGGGATTACCAGGAGGGTCTCAAATTTGAACAGAATATGCAGTGTTTTCTAGCTCTCTCTCACACTAGCCAGGGCTAGAGAGTTTCTCAGGCATACTCAAATCCCAACTTAATTCCCTGGCACATTCTTTTTTTTTATGGGAGGAAAATGGTCAGACCTGTTTTTTCATTAGTCATGAGGAACTTCTGTTATGAAATTCCCTCCATAAATGTGGAGTAGCAACTATCTATAACATACAGTCTTTGTGAGTTACTAAGATACTAAGAGGTTAAAGTCTGAGTCAAAGGTTGGATTTGAAGGTAGATCTTTCCTGACTCCAGTGTTGGCCATTCATCTACTTGGCTTCTCCTGGATGGAGGTGGGAGTACAATCCCAGTGTTGCCCACTGTCACAAAGTTTAGGGTACAAGCAGTAGCAGTTAGGGTTCATTTACAGTCAAGCTATGCTAATCTACCAGCCACAAAAATAATTTGTTGGCAGCAATTAGATGTGCAATAAACACATTTTAATAAATCAGCCCAGATCTAAGATCTCTGATAAGTAATTAAGTGATGGCACTAGCTGTACTGCTCTTTAGAGGACTATAAGTTGTACACACACACACACACACACACACACACACACACACACACACACACACACCAAAGAACTGGAAGAGAACTAGAAATACAAGTGAAAATAAACTCTCAATATATTCTCAAAGCTCTGAGTCCTAGGAATTGAAAAAATCTAAATTTTAAAATTAACCCATTCGTAATATGGCCTTGGATAACTCCATTTCCTAGAGAAAACCAAGATGGAAAAATTACATTTACCATACTTACCATACTTCAAAAAAGGATATCAAGCTGCATATGTGTTAATATGTATGTGTGGCCAAAAATGAGTCTATGTAAATACAAGATTTTGTTTTTATGGTGTCATTGTACTTAAAATGAACTGTGGTATAACTTTTTTCCTCTTGAAAAGTTTTGAATATCATTATTAATAGTTTAATGACCTGAAGGAAAGGAAGGCTCCAGTTTCTTTGTATTCATGATCAAAATGAGGAAAGGATTGCCAAGTGTGCAAATATTTAGGGCACTAGAATATTTGATATGTATGTGCATAAGCACTTTTAAAAGTATCCTTTGCTATAGTATCTAAGTACTCTTTACAGAGTTGCCAATCATCTCATTACATAAACACGCGCACACACACACACACACACACACACACACACATACACACACATACACATATAACTTCCAAATAATTGGAGAAAATAAAACTTTGGGTTATTTTCTATTGACTTGATTTAATCATACATCTCTATCATGTATTAATCAAATGTAGAATATTTTTCAAAAATTTTCAAAATCATGTACTATAGTAAACAGAATAATAGCACTGGAGTTAGGAACATCCGGGTTCAAATCCTGCCTTTGACACACATAAACTGTGTGACTATGGCCAAGTCACTTAACATCTCAGTGCCTCTACGTAATCCTCTAAGATTATAAATTACAGATGAGGAAGGAGTTTCCATACCAGGAATTCCACACACAGATAAACTTGTGGAGGAGAGGACCGGAAAGAAATTAGAGACAGAAAAAGAGAGGCAGAAATAGAGAGAGAACATCCTTTACTAAAAAAAAAAAATCTATACTAAATAGATATATACTAAAAATTATATTAGTAGTTATTTTTTGAGCCAATGTCTGTTTTAACTTAGCCACTTGACCTTTCATCTTTGTCTATTTTCTTATTTCGAGAGTCAGTTGGTTTTATCTAGAGTTGGTTCTCTCCTAAAGAGTATAAATACATATTCTTCTGGTTAAGTGTTCCATCTTAGGAGAAAGTAGCATTTTGCAAATAGTTTTATAATGATCATATTTGTTGTAATTTAAAACTTGTTATGAAGTAATTTAGTTGTTGGATAATAATTACAATATTATATGGTTGTCTGGGGGAGGGCACCAGCTCATGAAATACTATCATATTGCTAACAGAAATCACTTTATGCTCCATGAGATTGTGGATCTAAAGCGTTTGTCAACTGTAACAATTCATATGAGTGTCAACTATCATTGTAATTGAGTTATAAAATTAAAATAATATATATGTGTATATAATATAATTGTATATACATTTATATACATATACACATGTATGTGCGTATATATATATATATATATGTATATATATGAAGCCAATCACAGAGTAACACTCAGCATGGAAATTAATAGCAAATGACTATCAACTAAGTTACTTTGTTCATTTTGAGAGAATTCTGGTTGGCACAACAAATCACAAATGAACAATCTAAGTGATTTATGCCAGAATTAATCCAGCAGCTGTAAAAAAAAAAAAAAATAGTATTGGCTGGTTATTTTTATGTAATGCATGAAGAAAGGGGGAAAAATAATTGGGGTCACTTTCTTTTCTTTGGATTATTTGCTACCATGCTCTCATTTGCTCAGAATCTTTATCCTGAGATGGAGTGCTCTCGTTTCCTTTGAGTCCTCTATCTTTTTTTTCTCTCTTGAGCTCTCTGAGCATCCATCCTCAGTCTTTCCCTGTCTCATTCTCAGGACGGCACCTTTCTCCACTGCAGGAACACTTCTTCTTCTTGTTATTGTTGCCTATGCCCAACTCTCTGACAGTAGTGATTTGTCAGATTTCATAATTCATGGGTGGGCAATGTCACCCTGAGATATGAGATTTTTGTAAAATTAAATTTGAAAACATATCATCTGAAAATCTCATGTTCTGCCGGAACTGATTAAAAGTGGGGAAAGGTACCAAATAAAGTACAATGAACGTGATACTTGTCATTTTCATCAGATTGCATTTTCCCCATGCAGCAATGGTGTGTCTATCATTCTGGAACCCATCCACTTATGGAGCATACCAAGTTAAGGTCATTTAGGTGGTTATTGATTCCTCAGCTCTAGCATTACTCATAAGGATTTACAGTATTTAACCCACCATGAGGAGCCATGAACTATAAATGGCTCCTCTTTTACTAGGATAGCCTGCCGTTTTCTAACAATGACACCAGATGTGTGGTCTCCTTCACAGCTGTCTCTAATGAAAGACTGTAACCTTTGAGTGTACACAGAAGGAGCTCAGCTCCATGTAGCTGATCATCCATTTAGCAGCACATCAATACAAGGTTATACAGTTTACTGAGTAGCATGATCCAGATACAGAGAGATATTAAAACCGAATTAGTGGGATCATACTGCCCATTTTATGAGTGCCTCTTCCAAGTCAAAAAGAAAATCAGTGTGAAAATTCGAGAGGAATCTCACACAGTCACACAACAGAAGAATCAGGAAATTGAAACCAGAACTGAATGTGTTGGCTGGCTCTTCTCACCTCTGCTCCTGGGCCACTGGCCCAGTCGCTGACCTCAGTCCATGTGGCTGCTGACGCTGTTTCTACTGTAACACTGTTTTCACAAAAGTTTCATTGTGCTTTCACTTCTTTATCACTGCAGCAAGCTTTTCAGTGTCCTTGCTTATAAAAATGAAAGAAGGGTGCTTCCGCATGTTTTCCCACAGAGACGTTTTGAGGATTAATTATAGATTGACTGTGGAACATTTGGAGTTCCTTCCCCAAAGCTACTGTTTAAAGAACAATTGTTACAAGGCATTATATTACTGTTAATACGACAGGAACATTTTCATCCTTAGGGCACTTATAACAATACAATTTTGGAGGTTTCAGATATGTTCATCATAGTCCAAGGAGCTATTTTTTTGGACCCATCCATGGGCTGTGACAAATGGCTTGTTGATGAGGAGAATGTAAATACTCAGGTCCCTAGTAACAGCCCAGCTTTAAGTGTTTAGAAGGCAAAGTCATAGCTTCGAACCAGGGCACCAGTCTGGAGTATAAACCAGCAGCCAAGACACGAGTCTCGGAGAAGGAGTTGCAGCACCACAAGGGAATGCTAGAATATTCACAGGGTTTCTTTGCCCTAGAAATCTCTCAGTCTATAGAGCTGCTGCAATGATTAATGTCGTTTTTCTAGTTAGTTCATGGAAATCCTGAGATGCTGGTATCAAGCTACTGATAATTTTAAATTTCATTAATTAATTTGCCCCCAAATGGGTCAGGACAGGTATTTTAGAAAGGACTGAATGAAGCAAGTGGATTGAAAACAGTGAAAGAGGCACTGGCTTTAGAATCAGAGGGCCTGGGTTCAAACATTGACTCTGCTGCTTGCTACCTTGGACAAGTCATTCAAACTCTCTGGATCTCCTTTTCTTCTTCTGTATGAAAGGGCTGAATTAAATGGTGCCTTCTGGCTCTGAAGTCTAGGATGCCCTCCAGTTTTTATGTATAGTTGCAAAGAATATTGTGAATAAATATTAAAATAAATTTACCTTGAAGAGGAGAGCCAAACTGGCAAGAGAAGCAAAATTAAGTTTTGTTTTTAGTGTAAGTGGGAAGGCATGGTAGTTGGACTATATGTATGTATGTATGTGTATAATCTCTATGGTCAGTTTTCAAGGAGATGGATACATTGTATCATAATCTCCCCAATGTCTCAGATACAGATACTCAACAAATTATAAAATCATAAATGCCCAAGCTAGAAGGGACTATCCATCATCTTATAGATAAGGAGGCCAAGTTCTAGAAAGTTTAAGTGACCTGCTCAAGGTCATATGCAGTCCATTAGTATTAGAGGCAGGATTAAAAATCTGGATGTCCTGGCTTCTAGACTGGTGCTTTTCACTATGATACCTTTCTATGTGTATTGATTAACATCACCACCATTCTTGACATACTATGGATGATATGTATTGCGTCTACTGTCTCTCCATTTCCATGGAAACAGACTATTGATGGACAGCAGTCTTTGCCAAAATATAAGTATCTTCACTCAGAAGGAAAGCAGGATTCCTGTTCTTAGAGACATGTTTTAGAGACAGATCATGCCTAGGAAGATTAGATAGCCAGCTTGCTGATGTTCTCTTTTGAAATCTCTTTCAATCTCATTCTCCTACCCTCTCCTAATGTGGTAATATGTTCATGGGCTACTTACTGCAGCCAACTTCTGTGCATTGGGCATTTCTGAAGCTAATATCAGACCTCATTTTCCTCAGCTATAAAATAAGGTGTTTGTACTAGATGGTTCCTAATAAACTTTCCTACTCAAAATATTCTGTCATCTTATTCTATTCTCCTGTGATTGGAATTCTTGAGGGTCTCAGGGGAAGAACCACCTTCCTGGTCCTCCCAATTATTATATTATATAGCTATTATACTAACGTCTCTCCCCTGCCCACCCCTCAGTTCCCTGGTATATACTTTGTATATACCTACACATATGTCTGTGTTGTCTCTTTCACTACAATGTAAGGTTCTTGAAGGCAAGAACTTTTCTCTTTGTTTTCTCTGTATCCCCAGTACCCAGAAATGTGCCTGGCACATAGTAAGTACTTGACAAATGCCTCTTGATTGAATGCTTGGATCTAATTCAAAGGAATAACTTCGGTGGCAAGAATTTCAGGAATCATAGTGGGGATACAAATGTGGAAGTGGAAAGATCTTTTAGGTATCCTTCAACTCATACCATGTAGGTGACTATCTGAGCAGCTAAATGGCACAGTGGATACAGCATTTGGCCTGGAGTCAGGAAGACTCATCTTCCTGAGTTCAAACCTGGCCTCCGATACTTACTAGTTGTGTGACCCTGGGCGAGTCACTTTACTTTGCCTCAATTCCTTATCTGTAAAAAGATCTGGAGAAGGAAATGACAAACCACTCTAGTATCTTTGTCAAGAAAAACCCAAACGCAAAAGGTCAGTCACACAGCTAATACGTAGATTTGAACTCGGAATTTCCTGTCTCCAGACCCAGAACTCACTCTCTATTATGCCACCAGTTGTTTCTGCTGCAACACACAGGTGAGGGAGAGGAAGAGGGGATGAAGGACTGACATGGCAGATGCTGAATACTACTTCCATCTATTTCATGATTTTACCCTTTCTAGAGCCTCTGGGATGGATGAGTGGCCCCTAATTTTAAAAACTGATATCTGGGATAGAGAGAAGAATTTGTAAACTTAAATGCATGGATAAAACCCCATAGTGATGGAGTGATTTGAGCCTAAGTTCAATTCAGTATCTCTTGAGTCTTAAAGGTAATTCAGAGAAAAAAAAATCTCATTATAAAGAAGCTCACCAGCATCCTTTCAGACTCAAGAGGAACTAGGAAGAATGAAATAAGACAGAAATGATAAATAATAGGAAAAATATATGTACCAACTTATCCCAAGTCTACCAAAAAAAAATTACCACCTGGGGACGGAAAACTCTAGCGATCTCTATACACTCTCTTGCCTAATTAGAATTTCTGAAAACAAGGTACTCCTAGAGAGAGTTCCCCATGAGGTGGCAATTTATAACACCTGCCCTACACCATGCTGATACTGAAATAAACTAGTTTCCTGGTGTATCAAATCCTCTTATGGAAAAATAAAGCTATAGGAAAGAATGAGAATAATGGAAGGCCCCAGAGAGCTTCAATGACACTTTTGGGTCTATGACTGAACCTCAGATTCAATAGACCACATCTTTCTGTGTGCAGCCTACTTTCACGTCCTTCCAAACTCAAGAGAACAGCAATCGCCTTTTTGTGTTTTGTTAGCAGTATCTTCTCAATTACCAATAGCCCTAAAGAAATGCAAATACATGTCTGTGCCATAAATTCGGTCTCCTTTCCCTAACCTTTACCCACCATCTAGTCTCCTTTCTGTTTTAGATTTAAACAAATCAACTAGATGTGAAACAGAGGCTGTTACTTAAGGGAATCAGATCCAGGTTGCGTATTCTCATGAATTTTTCCTTCTGGGTTTGAGTCTGCTGTGGATGTCTCAGAAAAATCCCACATCATTTCAAGGAGGCAAGGAGAGAGCAAGGACTAAACTACTGGAGTCAGAAAGGTTTACTGAAAGGGGAGCAAAGAACAGGCAAAGGAGACAGAGAAAACACAGCAGAAAAGAGCAGAAGTGAAGAGTTCCTTGTGGTAAAAATCTCACCTGGGAAAACATTTTTTTCTATGGCAGCTCATCTACCTGCATGCCAGTTTTACTGAATTTACTTGTCATAATATTAATAGCTAATAATTGAATGGGGTTTTAAGTTTACCAAATATGTTCTCTATAAATCTCATTTAATCTTAACAACTACCCCATAAGAATGGTACATTTTTTTCTTTTTGATCTGGACCTGAGATTTTATCAATGTAAAGAATTCTCTGCAATGAAACTCCTTCCATGACTACAAGTCAACTAAATCCTCACTCACGGATGAGTGGCACCCTTTTTTTTTGAGGCAATCAGGGTTAAGTGACCTGCCTAACATCACACAGCTAGTAAGTGTCTGAGGCCACATTTGAACTCAAGTCCTCCTGACTTCAGGATCAGTGCTCTCTATCTGCTGGGTCACCTAGCTACTTCTAAGTAACATTCTTAAAGAGCTGCCTTGGGTACAGAGAGGTTAAGTAATTCACTCGTGGATCACTCAAGTAGTATGTACCTGGAGCAGGTCTTAATCCATATTTTCCTAACTCCAAGGCTAACCTACTACCTGCTCTGTTGCTTCTCAAAGCAAGTATTACAGTTATTTTTTACCAAAATTTACAGATGAGGAAAGTGAAGCTCTGATAGGATATTTGTCAGAGGTTAGACATAGCATTAGAGTCAAGATAGAATCAATGTCTCTTATGATGATGTAGCCAGCATTTTTCCCACTATATTGTGTTATAAGTTTAAGCTATAGCCCCTGCTTTTACTGTGTTACCCTCAACATGTTACTTAACCTGTAAGAGACTCTATACTTTCTTCTGGAAAATGGGAATAACGGTATCTATACTACAACACTTTTAAGGAATGTTCCTTGTAAACCTGAAAATGCTATACATTTAGATAATTATTACATCATCATTATTATTTTAATAATATAATGTAATGAAGACTAGCATATCAATATGGGCAAAAGGAGGTGTCTCTCTAAGCCCAGGAATTCCAATCTGAATGAATTCAGTGTATGCAGTTCAGAAAAATAAGCCCTGGAAAATTTCATGAATAGGTTTTGGGTAGCAGGTTTGCATTTGTTTCTTCATTCAACAAATATTTATTACAGAACTATTAAGTGTGAGGTAATGGAGAAATTTATAGGCAAAGTTTAGTTGAGGCAGGACTCCTTCCCTGAAGGAGCTTTCTGTCTTGGTCGTTGTTCAGTTGTTTCAGTCATGTCTGATTCTGTGTGACCCCATTTGGTGTTTTCATGGCAAAGATACTGAAGTAGTTTGCCATTTCTTTCGCCAGCTCATTTTGCAGATGAGGAAACTGATGCAAAGAGGGTTAAGTGACTTGCCTAGGGCACACAGCTGATAAGTGTCTGAGGCCAAATTGAAGTTCTGGTCTTCCTGACTCTGGACCCAATACTCTATCCATTGTGTCACCTAGGATGGCTAAAGCACAAACTCAGAAAAACTGCAATACGCCGTATTATGTAAGGTGAGGAGGAAGGGAACCAACGTTTACTAAATGCCTACTGTGTGCCAGGCACTGTGCTAAGTGCTTTCCAAACATTATATCATTTGATCCTCACAAAAATTCTGCAGAGATGGTGCTCTTTTTATCCCCATTTCACAGTTGAGGAAACTGAGGCAGAAAGAAGTTAAGTGACTTGACTTAGGATCGTTTAGCTAGTAAGTATCTAAGAGTAGATTTGAACTCAGGTCTTCTTGACTCCATGCTCCATTACAATACTTTGTTTGCCCAAAGGATATTTTAAAGGTGTAAAACATAGTGCTAAGTACTCCTTGGGGGATGGGGGAAAAGAGGTCATTATTAATATAGATTCAGGAAAGTTTTAATCAGATAAGACTCCTGACCAAAAGTTGCTAGTGAAAGGTGTCAGCCTTTCTCATTAGCCGGATCTTGGCATTAGAATGGAAAAGTTTAAGGCCAAGCAAAGTAAGGCTTTGGAAAGGACCTCAAAGAGACCTAGAATGACAGTGCCTTCACTCAGTCTTATACCAAACAACCTCAATAATGCAATGAAATTCATCAATTTTCTTTTTTTTGCCGCGAGTCAGTTTTCTTGACCTAAGTTTTGTTGTTGTTTTAAATCAGGTCTGTGCTTTCCTTAACATAGGTATGTGGTGTCAAATTCAAATAGAAATGGATCCCTATTAACGACATTTTGACTTAGAAAACCACAAATTAACATCGTCTGTGTTGTATTATATTTTATTTTGTTTAACATTTCCTAATTACCTTTTAATCTACTTGGATCCCACTCTGAAGCTGGGGTTTGACATTTCTGATGTAAGGAATTCCAGTTGAAAAACACATTCTATTAATGTAAATTAGTAAGTTCTTTGCCGTTTATAGTCATAGAGAGTAGCCTTTGGCACTTTGAATTTAAGGGACTTATCCAAAATTACTCAGGCAGTATGTAAAAAGGTGAAGTTTAAACTTAGATCTTCCTGACTCCAAGACCAATTTTTTTTTTATCCACTACTCAATATTTCCTCTCATGCCACCCAAGCTAAAACATCATTATCCTAATGATTATATAATGTCTAGCAAGATAGATGTAGACTTCCAAGATTACTAATTTCCACCGTGTTTTAGATATTAAGCTAATCAGACCCACTACCATGGCCCTGAGGTGGATGCAAAGAAGCTTTTTTTCCTCTTAGCTTGTAGTCAAAAAGCCATTCATCATTGACAAGAGCAGATTCTCATAACTAAGCATCAATGAGAGACGATCATTATTACCTTGCAGGTCAATGAAAGCACCTCCTCGTTTCTTTGTGGTAGAGAAATCCCAGAGGTTACTAGCAAAAGGAGTGAGGTAGATCTCGATTTGTCTCCATTTAAATCACATTTTCTTGCTGAAGTGACCTTCTCCCACTGGGCATCTTGGTGGTTGGTATTCACTAAGCATGCCATTGAGGTTCAGAAGCCCATGATAGGAAAAGCAAATGCTGCTTTGTATTTATTGCCTTGAAATCCCTCATCCTTGTTTGATCAAGAGACTTAATTTTTTTTGGAATTTAATGTTTTAACAAATCTGGAGTGTTTGAAGTAATGCAAGATTCCTTCATCCTCTCTGATTCCCAGACCCTCTTGAAAATGAGATGCTTTTTCTCATTTGGGGATTTTGGAGAGAAAGTAAAAGAAAACAGTCAAGATCTAGGTCAGCAAAAAGTCGGTTCATTGAATGTAACTAGGCCTCTGTTAATTAACCCTTTCATGAATGGAAAGTGGGGGTGAGACAGAAGGCAAGAGAAGCTCATGATAAATGGTGTGGGGCTTCTCCAAGTGACATCTTTTCAAATTCAGCAAAAACCCGTGCTTACCCACTTCAGGTTTGGGATATTTGTGCAGCTTATTAAAAACTGGATTTTCTAGCATGCTTCAAAGGATGACAGCCATTCTATCCGTTTACCTGGCTGCATGCAGCAGGGAAGGTTACAAGCCAAGTAATTAGTACTCTGTCTGTAGGCCTCATTGCCCTTCATGCTTCAAAATTCAGAGCATCCTGAAAGGACAAAAGGTAAGTAGGACTTCAGCTTGGGGCTCCTTCCAAAAGCTGGTATTTCAGACAGTTCTCCCTCCTACATCATTGCGTGGATGATTCTGAAGAAAGAGCCTAAGCGAAAATAACCACATAATCTACTTGTTTCTCTTCTTAATTACTAGAACATATTCTGTGGTTAGTTGGAGGATAAAGCATGGGTAAGCAGACTCATTCGCATCATTTGGAAGCAGCCAAATAGCTTTCTTCAGAATACAACTGACTAAATGTGTCTGATGTTTGATAGGTGAGGCCCTCATACTATATACACCAGGTAACATCATTTAGACTCAGTTCCATCTCAGAATAGTAATAGCAAAACAATTCATATTTGAGGTTTACAAAGCACCTTCATCAAAAGAAACCTACAAAGTACGTAGTAAAGGCATGATGATCTTCATTTTACTGATGAGAAAACAAGTTTGGATTGGTTAAATGACTTGTACATGATTACATAGCAAGCCTAGACTTGCTAATTCATTCATTCAGTATTCATTTATTAAACTCCGACTACATACTCAGAACACTGTGCTAGTAGGCTCTGGAAATAAAAATTTAAAAAAAATCTCTGCTCTGAAAGAAGTTTACATTCAGGGAAGGATGGAAAGGGAGATGTAGTGATAGGTATGCAACAAGGAGATAGAAATCTAACATATGTGTGCATGTGCATATGTATGTACATATATATTATACGAGGTAGATGCATAAATTACTTCGGGAGGAGCCATTAGGCACAGGAAGGGTGAGTATAGTTTTCCTGTAGGAGGTGGGATGAGCTGAGAAGGGAAAGAGTTCAGGCATAGAAAACAGTCAGCACAAAGTTATCTATTAAAGAGATGAGATACATGAGGAGCAGAAAATGGGCCAGTTTGGCCAAATACAGAGGGCATGGAGAAGAGAGATATGAAGTAAATCTAGAAAAGGTAGATAGGAATTGAAGGATTTTATTTTTTCGTTGTTCAGTTTTTTCATTTTACTTTAGTTTTCCATTAACCAGCATTTGTTTTTCTTTCCCTGCCATCATGTCCCAATTCAGGGAAGAAAATGGAGGGGGAAGAGAAGAGAGGAGAGGAGAGAGGAAGGGATAAAAGTGGAGGGGAAGAGAGGAGAGATGTTAAATCTTTTCAATGTTGTTTGTCTTAACAGTGTTGTCATTTTATCAATTATTTCCCTGATTCAACTCACTCCATTCCACATTAGTTCCTATAAGTCATACCAAGTTTCTCTGAAACCACCATGTCTTTCATCATTTCTTAACACATAATAGTATTCCATTATATTCATAAAACACTATTTCTTCAGCCATTTTCCAGTTGATGGTGGTTCCTTATTTTCTAATTCTTTGTCACTACAAAAATAGCTACCATAAATAAATACATTTTTTGTTCTCCTTGGGATGTGGATCTAATAGAGGTATCTATTGGTCAAAACATATGCACAAGTTAGTGATTTATAGTATGGCCAGACCGATTCACACATCTACCAACAAATGCATTAATATTCCTATTTTCCCATAGCCCCTCCAAGATCTATCATTTTCTTTTTGGCCATCTTTGTCAGTCTGATTGTGTGAAGTGGCATTGAAAAGTTTCTTTAATCTGCATTTTTCTTTCAATGATTTGGAGCCCTTTTTCATATGACTGTTGATAAGTATCTCTTTTGAAAAATGACTGTTCATATGTTTTGATCATTTATCATCTGGGGACTTTAAAAGCCAGAGAACGTCATGGTCAGATTTGTTTTATAAGAATTTCAATTTGGCAACAGTATGAGAGATGGATAGGTTGGGAAGGGAAACTAATTAAAGACTATTGCATTAGTCTAGGCAGAAGGTGTGGATGTCCAAGACTAGGGGTATAGCTGTATGAGTGGAGAGAAGTGAATCAATACAAGATATTTTGTTGAGGGAGAATCAACAAAAAGTGAAATTGATTGATATGAGGGTTGAGGAAGATATAAGAGTAAAAGAGAAATCTAAGGTCTACTGACTCTAAGGCTACAGCTCTTTTCTACTGTCTTTTCAATCTTCCCTTTCTCCAAGAAGATAGCATAGTATCTGATACATAGTAAGCATTTAAGAAATGTTTATTTTCTTCTTTTTTTAAAATTTATTTATTTTTCCTTTTTCTTTCTTTAAGAAGTATCCTCTTTATATGAAACTGTTTCCACAGTTCATCCATCAGGAAATTTCTGGATTTTTTTAATTTAACAAATGATTTGTTTATATTTAGAAAGGTAAACTATGCTAATTCTGATGCAGCATTGAGAACAATTCATGACAAATTGACTGTGTTTCCTTTTTCTTTTTTTTTAAGTAAACTGGTAAATTAGAGGAATACTGTAGATGTAATATATGCATATTTCAACAAAGTTCTTGACAATCTTTTGTAATATCCTTATCAAATGTGAGAGGAATACTATCTGAATGATAAGTATCCATCAGTTAAAGGATGATTAAACCAAATATGGTAACTGAATGTGACAGAATAGTATTGTGTCATAAAAAACTGCCAGTATGAAGAATTCAGAGAAACAGGAGGATTCGAAAATGAAATGATGCCAAGTAAAGTAAGAAGAACTGGGAAACACATGCATACAATAACTTAAACAATGAGTATAGAAAGAGTTATAAAATCAAACAAAATGATACAAAATTATAATGAACACATATCCCCAGAGAAGACTTGAAAAATGTACCTCCTCCCCTTTATTGCATATATGGGAGACTATAGGTGTATAATACTTTGTGTACTGTCATATGTGGTAGAGGTGTTGGATGGTTTGATGGACTGCTTTTCTTCTTTAAAAAATCTTTACTAAAAAGGAAGCCTCTCTGAGCAGGACAGGGGAGAAGGGATATGTCCATAAATGAATGTCTTATAAAAAAGCAAATTATTCATTTTAAGGGGAAAATCCACTGTCTTTAGTTGACTACAAGCTTAATTAAATCAATATAGTAGGATATGATTACCCAAAAAGCTACTGTTATCTTTGACTGAATTAGTAAAAATGCAGAGTTTCACAAAACTGGTTAGAGCCTATCTGTATTTCTGTGTTCTGTTTGGTTTGCTACATTTTGAAAGAGATCCCGACAAATTGAGCACATCTAGATGAAGGAAATTAAGATGGTAAAGGGATTCAAAGTTAGTATAAGAATAAGTGAATTGGAGGTTTTCAGTAAAGACTTGATGATCAATGATCCTGGGATCATCTAAAACATCCCTGGCTTCTATCAAGGGACTAGATTAATTGATCTCTAAAATCTTTTCCATCCCTGTGATTCTCTGATAGTGGAAACTAACATCATCAAGGCAGTATTTACATAGGAGGAGGACTTTGCGCTACATCTTAAAATATGGGCCAGTAGAGTTGAGAGGGGGGATATTCAAAGTTTGGGAAGGAAGTAACCTGACAGAAGGCATGGGGATAGACCTAAGCATTGTAGACAGGATGGTTTTTTTTTTTTGGGGGGGGGGAGGCGCATATAGGATGGAGGCAGTAAATAAGCCAAATTGACTAAGGTTGGTGATTTGTGTGGAGACTATTTAGAGGTAATTACTGTAATCTAGGTGTGAAGTGATAAGGGACTAGAAGAAGAGTAACAATGAGAAAGGAAAGAAAAATAAACATGAGAAATTACAATAAATCGCCAGAGGGATCTCTATGCTTCTAGCAAAAGTTATTCAAGAAATGATTTTGCAATTTAGAGTAAATTCAGAAAGTAGAAAGAAAGGGTCCAAAGTCACACTATAGTCTGAAAAGAAGTATAACATTACCAAGCACTTGAATAAATTATGGGATTACTCCATTTTATAGGAAGCCAGTTTGTGTCATTCTATAGTGGTCTCTGATCAGAACTCTAGATAAATTCCAGAACCACCGCATTTTGAAAGAAGAAAGCCGAGGAAGAAATAGGAAACGGGAAACCAAGTATAGTGATCAGAAAGTATCTAAAAATAGTACATGTTGAAACCCTAGCCAAAAGTATCTCTTAGTCAACCATGTTGTCATTAGATACATCACTAGAGTTGTGCCCTTTCCCTATAATGTGATGCAGTTTAACTTAAATGACAACAGAAAGATTCATTGGTCATCTATACCTTACTTGAATGCTGACTATCTTGTAGACTTAGGAAAAGAGAAATGATAAATGAATTTTTGTAAAGGCTAGGATTAATATGAAAATAAAAAGATTATCAGAAGCACAAGAATAAAGTCATTAAAATAAAAGGAACCTGGAGAGATCATAGAGACCAATCCCTGCTACTGAGAAGGCAGGAGGATGCCCAACCATCCTTGACTAATAAAAATCTCCTATCTCTTTAAAGATCACTAAAGGGATTGTAGAATTTTCTAAATAACTCAAATTTCATTATCCAACAGCCTTCATTTTAAGGAAGTTATCCGTGAAATAGTGAAACTCATCTCCCCTGATTTATCTTCACTGGAATCAGAAATTATCCAGTAAAATGTTATAAGCTTCAAAAACTTTTCCTGTTATGAAAAGATCACCAACTCATCCCAACAGACTTAAAAACATGAAGATCTGAATCCTTTCGGCAACATTCGAATTTTCCTATGCATGCAAACTATAGAAAAGATTATTATATTGCAATTCAAATGACAGAGCTTCCGTTGGTCTCTGACACACAACAGACTGCTCCCAAATTATTGGAAGGGAATGTCCTGGCACATTCTCAAACTGCATATCCACAAAGTGAATGAATCACTGAATGCTGACTGAAAAACTTTGGAGAGTCGTGGAAGGTTGGTTGTTAATGTGGTTTTCAAAACTAAAAATAATTTGAGATGGGAAAGGGAAACTATATTCAAAAGAATAATTATTATTCACTTGATACAGTGGAAAAAATGAGGGAAAACATGAAACTGTTTGTTGTATGGATCTGTTTCATTTTTTTAAAGAAAAATACTCTTAAGAATAACTTATAATGCATATATTCTACATTCAAATATGTTGCTTATTTGATGGGGAGGGGAGAGGGGTAGCTGATAGGTTATAGTCTCAACTCTATTAACACAGATTTATTCACAACTCCCAGCAGTCTAAATGGTAATTATAAATGTAACTCCCCATGCATCAAATACCTACCCCTAAGTTTTCAAAGTATGTGTGTGGTGGGGAAACAAAGAACCATACTTAGCTGTGTGTTAGTGAAGGAACAGAAATATAATATAAAATGTAGGCAAGTCTAACAGAATCAGCTTTCTAATTTTTTTACATTTAATACTGTTTTCCCTTGGATCTCTTATTGACAGGATGAAGCCTTGTTCTCCATGTACCACTGCTTAAATACCAAATCTATTCACAGAAAGCTCCTGGCATTTTTTTATCTTTAAAATTCTAGTGTGTTTCCAGTACTGTTTTTATACTTATCTGCAATAAAAGGGAAAAAAAAGGTGATTCTACAGAGTGTTTGGGATTTGGTTAAATCAGATTTACAGCCTGGTTTCTTAACTGAATTCCCAAGTACAGTGTAATAGGAAAAAGAAAAGCTCTTTTGGGTCCCTTTGGATTCTCTTGTCAGGGTGTTGAAAATTTTGTTTTCTTTACTATTTTCCATTTCATGAGAGAAATAGTCTCAAAAAGAGGATTTATAATGCAATTTTGTTAGATATAGTCCATTAAATATGTAGGCCTAGCTTCTCCACCTATGTACATTGTTCTCTAAAGGCATTCTCCCTTTTGTCATTAAAGACACAGAGAGAAGACTGTTCTGTGCTCTTAATCAAAATAATAATTTTAAAAATTGGAAAGGCAAATTTTTCCCATTTTAAGACAAGCATATTTGAAAAGCATCCTATATCTCATGACATTGAATAACCAGTAGTGTTCTGTCTTCTGGACATTTGTAACCCAAACTCTGTGTGTGTTTCCGTGTGAGTGTGTGTGTGTGTGTGTTGTGTAGTCTCCCTCTACTTTAATGTGAGCAATTTGACAGCAGAGCTGTCTTACTTTTCTATTTATGTCCCTGGTGCTTTGTACATGGTAAGCATTTAATAAATGCTTGCTTAAAAATCATTTATTCATTGTGCAGTCTCCCTCACTAGATTGTAAAGAGCTCGAGAACAAGTATCATATCTTCTTAATCTGCATCTCCCCTAGTGTCTAAGTACAATTGCTCACACGTAAGAGATGCTCAGTAAATGCTGATGGAATTGAATTGTTGTGAGAATGACTGTTTCTGTAAATGATGGTGAAAAGAGGATGTCTTTGAAGTCTCTTATCAGCTCTTTGGGTCAAGTCCAACGCATCCAAATCACCTATAACCCAGAGAGCGGCAAACAGCCACTCTCCTAGGGAATAGGACGACTTGTCTTGGGCAAAAACACTGGATTTCATTTATTTTGCCATCTGTAGACCTCCTAGGGGATGGCAGGCTGTTGTTACCGTTGCTGTGCTTATTGTTATTTTTAACTTATGGGATGACAAATGTTCAAGGGCTATATTTGCTTGAATGACTGCTGTAACTGCCATGGGGGTTGAGGGATTCAAGTTAACAAGGGTTTGTTCCAAGACACAATGTGCAATTATTTTCACCAGCCCACCACCACAGTGATCTCATCTATATTTACCTACCCCATCCAGAGGTACTACTGTCCCTACATACAATCAGAGATATCATAAATATGCAGTTCTCACTACACAGTAGGTACATCACGAAAGGCTTTTGATTGCTTTCTTTTCCTCAGAGATACAGGCATCGATGAAAGCCAACCAAACATGAAGAAAAAGGAGAAAAATGTATTTTGTTTATATCAGACCAACTCTTTCAAGTCAAGGCTCAGCTCAAATCTTCTTATAACCTTTCTTATGAGTCCCTTGTCAAGGATGTTGCCCGACCATTGATTGAAATGGTCCTTGATAATGCTGGCTGAAAACAAATTCCAATATTCTGGGATAAGGAATCATGGGCTTGTAGGGAGAAAACTCTGCTTCACAAATTCCAAGAGGAAGATTAGTTTTTAATGTTAAAAATCAGTATTTGACAAGAAATCATTTCCAGCTGGAAAATGCAAATTTTAAAAAGTAAGTAAAATCACTGGTAAATGAGAGTTTGGATTGTCTTGAATATTGGAACAAATGTTTGCCATTAGCAAATGGCTTAAAAATCTCAGTTCTGGTCAACATAAAAAGCATTTTGAGAGAAAATAAATCTAATGTAATGCTCTTTGACATCACACATTGTACATATTCTACCTATTACAGAAGAAAATCCTTTCATACTAAGTCTTACTTATTCTTGAATCCAAGTTTCTTTCATGGTGAAAAAGAATCCACAGAAGAGAAATTGAGCTTTAGCATATCCTGTAGCTCATTAATTTATAAAACCACACCAGTGAAATAAGGTGTTTTAAAAAAATAATTTATGTCGATTGCTTTAGGAAAGAAAAAAAATTTCAAGAATGTGATCTAAAAGAAGTAAAGAGTCTTTTTGGATGAAAATCGATTCACTTATTCATGGAAATTTTTGCTATGAGTAAATACATATCTATGTTTGTCATGTAGCATTTCTTTTCAAGTTTTTTTTTTTTTAATCTCTGGACTTGTACAGTCGGAGAAAGTATCAATAACCATAACATTTCACAGCCCCCTTTTAGGACCATGGCCTTAACATTTTGTAGGGAAATAAAGCTTTGGTTAACCTTGGCTCTAGCAGACCTCATTAAAATAACAGCCTGTCAGTTTCAAGTTTAAAATAACAGGGTTGTCAGTTTTATATGCAGTGGAACAATCTAAAATTTTATTCTTGGTGAAACATTTTGCACGGGAGTGAGGGCAATCATAGAAAGATTGGTCAATGCTGCCATCTGGAGGCCAATGCTAAGTCATATCACCTGAAACACACCAAAGAAGTCTATCCACTCCAACCATGGCTACCAGGTGTTTAAGGAAAAGCATCACACCCCTCATGGTTTCCCGGAGCCTTTGTGGGGAAAAGATTCACTAAAAGGTTGGATGGTGCAGAGCAGAGTTGTGGTTAGATTCATTTGTATCTAAAGAGTCCTTGACACTTCTTTGTCAGGTTTCATTGTTTTTAAAAGGCATGCACACATCCAGAGTCCGTAAGATAGGTGCAATTTATAAATCTCCAAAGTACTGTAAATCAATAAGCAAACTGCCAGCTATTCTGCACTCTGTAATCTCTGGGTAAATGACTTGGTCCATTTTCTTTTACAAAGTGTAGAAAAATATCATGGTAAAAACAAACTGTAGTGAACTGGGAGGGGGGGGTGTGGAGGTAGTATTTAACCTTTAGTATAGACAACACAACTTGAGATGCCATAAAGCAGGTTGTAGTTGGCCCGGTTTTGTTTTGCTTTTTAACTGGAGCAGTGACTGTCTTCCATATGACTGACCTTCGGGGATATCTTGCATTTGACCTGACACCTATTCTTTCAAGTTTCATTATGACAAAAGGGTCAAAGATGAACCATCTTCTGACTTATTTTAGACTCTTCCCAGAATTCTAAAAGTCAGTCTAAAAGGACTACATGACTCAATGAGTCCATCACTCATTCAGAAAAGCATTATTAGAAAAGAATCAGCATTGAGATGTAGTTCAAAGAGTACTGGAACTGACTTTGAATTCCAAGTCTTCAATTTTGCATCTTGGAGAACTTGGACAAGTTACTTATCTTCTTTAGGACTCAGTTTCCACAACGGTAAAATGAAGGAGTAGGGCAAGGTGTCCTCTAGAACTTTATCTATATACAAAGGAGGTAATGTGATGTAAAGGAAAGCATGTTAAATTTGGAATTACGGGATCTGGGTTTAAATCTCAGTTCTACCACTTAGTATCTTTATTTTAGACAAATCATTTCTCTAGACCTCAGTTTCCTCAGCTATAAAATGAAGGATTAAGTGACCTCTAAGATTCCTTCCAGCTCTAAATCCTGTGTTCTCATAATGATCTTATGATTACCACTGAACTCCATGAGACAGGATGACTCCCCTAAGCTGGGTAAGTCTGGCCTGACTGCCCCGATCTCTTTTCTACCACTTCTAAAAATATTTTTATTGCCCTGTCCTCACTAAAGGCAAATGGCTTAACACCCCTGCCTCTTATAATGGCTCCATTGCTTGTGGGAACCATTTTGATTCTCAAACACATAGCTTTAAAGAACTTCCCACTAGTATGTCAGTTGGACCCAGTAGTATGGTAAAGTAGGAGGAGTAGATGAATCTCCCTCATTGGTGCCCCCCATGAGGTAAATTAAGCTCTTCAAGGTAACCAGATGGTCTCCCTGGAAAAGGTAATTTACCTCATAAGGGTAAGAACTTTCTATCTGAGAAAGAGTGTATTTTATTTTCTCTAAGCCATCTGTCCCTGTGGTGATGTTGGTACTTCTTACGAATATTCACCTCAGAGTGCCTTAACAACATATTAACTTACTAATTCTTACTAAACCCCTGAGAAGATGCTGTTTAATTAAAAAAAACCCATTATCCCAGTTTTACAAGTAGAGAAACTGAGTTGCAGAGAGGTCAGTTCAATTTCCCAAAGTCCCAATAGGCAGTGGCAGAAGTAAGCCTAACATGAGTATTCTAAAGCTCACTCCCACAGATAGGAATAGCCCACTCCACAAGCATCTGTTTCATTTCAAAGGCATTTATAATCTGCATGGGAACATTTACCATAAGAGGTCAATTTTTTTCTGAAATTATGCAAAATTTTAAATTACACTTTTTCTTAGTCTATGACATTACTCCTTAGACTGCCCTCATCTTTTTTCATAGTTCATAAGCCATGTGTTTAAAGAGCTAGAAATTGAATGCATGTTCATTCATTTTTTAAAAAAATCCTTCAATAGAAGTTCCTGCGATTTAGGTTTTCTAGTTTGATACTTTACAGTGTCCTCAGTTTTTCCCAGGGCTGCATCACTGACAATTAAAATTTAACCAATAGCCAGTTAAACTCACAAAAGAAAAGAATATTATATTTTGCAATAAATATAATCTGATAGACACACATAATATCACTTGTTATGCACAATACACACTGCAAAGAATAAATCAAATCATATGTGTCTAAGAGAGATTCATTTATTCTTTGTTGCCTGTTACATAAAAGATTTAGGGCAACCTATCTCTGTCCTAAATGGCTTCAGAATTTGGATAAATTTGATCTCTAATTACTGAATGTCTTTTCAAACCATATCTGATAATTTTCGTGTGTGTGTGTGTGTGTGTGTGTGTGTTCCTGTGGGTACTTCAGAAGTTGTAAAGGATGTTGTTTCCAGTATTTTACTTAGAAAGACTAATTCATCCCAGTCACACCTCTCTCTGGGATTACAAAACGGCCCTGACCATTCTTTTAAATTTGAACCATAAGATGTCTATAGTGACTGTAGAGCAGATCAGATTATATCAGTAGAGCAGCGTTGTCTAGGGACAGAGAGTAGAGAGCAGAGTTCATTTTTCCAGCTAATCTATTTTCATCTTCTTATACTTAAAGGTAAAGCCCCTGAACACTGGTATTAAAATGTCCATGAATATCTAAAATATTCAAGACTTCATTTATAACATAAAGCTCTACCCTAGTATTTCATTCTTTTGTTTTTTAGTTAACAGTATACTTGTGATGTCCTAGGTTTCATTCCCCACAGATGAAATTTCAATATATTAGGCATAACTTCAGGTGTTTAAGTGCTTGGCAAAACCCCTGCATTGTGTCTGCCAATCACAGATACAAACAGAGAAGATGTATGGACTTTCTGATTTCTGTCAAAGTTTCTGTAGACGGATTATTCTTTTCAGAGTGGTGGATAAAGATTTGGAATGTTATTCCAATGATGTGAGAATGTGGAAGAGCAAGCTTTTTGACACTGGCAAAATTGAGCTATTAACTTTATAAGCTACCTCAGGCATTTTTGAGCACTTGGGGGTCCAGGTTAGAGATGATACTGCAAGGTTACTCCCATGGTGTGCTATTAGCTATAGCTAGAAGTTGTTGAGAAGAGAGAGAAAACTTCTCTCCCGATACACAGTAATTCTGAAAGAACTTGTATGACAAAAATACTTTAAGCCTTTAAAGCAGTTTAGAAATGTGAGTGATGAGGATGAAGATGGGTTTGTAATTGAGGTCCTTTTATAAAAATATCTGAACTATTTCAACATACCTTATTAAAAGATCAGAACGAAATTCCCTCTTTTCCTTGAAGCAGCTTCTAGGTTTTTCCTATTAATCATTACAGAGGTGGCATATGTCGTGACCTAATTTAGAACCAGTATTTGCAAACTAGAATGACAATTCACAGCATGCAAGACATTAAGGTTGCTGCTTCCTACTTCTGTGTGTTTAGTGTTATTCCCTAGGTAGATTACTCTCCCCCTGTGACTGCTACTGTCTCCCTCTTCTTCTTAAAGATTCAGATGAAATTAACCTTCTCCAGGAAGCCCTTCCTCATTAACACCAGTTATATCTTTTTTAATTTTAACTTTTTTCAATTAATGAACATTCATTTTCTCCCCATACCACCATTAAAAAAAGAAAAAGAAAACCCTTATCACAAACATGCTTAATCTATCACTACAAATTCCCATTTTCTCCTTGGACCAAAATGCATACTTCATTCTATATCTTGAATTCATCACCTCTCTGTCCAGAGGCGGGAAGCATGGCCCCTAGAACCATGGTTTATCATTGCATTAAGTTCAAAAATCGTGCAGTAATGTTTGTCTTAACAATGATGGGACACGGGTAGAACCAGGACAACTTTTTATATTTTTTGTTGCTGATCAATCGTTTCAGTCATGTCCAACATTTCATGACCCCATCTGGGATTTTCTTGGAGAAGGTACTTGAATGTTTGCCATTTCCTGCTCCAGCTCATTTTACAGATGAGGAAATTGAGGCAAGCAGGGCTAAATGACTTGCCCAAGGTGACACAGCTATTAAGTATCTGAGGCCAGATTTGAAGTCAAGTATTTCTGACTCCAAGCCCAATGCTTTATCCACTGTGCCACAGGACATGGGTTCAAATTCAACCTCTGACACCACCTGCAGAACCTTGGTCAAGGTACTTAACTTTGCTGAGTCGTTTCCTTCAATTGCAAGATGAGGATGTTGGACCAGGTGACCTCTGAGGTCCTTTCCAGATTTAAATCTACAGTCCTATGAGCTTTAAAAATAGAGATAATCGTCCAAGGGATTTTTCTGGTAGACTTACTCCTTCATAGCTAAGCAAGGACCTAAAAAATTCCCAATGGACTTTTGAGGCAAAACGTCTTCCACATCCAGAGAAAGAACTATGGAATTGGATCACAGAAAGAAGCAGACTATTTTCTTTTGTATTATGCTTTGCTTTGTTTTGTTTTATGGTTTCTCCAATTCATTTTAATTCTTCTATTCAACATGACCAAGGTGAAAATGTATTTAATAGAAATGTACTGTAGAACCTATATAAGATAGCATGCCATCTCAAGGGAGGGAATGGGGAGGGAAGGAAAAAGAGGAGGAGGGAGTGGAAAAAATCTAAGATATGTGGAAGTGATTGCAGAACACTGAAAACAAATAAAATAATTAAAAAATAAAATGGAGATAATCATCAGTCGATAAACTTTTAATAAGTGCCCACTATGTGCTTGGCATTACTGTGTGTACTATGTAAATTAATTTTGGCTGTTCTGTTGCCTTGTCTGCCTTATACATTCACTCACACTAACTGGACCTCCAGTTTTTTGAGGACAAGGACTGTCTCTTCTTGATGTTTTGGTTTGGGTTTTACTAAAACAATCACCTTAGTAATATGAGTGCCTAATAATTTTTTTCCACTCACTAGCTGGTGGTAACTTTCCAAATATGGTGGAAATATTTGACTATTAAGTTAAAGAAAAACAAACACCTAAGTATTTCATGTGATTTGGCAGCCAAAAAAAAAGTCAAATGTGATTTTAGACTGCATTAAGAAACGCAAAACTTTAAGAAATAAGGATAGGGTGCTCCTGGGAGAATCCTGATCAGACCACATCTGACTAGTCATGTTAAATTCTGGGTACCACCACTTAAGGATTCAGATAAGCTGGAGAGAACACATGGGAGCAGAAATAGCAAAGTTCTTTGAGTCTATAATATATTATTTGAAGGAACTGGGGATATTTAGTTTGGAGAAGGCCTAGGAGAGAGATGAGAATTATTTTCTAGAATTTGAAAAGATATCATATAGAAGAGGAAGTAGGTTGTTCTGTTTGGCCCCCAAGGCTAGAGTTAAGAGCAATAGGTAAAAGTGTCAAAAAAGGAAATTTAGATGATGTCAACAAAATTTTCCTTGTAATAGAACTATCCCAAAGTGGAGTGAATTGTCTCAACTTCCTCCCCAGTGGAAGTCCTCAGAGTCTGGTTGATTTTTTTGCTGCGTATGTTCTGGAGGGGATTATTTTCAGAATTGGGACAGCATTTGAGTTCATCTTGATAGACAGACAGGCAGGCAGAAGTGAAAGAGGAGACTATCCCAGGAAAAGGGGACAGCATGATCAAATACATAGTTGAGGACAGAGAATAGTCCAGTTTAGCTGGAACTGATGCCTGTGGAGAGGAATGATATGAGATAGGACTGGGAAAATGTAGCTAGTATCATACCTATGGCAGGGAAACTAGATTGCTGGGCCTGAAGTTAGGAAGACTTAACTTCCTGAGTTCAAATCTGGCCCTCACTTACTAGCTGTGTGACTGGGCAAATCATTTCCTTTCCTCAGTTCCTCATCTGTAAAATAAGCTGGTGAAGTAAACAGTAAGCCACTCCAGTATCCTTGCCAAGAAAATATTAAATGAGGTCACCAAGAGTTGGACATGACTGAAACAAGTGAACAGCAACATTGAAAGATTTGACAACTAAGCTAAGAAATTTGAACTTTATTTGGTAGGTATTAGGGAGCTTCCAAAGGGTTTTAGAATAGTATATTGCATAAATAAACATTGTTACTCTAGCAACTATATGAAAGATGAACTTGGAGACAGGGAAAGGAGGGACATTAAAAGACACTAAGACTGGTTAGCTTTTTACAAAGTCTTGGTGGGTAACAACAGAGTCCAGTACTAAGGGAGTAGCAGTAGGACTACATAGGAAGAAAAAGATCCACAAAAGACTGAGGAGAGAGGAACAGTAATATTTTTTAGTTGATTGAATATGGAAAACCACAAGGTATAATAGAAAGATCATTGACCTTGGAGTCAGCAGAGATGTGTTAAAGTCTTTCCACTGACGTCTCATAGTTAGTTACATGATGACTATGGACAAATCTCTTAGTATCTCATTTTCCTCATACATAAAATACCTGGAGTATTTTGCATTACAAAGTTGTGAGGATAAGTAATGCATTGCTATGCCAAGTCCTTTATATATGTCGGTTCTCCTAATTATGACTGGCATAAGAGAGAAATGAAAAACCAATCAAACACCAAGATTTTTAGCTTCACCAATCTAGGTTTTGAAAGGTAATGCCTCTGATAGAAATAACGGAGTAAAAAAGAACCAAGGAACATGGAGAAGGGAAGCTAGGAGAACGTGGCAGCTGCTTCAAGTTTATGAGAAGCAGATTTGGGGGGAAGATTGTAAGCTCAGTTCTGGATATATTGAGCTCGAGATGCTGCTTGGATATCTGGTTAGAGGTGTCTAGTAGACAGAAGATGATGTGAACGGATGATGGTATGAGTCAAGGATTTCAGAGAGAAATCAGGAAGGGGAACGTACAGATTTGGAAGGCATTTGCAGAGGCAAATTCATATGTGCGATTGCTATTGGATGCCATATAGAGTAATGGTACTAATTGCTAGGTTTTATATCAGTTTTAAGGGTTACAGAGGATTTTACATGGGCTATGTTTGACCCTCACAACACACTTGTAAGGTAGGTGCTATTATTAGCCCCATTTTACAGAGGAGAAAAATGAAAGTGGGAGAGGTACCTAAAGTAACCGCTGTTAATGGTCAGAAGCAGATTCAGACCCAAGTTTTCTTGCCTCCAAATCCAGTGCTGTATCTACTGTATCACAATAAAGTTGCCAAAAGACAGAGTGTAGGGAGAGAGGAAGAAGGAGCTGAGTATAAAACCTTGGCAGACAATTATATTAAAGGAGGAGAAAGAGGAAGATGGTCTAGAAAAGAGAAAAATCAAGAGAGTGTAATGTCTTAGAAACCAAGTCAGGAGAGTGTAGCAGGAAGAAATAATTAAGAAATGCTGAGAACCACAGAAGTCTTCCCAAAAAGACCTTAAAATATACTGAATGGTAGGTCATTAGTATGAGGGGAATTTTCCAGGTAAAAAAATATCTGGAGTTACAATGAGTAACTCCCAGACTCCCAGGACTTGGGGTCAACAAGCCAAGTTCCTACCTTCATTTGCCTTTGACACATTCCCTTGGTACAGGTGTAACAGGGAGGAAATAAAATATTTAAGGCAAATAATACAGATATGTTTGGACACATCTGCCTAACTTAGGCCTGGACAGAGGTTCTTTCACAACTAATGCATATTGGGGATCTTATCTCCCTGCTTGATTATTAATTCCCTGAAAACAGGAACCAGATAATTGATCTTTACATCTTTCTTAGTGCCTAATAACCTTAATAATTAACGTTTATATCGCACCTACCATGGGCCAGGAATTGTGCTAAACACTTTGCAATGTTATCTCATTTAATCCTGACAATAGTTTTGAGATGTGGGTGTAATTATTACCCCTATTTTACAAATGATGAAACTACCTAGGACCCAAAAGTACTCACCAAGTGTTTGCTGAATGAATATATCAGTTAATACCATGAAAACATAACAAATAACATTTCAGACCATCATGTGCAATTCTATGGAAGATTTTGTGATAGAACCTGATATTCCTCTGTGATATCTATTCCTGAATGTTAGAGATATGAAAATCCCTTATGAACCCATCATTCATATACTTACCTACCTGCATGACCCTGGACATGTCATTTAACCTCTCTTGGCTTTGGTTTCCTCATTTGTAAAAAGAGAATGCTGCAGTAGATGGATTCTAAGGTCCCTTCCAGTTATAGATCTGTGATCCCATGATCCTGTTGTCTAAATGCAGCTTGAATTTGCTCAGATTCTCAACTGCTTGAAGTAAATAATTCTATAAATATAGCAACTCCAAAGTAGTATTGTTCTAGGATTAGACAACAAGCATTCATTACATGCTGTGCAAGCCCAGAAGATACAAACACAAAAGTGAGGTAATCCCTGCCCTCAGGGAGATTATACTTTAGGGGGAGAGAGTGGGAATACAACAGCTTCACAGATAAATAAATAAAGGATATATACAAATAAACATGAAGTGATTGAGGAAGGGGAGTCAGGAAAGGCTTCTTGGAGGTGGTCAGGATTAGGAGACTCTTTATCTTCTTACTCTCAATATAAATCTTCTGGTAATACAATGGACCTTTTAATACAATTACCAACCTAGAATCAGATAATAAAATTTTATTGAGTATTCTCAGTGCAATATTCACAGGGTCATAGATTTAGAATTCAAAAAGATCTTAGAAATGATCTAGTTCAGCCCTTTCACTTTTTTGAAATAATATTTTCTTTTTTCTCCCAATTACATGTTAAAAGAATTTTTTAACATTTGTCTTGTTTTTTTTTTTAAGTTTTGAGTTACAGATTCTCTCCCTTCTCCCCTCCCTGAGAAGGTAAGCAATGTGATACAGGTTGTACATGTGCAGGAAACTGAAGTCTAAAGAGAGGAGATGTTTGCCCAAGGTTATACTAGTAAGCAATACTGTTGGAACTTGAAAGCAAATCCTGTGACCTTTGAACTTCACCATGCTGCCTTAATGAGTACCAAACTGAAGGATGGATCCAAGGTTTTTTTACTCTTCTGCCAAAAGCTAACCCAAACAGTATAAGAGATCTGTTTCTCATGGCCCCTCCTTTGAGGAGCATCGTCTTGCTGTAAAAGAACTCTTTCTAAGTCATGCCCTTAATGGAATCATCTTGTCTGGAAACTGAAATGACTTTCCATTTGAAACTTTTCCATTCCATTTTTCCCTCCCTGGAGAAAGTTAAGAATGAATGATGAATTTCTTGTTTTTCCTATAAAACACATATGTGCTTTTCCTCTGGGAGTAATGCTAACCATCCCTACGTAACAATAGACAAATGCAGTCAGGCAGAAATAGATCATCTATGCTAAATAGACTGACTCTCTATGAACTAGTGTCCTGATGATGTACATTGCTACTCTAGAATGTGGGGATAATTTCACCTTTAGCCTGGCTCAGGTCCCTTGTACAGTGTTGTGAGTATTATGTGTGTTAAAAGCATCATTTTGAAACTGGCGATGTTTCCTAGAACCCTGAGACTCTCTCCCAAGTCACAATGAGGAATTCCTTAAAAGAAAATATAATTCTGCTAAACATATCAATTTTGTTCTTCTATCAGGTCCAGACCCCTTTAGAACTCTGCATAATATGGTAAAATAAAACTGAGGCCTTAGATTTCAGAAAATCTAATGTAAAGAAAGTGTTCAATGAGCTTTTTGAGAGGCCTGAATTTGAGTCCAGATTGAGCATCAACCTAGTATAGGGACTGGACATGTTCCTTTGTCTTCAGTGTAAAAGGCTTAGCCCTTAATAGGCAAGCTTTTCCCCCAGCTGTCTCCCATGTTTGTACTACACTCTCCCTTCCCCTCTACATCCTAAAGTCTCTGGCTTTCTTCACGTATATATTTTGTTTACCCATGTGGATGTGTTGATACCCTGATAAAATTAAAAAAAATTTTGAGGGCAGTGGATTTTAATTGCCTTATGTTGATTTGTAACTTCTTCTCTATGTTGCCCCCAGTAGAACACTAAGTTTTTTGAGCACAGGGATTATTTAATTTTTCTCTTTACAATGCCCACACCTAAGACATTACCTGCAACATAGCAGATGCCAAAATAAATATTGATTGATTGATTCAGAAAAACAGCAGCACTCATATATTGTTCAACTTTGAGTGTTCTACTCCTGACAATCTGAAACAAATTTTTAAAATGCAAAATAGACACATTAATAATCTTTGATTTGATTTTTCCAAGCTTGGGAAGCCTTGGTTACTGATGGAATTCAGAGAATTGAATTGAATTGAATAAATTGATGCTACATGAGTACAGAGCTTTCAGAATTAGAGGGGGATTAGCATCTCAGGAGCCAGATCCTAGTAATCTCAAAGCATGAAGAATATTTAACAAAATGAAAGTTAACCATAACTCAATTAAATATAGCAAAAGAATCCATAAGGAAGATTTAAGATCTTTATTTCTATAAACAGATTTCTTTCCAAAACTAACAAAGACCTACCACTTCATAAAATATTCACATTGTTTCTTTTTCAATATATTATTTACTGTAAAGCTCATAAAATATTTAGAATCATTTTTCTAAAGATGCTGTATATATATGCATATACATAAATATACGTATATATAATTTACATTTCATTCCATTATTTTTCAGACAGGTATAATAGCCTTGTTTTAGGTCTTAAGAAATCATAAGCAAACAGGCCATCAGACCTAGGGCTCCAGAACATACATGTTCAAGAGAGTGTGCATTATGGTTCAGGAAATGGTTCAGGTTGTTCTTAGATCTGAATGTGACCACCTAGTAATGGCAGGACAGGGAAAGACATGAAAGTGACAATGCAGAGGAAGTGAGGATCTAGATAGGCTTTGGATCACAGATAAGCCGATGTGAAAACATGAGCTGAATGTTTTAGAGAAAACATTCCAACACGAGCTATCAAAGAATCCCCCTTCTTTACTTGGCAATAACCAAGTAAAGTCTGGAAATCAGAATCCAAAAGCACACCCTTTGGGAAAACAAAGGAAAGCTGCTAGACAATATGCTTCTATTTTCAAATGGTCACACTATGATTTGTTGGTGGCATTTTTCTTACTGTTTCTGGGTTATCCAAAGGACCCAGTATCTTAAATGGATGAATAGACAAGCATTAAGAGTTTACTATGTGCCAAGCATTGTGCTAAGTTCTGGGTATAGAAAGACAAAAATAAAGACAATCCTTTCCTTCAAGGTACTTATATTCTAATAGGGGGAGAAAATACACATAGGAGAAATAGTCAGGAAGGGGTATTTCAATTTGGAAAATTATAGGGATATTGTGGAACCACAGGGGAATATATTTGACACCATCTTTCCAGTAGCATTGGCAATTTTGATTTGATTAACCTTCCAGAAATATCCATAAAAACTGGCTATTGATGTAATATGACCTTAATACTATATTATATATGCATGTGTATATACATTACCTATACATATATGTTTATATACATACACACATATATAAGATGTCCCCAAAGTCTTAGTGCAGTTATAAGCTTTAGTAACTTAAAATTGCAGTAAACCTTCGGGACACTATACACACACTTACAACATACACACACACTACATATGCATATACACATACATATACATATATACACATATATAGTTATGGTGTATATGTATATGTATGTATGTATGTATGTGTATATACACACATGTGTGTGTCAGATTTGCAAAGTATTTTGCTTATAATGAACCTATGAGGTAGGTAGTACAAGTGGTATTATCCCTATCTTACATATAAGGAAAGGATAAATGATTTGCTTAATAGTAGACCTGGGACCTACAGGCAGATCTTTTGGCTCCAAAGTTCAATGGTCCCATCACATAGCATGTTACTTGAGCATATAGGGAAACAGAATCCTAACGAGAATGTTAGGGATGTTATACCAAAACACTGGTCCCTGAACTCTTTTTTTTTTCAGAATGTAGTCTAATCCTGAAGTGATTGATTACACCCATGCTCCCTTCTTCTCCAAAAGAGAGACAGAAGGCATCATACAACAGAGAACCCAAAATTATGAGATTATTGTCTTTGATAGGGAAACAAATTTTCTAAAGAGATAACCAGCTAGTTTAGTGACTCATCTGTACATTCATTCATAAGTAGTATTAATTGGGTGCCATTAAATGTAAGGCAAATACTTGGAAGGATACAGAGTTGGGAAAAACACAAAACACAATCACATCCCCCAAAATGTTTACAAGTTAACTGACAAAATAAAACACAGAAACAAATATCTGTGATCCAAAGCAGTAGAGATTAATTGCCATAGAAGAGCCATAAACTAAGTGCAGAGGTGGAAAGATGGGTAGTATCAGGTTTAAATCGGCGAAGAAGGGAGGAAAGGTATTCCTGCCAAGGGGAACACTATTAGCAGTGAATGGAAGAAAGAAAATACAATTTGGGTTTAGGGAATAACATTTCTCTCCAAACTGTTTCAAATGTTCCATTGACATAATGGAGTCTGACAAAATTAATAATGATGATGATTTATGTGCACTTTATGATTTACAAAACAATTTATACATATTATCTCACTTGATCCTCTCAATAACCATGTGATGTAGGTACTCTTGCTATCCCCCTTTTTGTGACAAGGAATCTGAGGTTCACAGAAGTTAAATGCCTTACTTCTGGTCTTATTAAGTGTCCAAGATTAACATTCTATCCATTATACTATCAAGCTAAAGAGAAGCATTTGAATCAGATTGTAGAGAACATTAAATGACATTCTAAAGATTTTGGACTTGATATGGTAGTAGATACTATATTTCATAACATTTTCCATATCACAGAGCTCAGTATCTATAACATTGGAAAGATCCAATATACAATAATCTTCCATTTTTCCAATCCTAGGGAAATGTTCCATCGAAGAAAATTTTCTCAATAACTACCATTTAAAGCATAATATGCTGAACACATTTTACCCATCTCACAGTGACTCCATGTATTTATTCAGTAAATCATAGAACAAAGCATTCTTAAACATCTATTACGTGTGAGACACCATGCTAGGTACTGCCACCATTTATTTTACTATTTTGCTGTAAAGTGATGTGCTCAAACACTACAGAGACATGTAGGACTGTTTATCCATGTGCTAAATGTTGCCAAACTTCTATGTTTTATAGTTCTTCCCTCCATGTTTTCCAGTTCTTCTCTCTCCTCCCTCTGTGTCAGCTGTCACATCTTGCTACTGTCATATCTCTTTTTCTAAATTGCTCCATGATTCTAAGTCAGCTGGCCTAAGGATGAATTCACTGACTTCAACAAAGTAAAGTATGTGGACTTTTTGAAAGGGATTTTGCTTAAGCTAAGGCTTTTTTTTCCTTGTTATTATTTTTGAGCCTCTTTTATATAAATTGTTTAGAATTCCACATTTGTGAGCTCTGGACAAATCAGGTATTACCTTTTGTCTGAAGACAAATCCATCACAGAAAATTATTTTTCTCAAGGTTCCACAAGATTTATATTGTTCTCAAAATCTATAAATTATTCATTAACATCATTCCCACAAATGACATCAAGCTGTTTTAATTACTGGAAGTAGCTCCTATGTCATGAAGCAATACCTATTCTGCTTCTACTATCCATTTTGTGATCTGACCATGGTATCAATGAAAATACAATATGACCCTTAGTCCCGTGCAGTCCCCTTCTGTTTTTACAGTGGCAATAGGAGAAAATAAGAAGAAAGTGATAACGATGATACAGTGTTAAAGTCATCTACTAACAGTGTAACTGTTGCTGCTCTCAGTGGATGATCTCTACGTAATGGCCAACATTAGCACATATTTTTTGTGGGTGTTGTGTCATTTCAGTGGTGTCTGACTCTTCGTGACTCCATTTGTGGTTTTCTTATCAAAGGTACTGGGATGCTTTGTCATTTCCTTTTCCAGCTCATTTTACAGATGAGGAAACTGAGGAAAACTTGCCCAGGGTCACACACCTAATAAGTATTTGAGGCTGGATCCGAACTCAGGAAGATGAGTCTTCCAAGCCCAGTGCTCTATCTGTCACACCACCTAGCTTCCCCATGGATACACTACCAGAAGAGTAGAACTTTATCCAAGCTGGTGTTCTTTATAGCAATGAGTGAATAATACCAGAAGACATAAAGAAGCTCCATCAAATATTAGAAAGGATAAGTGGAATAAGATCACTTCACCAGAGAAAGGCAAATAAAGGACCTAAAAAAGAAAGAACCTAAAAGACATTTCTTAAAACAATTGGTCGGGGAAGGAGGAGAAAAAAATCTAAGATATATGGAAGTGATTGGAGAACACCGAAAACAAATAAAATAATTTAATAAAAAAAGAATAAGATAGAGTTAGTAAATTGAAAGAATCATTTTTCACTCTTTAATTTGTTCCTAGAACAACTAATCTTAACCCAAACAAATAAAATCTAGTAACATAAAAAAAAATTGATCATCTTGTTTTCCAGTTTTCATGATAAATAAAAATAATCACACCACTGTGAACGTACCTTGATGATCAACCATGATCCATCATAAAGGATAAAGAAGCCTGAAGAACTTAGACAATAATCTCCACATTAAGTTAGCTTATGCTTTGATTACTTGTGACTTTGGCATGCAAATGAGCACAAGGGAGGACAGCAAAAATGATCTTGAAAAAATGTAGTTCTGGATCAAGGAACAAAAAAGTCCAAAAAATATCCGATAGCTACAAGGACGCATGCGTGCACATGTGTGCACGCACACATATCACTGTGTCTATTTTGTTTTTGTCTACACCTGTGATATCTTCAGGGCAGGGAGTTCTCCTAATGAGGAAACACTCTCTACCCATGTAATTTGGCAACTTATTCTGCAACTTAGAGTTTTTAAAAGTGGCCTAGAGCACTGAGAAATTAAGTAGATGTCAAAAGTGAGATATGAATTGAGGTCAACCTAACTCCAAGATTCTTTCCACAGCTCTTTCTGCTGGGAGAGGAAACAAAAGAGAGGCACAGAGAGAAGACAGAGGAGATGGATAAAGGAGGGGGAAAAAAGATAAAAAACCCAAAAATTTCAAGAAAGAAATTAGGAAAATTGACCAAAAAGCAGTAAGAATGAACCTGTTTCTTAACATGGAAAGTGATGGGCTATAAACATAGCTCTTACTACAACAAGTAAAACAAGACATTGAATTGTAGAAGAAGTGAAACAGTAGAATAGTCAATAGTTCCAATAAAAACACCAGTCTCTGACCTACTCTGAGTCTACCTGTGGGATAGCCTGAAGAGGAGAGAGAAAATAGTTTTGGGAATCAGGCTGAAGTCCACCCATATGAAGGGCCTGGGATAAAGTCACCTGGTTAAGCTGCTACAGCCTCCCTACTAGTTTGCTTTTTCTCAGAAACACAGCTTCCCTTTTAAGCCACTCACACACATCTTGTTCTTAAAGGTATGGATTTTTTTTCAACCCTAGGCTTTCAGGGATATAAGGAAATCTCAAGGGTCCCTTTTTTTATTTTTTAAACTGACTTCCATCTTGTTCAGCCTGATCCTTAAGGTTTTTTTTCTCTTTCTCTCCCCCTTATGCACAATCATCTCAGTTAAACTTGTGGTTGACTAACTTGCAGCCAAATTGCTCTGACAACTCCAACATGGATTTACAAATCCACAATAATATAGAAATGCTTCCCTTTGAGTTTCCTAGTTCTGAAGGAGTGCTTCACTCCTCTTAGTCATCAGAGGGGAAGAAGAAAGTGGCTGCTTTCCCTTTTATCCCACTGTGCCTCTGTTAAAAGGACAGGTAAGGGCAAAGAGTAAAAGAGGGCAAACATGTGAAGAACATCAGGTAGATTTTGTTTTGTTTTCAATATATCACCTTTCGTTTTTTTCCTTGTAAAATCTTTTTAAATTTCTTTTCCATTAACAAGCATTTATTCTCTCTGCTCCCCACACCCCCACTGGGAAAAACTGGAAAACAAAAATAAAACTCTCATAACAAATATATGCATACCAAAGTTGAGAGTTTTATTTTGGGGTTGTTGGTTTTGTTTTGTTTTGTTTTGTTTTTTGGTACCTGTTTTGTTTAGTTTTGTACCTCTTCTGGGTTATGTTCCCCACCCCCCACTGTGAGCCACTAATGACTAGTTTCTCAGTTCTCTTTTACCATTTAATATCAATTAGCATTTACAAAGAGATGTTTACTTTGAAGCTACTGAAGGAGCCAAAATACAAACTTTTCTCCTCAACCACCTCCATCTCTGGGAGGAGGGAGCTCAGACTTAGAGTTTCTACAGAGTCCCACCAAATTCACACCCAAATGAAGCATCAGCGCTGGATGAGATCTAAGCTAGCACTAGCCTGAGTCATTCTTTGCTCCTTGAGGCATTGATTCTGCTCTGGCTATAAAACTTGATGAGTACTCAACTCCCAAACTCTCAGATTCCCAGACTCCTGGAAGACTTACTCTTTTGACCTTTCAAAATTCAGAGATTATAAACTCCAACTTCCTGCACCTAAAACAAAAGAGGAAACACTGGGACAGCTGAAGAACTAAGATCTGTGAATACAAGTCTCATTGGTCAGTCTCAAATAAGAGAAAGCCCCAGGCCTCCGCCCTTACTATGTTCTCTCTCCCCCAATGTCACATAGCAGGAAAAAGTCAGCCAAAGAGAAGTTAAACCAAGAGAAAGAGACCAAGAGAGACTAGTGCCTTTTTAGTGCCCCCTTTCTCAGACCTAACTCTGCAGCCACAGTCAGTTTCAAGACTGTGCCATCATTCAGCATAGACTTAGCAGCCCTAAACCAGTTATATATCTCCATATGCTCCAAAATCTCCATGGTACTCCCATTACATTTTATTGAGACTCTCCTGAGTCCTCAACTTCTTTATGTGGGAAAATACATCAGAAATGCTCAGTGAATGATCATGCGAACCAGTTCCCATTACAAATGTATTTCTCTATCATAGATCTATCTCAAAATTAGATCATAATGAATCTTTGGAAACAACCTTGGAGCAGAAAAAAAAAGAGAAAGAAACAAATTATGCTGAATTTGATTCCAGGACTGTTTTTTCCTTTGGCCTGAATTTTTAATGATTTGAGGGTCACATTTTTGCCATCATATTTTGCACTGAGAGGCAAGCAATAATAGAGGCTTGTTTATGAGTCCATACAATTGATTTTCCTCCTCTTGCTTGGCTTTTTGACAAAAAATAAGGTCGTGAGTGTATAATTAAACTAGAGTTATATATGTTGTTTAGAAAGGAAGAAAATGGAAAAGTATATAACAGGTGTTGAGATTAAGCCATTCCCTAGACACTGAAAACCAAGGTAAAATCTTTCTGATAAACATCTGAGTCAAGGAAATGTTCATCTCTCATTCTTAATCTCTTCCATTTTTTATTGCCATCTGCACTGTCATTACAATCTGGCAATATAGTTTCCCATTGTTTCCATGCAGAAAATAATCATGACTTAGGTAGCACGGAGAAAATAATGTAAAATCCTGGTGTATTATGCTGTGTTATTGTCAAATGAGATAATATCAGTAAAGCATTTAGCACAGTTCCTGGCACAGGAGCATTAGGCTTCTAATAAATGTTTGCTACCTTCCCCTTCCCTTTTTTAAAATGCTATACTTCATATACAAAGATGCTGTTACCCATCTACCATCAGTAGTCAGCTACCATTTATTTTCCCAAGAGCAGGTATAGAGAAGAGATCTGCAGAAATATACCCCCAAACTGTCACCCAATCCCTTTCATGTCCAAGTATTGGGAGGATCACAGAGTTAACTAGTGAGGATAATACAATTAGCTATTATTAATGATATAGTCTTTGCTCTCAGAATAGAGGGAAAAGAGCTGGTTCAATAATGTCACAAACCAATAACCGTGGCCTCATCTCACCATGACCTGCTAATATTTTGCAATCATTGGGATAATATCGATTGATGGTCCTGGATCAACAGGATCAGCAATAGGTTGACTGAAGTCTGATGGATTTGTCTCCCACAGCAGACCCAAGAGAAAATCTTGTAAACTTTAGCAAGGTCACGAATCTTCACTGGTGGGAAGAGGGCACAAATAAATGAAATTACCATGATTAAAGAAGTGACATTGCATTCAGTTTTATTCTTTGGTGCATGGGTAAAAATAAACACAAGAGAAAAAAAAAAAACAAGAGCAAAAAGTTGCATCCTTATTATATGGTACCTTGAAGCAGCATGGATCTAAACTGGCATTATGGGCCCAAAGACAGTAGTTTCTTTTCAAACTCAAGGTGCATATGTCTAGAGTTTGCCTCTTCTGGTTTCCTCTTGGTATTTACATAGGGAATGTCTGCCCCCAGAAAGTAGTCTATGAGGTCACCTTTCCTTTTAGAGATTGAGAGGGGAGCGCCACACAAGGCCATTGGAAATAAGTAAGGCTGTGTTTTGATTAAAATACGGATTCTCACTAGCAATCTCAGACAGCCACAAATCCCTTCTTTAGAAGGACTATATACAGTGTCCAATATTCACCAAAGGGAAGGCTAAAGACTGTAGGGAAGGAGTTCTAATAGAGAAATGATCTCAACAATAGACCTCTCTCACCTAGTTATTGATTGGCTGGGGTTGTAAAGGAAGGGTGTTTATCAATTGTTTGTATGTTATAGGGAAAGGAATGGGGTTTTCACTAAAAATTTTTGCCTAGAGTTGGATCAATCAAAATAACCATAGTGGGAACTAGGTATTTTCCAGCTTGAGGGTGACATCTATTTTCTCCTTTAAAATTAATCCCTGCAATATCATTATGCCTGTACTTTTTCCACACCCTTAAGCAGATGGTATTTGTATAGAATGTGAGAGGATAGAGAGCTGCAATATAAATTGCAGAACAGTTCCCAGTCTCCATTGGGGGAGGGAGTTTCCTCATCAGAATTCCTAGCCCAGTGAAATCACAGGTCTGGCCAAAAAAAAGAAAAGAAAAGAAAAGGTATACATAGGACTTTCTGCTATTGTATCTTGGATGTTTCTTCCAATAAGTACAGCTTACAGACTAAGGAGCATTCCATGTATTTCTTTATTCAAAAACGCCACCAAGAACAGAAGTATCTGTGATCAAATCCTGTCCCTCATACCCATGTGACCTTGGGCCATTCATTTAACCGCAATCCTCAATTTCTTCATGTATAAAATGAAGGGCTTGGGCTAAATAGCTCCTAAGGTAACTTCCAGCTCCAGTTCTATGATCCTACAATCTTTCAAATCAAAGTTAAGAAAGGAGCCCAAAGGGTCATTCATTGTCCTAGAACTACAGATGTGTTAAGAATACAACAATGGCCCTTGATTTCTCAGAGTTCTGTCGTCAACCTCATTGTCCTTCCTCAAAAGTAATTCATAAAGTTCCCTAAAAACCTATCCTATCTTCAGTGAACGGAGAAATGCATCTATTTCCCAAAGGCCATATTAATCTCAGATGTAATGCCTGTAATTAGCAGTAGTTTTCCCTCATATTGTGCATTTCATCTCCTTCCATTGATTTTTCCTGAGTTTCTTACAGACTAAATGTAAAACAAAACCTGCTGTTTCATTAGCAAATGTATTCATCAAGCCAGGGCTTCCCATCATTGATTTTTACTTTTTTCTGCTGGCCAGAAGGGCCTTTTGTTTGGGTGAAAGTTGTCTCTACAGAAGTCTGCTAAACCTCTCCTGTCTAGCCTTCCAAATGGGTCATGAACTTGAATTCAATTTCTTTTCTCATTTTGGTACTAGGAATCCTAAACTGGATTTGTTTCAGTGATCCCAGTGCAAATGTGTGCTGCACCGTTCTATCAACTACTCAGGAGCAAGGGAGGCTGCCAGCAACTGAATTAGTTACCATATTTATTTCTTGCAGAAACAAGTAGACCATTGGAGCTGGCATCTTATCTCAGGACACACTGTCTAGCTGTATTTACCAGACTGCAAGGGAGGTGAATTCTAAGGACTAGATCTGGATGTTTGAGAAAGGTGAATCCCAAAGGAGGAAGGAACTAAAATCAATTTACTTACTTTATAACCATTTAATGCAAAGGATGTTGGAACCTAACAAATACAACAAACAAATTACAGTACCTGAGAACTCTCTGTTAAAAGTGAGAGGAAGACTAAGCATCCTAGGCAAGAGGCCCTTGTCACTATAATTAGACCTGAAAGCACAATGTTTTCTAATAGAACTTGTAAAGGATTGTCACTTGTCATACCCCCAGAGTCTTTTAATGTTCACTTGCTTTGTGCTCCAATGTAGAATCTGAGAAAAGCATTTATGACAAAACCCTTTTCACTGAATCCCCTCTCTCGGTCTCTTGATCAGGTTACAGACATAAAGGAGAAGTTGAAGTTGTCCAAAAAGTTCTGGTCTGCTTTGCCCTACACCATCTGCAAGGATGAGAGAGTGACAGCTGGCACGTCAAATGAAGAGGAATGTTGGAATGGGCACAGCAAATCCAGGTGAGAGCCACTTCACCATTAGCACCAACATGGGAATTTCCCATGCAGCCTTGGAACGCTTACCTGGCACTATTTTTGAGACTTGTTTACAGGGCCATTTCAGAAAAAGTAATTGTGGGTGGAGGAACAAGTTGTCAATCAGTGACAGCTGTTAGCATTGACAGGTTTGATGGGGACCTGGGAGCACTTAGTCTCAAGGTGCCATTCAACTTGGAATCCTTGTTCTGAATGTTAAAATCTCAGGATGAGAATGGGTGATGACAGATGACAGATAACAGACATTCTGAGATCTCAAAGAAGCCCCTTCATGTCCTTTCAATGACTCTTCGATGGGAAAACTATTTTTATTCCTAGTTAAATTTGCATGTCATATTTTTATCCTCAAGTGGAGGAGAAAATGAAAGTTCAACTTTAATTTTTTTCCTCTTTACAAGATAACTGAGTTGTTCATTGGGGGTGTGATGTCAGTGAGCAGGGGACATCGCAGGCGCAGTGCACTGTTCCCTAGGAAGGCCTATCACCTGATAGCAGACTTTGATTCTGATCCACTTTATGCGATTAATGCCACAGACACTAATTGACAAGGGTCTGCTCGGTTCAGCTCTTGAAATGCTTGGATTGTTCTCCGTGGAGCGGAACAACTGATTGGTACAGGAACTTAGAAGCTGGCAAGTAGGGCAAGACTACAAGCGTTGTCTAGGCTGGTCACTTGAGAAGTGGGGCTGCAGGTGGGTTTAGCAGCTGGTAGGTTGGGCTTAGTAGGAGTTGGAGGTGGGTGGGATTTGTCAGCAGGTGGAGAAGTTAGAAAGGGAGCCTGTTCTGAGACTTTGATGGGCTAGCTGCAGGTGTGTGGAACAGATGTGGTCCAAGAGGAGCGAGCAAAGGAGGCCAAGGTTGACTTCAGAAGCAGCTGCAAGACATTAGTTGAGAGGAAGGAGGGATTGGGGGGAGGGGGGACTCGGGTCCTGATGAAGACTTTTTTTCTGGTGTTACTGAGTTGCATTTTCAAGACTTCTGTGTTAATGATCTTGTAAACAATATGAGGAAGAACTCGGTAAAGTGAAAACCAGACAACTGTGGAGACAACTGGGATCTTCTCAGGTTCCCTAAATATTGAAAGCTTCTATACTAAATCTTCATCCTAGCATTGCTGGGAGTCTCCCTAAAACACCCTGTAATTGTTTACCTAACTATCTACCTGTTATCAAGCCGACCTTTGGAGACTGAGGTCAGCAAATCTGAATACATTAACAGCTTCTAAGGTGTCTTTTCTTAAAGATTGTTCAGAAAGAAAGTGCAACTGGGTTTCCAGATGGCTTAATGAATAAAGATGTTAATTTCTCCGGCTGCTACAGTTGCCCATCTGTGTTTACCTAGCAGCCTTTGGTAAACTTAGGGGTGTGTTGTGCACTGTATTCCTGGGTTTTAGAGCATGTGCAAGTTCTTATATAAGGAAAATACCAAAATATTTCAAAAACTATATTGCATCTGATAAGTGCAATCTGATTGCATTTATATATTGCAATCATAAATTGCATCTGATAAACTCAAGAAGAAATTTAAAAAAACAACATGATAGTAGAGATACAGGAAATCTGCTCGATATTTCATTGAATCTAACATGTCCATTTCAGAGACATATGTATTAGAGAATCTTTTATCTGAAGTATGCCTACCAAGGCATATGCTGGAGCCAGCTCGTACCAGCTGATGAGAGCTGATTATTCAATTTTCCATTGATGCATTGTCTCAGAAATCTAAAAACACTACAAATCAGGACATAAGTCACTTTGTGGATTGTTTAGGCTAAGAAGGTGATAGTTAAAATGTTAATGATAAAGATTAAACTTAGAAGTAGGTTGTATGTTTTCAGAGAGCCAGTTGTTAAACATTTACTAGCATACTCCTGCTATATTATATGTACATAATCTATTACTCTAGAAACCTATACAGGTATCTATAAATGTATATGTCTCTATATAAATACCTATGTATGTAACCATAGATGCATAAACCATATAATATACAAGCATACATACACATATAAATTGCATAATTGTGTATTAAATGTAATTATTGGCCGACAAATGATATGATGGGCAGGGTACTGGACTTGTAATCCAGAAGCCCTAAGTTCAAATCGAGCCTCAAACATCTAGCTCACTATGTGATCTAAGAAGCTAAGTCTCTTCTTAGCTTCTGTCAACTCCAGTTTCCTCATCTATAAAGGAGGGATAACAGCAGCAATTATCCCAGAAAGTCATTGTAACAATCAGATGAATTAATGTGTGAAGTGCTTTGTAAACTATGAAGTACTGAATAAATTCTAATTAGGTTATTATAATTGTTACACATTCTATATAGATTGTGTATTCCTATATTCGATATAGGAAGAAATAAGGAACAAATGTAAAGCTTGTGGTGAAACCCAAAAAGAAAAATTAATGGTTTAGGATAGAAGTTGTAAAATGTTAACAAAGCAGTGGCTGTCTCAAAAGGAGAATGGAAAAGGCAGAATTCAAAAACGTAATGATAAAATAAGAATTTTTTTAACAAAGTTAAAAGAGGGCAAAATTGGAAGAAGAGATAAGGTTGCTACTAACAAAGACAAGTGACCTGAAATATAGCTCCCAGAAAAACATGAAGAAGCAATTCATATTTCATGCATCAATAAATCATAAAAGGATATTGCCAGAAAGCATTGAAAACAGGGGCCAACAGAATTCTTAGACTGACACAGAAAAGAACCCTAAATATGTTATCCAGTAAGATTGTCATCAAGCTGCAGAGCTTCCCAGACAAAGAGAAGATATTTTAAATACCCAGAAAGAAACAACTCACATACCAAGGAATTTCCATCTGAATTATCTATCATGAATCATCAATACTATAAAAATTAAAAGAAAGGCTAGGATATGATCAGACAAGAAGTAAATGCACATGACTTGTACCTAGCAATAAAATATCCTACAAAATTATCCTATAGGGAAAAGTGACTTTTTAATAGAATTGATGACTTGTAAGCATTCTTTTAAAGAAAACCAGAGTTGGAAAGAGTTTGTAAAATGAAGATGCAACCTACTAAAGAAACTAAATCCAAACTTCACAGATGAAACCTTTTATAATCCTCTTCATAAAAAGATTTGTTCTGTGAAATTTGGATGCAGTCAGAGGGCTGCACTTGAGGATCTAGAGGGCCACATGTGGCCTTGAGGCAGCAGAACAATAAGATATACATATTAAAATGATCTATTAAATTGCCAGAGATAACAAAGTATGGAGATGGTAAATGTCAAAAGCATATTACCATATGGTGGAGCTATGGATTGGTACAAATAATCTGGAAATCAGGCTATAATTCTATGAGAGAAACTACCAAACTGCTTTCATCTTTCGAACCAGTGATGCCACTACTAAGTGCCAGTAGGAGATGATGCCAAGAGGTTTTGAGATTAAGACCATGAGAGAAGAGAGAGCTTACCCAGGAATATTAATATTGAGTATCTGGGTTGGGTTATATCAGTAGCCAGACAGGGGATGGCTAGAGTACATGTAGGTGGGTGGTATATATCACATTGTGGTATGCCTGAGGGTGCCAACTATTATTAACTCTCACCAATAAGGATCACAAAAGTCCTAGCATGGGAGCTAGAATGCTCCATAGCTGGAGGGAGGTGCAAGGTAGCAAAACATAAAGATGGTCAGACAGCATCCTTGCGAGTCTGGGGGTACCGAGATATGGTTAACTCTCACTAATAAGGAGCACAGTACCCCAGTAATATAAAATACCCTATACAAAGAACTTCGTGTGTGTGTGTGAAAACTTTATTCAAACTTTAATCAAAGAACTTTATACATATATATACACATATACATATGTATGTTTTTGTGTGTGTATATGTCTATGTTTGTATATATTTATATATTACATACATTTGCATATCTTATACTAGCTATTTTTCTGGTAGCAAAGAACTGGAAACTAAAGTGGTGCCCACAAGTTGGGGTTGAATGAATTATGCTATATGAATGTTATAGAACAATATATATGTGTATATGTTTGTGTGCATATATACATATATGTGTATATATATGTATGCATATATATACACATATATAATGTGATAAGAAATGAAGTGGATACTTTCAAAGAAACCTCACATGAACCTTTCAAAAAAAGGCTTACATGAACTGATGCAGAGGAAAGTGAGCAAGACACAAGAGAACAATTCTGACCATGACATTGTCAAGACAAACAATTTTAAAACCCTTGGTAACTGATCAATGGAATGACCCATCATGATTTTTGCAGGACCAGACATGCCTCATGCCACCCTGCTTCTGACAGACAGATGACAGACTCAACGTACAGCATAAGCTCTCCATTTTTTTTGACCCAGCCAATGTGGGAGTTTGTTGGACTAAGGATGAATATCTTTACAAGAGTTTTCTTTTTCTTCTTCTCAGGGTGAGAAAGAAAAAATAAGTGCTTCTTAACTGAAAAAACAAAAGAAAAAAATTAACTTTAAAAAAAAAAGAAAAGAAAAGCCTTTTACATGAGGTGAGATTTGAGCAAAGTCTTAAAGGAAACCAGGGGAAAGGGGGCATAGAACTCCAGACATGAGGGGACAGCCAGTGTGAAAGGTTTGAAGACAAGAATAGTCTCTGTGTTTCATATATTGCCCAACTTACAGTGGTAAATGCTTATAAATGCTTTTTCATTTATTTATTTATTCATACAAAGACTGAAAAAACAGAATCTCTTCTCTCAAGTAGTTTATAATCTACTGAGAGGAAAGAAAATATACACAGCTAGATAATTCTAGTAAACAGAAAATTTGCAAATATGCTTTTTTAAAAAATAGGTACAATCTATACCCTCCACCTTTGCATGCTAAGTCACAGTCAAGAAAAATATAGGTGTGGTTGCCCCTAAAATAGGGGGCCCCTATGTCTGTGTTTTGGGGGTGTCTCATGTTGCTTTAGAGGTCATGTGGCTAGGTGATGACACAAGTTGGTGAGAGGCATGAGAGACAGTAGGTGCTCTACCAGCTGGTACCAAAACAAGAGAGAGAGAGAGAGAGAGAGAGAGAGAGAGAGAGAGAACATTTATATAGGACACTGCACCACCTAGCTGCTCCTATAAATGAACAAATCAAGTCTCAAAGAGGTTAGGAGACTTGTCTACAGCCATACAATTTATATGCATCTGAGGTGGAATCCCAAGCCAAGTTTCGCTGACTACAGGTCTAGGTCTGTATTCACTACCCTCTGCTTCCTGTCGATGAACAGGGTTAACTTATAAATCCTGTTCACTCCATTGTCACTGAGAAAAAGTAGTAAGGACTATTCCTTCCCCTCACCAAGCGAAATGTGCCCCAACAAGCTTCATATGTCCTTTTTAGTCCTTTCTCTACCTTCAAGGCTGTAATTTTAATCTGATTTCACCTAAATAAATACTTTAGCAAGGTCAGTACACTGGCCTCATACCTCCCTCGAGATGACTGTGAGTACAGATAATGTGTCACAGGTTGTCCCAATAATGAACAAATCTGGCTTAAGTCTTATTTCAAGCAAGAAATCTGACATGGGAAATAAGACCACATAGCCATCAAAAGTAATGGATAGATTCCACACCAACTTCTGCCCTCAAATAGGCAAACGTCAGGGGAACGAGAACTTTTCACACAGTTGATGACTGTCTCACCTGTGGCCCACCACCAGAAGGTGAAAGAATGACTAAAGGGAAGAATTTCCTTAGAATTAACTTCCGTTGTCTATCAGATTCCTCACAAGAAAGTGGCAGAGGGAGTACATTTTCAGCAACCAACGGGAAAGCGATTGGAAATGCCACTTCTGTAACTCCCATTTTTCACTTACCTAAATAACTTCCCAAGAGAAAATGGGAGAAAGACGATGCAACACTGACTCACCTCAGACAAATGGGAATTGAAAGGAAGCTAGTAAGTAATGGTGGAAAAATCAATAATAATCTAGAAAGCCAAAGGAAAAAAATTAAAGACTTGTGGTGCATGTTACAAATCTAAGACTTCTAAAGTTCCCAGGGTGAACCTAGAGACCTGAGGAGGACGTTTTCAGTCATTCATCATCTAAAGGAAAGGTATTTTCTACAGTCCAATGGCAGGAATAAGTTGTCTGTAAGAAAGTCAGGGAAGAATGATTAGATTTAAAACAGAAAAGCATAGGCATAGAAAGAAATAAAACTTTTATATGGTTGGCATATAAGGGTTAGAGCCTTTGTCAATTCATTTAAGGGGGAAAAAATAATAGTGGCATTTTGTTAAGCCTTTATCTTTCTACACATCCAAAGGCTTCTCTGCTCTTTTTGAGAATTGTGACCATTTTAAGTTCTATTATCTGTTTTTGTTAAGAGATTTCTTTTTTCCTCCTCATCACAGAAAGGTTTGTTCTGAACTCAAGAAAGGGAAGGGGCCATGAGAAGGACTGAAAAGAAAAACATTTTTAGGACTGATTTCCATCATTATACACATCACATAATAAGGCAGAAATGATTTCATGGAGAAAGACACGGTTTCCTAAGTCAAGAATTTCTGGACCCACTACTACCATGAAAGATACAAAACAATTTTCTACTTTTCTACCTTGTTCACTCATCCCTAAGGCAGCCAACCAACACAAGGGTTTAGTTTAGCATTTGTTACACATTTTCTTGAATGCTGTTTGGAAAGAGTGAGCTTGAGATCAAGATCCACCAGAACAATCGGAAATAAACTTTCTTTTCTGCAAGTCTCTCCATGATATTTCCATATTGTTTCATCCTTTCTAGAAACAATGACATCACTAGAGTCGATCTGCCATCTGCTGAAAGTAAATGCTGTTAAGTTGGAAGAAACAGAATGGAAAAATGGAAAAATCTGGAAAATAAATAAATTATTGATTTAGCAAATAAAAACAACCACAAACTTGGTCATGCTCCACTAAGTTTCTTCCATTTAGATGAGTCATGTAATGAATTATGATAACAAAGCTGTGAAGGGTTGCAACTATTTACTAAGTTTGTGTATTTGAATTAAGATCCTTACTGTTTTAATTGCTGACTTGATCCCAAGTTACTGAAAAATATTCAGAGTTCTCTTGGACCATATACCATAAGGGATTTGCCACAGCCAGCAAACCTTTGGAAGAAGGGTCATCCTTCTAGGATAAGGATTGGCAACTTTTCAAAAGTGACACTCAAATTATCTACACTGAATTTGGAGTCTGAGGTCCTGGGTTCAAATATCAGTTGTGACACAATCAATAGCTCTGTAACCCTAGATAAGTCACTCACTCTCCTAGCCTTAGTTTCCTCATCTATAAATTTAGATAATAATATTTACATTACCTACCTCACAAGGCTGTTATCAAGACAGGAACTATGAAACTCAAAGGGCTATATAAATATGATCTGTTATTATTGAGTTATGCTTCTGCCAAACAAATCATCCATAGATTTGTTCATGTCATGCCTCTGCTTAAAAATTGCATTGGGTCCTTGTGGCCTGCCAAGTAAAGTTTGAATTCATTTACCAGGCTTTCAAGCCCTTCCAAATCATAATCTAACATCACCTATATTTTAAAGAGAACTTTTAATATTTTATTTTTCCAATGACATGTAAAAACAATTTTTGACATTCATTTTTTAAATTTTGAGTTCCAAATTCTCTCCTTTCCTCCTTCTTTTCCCCCTTAATTGAGGAACCAAATAATTTTATATAAATTATGCATGCACAATCATGCAAAACACTAGTCATGTTGTAAACTCTTTCCTTTCATGTTCCATGAGAGGAAAACACAAAGCAAGAAAAAAAGAAAGTAAAAAAAGTATGTTTCAGTCTGCATTCAGACTGTATCAGTTCTTTCTCTGGAGGTGGACAGCATTTTTCATCATAAATACTTCAGAATTGTCTTAGATCATCAATGGCTGAGAAGAGCTAAGCTATCACAGTTGATCATCGTATAATATTGTTGTTACTGCACACGGTGTTCTGATTTTGCTTGCTTCACCCTGAATCAGTTCACCTAAGTGTTTCCAGGTTTTTCTGAAATCATCTTACTCATCATTTCTTATAACACAATAGTATTCCATTACAATCATATACCACAACTAGTTTAGCCATTCCTCAATTGATGGGCATACCCTCAATGTCCAATTCTTTGCCACCACAAAAAGAATTCCAATAAATATTGTGTCAATATAAGACTATTTCCTTTCTTTTAATCTCTTTGGGATATAGACCAAGTAGTGGTATCACTGGATCAAAGTGTTTGTATAGTTTATAGCCCTTTGGGCATAGTTCCAAATTGCTCTCCAATCAGTTTACAACTCAACCAACAATGCTTTAATGTCACAGTTTTACAATATGCCCTCCAACATTTATCATTTTCCTTTTCTGTCTTGATGCCAGTCTGATAATTGGTACCTCACAATCGTTTTAATTCACATTTCTTTAATCAATAGTGGTTTAGATCATTTTTTCATATGACTACATTCAGTTTCTGAAAACTGCCTATTAACATCCTCTGACCGTTTATCAATTAGGGAATAGCATGGATTCTTACAAATTTGATTCACTTCTCTATATATTTAAGAAATGGGACCTTTATCAGAAAAATTTGATGTAAAATTTTGTTCATAGTTATGATTACTATGTATTTCCTTCCATCCTATTTTCTCCCTGTCAATCCTCTTTCTCTCTCCTTTTATCTTGTCCCTCCTTAAAAGTGGTTCACATCTGTCCATCACATCTCTCAATCTGAGCCCCACCTTTCCTCTCTCTTATCTTCTTTCCTTTCTACTTCCTTGTAGTATAAGATAGATTTTTATACTCAGCTGAGTATGTTATTCCCTCTTTGAGCCAATTCCAAAAAAGAGTAAAGCTCAAGCATTGTCTGTTGACTCCCATCTTCTCCTCCACTGTAAAAACTCTTTTGTACCTTTTTATAAAAGATAATGTACATTATTCTACCTCTCCCTTCCCCCTTGTCTTAATACATTCCTCTTTCTCACACCTTCATTTTTTAAGTACCATCCCCTCATAGTAAACTCACACCCATACCCTTTATCTATGCATATTCCCTGTAACCACCCTAATAATGATAAAATTCTTAGGAGTTATAAGTATCATCTTCCCATATAGAAAACAGATTAATCTTATTGAATCTTTTATGATTTCTCTTTCCTATCTACATTTTTATCCTTCTCTTGAGGTTTATATTTGAAGGTCTAATTTTCTTTTCAACTCTGATCTTTTCATCAGGAATGTATGAAAGTCCTTTACTTCATTAAACATCCATTTTTTTCCTCTGAAGGATTACACTCAGGTTTGCTGGGTAAGTGATCCTTGACTGTAATGCTAGCTCCTTTGCCTCTGAAATAACATGTTCCAAGCCCTCTGCTCTTTTAAAGTGGAGGCTGATAAATTTTATGCTGTCCTGACTGTGGTTCCACAATATTTGAATCGTTTCTTTCTGGCTGCAGTATTTTCTCCTGAACATGGGAGCTTGGGAATTTGCCTCTTCTGGGAGTTTTCATTTTGGGATCTCTTCCAAGAAGTGATCAATGGATTCCTTCAATTTCTATTTTACCCTCTGTTTCTAGAATGTCAGGGAAGTTTTCCTTAATAACTTTTTGAAAGATCATGTCTAGGCTCTTTTTTTGATCATGGCTTTCAGGTAAATCCAAAATTTTCAAGGTGAATTGTTTTTTCAATGAGATATTTCAAATTGTCTTCCATTTTTTCATTCTTTTGATTTGGTTTTAATGCCTCTTGACATCTTATGAGTCATTAGTTTTCACTTGCCCAATTCTAATTTTTAAGGAATTATTTTCTTTAGTGATCATTTGTGATTCTTTTTCCTTTTGGTCAATTCTGCTTTTTTAAAAATTTTCTTCAGCGGATTTTTGTGCCCCCTTAACCATTTGGCCTATTTTGCTTTTTAAAGTGATGTTTTCTTCAGTATTTTTTGCATCTCCTTTACCAAGGTGTTGATTCTTTTATTATTGTTAATATTATTTTGCATCACTCTCATTTCTTTTCCTAATTTTTCCTCTATCTCTCTTATTTGACTTTGAGAAATCCTTTCTTGAGCTCTTTCAGGAATTTTTTTCTTTTTTTGGTCTGAAACCAGTTCACATTTTTCTTTGACACTTTGGATTTCACTATTTTGACTTTGTTGTCTTCTTCTGAGTCTTCTGTCACCATAGCAACTTTTGGTCAGGTTCTTGTATTGTTTTTTGCTCATTTTTTCCCTTGACTTTTAACTTTATGTTAAAGCTGGGCTCTGCTCCCAAAGTGGAAAAGATACTGTCTCAAGTTTCAGGGTTTTTGTACTACTGTTTTAAGAGCTAGTTCTGGAGGTCTGTAAGCTTTCAGTTCTTTCAAAGTGTTATGATCTAAATAGAGGTATGATCACTGCTCTCCTGACCTGTGTGCTGGTCTGTGAGCTGCTACAAGCCCTTTGTTTCATGTTAGAACTGTGACCAGTTTTAACCTGCTCCTGCCAGTGTTCCTTCTCTATGACCTAGAACAGTCTATGAACAATACAATAGAGTCTTGCTACTAGTGTCATCAAAGAATCCCCTGTAATCTCCTTCTGACCAGTTGTTTGACCCTTACTATCTGTGGCCTGAGAGCTCCAGAAGTCACTGCTGCTGCTGCTGAATCAGTTGCCCCAGGGCTTGTACTGGACTGCACTCCACTCTCACCCTAGTGAGACAAATCTTTCATGCCAACTTTCTAAGCTGTCTTGAGCTGGAAAATTGTTTCACTCCATCCTTTTGTTGGTTCTGCCACTTTAGAATTCATTTTGAGGCATTGCTTTGATGTTGTTTGGAGGGGGTTTGGGGAGAACTTGGGAAAGTCCCTGCCTTTACTGCACTATCTTGGCTCTACCCTCCTATCACCTATGTTTATTCCATCCCCCTTCAAACTGTGCTTCAGCCAAACTGAACTACCTAATATCCCTCAAACATATCCTGTCCTTTCCTACCTCTCTGTCTTCTAGCAAGCTAATTCAGGTACTGAAATACCCTTCTTCCATGGACCAAATGCCACTTCTATCAAGAAGTTTTCTCTGATGCCTTAGTTTGTAACTCCTCTTGTGAACTTATTATGTGTGACTTTTTATTATAGATGTTTACTGTTCTATGAACTTCCTACCAGATTGTGAGATAACTCCTCCAAAGCCAGAAATACTAAGTACCCAGTTCAGTGATAGATGCATATATACATGCATACATACACACATACATATATGCATACATACATACATACACGCTTGAATTCATTCATTTTGACAAATATTTAGAATATTTACTTAATAGTAATAGGAAAGTTTGGAGGTAGGGAGAGTTTAGGGAAAAAGATAATGAGTTCAGTTTTGGACATGCTGAGTTTAAGAGATCTATTGGACATCAATTTCAAGATGATGAAAAGATCATTGAAAATAGACCCACTTCCTTGGGTGGCATTTTATACTATTGGGAGAAAAGTGTAAAAACAAAATTTTGATTATTTAACAATAAAAGGAAACAATTTTTTATGCCAAGTTTATAAAATATAAAGAGAGATTTAGATTCAATTTTTAGATTTGTTCAAATATTAGTTGTGGAATTTCTAAAAGAGTGACAGTTTGGATAAACATTATTTCTGCTTGTCTAAGCAAGATTTTTATTTTTAACTGCTTTAGAGCTGTGAAAGCATAACTTGCCATTTAGACAAGCCATATTGAGTGCATTACACAGCTACAGTGAAATGAAGCTATACAACAAATAGGATGGAAATAGTTCTCAGACCATACTACACAATCTACAAGGAGACTGAGAATGCATGTAGCATCTATGAAACAGTTAATTTAGGGCCAGCATAATTCCATCTTTCACTACTCAATGCAGCCTATGATCTACTTTGGATTCATTCTTGTCTTATGATCCCGTGAGTCAATAAGCATTTACTATGTACCAAACACTGATCTAAGTCCTGGGATACCAGGAAAAAAAGACAAAAAACAGTCCTTGCCTTCAAAGAGCTTACAATCTAATGGGGAGACAATATGCAAAGAAATATATACAAAGAAACTACATAAAGGATAAATAGGAATTAAAAGAGGGAAAGCAGTAGAATTAAGAGAGTTTTCTGTAAAAGATGACATTTTATTTGGTACTTTAAAAAGTTAGGAAAGTCCTGAGGGAGAGATGAGGAGGAAGAACATTCCAGGTATGGGGGACAACCAGAGAAAATACCTGGAGCCCAGAGATGGAGAGTCTTATTTGTGCCGGGATACAAGTGCCTCTGAATTGAAGAGTACATGGTGGGAAGTAAAGTATAAGAAGGACCTAGGTTTTGAGGAACTTTGAACAACAAACAGATGATTTCATAGTTGTAGGGAGTCCCTGGAGTTAATTATTGAGTAAGGGAGTGACATGAGCAGACCTGCGCTTTAGGAAAATCACTTTAGTGGCTAAATGGAGGATGGATTGGAGTGGAAAGAGTCTTGACGCAGGAAGACCCACCAGCAGGCTATGAAAATAGTTCGAGCAGGAGGTAATGAGAGCCTGTACCAGAGTGGTGGCATTGTCAGGGGAGAGGAGGAGATATGTTTGAGACATGTTGAAGACTGAAGTGTCAGGCCTTCATTTGAATGGGGTTGATTGGATTAGAATAAGATAAGGAGTGAGAGATAGTAAGGAGTTGAGGATGACACCTAGATTATAAACCTGGGGGATTGGTAGGATAGTGGTCCCCTTAATAGTAAAAAGCAAGTTTAGATTTCAGGAGAGTTTAAGTGGAAAGAGAATGAATTCAGTTTGGTACATATTGAGTTTAAGGTATTTATTGACCATCCATGGAGGTCCACAGAGAGGTTAGCACAAGATAAGTAGATTTGAGAATTACCTGCAAAGACGTGATCATTAAATCCATGGGAGCTGATGAAGTCTCCAAGTGAACAATCATAAAGGGAGAACAGGACTCAGGATAGAGCCCTGTGGGATACCTGCAGTTAAAGGGTGTTGTGGATGAGAACCAGAAAAGGGGATCAAAGGAACAGTCTGTGAGTAGGAGAACTGGAGAAAGTAGTGTCCTGAAAAACCTATGGAGAAGACAGTCTCAAGGAAAAGAGGGTAATCAATCCTGCCAAAGGTTACAGAGAGATCAAAAAATATAGTAATTGAGAAAAGGCCATTGGATTTGACAGGTAAGAGATCACTGGTAACTTTGGAGAGAATAGATTTAGTGGAATGATGAGGTCAGAAGTCAGGTTGTAAGGAGATAAGAAGTGAGAGGAGAAAAGGTAGAGGTATTTATTATAAATGACTTTCTCAAGCAGTTTAGCCACAAAGGGCAGAAGAGATATATTAGGACAGTGGAGTATGATATACTTGTAGGCAACAGGGAAGGGAGAATCACAGAATTTAGTTAAATGGTGCCTGTGCAGTCATGTAGTCCAACATACAAGCTGAAGAGAATCCTGACTAAAGCATACCTTATAAGTGACCAGCAGGCCTTTGGTTAACCATCCATACTTGGTAAGGACGCATTCCCTCCTCAGGGCAGCCCATTCTCCTTTGGCATAACTCTAATGGCCAGGAATATTTTCATGACATCAAGCATCAGTTTTCTTCTAGATAATTTTTACCTGTTCTTCCTATTTCCGACCTCTGAAGGCAAATAGAGCAAGTATAATTCTTCTTCCACTTGAGTCATTTTAGTACCAAAAGATAGCCCTCATGTCCCTCTATACCCTACTCCTCACCCCCAGGACTTCTCCAAACCAATCTTCTTTAGCTCCTTTAATCAATTCTCATGAGACACAATAACATGGCACCTAGCTTGACCTGGCCTGGTTCCAAACCTTGACCAATTATCAATAGCCATTAAAATATGAGTATCTCACGTCTTATTTCCTTAACATTTGACTCTCTTTTCATGATTACTTAAGAGATCAGTACTCACTTAGCATGCTAGGACTCCCAAGTAACATAATTGCATTTCATTAGGGGCCTTCTGGAAACAATGCCTTAAATGACTTAATTCTGATGGTAGGAATTTTAGGTACTGTATTAGGTTAGTGGGCAGAGCTGTAGCTTGGATGGAAAAATTAAGACCTTATCCCCTTATCTTAAATTTAAAAGTAGCTAGCAGCAATTACAGTCCTTTGGCAGCACAGGAAAAGGCAGCGCTTAGCACCTAGTTAAGGGCAGTTAGTTGGATCAGTGGAAAGAACAGCCAGGACTGGAATCCAGAAGACTCATTTTCTTGAGTTCAAAGCTGACCTCAGACACTCAATAGCTGTGTAACCCTGGGCAAGTCACTTAACACTGTTTATCTCAGTTTCCTCATCTGTAAAATGAGCTAGAGAAGGAAATGGTTAACCATTATCTTTGCCAAGAAAACCTCAAATGAGGTCACAGAGTCAAACATAACTGTCTGACATGGCATCTAGTTAGCATAGTTAATATGGAGAATCACTAGATGTCAAGCTAGAGCATCCCTTCTGCCTCCTCACCCCCTCACCTCCATGGACCCCTCACCTACATCAGTTTTATGCCTCTTTTTGTCTTTCCCTCAGGGAGCTGTCCTGACTATCTCTGCTGAATCTATGCTATGTGCTACTTACTTACTAGGTGCAAAAATTCATAGTCAGAAAGATGCCAGTGAGTAAATGATTGGAGCCCAGGCATGCTTCCTTATGCCCTTGCAGGTCACACCATCCATAGGGCTGACCCTGACAACCAGCGTTATTCCATAAAGATCCAGACATTAGCTCTTCCTATACTCCCACTCACCCCCCCCACCTTGGTATTCAGCAGCAATATTTCTCCATGATGAAGGAAGGGGGAAAGACTATAATTAAAGCTAGATAAGAAAAAGCAAAAGATATGCAAGGCACAGATGAAGATATAACCCACCCCCACCCCTGACATGCTCTTTACAAAGCAGAAGGCCCTTTATAAAAAATGCCAACCATGTTTCCAAATCTTTTGGTACTTCCCCTCCACAAATCATATATAATGAAAACTTATTAAGAAGCAGGAAGTCTAAGAGGAAAGGGAGACGGTGACTTATCTCAGTTTTAGCATTCCACTTCGTCATTTCTTTTGAGTGTCTCTCTGCTGTAGGCAGAAATGGCTTCAGAAGTAACCCCCTAAGTATCAAAATCAAGCCAATTCTTTCTCCCTTGCCACCTCTAGCCTACCTCTTCTCCAAGTCAGGTGATGCTGCACAGATGGGATAAAGTCCCCACTGGTGACTTGCATGAAACCAACTAAAAGTATCAAAGTTGCAAGTTCAAAAATGACTTTCTCCTTGTGGATGAGTAGTAGAGATGTGAGGGGTCTCTTGAGCCTTGCAGATCAAAAACAAAATTCATATGTGAAATCCTAGTTCTGTCTAGGGCTTTCAGAGATCCTATAGGCTCCGTCTCCCACTCTTAGACACCTCTGCGGATTTATTCTCAATTCTTACCTCTGATAATTAACAAAGTGGTCATTTCCCTTCTTTTTCAGATTGAAAGTTCTATATTGTCTTCAAAGTTACCTTTAAATACACAGGGAGGAGGAAAGATTTTTGAGGACACTGAAGCATTGTTCTCTGTTTTCATTGTAACTTAGGGAAGCTTCAGTAGGCACAGCTAGAGGCCAGGCATTCTTGGCAGTCTTTTACTGTTTCTGGATGTTCAGGCTCCCAGGGGAAGAATTCCCATGTAAGCTATTGTAGCCAGCTTCTGATAAATGAGTCTTAGCTGGCAGGGCAGTGAGTGCAGTGCACAAAAAGAAAACAAAAAACCAAGTCCTGCTCTGACTCAACACAGGTACATCTGCAGCAATCCTTTGCTGAAACATCAAGGAGCAGCACCCCAACCGACTGTCACCTTCCGTCCTTCAAGAAACTGTTGTTTCAGCAAAGGTCCTTGGCTGGCTTTTGTGCCACTATTTTCTGATAGACGCTGTTGTGTGAAGGCAGATTGCAGGAAACTTGACACATTATATTGCTTCCACTAACAGATAATCAGATGCCATCTTCTTTATGTTACATAAAAGGAGTTCAGATTCTAACAAAAGCATATTTCTATAGTATTCACTGATTCCTTCAGGGCTGCTATCTCTGGACCCAAAGTGGGTACAGATCCTGAACTCCTAGAATTGGAGATCTCACAAACACCAATTCCATCTTTTGGATGCATCCCAACAAGGTTTTGCTTTCAAATCAGCTATTTGAGGTCCCATGGGATCTTGTCTGCAAATTAAATTACAGACTGAGTTTACATATCAAGGGAGCTGAAACATAAGACAGCAGTTAGTGCCTTATTGCAAAAACAGAAAGAAGTGCTCATATGACTGAGACATTTTTTAAAGGCAAACTTCTTGGGGGAAAAAATTTACATTCTACGCTGTGTTTCTTGATTTATTATTTTGTGAACGCTGATTGTGGTTGGGATTGTTCAGGATATAAATGGATACATGGAGCCTGCTCAGAGGAAACAATTCAGAGACAAACATTTCATTCACATAATCCAACACCCCAAGAAGGGACTTAAAAATATGCTGCAAGATTCCTTGCATGTTTTTCCATCTCTCAGTTTGGAAGTTGATGGATAGGATCTATTAGCATCACTGAAAGGTTTCAAAAAAGGAGAAGGTTTCCTGGAGGAATCAGAAAGATGACATTGGGTAGCCCATGCTAAGGAAAATAATTTCCAACATAAGTACACTGTAGAAAAGATCTTATAAATCAGAGTGACAAATGAGGGGTGAAGGTTTAAAAAGCTATCATAAAAATAACTCTAGAAATACATGTAAGACTTGAGACCTGAAGATGAGACTTGAAGAGGAGAGAACTGGCATCACTGTCAGAGAACAAGGTAGCAAGGTGGCAAAAAGAGCTACAAATCGAGTACACTAGAGTAGAAAGATATCAGAAACAAAAAGACCAGAGGAGTGGAGGGTTCTTAAAATGAGAAGACCTGAGACAATCATTAGCTTGAAGGGTTGTAAAGAAGCCATTTAGGTGATTTCTACATTCCTAGAATTTGAGTCAGGAAGACCTTAGTTCAAATCCTGCCTCAGTTACTTACTTAGCTATGTGACCCTATGCAAGTCACTTCACCTCCCTTAGTCTCAGTTTCCTCATCTATAAAATGGGGATAATAATAGCGCCTACCTCCCAGGGTTGTTATGATGCTCAAATGAAATTTTATATATATATATAAAGCACTTTGTAATATACATATATAAAGCACTTTGTAAGTGTCAAAGCATTCTGTAAATGCTAATTAGTATTATTATAAAATCTTTTCTACAAGCTATTTTGAAAGATAAATTTAAAAGATTGAATTAGTGGAAATAGAGGTCGGAGGAAAAAAGAGGAAACAAAAACTTCACAAATCAATTTTTTTAGAGTATTAGTTTTGATCAAGGAAGCATATGCAGGCAACCTAGAAAAATTGAAAAGGTAAATCACTAAATTTCATCTACTAATGGTACACTAAAGAGTTTGTAGAGAAATAGGATTAGACCTTGAAAATTGATTGGACCTCCTAAGCCTGATTAGCTAAACACTACTTTAAAGAACTTTTTCAAAATACCATATATTGCATGTATTCTACTTCTAAAAATTATCAGTCCTGTATATTGATAATGATATGATTGCATATTATATGTGTTATTATGTAATTAGAATAATAAACATGATTAATTACTATATCTATATATATTTACATTACCTAGATTTTCCCCAGGAGCCTTTGCCTTGCATTCCTAGAGAGATATATCTATAACAAAGATTGTTTTTAAGGAAAGAAAAAGAAGATAGGCACTATTTTTCATTGTCTTTGTATCCTAAGTACCTTTAGTACCTGTTTAACAAATGCTATTTGAATTTCATTGAGTTGAAAGAAATACAATTTTATCCCACTGATCTCCCTTGTATAAATTTTGTTCTCAAGATTTTGTCAAAGGCCTAAGTAATATCAACTCCAATCTTTTAAAGATTAAAATTCCTTTTTGATCAGGAATTCTTAACCTGGGATCTGTGAACTTCTTGTGTTGTTGGGTTTTTTTTTTTTCATTTTAAAACTACATTTCAATATAATTGGGTTTGTGTTTGATTCTTAACTTTTATGCATTTAAGAACATTATTCTGAAAAGAGGTTCATAGGCTTCAACAGACTGTTAAAGAGACCCATGACAGAAAAATGGTTAAGAACCCCAGGTCTAGGACTTCTAAAACAGTCTTTCTTCCCTGAAATTGGTTCTAATTCAAAGAAGGCTTCAAGGTTATAGCACTGCCATTTTGAAGGCCCAACCAGAAAATTCAAAAGCAAGAGGAGAATTCAGGCTGTTTTCCAAGCTGGATTATTTGATCCAGGCAACTAAAATCCATTCACCAGAACTATCCAATCAATAAGTCAAATGTGTAGGGGCTATCTAAATTCCACAATTCTCCATTTCATCCTTCACTCATAGATATTAATAGCACAATCATGAAGTGTAAGTGCTAGTATGATGGAGTCATTATTTTAACTACAATTTCTTCTTTTAAAAATTTTATTTACCTAATATCATAAGCATGTGTGTTGCTGAATGGTTTTTCTGGGACCTGGGCCCAATGACCTCATTTGCTTTGTTTTAGTTATCATGATAGAGGAAAACAATACAGAATCCTATTTTGAAGTGAATTTTTTTCTCATAATTTTTTATCTTCTTTCAACCTTTCAGATACTTGCCTGAGATCATGAATGATGGACTGACCAATCAGATCAATAATCCAGAAGTCGATGTAGACATCACTAGACCAGACACTTTCATAAGACAACAGATCATGGCCCTGCGGGTGATGACGAACAAGTTAAAAAATGCATACAATGGAAATGATGTGAATTTCCAAGATACAAGTAAGCAGTCAGCTTAATTAAAAATCCAATTTGGGGACCCTCATGAAAATCTTATGATTAAAATGGGATCTTGTTTCAAAATTGCTACGTAATTTTTCTTGACTAGAAATATATACCATTGTCCACATATTTCACTTCTCTGATCTGAGAAGTAGCCTTAGAGCTTTAGAAAGAGTCACATATCAACTTTATGGTTTAAGATTGGAAATTTTGCATCAGAAAATCAGCATCTTGTTGCTGTTTGGGGTGGGGAGGTGCTAGCAATTAGAATTAAGTGATTTGCCCAGCATCACAAGTTAGTAAGTGTCTGAAACCAGATTTGAATTCAGGTCCTCCTGACTCCAGGGCTGGGGTGCCACCTAGCTTCTTCTGCATCAGAAATGTTCAAAATGTTTGGACATATCTTGGCTAGAAAACACCTTCACACTGACTCCAGGTAGTTTCAAGATGTTATCAGAGATAATATGTACAGAATATGTACAGACATACAGAGAAAATAGCTTTTGAAAATCTTTGGGCCACTAAAAAAAGTAATCATGTAACTGTCTCTTCATGTACTCTTGTTAGTGACTATAATTTGGTCACTGAAGCAAAAGATTATGCTTGCATGTGTGAATTAATGAGATAGAAACAAATTACAAATGGAAGATATTAAGTCGTCTCTCTCTTAGCTATCATCCTACAGCATTGTCCCCTGCAATATATTATTTTTCAAATTTTTAACATTTTTATTTAAAGTTTTGAGTTCCAAATTCTATCTCTCCCTCCTTCCTCTCTCCCCTCCCTGAGACAGTAAGCAATTAGATATAGGTTATATATGTACAATTATGTGAACCATTTGCATTACAATATATTTTTAATGCTTTATTCAGTATAGTTTTACATAACTCCAACAATTATATTTTTATAGACAGGATATTCTGCCATCTGACAGAATTTGTATCCACGGTGGGGGTTGCAGGGGGGAAGGTTCTGCTGTATTAAACCTGAATTTCACTCTTCTCAAGATCATCCTACCACTTTTTGAAAAAAAAATTTTTCTTTAAGGTTTGACTGTGTGCCAGGCACTGTATTGAGTGCCAGGGATACAGAGAAAGGCAAAAGAAAAAAATCTCTGCCATCAAGAAACTCATCTTTTAGTGGGGGAAATAACATGCAAACAACTGCATGCATACAACAAAAGCACATGGTGAACTGTAGTTAATTTCACAGTGAAAGCACTAACATTCATGGCTAACAAGGTATTAAAAGTGAAATGAATTAATCACAAATACGCTCTGTCTCTACATCTGAACACTGAAGTTTTGATTAGTTATATAGCTGAGTTCAACATGAGTTTTAGGAAGGCTAATTGGCTTCCCAAAAGTAGTCCGACAAGTGATTGACTTCCCCAAAATAGTAATTAGCAGAGTCAGAATCTGAACCCCAAAGTTACATTGTCTGGTATTTTAAAGAAATGGGAAATGTCATATAAAAATTCCAGTTAACTAAGATTTCTTTCATGTTAGGGGCCATAACTAATTTTTCTCTTATTCTCCCACAAATCAAGGGGTAGCTATTTATACCTATAAATTGCTTCTTTGGTGAAATCTTAAAAGACAAAGCTCTAGTCCTTTCTTTCCTGACCACCACCAAGCAAGAATAGTAAATAACAAATCTCTAGCAAATTCTTCCCTATTAATCTGGTTTAGCTGTTGCAGAATGCCAGATGCTAGTTGGGAGATTTGTAAAGGCGTGTGTTGGAAATCCTGGTTTCTAGATCTTGAGTTTTCCCCCTCCCAAAGGACAAAGTTCTAGATAACAGCTTTCACTGAACATCAGTCACTTAAGGACTGTTGCATTTATATGACTTTTATCTTAACTCATTGTAAGTGTGCTTGCTACTTCTTTCTGGTATTTACGAGCTGAGACAAGATTGCCATGGTCTTGCTTTTATCTCTTGAGACCTGTTTGCAAAAAGGATATGACCTGATGCACTTAGATGCACAGCTCTAAATAGCATTCCCTGTTTTGGCTTCTATCTCAAGCTCAAAACCATTATCACATTTTATAGCTATTATAACCCTTGTTGCTTTTGACATTTCTGCTTTATCACTTATTCTTGCCCCCTTGAATACCTGTATCCATGATTAGTTTTCTCAAAGATGTGGCTATTTTTCTTTCCAACTGGAATCTCTTTTCATTATTTGCTGCTAAAAATTTTTAATATTCTGAATCTCTTTTAATAATAGCTATGTAAAGGTTATAATACTTCATGCCCCTACTAATCTTCAAAACAATTCCCCTATCAATTTAGTATCTCTAAATTTAATTAATGTGCTCTTTTAACCCTCACATGGATCAGTAATGATAAACCAGAGTAAATGTTAAGGGCACAGGACTGTGTTTTCAAATGATCTGATCTAATATTTAAACGTTCATTTCAAAGAAACATGACTCTCTCCCAATAGACCATTTGAAACATACTAGGGGCAGGAAAAGAAAGTTCAATTTCCTCAGCTGTAAAGTGAAGGGGTTGAAATAGTTTACCTGGGAGGCCCCAAATGATGGCCCTATGATCATAACCAATATTCTATACTTGAGTGTAGCTGTTAGCAACTGCCAGTTAAGGAGATTGTGACATCTCAGAAACAGCTCAGAGAGTTAACATCATCAGATGAGGCAGAGAGAGGACAGATGTTCATTCTGTCCATTGGGCATGCAATCAAAGAAAGAAGGCAGGGTCTATCAGGTAAGTGGATAATGAGAAACTGGATGGTACATGTAAAGAAAGTTAATATGAAACTGACTAAGTAGAGATGTTGAGTGAAGGTGTTGCTCATGGTGGGGTATGGAATTGGAAAGGGTGGGTTATAAATAACAAAGCAATGGATGTACACTAGGGAAATGGTAAAGAGATTATTTAAGAAAAAGGGTGAGACTAGAGCTTCAAAGATGGGATTTACTGAACTGAAAAGAAAGTTATCCCCAGTCCAGGAAGTATTTGCTTCTTTACCCATTTGTTTCTTTTGGACCAGAGATATGATGGGTTTGTTTAATGTCTGTTTTTCCTTCCCATGCTCCCTTTAAATACCTTCTCATACCATTCTTTCATGAAAGGATCTATTAAGAATGTTAATAAGTAATGACCTTTTCAAAAGGAAGAGGGTGTGTGTGTGTGTGTGTGTGTGTGTGTGTGTCTGTGTCTGTGTGTGTCTGTGTACGTATGTGTGTGTGTGTGTGTTGTATGTGTTAACATAGCAGGTATGCTATACAGTCATTCTACAGGGACCAGCTTTGCCCCTGTCTGTAAGAAGAATTGGGACAGAGGATTGCCAATCACCAGTACTTTGTCCCTAACAGTTATGTCCCTGGTCTTTTATCTAATTGTAAATGTCAGTCATAACTTGTCAATCATAGGCTCAATTCCCATCCACTGACTACTCTTGTGCCTTCAAAATCCTACCTATTCTTTCTAGCACTCAAAATTAAAAGTCATGGCTTTTAAAAAGTTGAATTAAATTAGTAAAAAACATAGCAAAGTTAAGAAACTGATTGTATCATAAATTTTTTTAAATGCAATTCCAGACTTTTCCCAGCTCCAACTCCCAAAGCAAACTCCCAGCTCTATTTGCAGTCCTTAAAAAAAACTTCTCTTTAGTCTCCTGAGCTGTAAGAGAAAAAAATGTAGAAAATTAATTTGCAGAAGAGAGATAGAGACAGAGAGAGAGAAAAAGAAGGAAGGAAGGAAGGAAGGAAGGAAGGAAGGAAGGAAGGAAGGAAGGAAGGAAGGAAGGAAGGAAGGAAGGAAGGAAGGAAGGAAGGAAGGAAGGAAGGAAGGAAGATTCCCACTTCTCCCAAGGACAAAAGTAGGAGTTATAAGTCATTTACTCAAAATTCATGAACAGGTGCTGCAATGAGTCTTTTCCCTTTTATTGATCAAGGTAGCAGATTTTGGTCACCACGATTCAGATGCTTCAAGCTTCTTTCTTTTGCAGTGGTCCACATCTCCTCTTGTGTCCAACTTCCTCTGTCTGTACAAAGGTCTAGCTCCTGTTTCCATGCCACTACAGGCTAGGGGAGCAAAGAGTGCTCTTCAGCTTGGTGCCATAGGCTATGGGGAGAGATACTCACCATTGCCACTGTCTTCTAGAGAAAGGGCACTTTCCTATCTAGACTTCTGGACAATGAAAATCGCTTACTAAACATTCGGCATTAGATGGCCTTAAAAAATAAATTTAAAAAGTCAATTCTAACTTGGTAGTTTACCCAGAGTCTATGATTCAGGGACAGAGATTTGAACAGAGAGCAGCAACCTCTTCAATACTAAGGGCTTTGTGCCAAAAAGTAAATATATGCCAGGGAAGCAGGGAAAGGGAAAAGAAAAAAAAAGAGTATGAGAAGAGAACAGGGAGGAAACAGGAAAAAAAGGATATTGTTTCATTTTTTTTTACCTCATCACTGAGCACACTGCCTTACACATAATAATATTAATGATAATTCACATTTACAACACTATGTGAGGCACTGTGCTAAACATTTTACAGTTATCACATCCTTCGATTCTCACACCTTGCAAGGTAGATGTTATTATCCCCATTTTACAGATGAGGAAACGGAGGTAAAGCGACTTGTCCAGGATCACATAGCTAGGAAGTGTGAACTCAGTAAAAAGTGACCTTAGGTCTTCCAGGACCAGAGCTCATGCCATCTAGCTGCCTCATAGTCAATACTTAACAAATACTTATTAAATAAAAGTTAATTTGTATGAATTGGAGTAGGAATGTGACACACGCACACATGTACACATTCACACACAGTAAGCCATTACAATGCACAGTAGTGTTATGACACTCACATGGGGGATAGAACCTGGGAAAGCCATTAATACTACACCTCAGTAGCCTTACAATGTACAAATAGGCGAGCAAACGAAAATATTTGTTAACAGTACACAAATTTGAGGAAAGGATTCAGGTAATTCATTTGGCTTTGGTTTTTAAAGTTCTATTTTGTTTCCTCTTCTGTTTTTGCATCTTGACATTTTCTCTTTCTCTTTGTAATAGGTGATGAAACCAGTGGCTCGGGCAGTGGCAGTGGCTGCATGGATGACATCTGCCCCACTGAATTTGATTTCGTCACTACGGAAGCTCCCCCTGTCGATTCCGATAGGAGAGAAGTGAACTCCTCAGTAGACAAGCTCAGCCACTCACTCCTCACGTGGTCTATCCTCTTCATTGTACTCTCACTGCAGAGACAGTGGAGATAATCCTGGATTTTGGTCAGATAAACTGAGTTTTAGCTATATGAATAGCCAACTTCTTTTTCTTACACTATTGGACAATGGACCATGACACAATACTTACAGTTTTCTATGAGAAGAGAGCAGTACTGCAATCTGCTTCCCTTTTTGTTTTCCCAAAGAGTACCGGGTGCCAGACTGAACCGCTTCCTATTTCAGCTATCTGTGGAGACCATGTCTATTCTTGAGTGAATTCTTACTCAAATCTTTCTTATCAAGGGACTTTCTTACCTTCATTTGCTTCTATGCTGCAGAAGTAAAGGGATCTCACATTGTGGGGTTTTTATTTCCTTTCAAAAAAAGGGCAGGGAGGGAGTGGTAGGGGAGAGCAAGATAGAAAGAAAATAAGTTTTCTTCAAAAATTAGGCCAAACCCCAAGGCTGCTGCATTTTCAACAAACAGGCAAAGGAAGATAGAAAAAAGGCCCTAAACAAAATCATTTCTTTATTGATAGCCAGTCTTATAACATGGACCTCTTTGTGGCAATTCAGGTCTATATAATAGTCATTGGAAGAAAATTTGGAATTTTTTTTCTAAGAAAAAAAGTAGTGAAAATACAGTATGTCTCAGTGGTGAATGTCTTGCACTCGACCACCAACACTAATTGGTTGGAAAGCATTGAAACTGACAATTAGAAAATAATCTTTAGTAGCATACAAACACTACAAAGAGTTCAGTATTTCCTATTACTTGCCATTAAAGATTCACATCTAACTGCCCAGTATACATTTCAATAGTGGCACCATTTTTCCTAAGCTATTTAGTCTTTTGCTTTATCATTCACTTGGCACAGGAGTCTTCTCTCCTTTGCACCACCCTTGACTAATCTCCCCTCCAAGATTTGGACTGAAAAATAATCTCCAGTAATAGAATTTCTTCACTTTTGCCACCAATCCAACATTCATTCAGTTTTTCTTCTCCTGTGCTTACTACCCTCCCAAAGTGGACAGTTCTTTCAATGGACTGCTAAGCAATTAGATCCATATGCAAGTTTTCATATACAATGACTTCCTTTGTGTCAGTTGGTTTCTGTATCACAAGGGCATTCGATTACAAAACAAAGGGATAAGATAAAAAAAAAAGAACAGTAATAGTATTGACATGGAGATTTCTTTCACTTTTTTAGTCTTAGTATGATCATCTATTTTTATATATATATTATATATATAAATCACAGATTTTAACTTCTTAACTACAAGCTCAGGGTTGACACACCTTTGTAACAAAAATGTTTTGTCAACCAGCTCTTCTTGTCTTGTGATGCTCAGAGAAGTGATTTTTTTTAAATGACCTATGAGCACTGAGAATCAAGAAAGAGAACTTTTTATGTATCTAACTGTCATTTTATTAAAAGTTCACCGGAGGACACCCTCTTTCTCATGAATGTGACTTGACTTTGGGGTGTTCCAGATCAGACAGGGCATATGGGGAGAACCAGGGCACTGCAGGACTTGACTGGTGATGGCATATGTGTGCATAAAGAATGTCATTCATTGAAAATGATTGTTTTTAGGAACAAGGTCTTTGGTCTAGAATTCCTGATGTGATTTACCCATTACCTTAATTGGGGGTGAGGGAAGGGAGTTCAAAGCCCTGGCCTACCAGCTCCATCATGTAGGTCAAAATCAGATGCTAGCAACCCTTCAAAGGAAAACATGAGAAAAACAAAAATAAAAATGAAGAAAAACATCCAAGGGACAGCTGGAGGTGGGGTGGAGTTTCATAAAAATAATGGGTTTTCCAAGCATTCCTTGGTTTTTGTGATGAATCTGGAGTTGGTAAAGTTAGTTTCAGAGACTATAAAATATTTCAGTCACATTAAAATTTACAATAATGACATGTAAATGGTATTTTCAATCTCATTTTCTCATCAAAATTATAATTAGTTATCGATTTAGTCACCGCATTTAAGTAGAATACTCACAGCACAATAGTCTTATGTACACTTAAGCACTTTTACAAAAAATTAAGGTATTTACAAGCTACTATTGATATATTATGCCTAATGAAATAAGAAACATAGGTTTTTAAGAGACTGTCTACCACCCTCCTAACTGAAATTTTTCTAAAACTCCAACACAAATTTCCTATTGCATACTTTTGGAAAAATCATCAATCTAACTGCCAAACTTTGGCTTTGTATCACCAATTATGCATACAGAGAGCTCTCTGCAGTGACCAATACCTTAAATTACTGACTCCATTTTCTGTTTAAAAATCAGTATTTTGTTTCTCCAATAATGAAGGTATAAAGAAAATGACACCACCTGCTTTATCAGAATATTTGAGTAAGAGCTGGTTTAGGCAGCTCTGAACTCAAATTCTTTTCTTTTACAGTATTTCCTCCTTTTCCTTCTATGAAGTGTATCAAGGAGATGCCTTTTTCCTCATTTTTTCCCAATACAAAGGTTATATATTTATATGTATGTGTGTGTAGATATATATATATGCATATACATGCAAATGTATATGCATATATGTATATTTTAAAACCTGATTCATTTACATTTGGTGATGACATTGCTTAGCAACAGTAAATCAAGAGTTGAGTTGAAATGATCAGGTCACCATACCATAATACAGATCACCTTGGGTAGACATGGTCACAACATCAGTCAAGTTGTACTTCTTGACTTCTCCCAGCCATCCTCTTATGTCATATGATTTTTCGTGTTCATTGGAGCAGTGAGGCATTTATTCCACTGTTGGCATGACATCGGTTTAATATAGATTGCTACCCCTTTTTTAGGAAATCTTTGGAAAGTCTGTCTATAACTTGAGTTCTCTAGTTTCAGAAAGTAGTATAATATAGTGGAGTACAGGAAGAAACTCCATGATTTTCCATAATTTGTCAATCTGATGTTCCTTAAATGTTGTCCATTTGTCTTTACTTCATAACCTCTGTTCTAAATAGGGAAGAATCAGTTCCACTGGGCTCATTGAAATTTGGAACTAGGAATTAATGAGTGGTGCTCATAAATGCAAACATTTAGATTATTTAAAGTGCCTCTATTTTACATGTTCTTTAGTTATAATATGTATTTTTCTAACAGTAATATACATATATAATAGGTGTATATTAAACTATGTCTATGTACTAGCTAAAGACTACATGGAGCTTTGTCTTTAGCAGAGAGGAACAGTTAGCAAATTCATAAATTAGAATTCTGTTTATGATTCTGTTTTGAAGGGTAATGATTTGTTCTTTTACTTAATATTCTATACTTTGAATACAGGATCAGTAAAGCCTGCTTTGAAATATAAGGAATGTGAACTTCTAATGTATTTGTGAACACTCAGACACTATCGATCATTTACTGACAAACTAATAAGTGTAATGAAAACAGAAATTCCTCATCTGAACAAAAATGTGATTTATTTTGATGATGTCAATGTTAAAATAACCCTAATTAATGATTTTTAATTGACATTTCCTATTGTGAACATTGGCCCACATTTGATCTTTGCCCACTACAAGTAGCTATATCTTGGCTGCAGACTAAACATTAGCTAAGGTCCATTATGAGGAAGAACAATTAGCTAATTTTTGTGAATCAGAATCAGAATTGTGAATCTGTTTACATTTATATTTTCAGAATTAACCATTTATTGCTTTTTTAAAAAAGTAAGAGGGTAGTTTAGCCTGATTTCTTGTTATAAAATAGAAATTAGTAACAGTTCATCCAAATTTTCCTCCTACTGAAACAAATGCTTTTTCCTTTGGCAAGAAAAGCATAACTAATACTCCATTGATTTGCTAATTGTTCTTCCCTGTTATAGGTATTAGTCAGTGTTTAGCTTTAGACTGAGATATATATATATATGTGACATAAAGTTGTATGTACACTGGAGCCTTGCTATAACATGGCATGCTATAGCACACAATTCAGTCTAACAGTGCCATCTTTGACCTTGTCCAAGATGGGAAGAAGGGGGGATGTTTCTTATTAGAAGTACTGAAAGGACCTTGTAACAACGTATTTTAATGGCATGGTCCCCACAAATGGCATTATAGTGAGGCTTCAGTGTATGTATACTTAAAATATATGCATTATTTGTGTGTACACAGGTCCTCTCCTAACTTTTTCTGTGACTGTCAACTACTATGCGGGTTAAGATTTTGCATTTCTAATTTGGATAGAAAGATGCCATTAAGCTTGTATGAAAATTGTAAAAAAAAAAAAATTACCTAATAGTTGTTTCCAGTACCCTTATGTATTTTCCTTAATTACCTTCATGGTTCAAGATTAAGGGCCTTTAAAAAAAAAATATTAAGGGCCTTTAGAAGAATAAACAAATGGGGCAATCGATTATCCCACTACTGTGACAATTTGAATACATATAGTTTTGGAAACTTTTATCTTTACCCCTAGAATCCTTAGCCTCTCCAAATGTTAAACAATGAAATGGAAAATTCTTTCTCTCTTACTTCTGAATTCTTTTCTTCTTCCAGATAAAATGTAGAGCCCTGAGAAAAAAATGTCAATATTATTTAAGTGAGGTCAGAAATGGGAAAATAATACGCAGGTGGGAGGAGCAGTGAGTGATGGGCAAAAATTTTCCAAAATAAGAAAATAGCATTGATTTTTAGATCTCTAAAATGATATGAGTATGCTCGTAGGTGGGTTAAAATGACCTGTTAAATAGATCACAAGCAATCAATTTCAAATAACCCACTCTTTAACACAGTTAACAATGATTTCTTTACTGAAAATATAGTACCATTTCAAAAATGTTTTAGTAAAAAATTATAAAAGCCCCCCAAAGTATAGCATTTACCTGTAAGCAACTCTGTAATTTAAACTCACAACATTAATCTCTTTGGTTTATCCAGAAAGATAATCATTGAAAAACAAATTAAGACAACTTTAAAATAACTCCAACTGAGAAATCAGGATACAAACTTCTTTCAGGGAAAGGAAACTAATTGCCTAGAAAGGAAAAATGGTCCATGTGGTAATTATTCCCAGTAATTCCCAATTTTAAAAACCATAAAACTAAATAAGCACTTTGATTTTTCTGAAGGATTAAAAGGGAGTAACACAACATAGCACACACTCACACAATGAAAGTCCTCTGCTTTGACACTGTTTCCAGATTGAAGTCTATCAGACAATGAGTGATAAGTGTACAGAAGGGAAAGGGGTATCAAAACAGAGTATCAAGCATCCCACTCCAATGCAACGATTTACTAAGGGAGAACAAATTTCCATTCAATCGTCATTTCTATTGAAGAGCTCTCATCACGTGGACAATGGGCAATTGGTAGACACCACAGAAACCTATATAGGCTCTGCCTTTACATTTCTAATGTTATCACTCTCTTTACCTTCTTTGGCCCACATTGAAACATGACAGAGCATGAGGGTGCCCACAAATGTCCCAGATTGAGGGGAAGTAGAAATGAGATTCAAACTCAACTTCTTGGAAATCCAGTACAATCCAGCAAGCATTTATTGAAAATCTACTCTAGGAAGGATACTATACTAGGAGCTGAGGCATATAAAGGAAAAAAAGCAAGGAGACTCTTGTATTGAGGAGGATATCACATATCACATATAGAAAAATAACAGAAATCATAAAGGAAATATTTCTCTTAAGCCATCTTTCCTTTAATGAGTATCAATATCTCTAGATAAAAGTCATGGGATATGTATTCAATCACTTACCTGGCTCTGTCACCCTATGCCTTTATAACAACCCATTCCATGTTTTGGAAGAGGAATTAAGCCAGAACCTAGCAAAAATTCCAGGCTTTTACACATTTCCTCTCACTCCTTTAACATATAGAGAACCCAAATACCTTTGAACCCCAGTTACCCTTTGGAAGAAATAGAACAAGGTGGGGAAGCAGCTGAGGTACTAGAGGGTAAGGTTTTCATTTTCCTTCAAGTCTGGTCTTCAGGAAATCAGTGATTAATGAAGGAACAGACTCCAGCAGTTTGGCTGTATTGCGTAAAACAAGGATGCCCAGGAATATTGCATCTAGAGCTTGAAATGCCACTTAATTGGTTGATGTTTGTAAAGCACTTGAAAATGAAAGACTTGTATAATTGGATATGATGTCCTAGTAGACATGAGTATCTGAATCTATGTAGCCCCTAAGTCAGTGGAGTGCCTTGCTTTGATTTTCCAGCAGCTGGGAACCAACAGGAAGTTAGGTCACTGAGCCAATTTTATGTAATCTTTATGAGGAGGAATTTGGAAACCTGAATCATTGATACAGAATGCTACAAATCGGCTATTCACGTGGGATTACTGAGAAAGTCATCTCAAATTGCATTCATCAGTCATAGAATTTGGAGGTAATAGGACTTTAGAGCTCATCTGGTCTAACCTGTCTCCAATCAGTTTTATAGATAAGGGCAATAAGATCTAAAGTGGTGAAATATTGCCCAAGAAACTGGCATTTGAACCCAGCTTCTCTAATTACAAATCCAGTATGCTCCATTGCTCTTCCCACTAAATCATCCTGTAACATGAGAGATTCGTCTTCTCATTTGAAATGAGAATTATTGAGTTTTCTTTAATTTCATGGAGTTTGTTGTTATTAAATTAAAGGCATGGAGGAGAGTTTTGGTTTGGTTTTTTTTTTTAACTCAGGAAAGATCACTCTCTTTCCACCCAACTCTTCATGACAACGTTCTCTTCCATAGGCTATGTCTGTAACTCATTTAAAAGGCAAAAATGCTAGATAAAGCCTGTTCAACAACTAGCCAGTGCATCCAAAGAGCTAGTTTGGCTGTCATTTTTCTTATGGTGATGACCAACGTAAAATGGATCCAGTCATACAAAGAAACGGCTTCAAAATTAAAATTAAATTATTAATTTAAATATGAATTTGAAATTTAAATAAAAACTCAAATTAAAATAAAGATCAGGGTATGGATAGTTTAATTCCAGGTTCATAGACTTTCAGATGGAAGGGCACTTGGAAACTACGTGGTCCAACTTTTTTTTTTTTTTACAGAGGAAGAAACTAAGGTCCAGATAAATTAACTGACTTCCCCAAGCTCCATTTTGGCTTTGAGGCTAACTGGTCAGTCCCATGAGAAAACTCCATGTTTCTTACTTCCTGATATCGTTGGCCCTGTGGCAACTTTCTTAGCATAGCTGGGCTCACCTACTCCACAAATGTCTCTGTATTGCACAGAGCTTAGCACAGAGTAGGCGCTTAATAAATGCTTGTGGATGGATTGATTTAAACCTCACCACATCTCTTATTGAATTTCACCACACACAGGTGACTACACAACCATGTTAAAGCAACCAAGAAATCAGGATACTTGCTGGCAAAGAAAAATTGAAAAAAAGTTGTCCTCAACAAATTCACAAAAAAGGATACAAGCAAAATTTCTATTCACTTTTCTTTGCTATAGAAGAAACTACAAGTGCCATTTAAAACTGTTGTCTCTTTCAAGTGGCCCCCAAAGCCATAGAGACTTTGGCATAAACCAATCTCTCAGCATCCTAGTTCTGAGCTAAAAATCATCAGACTAACAGGTACAACTAAAGAAACTGTAGGAATGAATTTCCTTATGTCTCTGATGGTAGGTTGATAATCTGAAAGTCATCTGATTTACCTTCTGGTCTGTTGTTTTGGGTTTTGGTTTTTTTTAGTCTGGTCTCATAATTTCACTGGGGTACCTTTTCCTTCTAGATGAAGAAATTCCCTCTTTGAATACAATTTGACAAGTGTTTAACAACTTACAGTCTTAAAGAATTGCCTGAGGCACTGAAAAGTTAATTGTGTGATTTGCCCAGGGTCACACAGACAGCATTTATCAGAAGCTGAACTTGAACACAGATCTCTGTAACTTAATTACACACACTGAGGGGAACATTTTTTTTCCACAAGTGTGAAAAATTAGAAGTGCCCAAATTATATTAAGCCAAAGAAGTTACATCTAAACAGCTTTGTTAAAACTTTTAATAACACAGAATTGATTATTATCTTTATTTGTACAAGTTATTTCATATCAATTAGTAAAAGAAGGCTGTTTTTGCTGATGTAAAAATATCTAACCACTGGCTATTAGCCAGCATTCTTATCTCACTACTTCATTTATTTGTTCTAGTTAGTATGTCAAAATTTATGGATAGTGACACATTGACCTCTAAAAAGCATGATTTTTTTCTTTGCAAAAGTAGAAAATGAAGCTTCAAAATAAGTAGCTGATATTAATTATAAAGATTCTAAATCTATGGATTTAGCAATATTCAATCCAAAAAAAAAGGAATTAAGATGACCTCTTCACACCCCCAAATACACACATATACACTTATATTCTCACATGCCCCTTTCAGATTCTCCATACCTTTCTCTGGGACATTGTTTCACGTCATGGGGAATTTCACTGAGAATAAGGTTAAGTTAAGCATTATTATAAGATTCATATTTGTTTTTCTGCATTGCATTCTCAAATTGGAAAATTCTTGAAACTTATAGGCAAAAAAAGTCCTATTTATATTTAACATAGTACAATAGCAATCAATGAAAAATTAGAGAGAAATAGAATAAATTCTCACATATTTTACATATGAAGAAATTGAGATCCAAAGGAGTTTAAGTGATTTGCCCAAGATGACACAGCTAGTTAAGGGCAGAAATAGCCAGATCTTGTGACTCCCCTTGCTTTCACTATACAACATTGATTACACACACTTTAATATATTTCTGAATTGGATGAGAGTTTTCAAATGGTATTAAAACCCTTTGAGCTTGGTAAACTAGAAGAATGAGGCAGCAATTCATCATTATGTGTATGTCTACAGAGTCCATTTTTGAGACTGGCAAGTTATTTTGTTCAATGATCTGTGTAGACAGATCAGTCAATAGAAGACTACTACCAATGAAGTAGCCAGTGCATTTCATAGATAACACCTCCTTCTACTCCTATGCCAGCAAAAAATGTATTTCCTAGCCTTCTTTTTCTCTGACCTCTAAAACAAAGAGCCAGGTTTTTCAAAATCCCTACACACCATGAAAGTCCTTGAGAACTTGTTCAATAAAACATCGATGAAATTCCAGAAGCCACACCCTCCACCAACCATTACTACCAACTTTGTAGTAAATGACACAATTTTTGAGTATTATCTCACACAGAGTTATTGTTCCATCATCCTTCTAGAAATGTAATATTGCTAATATTGGTAATAAAAAGGCTAAAATTTTCAAAGCTCTTCATTCACCAAGAGTAAACTCCAACTGTTTCCACAATCAGTTTACACCCAAATAAATGTATTTGCTACCTTACATAAGGGGGAGGAAGAGTTCCAGCTATAATTATTCTATATGCCCACTTATACCCAGCCCTGTGCCATGCATGCCTGTTTAACTCTTCTCTGCCTACCTACTGTAATTCAAGGAACAAGAGGAATCAGAAACTTGAGAGACAGCTCTGACCTTGTTAAGTGCATAATCCTAAACCACAAATTTCTTGCTCTATATATCAGTACTCTGTGATTTCAAATGTATCAACTACTCATTTTTATTCTAGTACCCTCCTTTTGTAATTTTGCTAGGCTCTCCCAATGGACAGGAGCATACATGATAACTACCATACCCTAAACAGTTAATTGCTAAATTTATTTCTTCTGCTGCCACTGAATAGATGTGCTTCAGATTCATTTAATTATGTCTTCTTCACCTTGCCAATCTCAGTGTCCTTTAATAGCTATGACCTTCTCCATTTTGGCTTTGGAACAAAATGGTCCCGTTCTGTAAGAAAACCTCATGTTTCTTACTTTCTGATACTGTGCTAAGTATCTTATATGACCCTTTCCTAGCATAGCTGTACTCAACTAATCCAAAGATGTCAAGGCTTGAAGTAAAAGGTAGTTCTTATTAGACCCCAACAGATGAGCGAACCAAGGAGGTAGGGAAGGGGTGGGTGAGTGATATTCAGGCTGCTAGGGACATGAAGGTCACAACGCCAAGACTTTCAGTTCATCAGAACTGAACAGTTGCTATGATGCCTGTTCCTCCTGGGAAAGGGTGGGGTTGTTTTAGTCTAGAAATGACTGAATAAACAGGGCTAGAATATGTTGCTAGAAAAAAATTCAGTACTCTGAATGCTCATAAATTCAATTCAACCTAAGAAGTAGTTATCAGGTGCTTACTACATGTACAGCACTATGCTAGACACTAGGCAAAGTATTCAGAGAAGTTCTTCAGCATGAAATGAGAGATGAGTAAGGTCACTTTTTTCAGAAATAATAAAATGTTTGGTGTACTGTGAACAAAATACATAAAAACACCTAGTGACCATCTGTTTTCATATATGCATTGATTCCACCATGACTTTAAAAAGTGATTAATTCGAGGGAAAAAATGCTCATGTAGTTTCTCAAATCTATGTATAGTTCTGTGTTCATGCTAGGACAATTGATCAAATGAGGTCATTTTTTCCCAACTCCACATGCTCTAAAAAATCTAACAGAGCAAAATATCGATTACCAAAACCCTTGTTCAATTTCGAAACCTTGACGATATCCAAACATAAACCATAGGAGCTTTGCTCTGACTATTTATGATATCATCTGATCCCTTGACTGCTTTATAATCATACTCTCCCTATCTATTATCCAGTATATGAGAGCCTAAATTCTATTATCTCGATCTCTACTATAAATCCCCTCTCCAGCTACTGAGTTTTCTTAATCATAATTCTTTTCTTAGCTAGCACAGCTTCAAAAAGTTTGAATGGAGGGAAAGAGCTCGGATAAAGTTGGTGGGAGGAGGGGGACTGGAAAAGCATCCTGATTTCCCAATGACAATAGGAAGATGGTGCTTAACATTTCCTACATGCTCTCAGTTGGACCTGCTGCCCATTTACCTCTTCATTTATCTCCAAGTCATTATTAACCCGGTATGAAATATGGCAGTTCCAGAAGCCACGCTCATTCATGTAAATACCGTTCGTCCCTGTAAGACTTGCTTTTGCCACTATATTTTTCATACTTATTTTGCTCATGATATTTCATGCCAAATACGTTACAGACAGTGTTTAGAAATCACAAAGCAGCTAGACCATGAGAGGCCATGCTCCCATCCATCAGGAAATGGAGTCTGACTGCAGGGATGTTTTGTATTTGCTTTACATTCATTATGAGTTTCTAGCTGAGCCTGCTTTTCTCCACAAATACTGGAGACAGAGAGAACTAATGACATTCTGCTAACACATGCTGGTGATTCTGCCTCTTCCAAAAGGACTGCATAGATGCCATTAAAAGAATTACAATTGACAGCTGGGGCTATCAGGCCAGATGTGATATTGGGTTATTAGACAAAGGAGGTCCTCAAAGACTTTTGAGGTAAAATTTGAAAAGTCATACTTTCCGAGGTTGCCTAACTAGATGTCCCGTAAGTGCTGAAAACACATAGGAGACTTGCAATCAGATTGAGGAAATGTAAATAAACAGAGAGGACAATAATTAGCATGTTCCCAAACCCCAATCATATTATTCTGCCTGCCTTTGGTTGCAAATCCAAATTGGATCAAATCTGATCCAAATTTACCAGATGTTTGGTTCTTTTTCTTCCTGTTGTGTGATACATATATTGATGAATATGAGCTTTCCATTAACAATGGCGTTAGATAAAAAAAATTTCAATTAGGTTACACTGATTTATCTGATGTGGGTCATCAAGGACAAGAAAAATTTTAATTTGCAGTAATTCTTTGAAGCTAAATTAGTAATTACCTGGGAGTTCATTTTCAGAATGCTTTGGTTTTATTAGAACACCATGTAACTAAATTATTCTCAACTCTGGCAAAAGAATATAAAAACACTTTGGGGACTCTACAAGAAAAAAAATTCTCCTTATCAACAAATCTTTGGAAAGACTTTTTAGCATCTGTTGAAATAGTTTTCCCCCAACATGCCTGAAAGTGATAAGGAGAAATCCTGGGACTTTTCTTAATTAAGCAATAAGATATGGCGGAGGGGGTTGTAATGCTGTGATATCATACATCTAAAGCATTAAAAAGCTGAATACACATTTAAGTACCTCTAAATCCTTAGGTATCTGATTCTCCGCCAAATGTGCCTTATTGCTGTTATAAAAAGTCTTTTCATATTTCTAAGTAGGACCTTCCAAATAGGCAAAGGCTCAGTTGGAAGGGATGTCTTGTTCTGGAAACTAATGTGGCAAAAGCTGTTACTTTCCCTCTTCCCATCCCCCATCATCATCTGGGGACAGTGAGAGGGAAGTGGTCAGGTTATACTACATTTTTTTGTTTTGACTAGTGTGCCAGTGAATAAGTCAAAAGTTTGTGTAAACCCCAAGATCATCCCCACCTACTGTGCATAACAGTATGAATAACATTTAATCCTGAAATCTGCTTTCTAATGGGGGTCTAGGCAACCTATTCTGGCTGTTAAAAAGTTAATACACTTTTCTTAAAAACTTTGTTAACAAATCACTGGAGCTCGCCACTTATTGGAACTAATAATGTTACTACAAGTGCTATTCTAGTCCTACTTTCCCCACCCCACCCCACCCCCAGATAGTAGTTGTTTAGCCAATAAAGATGACAGGAGTAAGGGGCATTGCTTGGTACTGTTGCTATGATATTCAGTACTGTACGTAGAGACCTGACACCTCAGTGATGAAGACTTTAACATGCCTTATTTGTCCTAGTTACTTTTTTACAGTGTGGTGACTTAATAATACAAACTGTGTTAGATTGCTCCATCATTACAAATAAACTATACTTGCTCTGCCATACCAACCATCCAATTTGTTCTTTGAAGAACCATGTCAGAACATTCTAATCATGTCACCCACTCACCTAATTTTTATCCTTTCATCCTCGTTTGACTTGTACTCCATGAAGGGAAAGTATTCCAGTGTTTTGGAAAAAAAGGATTTGGAACCCTTTGATGGACAACAATAAATACTGCGATTAAGTACATATTTTGTGTCCTTGTGGTTTTTCCTCAGTTCTTTCAGAATGGTCTCTTCCCTGGTACTCCTTCAGTTCTTCAAATGAGCCTACCCTCTACTAGGGGTGGCATCGAAGTAAGCCAAATATATTCATTGGTAAGGAAGATTCTCTCACCCAGTTTCTCCTATATTTTCTCTAAAATCAATTCAATTCAACAATCTTTTCTAGGTGTCTCTTAAAAGTATGATTATAATAACTGACCTTTACATTGGACTTAATGTACATTATCTAATTTGATTTTCACAATAACCAGAGGGGAAAATATTACGGGTATCATTATTCCTCATTTTATAAATGAGGAAATGGAAGTTTTAAGAGGTTAAAAGATAGAACCATGGCTATAGAGATAGTAAGTACCAGAAGGAGTGAACCCAGATTTCCCCAGGCCTCAATCCAATACTTTATCCTTGCATTTTGCTCATTGTTAGAGTTCAGTAACCAACTGTACTGATTTGGACAAAAATAGACTTCTCTTCTTGGAGCAAGCTGATTCTGTGATCCAGTCTCACACACACCATACACCATGGCTGGAGAATTGATAAAAATAAGAATTATTGCTCCTATTTTTATGGCATTGTCATTACAATGACCTTTTGAGGTAGGCAGGATCAGTATCGAGTGACTGAGGCAGTTAAAGCTCAGTCACATATCAAGTATGACCTTAGCCCTCTGATTCTATATCCTCTGACTCAAACATCCTCTCCTGTGTTACTTAGTTGGCTTTTCAGTCCTTAGGATCCTTGAGTCCAACGGTAGCATTTCCTGGAATGGCTCCTATGTGGAGGTATTCAATCTGAGGCTAGACAATCACTTGGGTATATCATATCAGAGATTCCTTTCAAGAATGGATTGGATTATATAGCTGTTGAGGTGCCTTCTAACTCTCGGATTCATTGCCTCATTAATCACATTGATTCTTTGTGACCCTTCTTCTAGCTTTCTGCTGGCCTGAGACTTTCACAGGCTGGCTTTAGATCCCTTTATGAAATACAAGGAATCATATTCCCATCTTGATTTGATTTATTTCAACAAGCATTTACTATATACCTACTCTATATGTCAGGCACTGTTCCTGATCATTGTGTTAAAAGGATTACCTCAATGATCTTCCTAAAAGGCTATACTTTTTGAAACCCATATTCAGCTTCTGCTAATGGTCATTGACTATCCTAATTAAGAAGAGATCATTTTTAAAAATATAAACCTGGCATCCTGTGAAGAACGAATATTTGGATGGTGAGATACGGCTAAAATTTTGACTGCATTTAGGCTACACAAAAGAAAGATGCAGTATTTATCCAGCAGAACCAGATAATTAGAGGAAATCACTTGAAAGGCACTAGAAAAAATTTCTTTTAGGAAGGAAGGAAAGAAGAAAGGGAGGGAGGGAGAAAGAAGAATGGGAAAAAGAGAGAGAGACAGAGAGAGGTGGGGAGAGAGGGAGGGAGGGTTAAGAGAGAGAGAGAACATTTTCATCTGAATTAAATTTTATTACTTCTCCTGAAGTCCAGGCTCAAAGCTGTTCATATCAGTTTAAGCTCTGCACAATACGTAAGTTATCTTTAGGAAAGATGGACATTAGCAGGTTTCAGAAAAGATATGTGATTTAGGGGGGAAAACTAGAAGAAAGAAAATGTACTTTGGCAGATGAAGTAGAAAATTGTATCTAAACAAGAGCATTGAAGTAGGGGCAGTATTTTTTAAAAGAGTACACACGTGGATTGTGGAGGCAGAATTTTTAGTAGCTTATTGAATGCAGTAGGATAAAATATTAAATAGGAAGTGTGCTTATTAGTAACCTTAAAGATGAGGAACAGAAAATGAGAGAAGGCGATTGCACAATAAGGCAATGTGATGAAAGTGTCAGAAAGGGAAAATAAGCTTGACAGAATGTTCAAGTGAGCCAAAAGAGATGGGCCAAGATGCAAGGAGGCCAGAAATTATTATCCATTGATTATCTAGCATTGTGGATTTGACTGTCCTTCTAAAATCAATTTTACATTTTTATTTTAAATTTATTATACCACACAGCCCTACAGAGAGAGCCTTATAAGGTTTGGATAGATAAAAATAAAAATAAGTCACTTGCAAAGCTTCTGCATTTCATCAACTTTCCCACATAACATGCCTTGGTTTCATTACAAGGTATCAAATAAGGCTCAAAACAACTATGCAGTCACGGATGGATTCATCATCTGCCCTCTTCTTTAATGTCTCACCATCGTAACGGCTAATATTCTTCAGGGTTTGTCATTAGCCATTATCTGAACCCTAGGAAAAAAATTGAAATGGAGAGATAGTTGAATCTAACCAGTGTTAGACATTAAAAGGAAACCTAGTTGAAAGTATAAAACATTCATCTGTCATGATTTCCAGAGTTAATCATTTCTATTATTGTTCTATTTGGTCCTTACTTCACTTATCACTGGAAGATTGATGCTGAGTGATGCCAGCAACCGGGGTAGTGTTAACTGAAGAAAATTAAGTGTGTTTGGGAGTTTTTATATGGCAAAGGAAAAGAAATGAGATTTTTCTCCTGATCTCATCTCTGCAAACTAAATATCTTCAGACTAAGAATGAGAATTTATCCATTGCTATTAATACAGCACACTACTGTGATTCTTATGCGAGGCTAGAACTAATTAGGAATGTATCATTTACAAAAAAAAAAATAAAGGTATGATCCAAATTTTATCACTTTAACATCTAACATTCCTTTGTTATCATGCCTCAAAATTAGTGATATTTTGTTATTATAATACTTCTAGGACCTTGTTATTTTTCTGTTATTCAGATCAAAATTTAACATAATAAATCTTCCTTTTTCTTTCCCTTTAGAATGATCCAGTCCATAGAATCAAAGTTAAGACTCTTCCCTTTCAATATACAATGCCTCTTAACTAGGCAGGCATGTGATAAATTCCATTTTGAAGTCAATGTCAAAAGAAATATCTGCACAGATTTCCTCATGTGCTTGCTCTTGTCAGGCACTAAGAGCTATGTAACGAACGCTACATGAAGGGGTCAGGATATTTACTCATGCTATCTCTATAACATTCAAGATGAGGAATTTAGATTAGATGACCATTGATAACTCTTCCAATTCCAGATATCTGACTTCATGATCATCTTTGATTCTTATTTCGGTTACCCATATATCTACTCCCAGATAAATACTTTGGGACTCTTTAGCATTGGGATTGGTTAAGGGAGTGGAAGAAGAAAATGAAACAGGAAGAAAGTCTGACTTTCTCCATGACTGACTACAGTTTTATTCAGTCTGTAAACATAGAGATAGGGGGCTGCTTCCATGACCCTGGCTAGAATCTATGAAACATTTATTTTGAACTTCCCAGAGTTCAGGGGCTCATCTCTCCCCACAGATAGTCACTGGCGTCCTAGAAGAACAGTGAGTTAAATGCAGATACAATTGCAATAATTAGTTCATCCCAGGGCCTGGTAGCAGGTATTCTCCTACTGATTTTGATTGATTTTGCTGTGATACCAAACCTTGGCTTCCCACCCTAATGGGGGTTAGGGAGCTCTTATTAACCCAATGAGCCACTGTACTTCAAGCTAGATGGGACCATAGGAAACATTTAATTCAACTCCCTCATTTTAGAGATTGGAATAATGAGAGTCAGAGATATAAGCTTACTTGAGCAAGGCTACATATGTAAGTAAGTAGCTGATTTGGAATTCAAATATGTCTCCCAACCATCATGCCCTTGTCACTGCAGCACAGTGCATCTCCTTAACTAATAAAATGTCAAGCAATTGGAAGGAGCTGTTTTGGAGCAGCCATACTACACAACTTAATCCAACAGACCCGAGGACAAGGAGATTTTAAATATATATATATATATGAATCCCTGTTCCTTTTACTCTGACAGCAATCTCCACAAGAATCTAGATATTGTCTCTTAGCATCTAGAATCAGGGGCCAAAGTGTCCAGGCTCTCATCAGAACTGATCCTGGGCAAAATCATGAAAAAAATTCATCATCAGGTTTTCTCATCTTCCTTACCATTTATGACTAATTATCATGCAGCAAATAATGATTATTCACCTCATTAAGTATATTGGATTAACTTTATTGTAGATTGATTATAACACTAAACCCTGTGCATTCAAATTCAATCAAGTGCCAAGTGCTACAGCACTGACCAAAAATACTGTAGAACTTTATAGAAAATCAGTGTGAGCTTGTGTATTCAGAGAAGGCTATTTATGGAAAAGGAGACTCAAACTAGATTGTAAGAATGAGTACGTTTCAGATGGAGTGGGATATGATTCATGCTGAAGGTAATTCCAGGTAAGGAAGTCAGCATAAACAAAGACACTGAGATAAGAATAAGCATTTATGGAAGACAATAAAGCGTGTATGTCAGAAAGGAAAAGGAGATAGAATGGATATGTTAAATGGAACAAAATTGGTGGTGGTTGTAAATATCAGAAGGTTTGGGGACTTGCTGTAACAAGCTATAGGGGGCCATTGTAGGTACTTGATACGATGAAAATGATATTTTTAAAAGATCAGTCTTTCAATGCTGAATCATCTGCCTTAGACTTAGATTTTCCAGATTCCAAGTCCAACATTCTATCTACTCTGCCACTTGGATGTTTAATAAATCTTAGTGTGATTTATTCAATTATATTCTTTATAATTTACTAAGATCTCAGATGAACTGTCAATGGGTGATGCTACAAATTTTCAAATATGGTTGGCTTCCAAGCCTTTATTTTTTTAATAGTAAAGGTCCCTTTTCTAATGTTTCATTAATGTTTTACTAGATTTCCTTTTCTCTAAAGGTAGACAAGGTAGCCTGATCTGGGACTGGCTCAAGTCAGATCCCTAGTAGTTTAGTTTAGGTACTGGAATGAAATGAGACACTGGTAAGGCCATTCAAAAGTTAACTAAAGGAGATTTATTTAGCCATAACAAGAGAAAGATATCAACAAGAATATATACCACAAATTGAAGTGTCTTTGTCTTTGAGTTGCCATTTGGGTTCCACCAGTCAAGCATCGGAGAGCGCTTATAGCTCCCTGCTGTTGCTGGTTTTTAACTTGGACAACCATTATGTAATACCAACACCCTGACCCTTTAGTTCTTTGAATCTGTTAAATTTCAAGGCCATTTTACTGCCTTTTAAGGAAAAACTAGACCAATTTGAATGGGAATGAGATGTTAGGAAAGTGTTACCATCACATCAACTGTTATTTGTCACTTTTACTAACAAATATACACTTTGGGATTTTTGAGCATTATAATTGACTGAAGGGATAGCAGAAGAAAAATGAGATAGGAAAAGAATCTGAGTCTCCCCATGGCTGACAGATTTATTGGGCCTGTACACATAGAGATGGGGGGCTGGTTTTGTGGCCTTGGCTAGAATCTGTGAAACATTTATCTTAAATTTCCCTGAATCCGGGGGCTCATCCCTTCCCACAGATAATCATTAGCTCATAAGTGGCTTCCTAGAAAAACAATGTATAAAAATGTCACTAAGTCTGTTCAAAGATAGAATTTTTGACTCTGAATTCTAAGGTAGGAGTCCTTAATTTGGGGTCCAACCTACACATGCATATGTACATGTGTTTATGTATATACACACATGTATATATTCTGATGATTGTATTTCAACATAATTGATTTTCTTTGTAATCCTATCTGTTTTGTTTTACACATTTAAAAAAAAGTCATTCTGAGAAGGGCTCCATAAGTTTCACAAGACTAACAAAGGGGTTTATGATAAAAAAAAGTCAAGAGGGGCTAGAAAGGTTTTTCCGTAAAAAATAGATTTTAGATGGAACTTAAAAAGTCCTAAGACAGAGATGAGGGGAGAGAACATCCTAGACATGGAACAGCCAAATAAAATGCCAGAGCTGAGAAATGGAGTGTTTTATTTGTGGAACAGTCAGGAGGACAGTGTCAAGGGATTAAAGAGTACATAGTGGGAAGTAAGGTGTTAGAAAACTGGAAAAGCAGGAACGGGCATGGTTATGAAGGTCTTTGAATACCAGACAGAGTATTTTGGATTTGATCTTTTAGGCAATAGGTTTTGGTAGGGAGTGACGTATTTGGGCCTGTGCTTTAAGAAAAGCATTTTGAAGTCTGAATAGAGAATTGGATTGGAGTGGGGAGAGACTTGGGGCAGGCTGGCACATTAGCAGGTTATTTCAATAGTCTGGAGGTGAGGTAACCAGGGTTTCAATGAAGTTTTCTTGATCAGTACTTCATATAGAGGGCTGTCTTGCATCTATGAGATGGTCTATCAGGTAGCTATTAATAACTATCATAGACCCTGACATAAAGTCCCTAGAAACCATGGTAGAGAGCAGGAAGCAAAACAAAACAGACCATGGAAAAATTCACTGAATACAAAACCATGATGGGGGAAGAAACATCCCATCTGGTAGCTTCTTATTTTAACTAATTATTTTGAAAAATAGACACACAAGGTGGATGGAGAGCCATTCTTAGAGTCAAGAGGACCTTCTTCTGATGCATATCAGCCATGTGACCAAAGGCAAGTCACATAACCTCTCAATGTCCCCAGGCAACTCTCTAAGCCTATAACTACAAATAATTGAAAGTTATTCTGCACAAATATAAGAATTTTCCACAGTAAACGTTTTCTGCAATAATAAAATCATAACTCATAGGTTGGGACAAAAAATAATAACTTGCTGCTAAGCTCAGTTGTTTCTACTGCGAAAAGAGGAAAGGTACTGTTAGGATTCTCAAAATTTTAAAGCCTTAGAGCAAAAATCTAGTACCTCTACAAGGGTTCTTCCTCTTCCCTCCCACCAACATGAGTTAGGCTAGACTTTCCAAAATATTTTCAGAACCTTTATAATCTCCTCTAGAGATGGCATTCAAGATAACAACATGATCACACTAGTTCTTCTGATGAGAGTTACTTGTATCAGATGTGCTCTGGGGGGCTTTGTTCCTAAAGAAATTTTAAGCAGTTTATCTTTCAAGTAAGGGGGACAATGAAGAGAGGATTTGAGGACACACAGCCGTACAAGCCATAATAAAATATTGGGGGAATCTCTGGAGCTGGCAATCCTTATCTCCCAGCATCTATAGAAACAGCATCAACCTTGGTGAGGAATTCCAGTAACCAACCTACTATTTAACCCACTACTGGAAAAAGTTTATTTTCTCTACCTTCCACTATCCTGCCCCCAGCTTAAAAAAGAAAAAAACAAAAAGATAAATCAAACCAATGTAACAAATATTGATAGCCAAGCAAAAGAAATTCTTGCTTTGGCTGAATCCAGAAAGGTATGTAGAGAAGACAGTCATACCTCTCCACTCCAACACATCCATGATGGTGGCAGGAGATGGGAGGCAAATAGAATAAACACTTGAGCTGTCTGACTTCCCACTTACACCTTGGGAAACTGTATAAAGGAGAAACATTCCAATCTTTTTGGCTTTGCTGTTTTGGATTTAGATTTGGGAAATGTTTGAAATGTACCTTTTATGAAGTTCTGGTATCTGAAAAGGTAAAAAAGGGTCAGTTATTCGCTATTTCTTATTTGTAAGTATATTGATAGATGATAGACAGGTATATATGTATGATTTTCTACTATTTCATATCAATATATGATGATGATGATGATGATGATGATGATGATCTTGAAATGTTTATCCATCAGCTTGAGGCTTCAGTGAATGAAACAACACTGGATCTGGAAGAAATCAAAGATGCCATTAGATTATGGATAAGACAAATGGAACATGTTTCTCAGGTACTACTTGGCAAAATAACTTTGATGGTAGTATTAGAGGGCAGAGTGCTATTCCATGGTCCTGATTTTGGAAAGAACAAATCTATTATGTAGTCAAATGATTTTGATTCAATCCTGGACAAGTTAAGCATTATTGGGAAAGGGAGTAAAAATGAAGAACAGTTATGAAATAATGAAAATGTATTTCTTATGTGAAAACATGTCCCACTGTCATTGGAAGTAGCCCTTGGCAGCGATCCTTCCCTGCTGAAATTATCCCAGGGCTAATGGGGATGAAAGGGAACCTGCCAAATGGCAAAAGAGAAGCATTCCAAGATTATTATCAAGCACTGACTCACAACTGGACTCTTTTCAAGAGAGGTAGTCCTCATCTAAGCATTCCACAAGAGACAATGTAAATCAGCTCCTTTATCAATTCCAGAAAGGGAAAGAGTGGGGCTTTTACCTGGGATTTCCTAGCCCCATTTTTAACCTTCAGGGGAGGGAATTGAGTTCCAGCAGGAAGAAATGGATGAGTTGAAACTGGAAATGAAATTCAGAGGCTGCAGAAATAATTACTTCCTCTCCCCCGCCCCAATTTGTCTGTGAAACCCACTTGCAGCTGGCCAGGGTCCTGACTGTCTGACTACTCCAGCAAAAGCCAGCAAGATGTGTCTAATGATAAAAGACTTCTCTACTGCAGCCTCTCACACAGGAAAATCCAAAGTCTGAGGCAGCCATCTAGCTGCAAGGTGAATTACAGTAATTCAATAAGCAAGAATCTGGAGTAGCTATTGTTTAAGAGCAATACATTTGCATCCATTACAGCAAAAAGGCACCTTCACAAAGACCTTGTAAAATTCTGTTTTTGTGCAGACTAAGCTAGGAAATAGGGGCTGGGACAGACTTCAGAAGAAAAAAAAGAACAAATTTACTTGCTACTGTGTTGCCAGTAGGGTCCTTTGATTATCTAAAAGAGCTGATATTGCTGTCAAATGACTCGCCGACTGTGAGGCACCAGAGAACCTCCAGACAGTTTGTTTTGTCGAGTTGACAGCAAACAAGTCCATGTCAAACAGCAGGATCAAACAGCTGGGAATATCCCAAGGAAAAATGTTGAAAACACAGAGATGGATGTATCATGATAAGGGGACATCAATGAAATAACAAACGTGCCAGTGAAAGGAAGAGACCTGGGGGAAGGAAAACAGGGTGGGTGGGTGGGGAACAAACATGAGGGCTAGATTGTTTCTAGCCTCTTAACAATATGAGGTTAAAAGCAAATGTGAGTGTGGAATAAGACCATAAAGTTATACACCCAGAGAAAGGACAAAAATTATAGATATGTCATATAACTAAAGAAAACTAAAAGGTGGCTTATGTACATAGAAGTACAGAGTAAGTAAACTTGTGAATTACGAGCATTCATAATTACCTTTTCATGTCAAGGCTGATCATTTGCTAACATAAGTAGGTCTAAGGCTTTTATTTGAGGTGTCAGTATATTAAAGTGTTGGAAGAACATGATTTCACATATGCATTTTGGTACTTGCAAAATATGAACATTCTTTGGAAACAGAAAAGAAAGATTATTTACTAAAGGTCATAATTAAGACAGGATTTTCCATTTAAACAAGAGAGCAATTACCTTTGGAAATAGCCATTTAAACAGAAACACAATGAAGTCACTAATTGTTCCTTCCCTCTTTTGACATTAGGTCTTTAACTATGTTGAAATATGTGCTACTCAAAAAGATTGCTAATTTCTCTCCCAGAGCAAAAATAGTCCCATTAGTTAGGAATGTCTGCTCGCTTCCTTCCTTTTCTTTCTTCTGGGTGCCCATTCTCCTTACCAAAAGCAACTACCAGCATACTGATGGGCATCAATCATAGTTGGTGCCCATATTCTGAAAAGCCCACTATGGAACAAGAATAACCGGTTAGAAGGTGTTGGTACGATCTCGGTCTTTTACACATGCACACAAGTGTCAAGGGAAGGGCTTAACACTAGTATCTTACTAATTCAATTTCCATTTGGGGATGAAATGAAGTACTTGTAACACTGAGCAGTTAACAAAATGCAAATTACTTTGCCTTAACACAGTAAAGATATATAACAAGAATCCAGTATGGCTCAGTTTATAGATATAACCTCTCTCACTTTATCTCTAAAAGGAAATGCATCTGGTCAGCAGAGAAGGGCAGGGTGACTTGAGTGGTCCTCAGATATTCACCGAATCAGAGGGACCACTGATTCCAAGTGGGTAAGACTTATAGGCCTTTCGGTGACCAAGAAGCTGAATCAAGGGTGACAGAAACCAATCAGGTTCCAGAAACAGTTTTGTTGCCTTTTAAGGAAAATTAATTCCTGTTGCAGGGAAACAGGGGGATCCTGGTCCTTACATACCAATAAAGAAAGTTCAGACCATTGAAGTCCCTATATTCTCTCCTTCTCTACTTTTTCCTTTGCCTTATCTCTTAAATTGGTCCGATCTTTCATATTATAGAAATTCCTTAAGAAATTAAAAGGATGAGATAATGGAAAGAGTGATGGTTGAAATCAGTCAACCTGAGTTCAAATTCTGACTCTGCTATTTTTAATCAGCGTGACATTGGACAAGTCACTTAATTCTCTGGACGTCAGCACCTCAACTGTAAGAAGGATGATTCAAAGCCTTTGGAGACTTGTGGCTGTTTATAGATAAATAAAAAATGTAGGAATGGATGGGCCAGATAATGACCTGTCATCTTAGCTGTTTTTGTGCTTGTTCAGATTCCTTTGCAAGGTAAGATCCAAAGGGACTGGAGCACCTGAGGAAAGTAATTGTGCCTCAGATCCAGAAACCTTTGAGGTTTTTGTAAAGCAGACCCTGAAGAGATCTGAGGGGAGCAGAGCTTGACAATCAGGAATTGAGAGGAGTTAAAAAGGACTTTATAACCCTAAGAAAGAAGTTTAGGATAGAGACATTATTCCTGCTAGGAAGAGAAAATATTCAAAGACACTCAATGCTTGAGGACTCTAATAAGCTGGATGACTTGTCTGTGCTGTAAAAGAGCTTGAGGGAGGGAAGGAGACTCTGGGAGCTGATCGACCTCCCTCTTCTAATGAAAAGAAAAGGCATCAAGGGTTTTTGATGGCTAGGTTGTTAAAGGCCTGCCTTTTCCACTAAAAGTTCTGAACTTCAGGCTATCGATGCTAAACAAAAAAGAAAGATGGTAGAGCCCATTCCTCTTCGGGATAAGAGACGGTGCCTCAACTGAAGACTCCAACTGGCATCCAATAAAGTGGCGGCAGTGAGATCATCCCAGTGGAGAAGCCAGAGAGCAATTCAGTTTCAATGAGATATAATATCCAACCAGAAGTAAGCCTAGAGTAAAGGAATGTCCAATGGAGAGCATGCCCACCGAAAAGTAGTTCAATAACATCACCAGAAATTATTGGTGACCCTATAGCAGCAGAAACTTGAGATCCCCTCCATATATATATGCCCTGGCCACATGTATTCCCTTCTGCATGTGTGTCTCTACATATATTTGTCCGGGTCACATATTCCCTCATGTATTGCCCTGGTCATGTTGCTCCTTCCATGTGCACCCTTCCACCTATATCATACACTCTTTGTGGATGAATGTGCCCAAAGTTTATAGGGGAAATGTTTTTATTGTCACTTGTCTTACTGTAGTATTTAGTTGTCTTAGCTTTGAACTGTGTATACTGGAGCAGATTAGCAAAAGTAAATGCATCTGTGGGAGCACATTAGCAACAGTTTTTAGTGGATCCATACCATATATAAATGTAGATGTGCCCAGGTAAAATTGAGAAGTTGTACCAGAAGACCAATAAAATCCCTTCCACCTCTAAATCTATAATTCTCTATTGATTAATATCTGTTTCTTTCTCCCACTGACTCTGGCATTAAGTTTGTAATGGACACTCAATAAACATTTGTTCATAATAGTGTAATTCAAATGTCTAATCTTGAAAGTGACTTTTTCTGAGGCTGCTTAGATTCAAACTCAATTCCATATCTAGGCTGAAGGTGGTTATATCTAGTTTCAACTCAATGATTTAATTTTTTTTTTCACAAACTTTTCCAAGAACTGCCAACTCCACTATAAAAATTTTATTGAAAAGGAAGTTCCACCAACCTCCAGCTGCAGTGTAATTATATACATAATATTTAACTAAATTATACCCTGTATGCATTTGCCAAGAAAATGTAAAAGATTTTTGCCCTGCAGCTTAAAATGTTCCAAAAAACCTTTATAGTTTTCTGGCAAAAATTTTCAAATATGGTTTAAAATGGAAATTCGAACATATCCTTTGCTGTGTTATTTCTTTGACCAGTCAGGAAGTGGTTGCATTTTAAATAGCATGGTGGATATTTTATCTGCTCTGACTTCTGAGTTTTCTAGACATATTACTTTACTTGGTCTCTAACCAAGACAATTAGAGCCACAAAGTCAACCAGTTTGGTGAACTTTCCCATATTGTATGCAATTTTCCCACTAGCCACAAGAGGGCAGGTTTTGCCTTAATGTAAGAGTAATTTCATTCATAGCCAGTAGCATTAAACTTTGGTGATAAATTTACATTGTATTAATAAGTAAAAATACGTAAAGGAGCATGACGTTTCTACTTGGCTCATAGTGACGTGTCACAAAACACTTAGAAAACTTTGTGATAATTTTTATAAGTGTCTGTATGCAACTGAACAACCAGAGGATAACCCTGAGCAGGGCTCATTGCACGGTTTGAAAAGACCGCAGAAGTCATCTTTTCTAAACTGTATCTGAACAAGAGTCCGATCCATGATGTCACCATGGGTGGCCACCTAGCCCTCTTTAGTAAGAGTGAGCTCCTGATTCCTGGAAGCAATCCACCCCATTTTTAGACAGCTCCTGCTATTAGAAAGTTTCTCCTTACACTGAGCCAAAATCTGCCTCTATAGCTTCCCCCACCTTGTCCCTTGTTCTGTCCTCTGGGGCCAAACAGAATAATTTTGATAGCTCTTCCACTCAAAAGCCATTCAAAGACAGATATCCTAGCTCCTCCTCATTCTTCTCAGCTGAACATCCCCAGTTCCTTCAAATGATTTTCTTGTGGAATCTTGAGGTCCTACTTATTCTGGCTCCCTCTCCACTAAATGCCCTCTAGGTTCTGTTTCACAACCCTAATTCCTACTATGCTAGACATACGTTCCTTTAGGATCTTTTTCAAAATTTTTTGCTTTTTGTGATTCCTGGTTTCCACATTTCTCTGCCTTTTCACAGCAAATAATCCAATTCCATGAATTTTTTTTTTAAGCAGCTGGAATAGCTAATGATAAATTAAGTGATACAGTGGATGGAGAGAATAGATAGAGAACTCAAAAAGACTTGAGTTCAAATGTGGCCTCAAGTGTTTACTATCTGTGTGACCCTGGGCAAGTCACTTAATCTGTTTACTTCATTTTTTCATCTATAAAATGGCTATTATAATAGCCCCTACCTCTCCTAGTAGTTCTGAAGATAAAAATGATGTAACTATAAAGGGTTTTGTAAATCTTAAAAAGAACCATTATGTTAATTCTATTATTAACTCAATTAGTCTCACCCTTGTTACCTCTGAAACAATGCACAAGCACACCAAGAGAATAAGGGAGGCCTCTAGATGAAAGGATTCAATGTTCTGTACACAACTTTCCCCCACTTCCAACCACTAGGGGACACTAGAGATGCATGTGATGATTTGAAATCCAGGGGAGTCAGATCCTCAACTTTATCTTGGTGAATATGACTGAATTTTCCTATATACACGATACACATACAAGTTCGAAGAGGAAGGGACTTGGAAAAAAAAAAGAAATATGACCAAAGCATCTGATCTATAGATAAAGTTACATGGAGGAAAAGACTTCCTGACCTATGAACAACTTGGACTTAGTAGAGAACAACCGCAGTCATTTATGTCCTTCATTTGGTTACAGTGTACACTGGAGGTGTGCAAACAATGTTTCTACAGATGGTACTGCAAGGAAAGAGGGACAAATCATTATACCCTGAACACTTGGGATGTCAGTATGTATACCCTGAAATTGTCAAAATCTGGTTGCCTGGAGAAGTTCATTGGTATTGTACGTCAATTTCACTATGGCGTGTTTCCTCAGGTTCTGGATAGCGGACAATGCTCTTGTACCTTCCCAGTCACCAATGGAGTGAAACAGGGCCGTGTGCTTGCTCGCATGCTTTTTAGCATGATATTTTCAGCCATGTTGTCAAATGCTTTCAATGAGGATGAACACAGCTTCAAGGTCAGCTACCATACTGATGGCAAGTTCTTCAATTTGAAAAGGCTTCAAGCCAAGACCAAAGTAGAGGGAGTGTTGGTGCATGATTTTCTGTTTGCAGATGATTGGGCAAAGAATGCAGCCTCTGAAGCTGAGATGCAACAAAGTATCTATCAATTCCCACTGCCCGTGCTAATTTTGGCCTATTAATTAACACCAAGAAAACAGGTCCTCCCTCAGTCACCACCACACCATCCATACGTGGAACCATCGGATATTAACAAATAGAGAAATTTTGAATACTGTGGATAAGTTCACTTACCTTGATGGTGCACTTTTCAGGGATGCACACATGGACAATAAGGTTGATGCATGCATTGCCAGAGCTAGCTCAGCATTTAGGAGGCTCTGAAGAAAAGTTGGGGAGAGAAGAGGTGTTAGACTGACTCCCAAACTGAAGGTCTACAGAGCTGTTGTGCTGACCTCATTGCTATATGCTTGTGAAACCTGGACAATCTACCAATGCCATGCCAGGAAACTGAATCACTTCCATTTGAACTGTCTTAGGAAGATTCTGAGGATCACTTGGCAGGATAAAGTACCAGACACTGAAGTCCTTGCTTGAGCTGAACTGCCAGGAATTCAAACTATGCTTCAGAGAACACAACTCTGATGGGCTGACCACGTTGTTCCAAATGCAAAATGTATGCTTGCCAAAAGGATTATTTTATGGAAAACTCACATGGGGCAGGCGATCACATGGTGGTCAGAAGAAGAGATACAAGGACACTCTCAAGGTCTCTCTCAAGAGCTTTGGATTTGACTGTGCAACATGGGAGACATTGGCACAGGACTTGATCAGCATGGCGTGCCCACGTAAGAAAGGGTGCTATACTCTATGAGCAAAGCAGAATTGAGACAGCACAAAGTAAACATAGGATGTGCAAATTTGGAGTATCCACCTCAAATATTCACACGGACTATCTGTGCCCAACCTGTGGTAGATCATTCCGAGCTCATATTGGTCTGATCAGCCACAGTCGGACACACTGAAATTTCACTTTATCATGGTGATGTCATTTTGGTCCTCTCCTAGAACGAAGGACAACAACCAACCAACCAACCAACACTGAAGGTGTGCACGCAATGTCCCTACAGATGATACTGAAAGGAAAGAGAGACAAATCATTATACCCTGAACACTTGGGACGCCAGTATGCATCCCTGTTTGAGTCCCTTGGAGATCAGAGGTCATAAGTTTAGAGCTAAAATGTATCTCTAGTCCGATGGTCTCATTTTCCAGTTGAGGAAACTGAGATTCTGATAGGTAAAGTTTTAAGTTTTGACTCTGCCTCTGACACTTGGTACTTGTGTGATGCAATACAAGCCACTCTAATTGCCTCCGTTTATTCTTCCAAAAAATTCTTCCTGGAGCAGCTAGGATTCAATGGATAGAGAGCCAGGCCTGGAATCAGAAAGACCTGAGTTCTAATTCAACCTCAAACACTTATTAGCAGTGCAACCCTGGGTAAGTCACTTAACCTTGTTTGCCTCATTTTCTCATCTGTAAAATAAGCTGGAGGAGAGAATGGCAAATCACACCAGTATCTTTGTCAAGAAAACCCCAAATGAGGTCACGAAGAGTTGGACGTGACTGAAATGACTAAACATTTCCCAGGGATATAGTGAGAATCAAATGATGCTAGCTATCTATACAAGTTATATCAATTCATTGTAGTTTATTCATACTGAGCATTCACTTGGGTGATCTACAACTTTAGATCTTTGGAGCCTGTGGTATGCAAAGCTTGAGATAATTGTAAAGACAATTTTCGAAGGTCAGCCTCTTTTTCTCTTATTCAGTTCTTTATGCATTCATAGGTTCTGTCCAAGACTCAAGTGCTGATGACCCAGCTCTATCACAAATGTCATCTGCATAATAGTTTCATCACCTTCAGGAGTTTTCCTTTTTGGACAGTCTGATTGCACTCTTTTGAGTGACTACAGATTTTATTAAGAAAACTCAGCAATGTTCTGGAACTTGTTGCAACCAGCACAATGTCAACTTTAAACAGGAGCAACTCACCATCCATAGGGAATCCCACACTACAGTAGACATCCTCCATGATAGTGGCTTCATGGCATCCCTATGTTATGGCTCACTTGGTTGAATAAACACAGGATGGTCAAACAAATTTATTTCTATTATTTTAGCTTTCTTTCAAGAAATACTGCCTAATTTTGATAGATGGGTGGGAGTTATTTTGTTGGATACCAGCCTCTAAGGCTGCCCAGTCAAATACTCTTTGAATAGCCAACAATATTGTGATAATTGTTCAGTTGTTTTCAATTGTGTCGAATTCTTTGTGGCCCCATTTGGGTTTTTTTTATGCAAAGATACTGGAGTGGTTTGTCATTTTCTTCTCCAGCTCATTTTACAAATGAGGAAACTGGAAAACAGGGTTGCGTAATTTGCCCAGGGTCACAAGCTAGTAAATGTCTGAGGCCAGATTTGAATTCAAGAAGATGAGTCTTCCTGACTTCAGGTCCAGTATTCTATCCACTGCATTACCTGGTACAGTCAGCAATATGCTTAACATCAATTATAAAAAAAATTATTTTGAAATGAGGTCTTGAATTGTATGACTAAAAATGTGGTTGGCTATAACCACAATAATAGCCAACATTCATATTTCACTTTAAGGTTGCAAAGTTCTTTACATATTATCTAACTTGATCCTCACAAGAACCTTGCAAAATAGATACTATCAGTATCCTTTTCTTTTTTTTTTACAAAAAAGGAAACAGAGGTATTAAGTGACTTGCATACATCTAGTACTTCTCTGATGTGAGGCAGGATTTGAAGTCAGGCCTTCCTGACTCTAAGTACCACACTAAAACCACCTAGCAGCTTGCCTACCTATGTCTGAATGCATTTGAAGATGATCTCACAAAGATTTTGAAGAGATGGGAAAATAGGTAGATGGATCAATAATTATTGATATCTTTTTTTTAGTCAGACTTAATGAAGTCTGTGGCTTATTCTAAGCATGTGGTGTCTTGCCCTCTTCCAACATCCTCAAAATGGTGCCACCCTTAGCAACCAATCACCTCTGGGTAGACTTGCTGTGAAGCCTTTAGATTTTGGTGCATCAGGCATTTATTTCTTTACTTTAAGAAAAGAAATGGGTTTGTCCTCAAAAGTGTAGTTTTTTACATAGAATAATTTTGTGTAATGAGTTTTCAGTGTATACTTGACAATTTTATTTTCTTTTAAAGGGATGCCATTTTAGACATCATTTTTACAATATATAGTCTATATTCATGAATGACCTACATATGAAAATTCAGATTCAACCAAAAGATAAATCTGCTTTTCAAAATAATATACGGTATATTTTTTAAAAAGCAAACCCCTCTGCTACATTTCAAGTGTGACTTAGTTTACATACCAATTAGTTTAGGAAACATCTATTATAAACATTTAGTTTAATGTATTTCTCTCATTTAATGATATTAGAAAGTTATGTACCTGAACCACCTTGTGACCAAAGTGCAACTCTCATATCTAGTATGCAATGTTGACCTGCACCAAAGATTCTGCCACTGAGGTTACAAAGTGTGTGTGTCATAGCAGAACTGAAACAGCCAGTTCAGGGCCTTCCCATTAAGCCCCCTTATAGTATCTCAAAGAGCTGTTCCTTTATTTACTTATTTATTTAATTTTAGATTATGACATTCATTTCCACAAAATTTTGAGTTCCAATTTTTCTCCCCATTTCTCCACTCCCCCCACCCCATAACATCTTGCATTCTGATTACCCCTTCCCTCAATGTGTCCTCACTTCTATCACACCCCACACTTCCCTTATCCCCATCTTCTCTCTTTTCTTATAGGGCAAGATAGATTTCTATACCCCATTACCTGTACTTCTTATTTCCCAGTTATATGCAATAACAGTTCTCAACATTTGTTTCTAATACTTTGAATTCCAACTTCTCTCTCTTCCTCCCTCCCCACCCAACCTCACTGAGAAGGCAAGCAATTCAATACAGGCTATATATGTGTAGTTTTGCAAAAGACTTCCATAATAGTCATGTTGTGTAAGACTATATTTCCCTCCATCCTACCCTGTCCCACCTTAATTCTATTCTCTCATTTGACCTTGCCCCTTCCCAAAAGTGTTTTCTTCTAATTTACTCCCTTCTCCCATTTGCCCTCCCTTCTATCATCCCCCTTACCCCACTGGTCCCCTTCTCCTCTACTTTCCTGTAGTGTAAGATAGATTTTCATACCAAATTTAGTGAGCATGTTATTCCCTCCTTAAGCCATATGTGATGAGAGTAAGTTTCACTTTTCCCCTCTCACCTCCTCCCTTTTCTCCTCCGTTGAAAAAGATTTTTCTTATCTCTTTTATGAGTGATAATTTCCCCCTTTCCATTTCTCCCTTTCTCCTCTCAATATATTCCTCACTCACCCTTCAATTTTATTTTTTGTAGATATCATCCCTTCTGATTCAACTCAACCTGTGCTCTCTGTCTACGTGTGTGTGTGTGTGTGTGTGTGTGTGTGTGTAATCCCTCTTACTACCCAAATACTGAGAAAAGTCTCAAGAGTTACAAATATTATCTTTCCATGTAGGAATGTAAACAGTTCAGCTTTAGGAAGCTCTTTATGATTTATCTTTCCTGTTTACCTTTTCATACTTCTCTTGATTCTTCTGTTTAAAAGTCAAATTTTCTCTTCAATTCTGGTCTTTTCATCAAGAATGCTTGAAAGTCCTCCATATCACTGAATGACCATTTTTTTTATACTCAGTTTTGCTGGGTAGGTGATTCTTGGTTTTAATCCCAGTTCCTTTGACTTCAGGAATATCCTATTCCACACACTTTGATCCCTTAATGTAGAAGCTGCCAGATCCTATGTTATCCTGATTGTATTTCCACAGTACTCTATTTCTTTCCAGCTGCTTGCAATATTTTCTCCTTGACCTGGGAACTCTGAAATTTGGCCACAAAATTCCTTGGAGTTTCTCTTTTCAGGTCCCTTTCAATATTTATTTTGCCCTCTAGTTCTAGACTATCAGGGCAGTTTTCCTTGATAATTTCATGAAAGATAATGTCTATGCTCTTTTTTTGATCATGGCTTTCAGGTAGTTCCATAATTTTAAAATTGTTTCTCCTGGATCTATTTTCCAGGTCAGTTGTTTTTCCAATGAGATATTTCACATTATCTTCCATTTTTTCATTCTTTTGGTTTTGTTTTGTAATTTCTTGGTTTATCATAAAGTCATCAGCTTCCCTTAGCTCCACTCTCACTTTTTGCAGTGAGCTTTTGAACCTCCTGCTCCATTTGGTTAATTCTGCCTTTTAAAGCCTTCTTCTCCTCGTTGGCTTTTTGGACCTCTTTTTCCAATAGAATTAGCCTATTTTTAAAAATGTTATTTTCTTCAGCATTTTTTGAGACTCCTTTAGCAAACTGTTGACTTGCTTTTCAAGCTCTTCTGTGGTCTGAGCCCATTACATATTCATTTTGGAGGTATTAGATGCAGAAGCCTTGACTTCCTCTGACAGTATGCATTGTTCTTCCTCATCTGAAAGGGTGGAAGGAAATACTTTTCACCAGGAAAATAACCTTCTATGGTCTTATTTATTTTCCCCTTTTTGGGGCATTTTCCCAGCCAGTTACTTGGCTTCTGAATCCTTTGTCAAGAGGAGGGTCCTAGTGTTCCTCCTCACCCCAGGACCATGCTCAGGGCTGAGATTTAGCTCAGCTGCTTGATTCTCCCAGGGGCTTTAGGCCGAGCACTTCATAAATGGACACTATAGCTGCCACCATCACTGCTGCCTCTGGTGCCACTGCTACCTCTACCACTGCTACCTCCACCGCTGCCTGGGGCCAGTGCTGGGAAGGACCCAGCTCCCCTCTCGCTCAGTTGGGAAAGCCCTCTCACTGACCTTTGAAGCTTTCTTTGGTGCTTGTGGGTTGAGGAATCTGAGACCCTCCCTGCTCGGGATTCTGTCCTGCATACCTGTTGAGGTCTCATTCCTCCCAGTGCCCGTGGGATAGACCTTTCCTGTCAGCCTTCCAGGTTACCTTTGACTGAAAATCTCTTTCACTCTGTAGTTCTGTAGTTTCTGCTGCTTTAGAAATTGTTGAGAGTCATTTTTTACAAGTATTTTATGGGCTGTGGGGGAAGAGTTAGAGTATGTGGGTCTTTCTACTCCACCATCTTGGCTCTGCCTCCCAGGAATTCCTTTTTTTTTTTTTTGACACCTTGCCTCTTAACCTAGCATTCAAATTTTTTGTTCAAAAAAATCCATTCTTTAGACTTGCATGCTAGGTGGACTTGCCAACTTCGAGGGCTTCCTAGAGAGTCCTAGCCCTATCCTTCTAAATGAGGTGAGATATCAGTGAATTTTTAACCAGGGTTCATAATTTGGGATTTGGACAGAGTTTAGGGCATCTGTGAATTTGGATGGGATAAAAAACATCACATACTTATGTTCACTAACCTCTGAAATGTAATTATTTTTAAAAATTACTCTGAGTTCATAGTCTTTCTCAAGTGTTCCAAAGGGGTCTATGATACAATAAAAGTCATTTTCCCCCTCTAACCTATGTCTAAAACTAGCTGCTCAGCTATCAAGGGACCAAACATTTTTTATCCATGACTAGCCTACTGGAGTGGAGTCGTGATGAACATAGAATCAATTCTTATACACAAGCCTTAGGGCTTTGTCCCTTTCTCTAGCTAGGAGGGCAAAATGCTTTAACGACTGCATGTTGATGTTTTACTCTCAGTGAGTATAAATAGTAAATTGTTCTTGATAGTACAGATCTCCTAGAATCAAGTTATCTTCCTCAACCAGTGACAATGGCCATTATTAGAATGAATGCTAATTCAGGAGTCAGAGCACCTACATTCAATTCTCCCTTCTTAGACTAAATTTGACCTTAAGCAAGTCACTGATGCTCTCCTGGGGATTGGGTTCCTTCTCTTCCTCCCCTTTTTTCTTTTCCTCCCCCTCCTCCTTCTCTTCCTCCTCTATCTCCTCCTCTTCTTCTCCCTCTGTCCAAATGGGGAATCATACCATTACATGTGGATGCTCTGTCTGCAGAAATATAAATTTTGATTACATATACTTCACAAGGTTTGGGAGGGGGGGTTGATTTTTTTTTCCCTTTTCCATTTATTCTATCATCAGTATTTTTTGTTTTCTTTTTTGTCTCATGTAGTTTTCATTTATGATTTCTTAAAATATAGCTCTGAAAAACCAGGTTTTGATAAAGCCCATTGGGATTCAAATAGAGCTACCTGACAATGCCATTAAACCAAATCACTCTGCTTTCACTGATTGACTAATAATAGAGCCCAGTCCAAGCCTCACTTGCTCATTGTTTGAGTTTTGGTGGCTCAGAGTGAGTATAAATAACAATTGTTTTTGTTCTGGCCAGAAACTCTGAGTGAGGGTCTTCACCTCCTAAATGGATTTATTATTACTATTTTTAATGAAGGCAAACAAGACCAGCTTTTGCCTCCATTCTTGCCTAGCCTTTTTCTACTGAATGGGCGCTGCCTCCGACAAACTGAGACTTGGGAAAGACCTTAGCTTAAAAAGGTCAAGGTCTCCCACTACATCCAGGACCATCAAAGGTTATCTTGACCTGTATCTTGCCACTAGATTCTGATAAGAATCTAGAGGAAAGAATGCAGCTGATAATTCTATGCAGCTCTGCCTCATTGAAATCCAATTCACTTGTAAGTCAAGACATCTCCCTCCTGATGTCATTAGTTCTCTTTGAAAATGAAAGATGAACAGTAAGAACCGCTACAACAGGGGATGCGCTACGTAGTCTCTGAGGGCCCTGTCTGCTGTACATCTATGAGTGTGGGATTGACTTTTTCATTAAGTAGCTTGTCAAAGATAGAGACAATTGTGATAAATCTGATAGTCTTTCCCCCCTTTATCCTTAGTCTTCTTGGCATGTTAATCACTAAATAACCTGGCCATGCAAGTAAGCTGCTTTACCGACAGGATCACATGTTATATGAAATTATTTAAGCTAGACTGAGAGAAAATGTACTTGTTATTTGTCTATTCAATTTGATTCAACCAAATTTATTAAGTGTCTACTATGTACTGTGCTTGGCACTAGGGAGAAAGAAACAAAGGAAGGAAGGAAGAGACAGAGGAAAGAAGGGACAGAAGAAGAAGGAAGGAAGGAAGGAAGGAAGGAAGGAAGGAAGGAAGGAAGGAAGGAAGGAAGGAAGGAAGGAAGGAAGGAAGGAAGGAAGGAAGGAAGGAAGGAAGGAAGGAAGGAAGGGAGGGAGGGAGGGAGGGAGGGAGGGAGGAAGGAAGGAAGGAAGGAAAAGCCTTTCTTTAAGAAGATTACATTCATGATGGGACACCATATGTAAATAAGTAAGTATAAAATAATTTAAGGAGGGAAAGAAATGTTCAAGAAAGCCTTCCCTCATAGGAACTAGCTCCTGAACTAAGCCTTGAAGGAGTCAAGGATCTATTACTATTATCCCTCATATTACTTTTCAATTTTCAGAAAACTACTGTTAACTTACAAATTTAAGCAATTTTCCTTTTGCATTATCTGTGATTATTTTAAAATCTAAGGCCAAAAGATAAAACAATTAGTCAGTTTTCCCAGTGAGATATCAGAACACTGGGATTCAAATGGTTTGTGTTCAAAGCTATTATTCTAACTAACTATTACCCATTAGAACAGGATAGTTTTTTCACTTGAAAATTGTGAAACTTCATTTGTTCTATAATACAATTCTAATCCCCTTGACTGACTGAAAGACCCATTGATTTTCATCATGTATTTATTTGTGGAGCATTTATCACCATGGAATCAAAATACTGAATATTGCTAGTTGCCATTAATTCTAGAAAGTGGACTATTTAGAAATTACATAATGTAATGTACATGCATGTATACTACCATATGAGTTATGAAAGTCTTATTTGCAATAGAGCACTGAATTTGTCAGCCTTTTAATCGATATATCCTTTGTATGAAGGTTATTTAGGAGAGACAGGAAAAGAGAATGGGTCAGAGGAAGTACCACAGAGAAATGGAGTCCATGTTGAATATGTTCCTTTCGCAAACAAAATAGGCACCCATCAAAAGAGGAATGGCAGCACAAACCTGTGATGTATGAATGTGGTAGAAAATTATTTTGCAATAAGAAGCAATGAATGTAAAGAATTCAGAGAAACCCTAGAAGACATATGAAATAGCAAAGAGCAAAGGAAGATGAATTAGGAAAATAAAAACAACAGCTATATTAATGCAAACAAAAACAATGTGAAAATTCTGTTAAATTCAGCTTCATTGCAATGATCAATTTAAAAATGGCATTAGAAAGGTGGGAGATCATTAGGTGTGTGTAAGGGAATTGCCAACCCCCAGCCTCTTGGACGGCATTCACTAGTCACGACTCAGGTAAAATGAGGGGAGACTGGTAACGCGTGAACAAGATGGCGCTGGGAGGAAGGGTTCCACCCCTGCTTTGCTCAAGGCTATTTCCTGGACCCTGGAGAACATAGAAGGCCCAAGATGCTTTGCTAACTAGGGGCTATGTGGCAGTCCTGGCCATAGGTATAGGAATTTACTTAGTAGGGCAAACTATTTGCTGATAGGTTCACTAAGGGCTCTAGTGTAGGGAAAGAGATAAAAGCACTGCTTGCTGTTACAATAAACGGAGTTGCTCACTATCTTGTCTCCCGCCTCATTTACAGCTCGCTCCACCAAGGCCAACAGGCACTGCTGGTCAGATAAGGCCTGTTTGTCTGAGGGCTCGGCCCAGACACCCTAACAGGTGTGGAACGATGTTGTAAACACTCTTGCATGTGACTGTTTTGTCAATTAGATTAAATTTTTCTTTGATACAGTGGAAGATTCAAGATCATAGGCAGGAAATTATTTTGATGTAAATATGTCAAAGATAAAAGTAATTAATTGGGGAAAACCTGTCAGCTTAAATATTTTATGTGTGTATATCTATACATGTTTTTGTGTGTGACTTTGTATGTTTGAGGTTATAACTTCTCTTGCCTTCTTTGTCATCACCCTAAGAAACAAAATGAGTTACACAATTTGAAGATCTGAGTTGAAATTTTATTTTAATTTTCACATAAAATACAATGCAATTCCTCTGGAGAAGAATCAACTTGAAGAAAGGTCTTCCAAGTCATTTGTGTTGAACAGAAGCCCATTTATAAGTGGGCACAATTGCTAACATAACTTCTATCTCTAAAATTCTATCATCTTCAATTTCTAAGTATATCTCTCCTCTTTGTATCTTGGTGCTCTCAGATGATGATGAAGCTTGAGATGTGTGGGGAGTGATTGTCTTGAGATAAAAATCATGAACTCTACCTCGATTTAGCAACAGAAACTTCCCAACTATTCTAGCTATGAGTTTATTCAAAGAAAAGCTAAGTGTTGCCTATGTTTTGGAACATTGCCCCACTAAAAAGACTTATGCCAACAACATGCTCAGTGAAAGAAAGAGCAATTCAATGAGCTCCCTGGGAAATAATCTCATCAATATCCAAGTCAGAACAGAACCAGTAACTAAGCTGAGTCCTAACAATTTGACCAGGCTCTTTCTTCTGAGGCTCAGTTGAAAAGCAAGTCTTCTTTAGCACTAGGCTTCCTCTGTGTATTTCCTGTTGCTGAATGTGGTGTTCATCAGGGGCGCAAATCCTTTCCGCTGTCTTCTATACTGAAATAGCACTAGTAGCCCAAAAAAGGCCACTATAGCCACTAGGCCTGCCCCAATAACTGACAGGATTATAGTCTGACTGGGAGTAGCTTTCACTGAAGATGAAGCTGAAACAGAGAATCAAAGCCTGGGTTAGGTCAAAGACATGGCAGTTAAACACCCCAAGAAAGAAAAGAAACAAACCATTTTTGACACGCTTCTTTGGTAGCTCTGAGACAGAGTAGTACCAAAGCATTATATTTCTTTTTTATTTTTGGAGAGCTAAAAGTCACTTTTAATGTATTTAATATGTTACATAGTAGATCAGAAGACCAAAAAGATTGAATCTGGTATTTTTTACATTTCATTTTTGCCTTTTTTTATTTTATTTTTTACTTTCTGGAATAAAACAAGCATTTCTATAACATAGAATAATCAAAAAGAGGATTGCACATCAAATTGCAAATCATTTATATATAGCTTGTTTGAATAAAATTGACTAGCCTACTGGCATAGATCTAGAGTCAGAACTTTAGAGGTCCAGTCCAACTCCTTCATTTTACAGATGAAAAACTTGAGGTTCAGAGATGTAGTGACTTACCCAAGGTCACAATCAATGATAATAATAGCTCACATTCATAGAGGGTTACAAAGTACTTTATATGACATCTCATTTGACTCTCACAACAATTGGGGGCTATCATTATCCCAATCTTATAGATGAAGAAAATTGAGGTTCTCATTAACTAGTGACTGAGTAATAAAGAGGCAGAATGAATCGCCCAGATTATCACAGCTGGTAAATGTCTGAGGAAGAATTAGAACCCAAAGCTTCATGGATCCCAAGCTCAACACTTTAGCCATTATGCCACACTTATTCCAGTACAACTATTGGTCAAAATCTACTTACTTTTCTCGAAGGTAGATAGAAATATTCTGTTCTTTCACATAATGTTTATTATGTTAACTGAAAACATTTTTACAAAATCAAATATTCACCTCTCTGCTGAGTCCCAGTACTTAATCATTAAGTGGAAATTGGACATCTCAGTTTGAACTCCAAAACAGAATTCATTGTCTTTCCCCTAATGTCACAAAAACTCTCTGGGTCTTAATTTCCTCAAATAAGAGTCTCCAGCTAGATGACCTCCAAGGTCTCTTCCAACTCCAGGTCATGTAGTCCCATTCCTTTCCATTCCCCATAACAACAACCTAATTCAGGACTTTCTTGAATGGGACTACTGCCCAAGAATCTGGATTTAGAATTGGAAAGGATCTTTGAGGCCACATAATTCAACTCTTTCATTTTATGGCTAAGGAAACTGATGTCCAAATCACAGAAATGTCCAAAATCACACAGGTAATAAGAGGCTGAGCTAGGGTTTGAACCTAGTTATTCTAACTCCAGGTTTAGTTTTCTTTTTGCTACACCATACTGGCTCTTTAACACTAAATTAATGTTCCCCTCTCTGGTATCTCCCTACTATAACACCAATGTAATTATTTCTATAAATACTGACTTATGTGTGTGTTTCCATGTTTTAAGATTTACAAAGCACTTTCATAGATTACACACACACAGCATCATCATCATCATCATCATCATCTCATTTGACAATTATAGGATCTTCACAACAATCCTATGAGATAGTGTATCATACCCATTTTACAAATGAGAAAACTGAGACTCATAGCAGATCAACAGCTCATCCAGAATGACAAATCTGATGTCAAAGCTGAAACTTAAACTCAGGTCCCCTGATTCCAAGACCAGTGCTTGCTAGAGTACCTGATTCTACATCCTGCTGATAAATGGATCTTTCAAAAATACTAGAGTAATCCACCATGCTCTTCAGGAACCTAGAGTGATACTCCATTGTCTACCACATAAACCTCAAACTCTAGTTCTCTAATCCTTTAATAATTGCACTCCTCTTGATTATCCAATGCTGTCATTAATCTTCAGCATGACTCTTTAAAATCAAGCTTTCTTCCACCTGTACTTATACTGTTTCTCCAAGTTAAAATGTTTTCTTTCTTCCCTCTTCAACTTTTCCAAATTCTACCTAATCCCCAAGGTTCATTTACTCTGTGAAACCTTCTTGGATCACTTCATAACTCCCCTCTTTGAATTAATGTAGCATTATATTATGTGATATATAATTACATATTATTTAATGCTGTTTTGTGCATTTATGTTTTATCTCCTTAGCTCAAACTATAAATTCCTTAATGACACATTGGATCCTCCAAAGTTCAATTCTGTGCCTCACTTTAGATAATCTACAGATTGGACACAAACATGAGCTGAGTGTATCTGCCCTCTCATGTTGTTTTTCTGATGCTTTGGTCATGTCCAAATCTTTATGACCCCATCTGGGGTTTTCTTGGTGTAGATGCTGGAGTGGTTTGCCATTTCTAATTCATTTTACAGATGATGAAACTGGGGTAAATAGAGTTAAGTGACTTGCTCAGGGTCCTGCAGTTAGTCAGTGCCTGAGACAGAATTTGAACTCAAGTCTTCCTGACTCTAGCCAAGCCTGGTGCTCTTTCCACTGCTCCACCTACCTGCCCACTGTAGCTCCTCTTAGTTTTAACACAGGAGAGAAGATACATAAAATAAAAATATAAAACAGAGTTCCTTTACTATTTTAGGAGACGCATGCCATGAGAAAGTGGTGAGGGTTTAATGTGGAATTCATAAACTGTAGTAAAGTAGAACCAGAAGCAGGAGCTGACGGCTCCTGTTGTCACTGAGCCAAAATAGCAGAAGGTAAAGTATAAATTGACTCTTTGACTTTCTATTAGGTCAAGAATAAGAAAAAGTAAATGAGTTAGATTAGTGAAAAGCCACTTGCAAATAAATATATTGTTTAAACATTTGCTCTATTATTCTTGACTATTTATACTGTCTTACTTTCCCTTTCCTTCACTAAGTGGTAGACTGGTTAGAAGCTCTATGAATTTTATCTCTAAGACACTCTAGGGCCATGTCTACATTGTGGCAGCCCATTAACCATATTCATTTGATTGGTTGGTCAATAGAAGCAGCCAGCTTGACTCCTTTTTCCCCTTTGAAACTGAAAATCTACACAGTTAATTTAGCCACAACAGTGAAATCAGTTGTAGGGACAGACATAGCTTTAGTTAAGTATAGTCACAATGTATGGTCACACCAGTCATTCAAGATCTTAGAGTTTAATTTCAAAATACTTGCAAATATAATTAGTAGAATAGCCAATAATCTAAATCAAGGCTGAATGCTTGATTTATAGTCCTCAATTAATTTGAAAGACAGATTGAGAGGCAAGGAAGAAAGCAAGCTGCTTCAGACAATGAATGAGTTATAATGGTTACCTGGTAAGTTAATAGCGTAATCATAGCCAAGTTGATCTGCAGGTAAGAAGAACTCCTCATTTGTCACAGGAGGGAAGAAAGGAACCATATTATACATCTGATTGTGACCAATGGGTGCCAGTTCTAGAGGCCAGTCATTGATAGTTGGATTGAAGCGTTTCATCCACTCATCAAAAATGGCATCAGTAAAGGAATGAAGGACCTGCAATGAAATTGAACACAACATTCAGTACTAGCCTCTTTCAAACCTATCTCCAAGCTTTGTTATATGAAATTAAGCAATCAATAAGCACTTATTAAGTACTTGCTACATTCCAGGCACTGTGCTAAGTGTTGTGGATGCAAAGAGAAACAAAAAGCAGTCACTATCCTCAAAGTGTTTATCTTTTTGTGAGCAAGAAAACATACATAAATAAATATTCAGAGGATAAATACAGAGTAGATAGAAAGTTGGTGTGGGATTATTCTTTTTAAAAATTCTCATAACCATTTAAAATTATCATACCAAGAGCACTAACGTTGAAGGATGTGCAAAACATTCTTTACCATGACTTTTCCACCTTTTCTTATCTTTTTATTGTTACTTTTTATGACCCAAATTCAAAATCTTTTGTAATCCTCTAGCCAAGAAAAGTCCAAAAATAATTCATTCCTGTGTATCACACCCAGTAAGGTAGATCAAAGAATTGTTGATCAAAGAACTATAGATTTAGAGTCAGAGCTATTCTAACCCCTCAGTTTGCAGATGTGGAGAAGAGAGGTTAAATGAATTTCCCCATGTCACCCAAAGGGTAAGTCACAGAGCCAGGGTTCAAATCCAGGTGTTCTGACTTCAAATCCTATATTCACTACATCACATGATCTTGCAATCTGTGACAGCAGGAAAGCTGCAACTATAGCCAATGACTCTGATGAAGGTGCTCATTTTTTTCTCCTATTCTGAGGACATCTGCAGGCAGTATAACAAAGCTAGTAGAGCTATGATATTGGGACTGGTGTCCTGGCTGGTCCATTATGTGGAAGTTAGAGAATGATCAATTTTTTAATTTCAGGCAGCTGGGTGCATAGAATATGGAACTTAAAATATGGAAAACCTGAATCCTGCCCCAGACACTTAATAGCTATGTGATCCTAGGCAAGTTAATTAATCACTGAGTACCTCAGTTTCTTCTCGTGTAAAATAGGGATGATATAACACCGACCTCCCAGGGTTATTGTGAGGATAAAATGAGATAATATTTGTAAACAACTTTTTTAAATCTTAAAGTACTATATAAATGCCAGGCATTTATTACTGGTTTGAAAGGAGGCAGAGGGAGTGAGACTTCTTAATGAGTAAATAAACATTTATCTGGTTGTTACTATGTTTCAGTCACTGCACAAAGCACTCGAGATACAAAAAAAAAAGGCAAAAATCAGCCCCTGCTCTCAAGGAGTTCATAGTCTAATAAGACAGATGACATGTAAATAACTATGTACAAGCAAGATGCATACAAGATAAATCGGAGATGATCTCAGAAGGACAGCATGAGATTAAGAAGGATTGAGATATTCTTGCAGAAGATGGGACTTTACCTGACACCTAAAGGAAACCAAGTGGAGCTGAAAAGGGAGAGAGTTCCAGGCATGGGTTCCAGTGAACAAAAATGCCTAGAGTTGAGAGATAGAGTGTCTTGTTCTAGAAACAGCAAGGAGCCTAATGTTGTGGATCACAGAGTATACAAAAGGGAATAAGATATAAGAATACTTGAAAAACAGGAAGGAACCAAGTTGTGAAGGGTTTTCACAACAGGATTTTATATTTGACTCTGGAGGTAATAGGGAGCTACTAGCGTTTATTAAATGGGGGTGGGGATGGCATGATTAGACCTATGCTTTAGGAAGAAAAATCAGGAAGTTGAATAGAGTACATGCTGTATGATGTGGTATCCCAGGTACTTTTCCCTTCGTTTTTGTATTTATGTTTCCTTACATTGCATGTATTCCAGAGGAAGTCTTTTATTTTGAGTTGTGCTGCCAAATGCTTGAAGTTTTAGGCATAGACAACACCAAAGACTCAGCAATAATGATTCTGGGTCAGAAAATCAAAGACAACTACATTTGTAATATCCTTTCTATTTGCTAGTCAGTGTTGGAGTGGGGATTTGAACCGAAGACTTCTGATTTCGAATACAACTCTGATCAATTCCATATTATAAAATTATAGAAGTGAATTTTATACCTAGATAAACTTGGCTTCTAGAAAGAGTGCTGAGTGAGAATTTTTCAATATAACCAATATGAAGTTATTTCTATTATGCATATTCATCCTACTACACCTTGATTACCTACGTGGAAGTTAACTGTAATAACTGATTCTTAACTGAGGTAAATGATATCTGAGTAGACTATCAGTCCTCTATGCAATCTCCAGTCCTTTACACAGGCATCCCACAGTATCTAAAGTGAGTGGCTCACTAATTGCTAAAGAGAAAGCTACCACTGGGAGCAAAACGAACGAAATTAAATCAAGAGTTTGGCTTATATACTAGCAATTAGTGTCTCTAACAAAGCAGATAAATAGGAGGTAGATTGAATTGTCACAGACACTAGATATTAAAGTTTGGATAAACACAATGGTTTGTGGCTCAATTCCTCCCCACCAGAAAGGAAGCGTTTCTGAATATAGTGGGATTTTCCAAGGATTGTGCAGAGTCCTCCTGGCTTCCACTGAGAATGCGTTTGTTGGGACATTGGTAGTCTCCTTAACCAATTGCTAAATCTCCTTCACAACTTAACTCTTTTAAAAGGTTTAAACTGGCCTGGTTCTGAGTCCTCCTTGTCCCTTAAATAGGATATTGACATTGATTCGTAGAATCATAGAGTTAGAGCTAGAAGGGACCATAGAAGTCATTGAATCCAACCCTTTCATTTGACAGATAAGGAAAATGAGGCTGAGAGATGTTAAAGGACTTGCCATGGGTCAAATAGCTAGTAAGTTGAGGAGGGGCGTTTTGAGCCCAGATCTATCTAATTCCAATTGCAATGCCCTACCTATTCTGCCATTCTTCATGATCAGTTCATTTACCTTGCCTATACTTTTGGACTTTGCTTTTTAAAGGTCTTAAGTACAGATAGACAAGAAAACAAGATCTGGAAGGTGGAACAGAAAGAAACCATTTGGATACATTAGGATTCTGAACTTAGAAATTGACCTGAGCATGCATATGGCCCCTCTATGGCAACGTGGACAACAGTGCACAACTAGCAATTCCAGAAACCCTGAAATACCATGAGATCACTACTGGGGAGGTCACTGTGGAGTTAGGATGCCCAGAACTGACTTAGAAAGGAATTCACCTGGGATGTGACTACCAAGGTGTGGATAAGGAATCACCTATTCTGGTAGTATAGTCTTTTAACTAATTATTCTGATGAACTATGTGCTAAATGCATGAGGTTTCTAAGTTGCTGGATTATACTACCAATGTTCGTTATTTTTAGTGACCTGGGTTAAAGCCTAGGTCAAAGTCTTCCCTCCCTAAGTTTTAGTTCTTCCAGGGAACCATATGATTCAGGGACTATGGGGACTGCAAACGTTTCTTGACCAAGAGGAGGAGTTCCTAGATCACCCCAAGTACCCAGACCAAGTGAAAGCAATAGTGAACCAAGTGGGAACTGGATTTTGCCCTTCACTGCTACTGTGAGCTGTATGAATTGTACAAATCTGGGGGAAAAGGTGTTCACTCCTAAGTGACTCCTGATACTTTACCATTGTGGTGGTGGCCCCCCAACCTCCACAGTAGCACTGAAAATTCTGAAGACAATGTAGGTCCCTAAGAAGGACATTTGTCACATACATTCAGAAAGAGAAAGAGAGAGAGAGAGAGACAGAGACAGAGACAGAGACAGAGAGAGAGAGACAGAGACAGAGAGAGAGAGAGAGCCTTTAATTTAAATTTTATCATGGGTTCTTAGTGAGGAAACCCACTCTACTAATACAGTTGCCAACAGTTCTTTCACCTATAGTCATAAAGAATCTCCTGAGACACTAAGAAATGAAGCAACTTGCTAGGGTCACAGAGCGCGTATGTGTCAAAGAACTTGAACCTAGAGCTTTTGTGACTCTGGGTCTGACTCTACTACATCACTATGCTGTGTTTCAACACAAACACTATAACTGGTGAAATACCAAAGGGGGAAAATTGGACAGTTATTGCTGCAATATGCCTGGACATTTAGGTGTAAGAAAATAATCTTACAATTGGGGTAGCCTAAGAAAAGATCAGGGATGAAATTTATTTTCATTATTGCTTTGAAACCACGTACCAAAGATATGTGACCATGAAGACAGATACTCTGAAAATAATTTATGGTGAGTTAAGTAACCATCTATAAAGTAGAGAAACCGTCAAGGTTCATCCCTGAAACACTGATTTTTACGTCATCTAATGCTTCTCAATATACTTTGTATTGATTAGCCATTGGACTAAGGAGCATTGGAATAACATGGCTATGAGACCTTTGGCCAACTTACTACTTTGTCTCAGGACATTGTCCCACCAAGCACATTTTCAAAACCAAATAAATCTCCAAAGAAGGGTGAAATTTTGTAACCCGAAATTTACAGTATAACCGTCAAAATGATCTCTACTGAGGCAAAGTCTGAGATATTTATTTAGAGCAGCCTCTGCTTTGAAATGATGTTTAACACTTCCACATGTTGACATGAACCAAATAGTAGCTCTTAGATTAAACAACACTTGCCGACCAAATCTTGATTTAATTTTTTTTAATTCTCAAGCAAAAGAGAAACTTGCCTTTGAGGCATCTTTATCTACTGTAAGTCTTTAAAAAGGACATACCACAAAAATGGGGTCATTTGCAGCAGAATGTGGCAAAGCACTAGTTCCATTCAGGAAAGCATGAACCAGGTTATGAAGACTTGTTGTTGTCGAATCAAAGGTTCCATCTGCTTTATCAAATCCTTCCAGGGCATTCCTGCATCAGAGAAATATGAAATAAGGTATCCATGCTGTTGTTTGCTGTTCAGTTTCTGTCATGTCTGACTCTTCATGACCCTAGTTGGGGTTTCCTTGGAAAAGATGCTGGAGTGGTTTGCATTACCTTCTCCAGTGCATTTTACACATGAGGAAACAGGATTAAGTGACTTGCCCAGAGTCACATAGCTAGTAAGTGTCTGAGGCCAAATTTGAACTCAGGAAGATGTAAGTCTGACCCTGAGTCCAGGCCCAGCATTCTATCTACTACACCACTAGCTGCCGCACAATATTCATAGATTTTTCAAAAGATCTTTTTTGTACTCCCCAAATAGTGATATTCTACTAAATTAGAGACTAAAGGGGTCATGTGTAATGAGCATATTTAATAGGCTTGGCGGTAACCCCCATTTTTTAAAAAGGTGAATTCCTTGGTGTGCAGAAGGAGGAGATCATCACAGATGAGAAACGTGAACCTCAAAGACATCTTCCCCACCTTACCGAACTGTCCTCTTTCTCCCAACTTCTATAACCACTATCCTCCCAGTCACCTAGATCTAAAATTTCAGTCATCTTTCACTTGTCCTTCCTGGTCATCGCTCAATTCTGCACTACTCAGTTAAACAGAAGTCCTACTATGAGAACCTATTTTCAGCAGGAAAAAACAACCCAACCCAACCCAGCCCATTTGCTGTCATGCACTGGTATCCACAAAATGCTCTTTTAAAGTATCAGAAAAGGGGCTTCAGTGCAATGAATTCTCAGTGCACAAATTTGCTACAGAGAATTTGTGGAAGGATACAGTTGAGAATTATACAAGATAAGAAGGTATGGATGAGTTGTTATCTCTGCCACCGGAGAAAGTAGTTATATCAACAGAATCCTTGAAGTATGGAAGCGCTGTACCCAAAACCTAATATTTAAAAAATAAAACCCACTTCCCTATCCTAAGGATTTGATTAGGGCTAGGCAAGGCAAGCAGTTGACTAGGATGAAACACAGAACCAAAGAGTTAGAGCTAGAAGGGATTTTAGAAAGCCACTAAATCCAACTCATATATTTTACAAATCCATCTCATATATTTTACCAATAAGAAACTGAGGCTGAGAGTTTAAATGACTTGTCCAGGAACATACAGTTGAGCTAGGATCTGAATTCAGATCTTCTTGTTTCCAAATACAGTACTACACCACTACCTGCTGAGGCTAGGGGGAAAAGTTGGCAGGTCACAATAAGGGGCATTTTTTTAATATACTTTTAATATTTTACATAAATTTAATTGCAGGAAATTTTGCTATTAGCAACATGTATCTATTTTATGGAAATTCAAAGTCTTTATGTTACAGTAAAAATTGAGTATCTCCATTGGATAGGAATACATTGGACACAATTTCTCAATTTTCAAGTCTTGCTTCTAAGCCTACCCCTCTCCCAAAACTGTTCCCTCTAAAATCTCCATATTCTCTTGAGCAACGAATCCATGACCTTTTCTAAGTCCTTTTTCTCTTTCACCTTTCTGTAATATTGAGTATTGTTTACTGTCCTCTTTCCTACCTTGAATTCAATGATACTATACTCTTTTAGCTTTCCTTCTATGTGTATGAATGCCTATAATTTTCTTAGATATTTTATCCTATCTTCCAGTCCTTCCTCCAAGTGTAAGAGTCCTCTTCATGTGTGTGTGTGTGTGTGTGTTTGTCCTTCATTACCAAAGAAGACCATACCATCAGAGAAATGATGACATGACTTGCACTTGCACTTGTACTTGACCTTTTTTTGAGTGAGAGAGGGCTGTGCAGGTCACCAGCCTCACTTCTCCTCCACAGCCATTTGAATCAAGCTACCAGATATTCATCAGGATGACTGGAGATGACCCAGAATGAGGCAATTGGGGTTAAGTGACTTGCCCAAGGTCCCACAGCTAGTGAGTGTCAAGTGTCTGAGGTGAAATTTGAACTCAGGTCCTCCTGACTGCTGCACTGGTGCTCTATCCACTGTACCACCTAGCTGCCCAAGAGTTCCCTGACTCCATCTTTAACCCTCTTTCCTTCTCTCTACGCTTCCCTTTGGCACCTCGTTCACTCCCATGGTATGTGAGACTATGGTAAGGTTGGTATTAATAGAACATCTGCCAAACCTCCATTTTGTCATCAAGTGACATTTTGTCATCCAAGTGGCCTTAAGTTTCTTTTCATAGGTAGGTTCCATTTCCTTAGGTTAAGACCCAAGAGTTTTCCTAAAAAGAAATGTCTTCTGACTTCTCTATATTCTTACACCCCCAGTTTCTCCTTGTATTGTTTTTCTGATTTCTCCTTATCTTGATCACATTTTTCCTTTCCTGGTTATCACCATCTGCTGAATTCTTAGCATGTAGCTATTTTTTTCTAGAATTTTTCCATTCTTTGAGCCCATAAATTAAAAAAAAATAATAACACTTCAGTATCAAGGCTGAGACCAACAGAGAGCAATGACCTGCTAGTGTCATCTTCAGCCTAGTGTCAGGGCTTACAATAAGCCTAGGCAGGAAACAGGACCCATGAGACTGTGCTAGCAAAAGGACTTCTAACAAAGGCCTTCTCCTATCACTTAGGAGGCAGTTGGTAGGAGAAGCTAGCTGGTGTACTACTAGTGCAGGAGTCAGGAGGACCTGAGTTCAAATCTCACCTTAGACACTTGACACTCACTAGCTGTGGGACCTTGGGTAAGTCACTTAACCCCAATTGCCTCATCCTAGGTCATCTCCAGTCATCCTGATGAATATCTGATCACTGGATTCAGATGACTGGAGATGAAGTGAGGCTGGTGACCTGCACAGCCCTCCCTCCCTCAAAACAAAAGTCAAATGCAAGTCATATCATTATTTCTCTGTTAGCTTGGTCTTCTTGGGCAACAAAGGATGAACGCACACGCAGGAGGCAGTTGGTGAATGCCCCTAGACTACTCTGTGTATGCAATAAAATTGGCATGCTATTAACCATGATCAATCTGTGCATTTCCCTCTCAAGAACTTTTGAATTCACTAACGTTCAAATGGCTGGTCTGAAGCTAGAAAACATGGCTTTAATTATCACCTTTATGCAGTTAACTTTAAAAATCTCTGTCTCTAGCCCAATCTCTTCCCTAGGCTGAAGAGTCACATCTTCAGGTACCTATTGAACACCTCTCCTTAGATGACTTGGTGGCACCTAACTCAATGTCTCCAAAATTAAATCATCCCCTTCTTACCTAAATCCTTCTTCCTAACATCTACAACCATCATTCTTCCAGTCACCCTCTCTTGAAATTTCAGTGGCATGCTCTAACATTTCTTATCGTTTACTCCCAACCCCCTTCCCAGTCAGTTGCCAAGGCCTATCCATTCTACTTTAACCATATCTCTTATATCTGTCTCTTTTTCCTCATTCACATGGCTACCACCTTCATGCTCTCTTGACTTAATGGCCTCTGAACTACTCTGCCCAGTCTCCTTCACCTTCGAGGCATTTTTCCCTGATCTGCCAAAAGAATCCTCTTAGTGCCAGGTCTGCCTATGTCAATCCCCTGATCAGAAACTGTCCATGGCTCCACACTACCTACAGAGCAAACTATACACTCCTCAGTGTGCCATTATATCTTCTACAATATTGCTACTACCTGTCTTTATAGGGCTATTTCACACTACTCTTTTCCAGTTAAACTAAATTGTTGGTTGTTTCCCAAACTTGATACGTCGTATGCTACTTCCATGCACCAGTACAGCCCATCCTCCTGCCTGGTATTTCCCTATCTTTTCATCTCAAACTAAAATGTTTCTTTTCCTTTAAGTTCTAGCCCAAGTATTACTTCATCCATAAAGTCTTCCATGATCCACCTTACATACTTTTTCAAGCTGAAAGCAACTGTTCTTTTTTTCAAAAAATTTTTGTGGAGGGTTAGGGGAACACTTAGGGTTAAGTAACTTGTCCAGGGTCACACAGTAAGTAAGTGTTTGAGGCTGGATTTGAACTCAAGTCCTCCTGACTTCTATATACTCTACTGCACCACCAACCATCCCTCTTTTTTCAAATTTACCTAGAGATCTTGGCCTGATTTTCTCCTTGGAGAAAATATGGACATTGTCTTTTATGTCCATTTTGTACATGAATGTCCTGGAAGGGTGTGATAAAGGAGATGGAGTCTAGAGGAGGAATGGGGGCGAGTAATCCACAGCTGAGGACTAAGTAAGAAAACTCCTTGTATCCAAGCACCACTTTTCTGCAACTTCTAGTCTTTGAGAGTTCCTTGGATGCTGCAACATTAAATGATCTACTCAAGGCTAATATGTATGAGAGGCAATCCTCAAACCCATGTCTTACTGATCCCAGGGCTACATCTCTATCTACCACACTATGGTCCTTTCCTTGCCTTTATCATAATCTACCTTTATACCATACTAACATCCTTTCGCATAAATCTACTTCTCTCATCTGACATTTCAGCCACCATGATGCAGGTCCTCATCACCTCACTCCTGGACTACTTCAATAGCTTTCTTGTTGACCTTTCTGCCTTATTCCTCTCCACTCCAATCTGTCCTCTACTCGGCTATTAAAATGAAAAGCATAGGTCTAATCATGCTAATTCATCAATAAACTCTTATAACTCCCTATCTCTGGAATAAAATATAGAATCCTCTGTTTGGCTTTGAATGCCCTTCATATCCTAACTTCTTCCTATCCTTTCAGTCTTCCCATGCCTTACTCCCCTCCATATACTTGGAAATTCAGTGACACTGGTCTCCTCCCTGTTCCTAGAACGAGCTATTCCATCTCCTCCCTCCAGGCATTTTTGCTGACTCTTCCTCATGCCTGGAATTCTCTCCCTCCTCAGATCTACCTTCTAGCTTCCCTGGCTTCCTTCAAGTCTCAACTAAAGTTCCATCTTGTGCAAGAAGCCTTTTCTAGACTTCCTTAATCTGTCACTTCCTTCTGAGGCTATCTCCAATTTATTCTGTATACATCTTTGTTTATATATAGTTGTTTGCTTGTTGTCACCTTCATTGTACTGGGAGCAACTGGAGAGAGAACAGGAATGGGTTGAGATAGGGGATAGATTGGGTAAGGAGTTGTTTTTGTTCTTGTTTTGCTTTTCTTTGTATCCCAAATGCTTAGCATAGGGCCTGGAACTAGGCACTTAATAAATGTTAGTTTTCTGACTTACTGGCTATAGTCTGTATCCCCCCATTAGATTACAAACTTTATGTCACCAACGTTTGGCCCAGCATCTTGAATATAGCAAACACTTGGTTAAGATATGTGGTATTGATTGCTTGGATAAAGAAATGCTTTAACTTGGACCCTGACCTATTTCCATATCCTTAATTCAAACTTAACTGACACCCTGTTCTTTAGACTCACTCCTGACCTTGGCTTCATTTCTACTCTTTGGCCTTTCCCCAATATCAACCCAGGGTCTCAGCCCCAGCTCTACCTTTAGCAAATACCTCCACCTTCAAACCTTAAAATGCTGGTTTATATTCTCCTCAGGACCAGAGTACCTAATTACAAGAAAGCAGAGAAATCAATATGAATAGGATTCTGGGCTACTAGTATAAGCTTTATGAGGGCAGGGACCTTGTCTTAAGAAAACTTTGTATCTTCTCACCTAGATCAACACTAAATAAATGTTTGCTGAATGAATAAATGAAGGATGAAAATGGATGCCCCCAAATCCCATCCACAATCCACAGTTCTAGCCATCCTTCTGTTCTGTCTTACTTTTAATAGCCACATACATCATCCTAGTAATTCATCAGGCTTTCTGTCACTGTGGAAAAAAATCAATCCATCTCTGAACATTACATGATTAGTCACATTATTATATTGTAATTTGAATAGAATTTACTATAAAAGACTCATTTAATTGATCAAACTCCAACAACATAGACTTAATACAGGTAAAACATTTTGGTCATTTACACATAAAATAGCATGGTCTCTGGACAAATTCCTGAAGTTTATAAATCCTGTCATTCATGGGAGGACTCTGACCCTTAATGCCTTACCGATAAATAAATGGAGGAATGAAGGGCATAGCAAAAGTATTTCAGCCTGTCCAGAAAGCAGTTCAAACTCTAATACCAAGGAGAGAACCTCAGTGTACTTCTAAGGGATGGCTTCCATATCACTGATCAAAGGTCTCCATCACTCCCTCTTCTCACCCAGCACTGCCATCTAACCTATTAGACACCCTCCAGCACTCCAACACGAGATCTCTTTCTAACCTTTGTTTAGCTTTAACCCCTTAAGTGCTATTCCTAACAACCACAGGAACGACCATCTCCAGATGGTATAAAACACCATTCTAGCCAAGGTCAGAGTACAAACCTAAAACTGAAGCTAGAATTCTGGAAGAAAGGAGGATTGTCAAACTTCTCAAGCGAAAGGCAGGCCTGGACGTCTTCTACGGTGGGCAACTTCGTCCTTCCGAGTTGATTCCTTCTCAGCAGACCTTCATTTGTCCCATTACACAGGGTGACCAGGCGGTTGTAGTCATCCAAGCTATGATTTTTTTTTAAAAAAGTAGGTTAAAAGTCATAAAAAGGTTAAGTTATAGAAAAGACCATGAATTAGATGGAGCTGGAGGGGTTAGGAGGGGGGGAACACTTGTGTGCTCTTCTCACAATAAAAGTTTATCACCTATGATCTTGATGCCTATGCAGAGCAAACATGCTCTTCTATGGCAAAAGCAACCCCATCTCTCCCCCCAAAAAAGCATTTTGGGATTCAGGAACGACCTTTGGAGGCAGAGTTAGATCACTGTTGCTATTAAAACAGTACTTAAGGTTTGTAAAGTGCTTTGCTTCATTTGGTCTTCACGGCAACAAAAGAGGTATTTTTATTAACCCCATTTTATACATGGGAAAACGGAGACTGAAAAAATTTGTGACTTGCCTATGGTCACACAGTTAGTATTTCTCAGAGGCTTGATTTGAACACAAGCATCTCCTGAGTACCAGTCCCATGCATTATCACCATACCACATGCTTCTCAGATGGGCTAAAATGTCAATGCAGAATTCAAGTATTTTAAAATCATAGACTCACGAAACATCAAAGTTGGAAAAGACCTTAAAAGTCAACTAGTATCCAACCAATAAAGAAGTAGGAATCCCCTCTGCAATATATTTGTGGCTATAAAAACTTAGAGGATTAGGACTAAACTTTCATTTTTTTGCATGTATAACTTTTTTTTTTAATTAACAAGAATTTATGTCCCTTTCCTCTCACTTCCACATTCCTACCTCTCCTTCAACCCTGCCAAAAAGATAAAAGAAAAAACCCTTATATAACAAATCTGAAAAGTCAAGTAAAACAAAATCCCACTTTGACCATGTCCAAAAATGCATGTCTTATTCTACATCTTGAGGCCATCATTCCTCTGTCAAGAGGTGGAGAATATAGTTCATCACTCGTCCTCTGGAATGATAGCTGATCATTGCATTTGTCAGAGTTCTTTAGTCTGACAAAAGTGTCTGTCTTTAAGATGTTGTTATATGAACTGCTCTCTTGGTTCGATTCATTTTCCTTTTCCTCCATTCATACAAATATTACCAGGTTTTGCTGAAACTGTCTTTTATAATTTCTTAGAGTTTAATACTCCATTATATTCAGATAATAATTTGTTCAACTATTCCCAATTGATAGGCATCCCCATCAGTTTTTCAGATTTTGATACCTATATATATACATATACACACACATATATATACACTTACACACACATATATACATAGATGTATACATATTATTTTTTAAAATATTTTAATTTTTCCACTTTCTTTGATCTCCTTGGGGTATAAGCCTAATAGTGATATTACCACATCAAGGGGTATATACAGCATACATACATACATACATACATACATACATATAGTTCTAAATTGCTTTCCATGATGCTATATTGATTCACAATTACTATTAACACTGCATTGACATGCATGTTCTTCCACAGCCTCCAACATCTGTTATTTTTCTTTTCTTTGTCAATCTAATAGGTATGAAGTAGAGCTTTGATTTATCTCCAATTATTAACTACATGAAATATTTTTTCATATGGCTGTTGATAGCTTGGATTTCTTCCTTTGAAAACTGCTTCTCATATCTTTTGACTGTTTATTGTTTGGAAAATCACTCTTAGTCTTATAAATTTGAATCTAAGGAAATTAGATCTTGAATAGAGAAAATTGCTGCAAAGATGTTTTTCTCCAGTTAAGTGTTTCCTTTCTGACTTTAGCTTCATTGGTTTTGTATGTTCAATTTTTTTTTTTATTTTATGTAACTGCTAAAAAATAGAGTGGTAGATCAGTGAAATAAATTAGGTGCGCAATACACAGGAGCAAATGGCAAAGTAATCTAATGTTTAGAGCCAAGATTTTGGAACAAGAAATCACTATTTGACAAAAATTGCTGGGAAAACTAGAAAGAAGTTAGGCAGAAAATAGGTATATCTCACACTGTATACCAAGATAAGGTCAAAATGAATATATGATTTAGGATGATATCATAAGCAAATAAAGAGAGCATGGAATATTTTACCTGTCAGATTTATAGATAAGGGAAGGATTTATGAACAAGCAAGAGATAGAAAGTATTATGGGATGTAAAATGGATAATTTTGACTACATCAGAATTAAAGGTTTTGCACAAACAAAACCAATGCAACCAAGATTAGAAGGGAGGCAGGAAATGGGGGAAAATTTTACAGCAAGTTACTCAATAATACCATGATCCAAAGCAATTCCAAAGGATTTAGGATTAAAAAAAATGTTACTCACCTCCCAAGAAAGAACTGATAGAGTCTGAATGCCGATTGAAGCATACTTTTTTAAAGCCTTCTTTATTATTCTTGGTTGTTTGCTCTCTTTCTTTTGCAACATGGCTAATATGGAAATGTTTTACATGACTGCACATGTATAATCTATATCAAATTTGTTGCCTTCTCAAGAAAGAGGTAAGAGTGGAAAGGAGGGAGGGATTTTAAAACTCAATTTTAAAAACCAAATGTTAAAAACTTTTGTTTACGTGTAATTGAAAAAAACTAAATGAAAAAAAAGTTGTGGAACCAAAACTGTTCATCTTACCATCTATGCTTCTCTCCATCCTTTGTTTGGCCATACATTCTTTCCCTGTCCAAGGGTCTGATGGAAACTCTCTTCCTTGCTCCTCTAATTTTTCATGTGATCTTTTATATCTAAGTCATGCATCTATTTGGAGCTTTTCTTGATGTATGGTGTGGCATGTTGGTATAAATCTAATTTCTTCCTATCCAATTTTCAGTTTTCCCAGCAGTTCATGTTGGACAGCAAGAGTACCCCAGTAGCTGGAGTCTTTGGTTTATAAAACATTAAGCTATTAGATTCTATTTGTTTGTGTATGGTATGTACATGATCTAATATGAACTATTTCAACTGTATCAACCTCTTTTTTTAAAAGTACCAAATCATTTCAATGATTACTGCATATATACATACATATATATATATATATATATATATATATATATATAAAGATATATACATATATGTATTCTGAAATCTGGTACTGTTTAGTCCTCTCCCTTTCTTACTTTTTTTCATCATTTCCCTTGAGATTCTTGACTTCCACCTCTAGAGGATATTTTGATTTGTACAATAATAATTACGTAGATTTCATTTGGATTTTTATCATATTATTTTGGCCTACCTGTGAACAATTATTATTTTTCCAATTATTTGATTTCTTGATTTCTGTAAAGAGTGTATTCATACCATTCTTGTGGATTAGACCGATGATTTCTTTGGTATAAGGAACTCCCAAACAAGGAAACTTCCTCTAACAACGTAGGTTAACACCTTTTCTGTACTAATATTAATATTATTGTATTAGAGTGCTGAGAAATTAAAGGAACTGCCTAGGGTCACCCAGACAATACATTTCAGAGATGAGCCTTGAACTCATATCTTCCAAGGTAGAAGAATTATGCACCATGTCATGCTACATTTCATGCAAAGCTATATTCAAGAGTAATCAAATGCTGATGCTCAACAGCTATTACAATTTATCTAATCCAAAACTCTGATTTTATAGATGATGAAACTGAAGCTTGGAGGAGTTAAACGACCTGACCAAAGTAACACAACTATCTTGTAGATAGAATGTAAGTAAGCTCCTTGAGAGGAGGTTTCATCATTTTTGAAACATTGAAACATTTTAAACATTCATCATGTTTCATCATTTTTGTTTTCTTTTTCTTCTTATCCTCAATATTAGTCAAGATATTATGCCTAATCTTGACTGCTGGTAATGACTTTTCCCTCAAACCTCACATAGAATTTTTTTGTCCCATTCTTAATGTACTCATAATATATTATATTTGTCTGTGTATGTGTCTTGTCCCCCTCTCTAAACCAAATGCTCCAGGAAGTCAGGGACCATGGCTCACCTATGGTTTCGATTTTGCCCTTCTTTCAAGGCTCAAAACAGGGCTCTACACTTTGTAAGTGCTTAATAAATTTGTTGATTTTGCTGAATTGAATTGCTCCTATTGAAAAGCACTACTCTTGGACCTCATCATACCATGGGGGTAACTCTAGCTTCCTAAGGACTATGCTAGCATGGACAAGTTCTGGCAGAACCTACTGATCCAAGTTCAGTAATGAACTTATTTTTCCTTCAAGAACCAGACTTGCTAAGGTCAAAGAGAATCATCACCTCTTTGGCCAATAGGTAATGAATATTTTTGACCCTCACAACTCAGAAAGATGCTACTAAAGCATTAAGGGGTTGCAATCAGAATTTGTGGAGGAGGGTCATCAGCAGTATTTTGAAGCTTTAGAGAAGATCTTTTAACAAACAAAGAAGTTCAACTTATGCTTGGTTCAGATACATCTTTGCTAAAGAATGTAATTTTCAAAGATACTTTTGTCAGGAAAGTGAATTGGCCTACCAAGAACATCATAGGGAGCATGTACCCAAAGTCCCCCCACCCAAAAAAACTCACCTTCTATGAGTGATATACTAGGGTACACTGAAGATAATAAATTTCCTGACTTCTTCTACACATGTGATAGCCCAGTTCTGAAAGGACTTGGTCTTTCGGTATGGCATACCTCTTGGTCTTTCCCTTACTCCTTGATAGTCAGGGAGGGTGAAGAATGAGTGCTGTGTCGATTAAAAGAGGAGAAAGCTTCCAGCTGTCTCTCTTTCTTCAATTCGATAACTATTATCATATGACACTAAGACTTTTGATGAGGAATAGGAAAAAACTGGACCTACTCAACTCATAGCATCTTGGTAACCATACCCATGAAGTAGCTAAACAGAGCAAGGGACTTGACAGAGCAGTTTTGTGCCTGGGCCCCTGATTGCCTCTTCTGTTTCATATTTCCATTTCTTTCATATGTGAATAACTTTTTTCCTACCTGATTTGTATGGCACACTGAGTACCTTTCTCCTCACCCCTTTCAAGGAAAGAGAGGTGTAAACCTAAACCTAAGCATAATAAATCATTCTTCATAGTTTCAAGGTAGAACTTAATAAAATGAAGACTATGAGAAAAGTAAATCCAGATCCTAAGGCCAGACTCCACCAGGATTGACTCAAGTCCAACTCTTTGTCTGTGCCTAAAGGACACAGGACTCCAGGGCTTTGGGCCCCACAGTAATTCTTCCACGTTACCCTTTAAATATACCTTAAAAGGCATTCAAAATAGACATTGAAAAGGACTTTTAACATATGGCTTATCAAGGTATAAGGGGAAAAAAATTACATTTTCATTCCAACTAAATGCTTCATTACCTGTCACATACAATTTCCCAGCGGGAAAATCTTGAATTCTGACTAATCAAGGTTGAGTCTTCCAGTCTTGATGCACCAAACAAGTCATCTGTACAGACATCACATTCATTCTTCCCTGTGGCAAAGTCCCAGTAAGGTAATGCAAAGGACTCATTGCCAGTGAGTCTCTAAAATCAAGAAGAAGGAAAAAATCTGGTCACCATTTCACACTGCCAATCATGCCGTCCTCCGAAAAAGTTGGTACTAACACCTACCACATCTATAGCGAAGTTCAAACAACCAGAACTAACAAGCAAGAATCTTGTTATCATGGAATAGAAGAATTTTGACTTACCTGGAGATCTCTTTCCAGCAACAATAAATGATACCTATGCCAGGTAAGGAATGCAGGCCCTTGGTGGGAGAAATCTATGGCTTTGAATGGCCGCCCTGGTCCTGAAACAATTAGGAATCCAATAAGGAAGACATTAAGAGATATAACATGAAGGAGCCACTGACTCCCTGAAATTGTAGTTTGGAATGTTGTGAGGGGATGGGGGGGAACTTATTTATCTGGCATTGTTCTAAGGCAGGGGTCAGCATACTGCAGATCACCAGCCAAATCCACAATAACCATTACAAGCTCATAGAAAATACAAAAACAGGCAAAAGGCTGGATTTGACCCATGGACAAGAGCTTGCCAACCCCTAATCTAAGGCCATATTAATGAGAGCAGGGAAGGACCTCAGATATTATTTGGTGTATACATGTGCCTAAGATCACACACTCCAACACAAATCCAACAAACAATTATTAAGGCCCCTACTTTGTACACGAAGCAAGTGAAACAGTTTTTGGCCTCAAAGAGCTTATATTCTACTGGGTAAGATACAGAACATAAACAGAAAAATAGATATATGATAATTTGAGGATAAGATAAAGAAATTCAAACTAATTTGATTATTTTCATATATATGTATATGTACACACAATATTTCACGTAAAGTGAGAATATTTGAGGTTGCTTGATCATAACCAAATTATCAGTTTTACCTTTATTTTTCCTCTTCAGAATGTGTCTATTCTATCATAGCCATCAAGATTGCTTACTCTACATGCCAATTATGCTAGATGATTTACCATTCTAGAAAAATGGGAGGAGTACTAGTCAGTTACAGAACCTAGATTCAAATCCAGACTCCATGTTACAATCTGCATGATTGTATGTTGGTCAAGTCCCTTAAGCTTTCTAAGTCCAAGTATTCATGTACCTGCCAAAAGATGAGACTAGGGATGTTTGATCTCCCCCTCAGTTATAGGTCTACAGTCCTAGGATGATCTATAATTCCCATTTTTAACCTGTGTTCTCCCTTGGACTTTTGTTCAACCCATAGCCCATGCCTAAAATGAACTCTCACCTACCTCTACCTATTAAGACTTTCCCTGCCACCAAGGCCCAATTCAAGGACTACTCCCCCATGAAGCTTCTAATCTCACAGCTAGACATAGTCTGGCAGCCAAGTGGTATGGGGGATAGAGTCAGGAAGACTCTTCTTTGTGAATTCGGATCTGATCTCTGATACTCACTAGCTGGGTGACTTGAGCAAGTCATTTAGCCCTTTTCCCTCAATTTCTCATCTGTAAAATAAGCTGGAGAAGGAAATGGCAAGCCATTCCAGTATCTTTGCCAAGAAAACTCTAAATGGGGTCACAAGGAGTCAGACACAACTGAAAAATGACTGAACAGTAACAAGTAGTCAGTCTTTCCTCAGAGTTTTCATAGCACTTCATATTGTCCTTTATATTTGTTCTTATTTTAACATCTTTGGTATTATTTGTCCAAGGAGCAAGGAAAGTATAGTTTTTTTATCTATATCCCTAATACTTTGTCCATTACGGATACTTATTATTTGCTGAAAGGAAAGGGAGTTGACGAAATGCCTGTAAAAGCTTCCAAAAGGTGAACAAAGAATTTTCAAAGTATAAACTGGAGACCACTAGAAATTGTTTTCCTTTTCCTCTTATTAAGTTTCCTTCAAATGTCTTGTGATATGATATGAAAACTATGAAGGTTTATTTAAACACACACACACACATACTGCATGCATTGCAAGAACTCCTATTGTCTCTAAGGTTTGGTTTCATGATGCTTAATCAGAACTAAAGCAGAAAGTCTCAAAGGAAAAAACTAAACAGAAATCTCATGAGAATATAGGGAATGAGAAGAGGTAATACAATTATCTTGCTTTTAGAAGTCAGCATCAGATGCTGTGTCATCCTGGGTATGGTAGACAGAGGCTTTTGTGATACTTATTGGCTATGTGACCTTGGGCAAATCACTTGGCCTCAGTTTCTTCATCAGTAAAATGGAGTTGGACTGGATGGCTTAGCTAACTTCTCGTTGTGTCCTCTGAGCTCTCTTCCCATTCTAGAGCTATCATTCTCTGCTTTTGAAGGGGGCTTATAATAATTCAGAGGGTCCCATAATCACATATTTAGAGTTGGAAGGGACTTAGAAGCCATTTATTTTATAGATGGGGAAACTGATTTACAAAGAGTTGGTCAATTGTTGTTTACCTACTGTATCTCACCCAGTAGAATATAAGCTCCTTGAAGGCAAAGACTGTTGACCAACTCTTTGGAACTCAGATATTAATGTTAGTAGTAGCTGTTGTTATTCAATAGCTTTAGTCATGTTTGATTCTCCATGACCCCATTTGAAGTTGTCTAGGCAAATATACTAACTGGTTTGCCAGTTAGCTTCTCCAGATCATTTTACAGATGAGGAAACTGAGACAAACGGTTAAGAGACTTGCCCAGGGTCACACAGCTAATAAGTATCTGAGGCTGGATTTGAACTCAGGTCTTCCTGACTCCAGGCCTGGTACTCTATCCATTATGTCACTCAGCTGCCACAAAGTAGTAATTTAGTGCCAAATCTAAAGTTGGAATTTAGAACTTCAGACTCTGAATCCAGTGTTTTTTCCATTATGTCATTATATCATCCTAACAGAGGCCATTTCAGAAACAGTCAAAAGATTCAATTTACCCTGATATAGGTTCAGGAATATATTCAAACCCTAAGCAAGCTGAGAATAGTCTTCATGTCATTCTATAGAGATGAAGTTCAAACAAAACTAACCTGTCTTGATGCAACAGATCAGAGAACACATCCTTCCATCCTTCTAATTCCACTCAAGCCCTGACCTCAAGGTCTGGTCTCAGGCTAAGTTAAATAATGAGGCTGGAAGGAAGAACAGGGGCCACTTTCCTTGGGCATTTTCCCAGAGTTCTGCCCTAAAGGAGTTCACAAGGATAGGAAGGGCCAAATCCACTATGATGCCACTTGGCTTTGCCAAAAGCACCACCCAGATTTTTAGCAGTACAAGAAAAGGTACTCTCTAACCCCATGGGTATCTGGTGACTCTGGTGATTATAGGAAAGGTGTTCCTAAAGATGTGAACTCCAATATAGTTGTTAACATGAAAGTCCTAACTTTGCATAAGGGATTTTACTTGTATAGGCATATTTTTAATTAAGTCCCCTAATTTGAAGAAAAGTTTCCAGAGCTATTCTGGGCACACATTTAAGAATGTGTGGGGTTTTTTCCTTTTTTCTTTTTCTTGAGCCAAACTAAATTAGTTTTCACTTCATCAATTCCTGGCTTTGAGGATTAGTGGCCCCATGCTGGAAAGTTGAGAGTATGAACTACATAACCAAGGAGAAAGGAAACAAGTGAAACTAAATGAAGGAAATAACTGATGTGGTCTTCCAGCCTAGACTTGGAGTCAGAATGACCTGAGTTCCAAACCCTCCTTCTAATACAGAGAGGCTTTGTGAGCATGGGTAACTCACCCTTTCTGAATCTCAGTTTCCTTATCTGAGAGGGGCGAAAAGAAGGAGTTGCACAGGTAAAAAGGGTCAGAGTCAGGATTTGAGCTCAGATGCTCTAAATTTCAGAGCACCTTGGTTCAGATCTCAATTCTGCTGCTCTAGAGTCATCTCTTACTGACTTGAAACAAATCAGGCCTTGATGTATTTTTTTGTTCATTCTATAGGCTAGGTGTCAGTAAATCACAGACCTCAGTAGAACCCTCGGCTAGAAATGTTTTTTGCATTTTTAAATAAAGTTGTATTGCATTTTAAAATGTAAAAACCATTTTGGGGGCCATACAAAAAGAGGTGGCACGCTAGATTTGGTCTCTAGGTTCCAGTTTGCTCATCTCTACTCTAGATTTAAGAAAATAATAGAGAAAGCATGAAATAATGTATGTTAAAAGTATGTTGTGGGTACTTTTTTTCTGGAGGGCTGTTTGTTAAACATTTAACAGCATCTGTGTGAACCTGGCCAAATCATATAACCTCTCTCTGACTCAGTTTTTTCTTCTGTAAAATCAAGAGGTTGGACTAGACCCCTGAGGTTCCTAGAAGCTTCCAAATCTATGCTCCTATAATGCTTTAATTCTATATTTTCAGGATTATTGTGAAGCTCAAGTAAAATAAGATATATAAAGTACTTTGAAAAATTTAAGACCTAGCTACTATTATTCGTTGTATAATAAACTCAACCTAACTATAGGCATTTGGGGATAAGCTATGACACATTCATAAACCTGTCTTTCCCTGCAATTTGCTCTCATCTCTTATAAACCCACTTACTGAAATAAATCATTCCCTTTTTGCTCTCCTCTTAATGGTATACTTTGAACAAAGGTGAGGAAACCAACCTAATAGTGTATCTCTGACAGAGTAATAATGTAGCCACACAAAGAAGTTATAAATGCTACAGTTGGCAATTTGTGGTTGGGTTCCATTAGGTCCCAACAAGCCCAGCCAATGCTGAGTAGTAATCACATAGTCTGGGTGGATGGTGTTCTTTGCAAGGTCCAAGGCGTCCAGGAATTGCTCTCTCTCTGGAGGAGTCAAGGAATGGATATTTTTCCGAACAACTGGTGGTTTCTTTTGATTGCAGTTGGGACCTGTCCAGCCAAACTTGCATTCTCCACAGTTGTAGCCAGCAAAGTTATCTAGATTCAGAAAAGAAGAAAATTTTGACCAAAAACATAGTCAGATTTCCAGAGAGTTCCCCTAATCTAATTGATGATCAATGTATCAATATAGTCCTTCAAATGAAAGAGAAATTTTATATATGCATATATGTGTATAATATAAATTCATGTCATAAATTTATATTGAAATATAATGTACAATATGCTTATTTCTATATTTCTGCTTCATTACATGCTAATATAATGCATAGTATGTTTTATTTATACAGTCACATGTACATGTGAATATAGTCATAATTTTAGGAACTGAAGTCCAGTTAAGCAACAATTGTTGTTAAGCAATTTGTCCAAATAATTAGAATTTGAAATCAAGTTTTCTAATTCTGGAGGTAGTGCAATTTCCACCATGCCACCATTGGCCCTTCCCCACCACCACCCCAGGGAAGGATATTTGCTACACAGAACAAAGGAATCTAACCCTCTTTCCTTGCCCTCTCCTGAGATTTCAACATCTCCCTTTCTAGAAGTCAAGTGGATTGATGTCTAGCTCATTTCTTAAACTATTTTTAAGTGTTCTGCCTCAGACCAGACCAGTTCTCACTCCTGCTCTGGGGTCTGAGCATCTGACTAGTGAGAGTTTCCTCTGTGAAACCTCAGTCCCTGACTCACTCACTGCTCTCTTAAAATCTTCAAGTCGCCCCTGCCCCACTCTCTTTTCTGCCAGTAATCAAATCAACACCACCATTCCTGCAAAGGACCCTGGTGATATCCCACTCTAGCCATCACTCCTCTCAATGTGTGGTCTAACCTAGTCAAATGTAAACTCTTCCAGGGCAGGTACAGTCTAACTTTTTTATCTTTGTATCTCTAGAGATAAAATGCTTTTCACTTAATAAGGTACTTTTTCATTCAGTCCTATAAAAAGCACTAATTTTTTTTTTTGGTGTGATTATTCTGCCCACCAAATAAGACTACAACCTCTTAGGACCTATCAGTGGTTTTTGCTAGTTGCTGTAGCTAAAATTGCCTTATGTCCAATGCAGTCAGTCAGTCAGTAGATAAGCATAGTAGGCCTACTCTGTGCCAGGCATTGTGCTAAGTGCTAGAGATACAAAGAAAAGAAAGGTAAAAGGCAGTCCCTTCCCTCTATGAACTCACAATCTAATGAACTGCAAACAGTTCCATGCAAGCAAGCTACATACAGGATAAACAGTAAGCAATCAACAGAGAAAAGGTACCAGAATTAAAAAGAGATTGAGAAAGGATCAAGTGAGAGTCTTTTGAGGATGGGGGAGATAGAGGTATATTTATAGTTGGTGAGGAAGCCCCCAGTAGACAGGGAGAGGTTGAAGATCTGAGATGTGGCTAAAAAGAATAGGCTAGTATTTATACTATGCATATATATATATATATATATATATATATATATATATATATATGTATATATATATATACATATAAGGTTTGTGAAGCACTTTACATATGCTAATTCATTTGAATCTCACAATTCTGTTATGTAGATGGTATTAATATCCCCATTTTATAGGTGAGGAAACTAAAACAAATAGAGGTTAAGTGGCTTGCCCAGGGTCACTATTACATGTCTGAACCAGGATCTGAACAAAGGTTTGCTTGTTTTTCTTTTTTTTTTTTTAATTTTTTTTTATTTAATTTTTTACATTCATTTTCACAAATTTTTGGGTTCCAAATTTTCTCCCCTTTTATCCCCTCCCCCCCACCCCAATACCCCAAGCAATCTAATTTTCCCTATCTCCAATCTGCCCTCTCTTCTGTCATCCCTCCCTTCTCTTGTCTCCATCTTCTCTTTTCTCCTGTAGGGCCAGATGACTTTCTATTCCTCATTAACTGTATGTCTTCTTTCCTAGTAGCAGCAACAATACTAAACAGTTGTTCCTAAAACTTTGAGTTCCAAATTCTCCCCATCCCTCCCTCCCCACCCATTCCCTTTGGGAAGGCAGGCAATTCAATATAGGCCCTATCTGTGTAGTTTTGCGAATGACCTCCCTGATAGTCATGTTGTGTAAGACTAACTGGATTACCATCCTTCCTAACCTGCCCCTCATTGTTTCTCTTCTGTCTCTTGATCCTGTCCCTCCCCAGGTGTTGACTTCAAATTGCTCCCTCCTCCCTTTGCCCTCCCCTCCATCATCCCCTCCCTTGCAATATCTCTTTCTCCCCCACTTTCTTATACTGTAAGATAGGTTTTCATACCAAAGTGAGTGTGCATTTCACTCCTTCGTTTAGTCAAATGTGATGAGGGTAAAGCTTCTTGTTTTTTGTTTTTTTTTTTTCTCAGCTCTCCTCTTTTTCCCTCCACTAAGAAAAACTCCTACCTGCCTCTTAAATGACATATAGTTACCCCCCTTCCCTTTCCCTCTCTTTCCTCCCCCTACATTTCTCTCTCACCATTTACCTTAGTTTCTTTTAAGGTATGGTCCCATCCTATTCAGTTCAATCTGTGCTCTCTATCTCTATATGTGTGTGCATGTGTGTATGTGTGTGCATGCGTGTACATGTGTATGTGTGGTCCCACCAACTACCCAGATACTGAAAAGTTTTAAGAGTTAGAAATATTGTCTTTCCCTGTATGAATGTAAACAGTTCACTTCTGGTAAGTCCCTTAAGACTTCTCTTTGCTGTTTCCTTTTTCATGCTTCTTCTCATTCTTGTGTTTGAAAGTCAAATTTTCTTTTCAGCTCTGGTCTTTTCATTAAGAATGATTGAAAGTCCTCTGTTTCATTGAAAGACCATATTTTCCCCTGGAAGTATTACACTCAGTTTAGCTGGGTAGGTGATTCTTGGTTTGAGTCCTAGTTCCTTTGCCTTCTGGAATATCCTATTCCACGCCCTTCGATCCCTTAATGTAGAAGCTGCTAGATCTTGGGTTATCCTGATTGTATTTCCACAGTACTGGAATTGTTTCTTTCTAGCTGCTTGCAAGATTTTTTTCCTTGAGCTGGGAGTTCTGGAATTTGGCCACAATGTTCCTAGGAGTTTCTCTTTTTGGATCTCTTTCAGGTGGTGATCGATGGATTCTTTCAATACTTATTTTGCCCTCTGGTTCTAGAATGTCAGGGCAGTGTTCCTTGATAATTTCATGGAAGATGATGTCTAGGCTCTTTTTTTTATCATGAGTTTCAGGTAGTCCCATAATTTTTAAATTGTCTCTCCTGGATCTATTTTCCAGGTCAGTTGTTTTTCCCATGAGATATTTCACATTCTCTTCCATTTTTTCGTTCTTTTGGTTTTGTTTGGTGATTTCTTGGTTTCTCAGAAAGTCATTAGACTCCATCTGTTCCATTCTAATTTTGAGAGAACTATTAAATTCAGTGAGCTTTTGAGCCTCTTTTTCCATTTGGCTCATTCTACTTTTGAAAGCATTCTTCTCCTCATTGGCTTTTTGAACCTCCTTTGCCAATTGAATGAGCCTATTTTTCAAGGTGTTAATTTCCTCAGCATTTTTTTGGGTCTCCTTTACCAAGGTATTGACCCGATTTTCATACTTTTCTTGTATCTCTCTCATTTCTCTTCCCAGTTTTTCCTCCACCTGTCTAACTTGCTTTTCAAAATCCTTTTTGAGCTCTTCCAGGGCCTGAGCCCACCTGCCACCCCCCTGGGGTGTCTGGGGTACTGAGGCCCCGCCCTCCACGTCTTTCCCTGATGGCAAGGATACGTCCTTGTCATCAGATCCGAAGGTCGGGATCATTTGCATTTGTTGGAAAAAACTCTCTAAAGTCTTATTTTTCTTCCCTTTTCTAGGCATTTTCCCAGCCAGTTACTTGACTTCTGAGATTCCTTTCCACCCCTGCCTGGATCCGCCCAGCTAGTGCTTGGCCTCTGAGATTTAAATGGGCTTTCCTCCTGCCGGCTGTCAATCAGTGAGCTTTAGTTCAGGTGCTGGGGTGGGGGCAGGGCCGCCTCCCAGGCTCAGATCCCTCAGGGGCTTTACGTAGAGACTTTCAGGAATGGAGTAGGTGGGGGCAGGGTGGGGGGGCCCCCCCGCCTCCCAAGCTCAGTTCCCTCGGGGGCTTTAAGCAGAAGCCTTCAGTAATAGAGCGGTGTGGGGGCAGGGCCGTCTCCCAGGCTCAGCTCCATCAGGTTTTATGCAGGAATCTTCCGTAATGAAGGTCCTGCCTGCTGCTGGGGGATTCCTGAGTCCCGGGCCGCTGCCGCCTCAGCCGCCGCCCACACTTCTGCCTCCGCCGCTTCCTGCCCCCGTCTCTGCCGCCGCTGCTTCCTCCCGAGGGGGCCCGAGTCACGGAGATGCCCTGCTCCCCCTCTCCTCCAGCCCAGCCTTCTCTCTCACTGACCTGTAGCTTCTGTGGGTGGAGGGACTTTCCCAGCTGCCGGAGCTTCCGTCTCTGAAGCCTGCTCAGATCAGCTTCTCTGGGGCCGCGGCCAGGGCAGTGCTGGGGGTGGGGTCCACTTTCCGGGGCACGCCGGACCCTGGGGACGGGTCTCCAGGGCTCCCTGGAACGGAAATCTCTTCAACTCTGTTTCTGCACACCTTGTATTGACCCAGAAGTTATGGGGGACTCTTTTTACATTAATTCTATGGGCTTTTGGTTTCGGAGCTCGTAAACATGCGTCCTTCTACTCCGCCATCTTGGCTCCGCCCCTCAGTTTGCTTGTTTTTCAATCCCAAATCCTTCTCTATATCCACCGCACCACTCAACTCCCTAGAATGGCTCACCAATGCTATCAAGTCAGTCAGTTCATAAACATTTATCCATCCATGTCCATCACTGAACATCTTCAAACTCTTTCTAGCTTGGAAGAACCAAGTAGAACTTGCACTCAGCTGGCATAGACTTAGAGAGACATCAATCACCTTCCACTGTTAAATCATGGAAGAGGTCTCAGTCATCCAACAAAACATGAAATGGCACAGGATTCTGCTACTAACTCTCCTTTCTTCGACTCATTGATTATGAAGGGGTGTAACAGATGGATCTAAACAGACCAGTCACTGTTAATTTATGTTGAATATTGGGACAAAATGAGACACTCATAAGTCACTAAACAGTCACTAAAAGATTATTTACTTAGTCATAGAATAGAAAGATTATTTAGCAAGAATACTCCAGCATGTACTTTCTTTCATATGAAACTGAATCTGGTCAACAGGTCAGGGCATGGTGACTCAAAAGGGTTTGGGATTTCAATCAAATCTAAAGGGCCTCAGTCCCATGTGGGTGGGATTTTTGTGCCCTAAGGGTAACCAAGAAGTCACATCCATGTGACTAGAAGTCACCAGCAAGATTAATCCTCTGGGCCAATCAATGGCAGGGTGAGACGGTCAAATTTGTTGTCTTTCAGGGAAAAAAACTAACCTAAGAATCTACTTTTGTACTTTTTTGTCAAGTTAGGTTGAAACAAACAAGAGATCGCTTCAATGAAGTTTGTCCTTTCTGCTAGTTTATCTTTCCTTGGGAGCAAGACTATATACAATTATCCAAAGATGAAACCAAGAAAAAAAAAGCTGATTTACCCAAATTTGAATGAAATCCAATTCAAGAAGTCAAGAAAGTCTACTTTATTTCACAAAGGAGGCAGAATTAAGATAAAATCAATGGAAGCTGGCAGGTTGTAAAGGTGAATTAGCTGCTATATTGTCAGGAGGTGCAATTCACCTTCGGTTTTCCTGTCAGCTACTGGAAGGTCCTACTTTATCAGCGCTCAGGGCAATGAGGTACTCGTAACAACACAAGCAATAACTAGAAAGGCCAAGGAAGGGGGAAATCAAATGCAAACTAATCTAATCTGAAATTAAGGTGCTATCAGAAAGCTTCTTAGAACTCAGTTATAGTCAGGTGAAAAGTTGAATGATGTTTTACATAATACAGAGCATAAGGGAGAGAAAGATGCAAAGCTGCTCTCTGTGTAGCCAAAGAAAGAGGATTATAGCTTCAGAAGACCAAAAACCACAGGGGGAGGTGGGGAAGAGGACAAGTACAGACTTCATTTGGCATTAACCCTTTATTCTCTGTGCATTCTTTTGTGTTTATAGTGAAAGAAAGAGGTTCAGCACCAAGGAGCTCAGTGGGGAGACTTGAAAGGAGGAGTTGATAAAAAGATCCGTGGCGCTAAGCATTTCAGGATCACATTCTTACTATGTAGTGTAAGCCAACCCTTATGTAGCTCAATAACCTTACTTTTTGCCATAATCTTGAATGCTTCCAGAGAATGATAAATGACTAATAAGAAAAGGAATCATTATTTAATGAGTTCTGAGACTGACAACCATGTCACTGAATAATATTGTCCAAATGACCATCACCACCTTTATTATAGGAGCAAAGCTATTCAAATTCATGCCATCTCTTTTCTTCTGCCCACCTAATAACAATAATTAGCATTTCTATAGCTCTTTGTACACATTACTAATTTGGTCCTGAAATAGATCAGTAGGGTATTATTACCCCCTGTCAAAGAGCACTAAGTCTTCAAAAAAGTTAAAATGAGTATCACTCAGAGGGTAGAGGAGAGGTATATGGTGGGTGTGACCCATCTGCCATACAACAAATGAGGAACTACAAAGAAAAAACATAGTAATGGCAGTCATCAAAGAAATGCATGATGGAAAAAGAACCCATGATGGTCATGTAGGAGGAGCAAAAGATGATTCCTGAACAGCTCACTAGTACATTCATGATGGCAAAAGAAAAGGAGGAAGGCCTCCATTGTGATGTGTGGACACTAGCAAGATTGTTACAATATGAGAAGGACAAGCATTGATGAACTGTCTTCTGTTTCACTGAAGGGAACATCTACATTAATGAGATCACAGGTCTATATCAAATGAGATGATATTTGTAAATTGCTTTGCATCGTGCCTGGCACATAGCAGGGGCAGAATAAATACTCCATTCCTTCCTTCCTTCTTACCTTCTTTTTCTTTCTTTCCTCCTTCCCTTTCTTTCTTGCTATTTAAGTATTACAGTTGAGAAAAATGAAGCTTAGAGAGTTTTAGAACCACATAGCTAATAAGTAGTAGAACAGCCACTCAAACACAGAATTTTCTTATTCTAAGATCAGGGTTCTCTCAAGTGCACCAATCTCCCTCCTAATACATACATACATACATACATACATACACACACACACACACACACACACACACATATATATATATATATCCTATTACATTTCTATAATTAGCTGCTGAAGTAGTATCTCTCATTAAAACCAAACTATCCTCAATAAGATTAGCATAATAATTCTCTCTCTCTCTCTCTCTCTCTCTCTCTCTCTCTCTCTCTCTCTCTCTCTCTCTCTCTCTCTCTCTCTCTCTCTTCTCTCTCTCTCTCTTCTCTCTCTCTCTGTCTTTCTTCATCTTTTTGTCTCTCTGTGTCTCATGACCCTCTCCTTTTTCCTTCTCCCTCCCTCCCTTCATCTCTTTCTCTGTCTGTGATATGATTAAATTTATTGTCATTTGGCTAAGTCTACAATGTGTTGGTTTTCCTAATGCAAAGAGAAATTCTTCCTTTTTAATACACTAAGAAATTTGCTTCCCCAAATGTTGTAGTAAGAAATTCAAGAAATATCAAACATAAAAATACTAATTTTTTAATCTAAAGTTTTTGTTAATCTCTGTCATTTATAAGCTATGTCTTGAGTTTTATAAAAACAAAATACTTTCTTAACCAAAGTTCTTTATAATTGATACTATATACAGTGGTAACTGACCCAGCTTGTCTCAGCCTTCCAAAAAGAACCCACTTTCTTTAATACCCCCTTGAAATGGAATTGCCTGTAGGTTCATAGGATCTTGAATATGTATCTGGAAGAAACCTTTCAGGCCAATTAATCCAAGCTCCTCATTTTACAATTGGAAAAACTGAAATTCGTAGAGGTTTAAGTGAATTTCCCAAAGTCATACATGCCATAGGTAGGATCTGAATCCAGGTCCTCAGGCACCAGAGCCCCACACTTTCCACTCTACTATGGTATTATAGGTGCCAGTGAATGAAGGCTATAGCTAGGTGGTGTAATGTATAGAGTTTTGGGCTTGGAATCAGAAGACTTTAGCTTCCTGAGTTCAAACCTGGCCTTGGACACTTAGTAATTATGTGACCCTGGGTAAGTTGTTTAACCCTGTTTGCCTCAGTTTCCTTATCTGTAAAATGAGCTGGTAAAGAAAATGACAAACTATTCCAGTATCTTTGCCAAGAAAATCCCAAATGGGGTCACAAAGAGTCAGATAAGACTGAATGACAACGAAGACGACATGCTAATGATAATTGTTAAAGAGGACTCACACAGATTTGATCTGATCCAGAGCTTTTGATATATTGGGGGAGTGGGCAGGTTAGTCATGTTAAAACACACACTTTCCTGTAACACAATTCAGAGGAAATATACCACTTGTTGAAAATAGTCCTTTTCATTTCAGATCTTACCAAACTAAATATACAAGAAATCTGACAAACAAGTGAATCTATCCACAAGACCTACAACACAAAAGCCTAACAACTGTCATTTCTTTAATCTGGACTTACTATAACATGAGTATTTTAATTCCATTTATGAAGAGGTGAATCGTTCTGCACCTATTGGTATCACAAACTTTTGAAAATATCCTATAGGAAGAGATATTCATAATGAGCATTTTTTTAGAAAAGATTTTATAGTTCTAGTAGTGAAATGGATGGGGAGAGTTGTTAGATCATGGATCTCTCCACCATCTACAATGTCCTTCAGCATAGAGGATTTACAGTCTGTTACCTTTTAGGGCTGGGATAAAAATGGAAAGAGAGTGAGAATTACCTAACAGAGCATGTGTTCCTACATGCCAGGCACAGTTCAAGCTCAGAAGACTATTAGACTAAGTGGTTTTAAAGACCAGTCGATTAGTGCTTTTACAAGCACCTCTAAATGGTCTATTCCTTTTAATTAAAGATTCTATTATTATAATAACAATACTTTACACTTATATGGAACCTTTCATCTACATGGCTCAAAAGGATTTTACTAGGACGTTTTCATCATTATCCCCATTTTAGAGATTGGAAAACTGAGACACTTAGACACTTGCACAAACAAGAAGTCCAACACAAAGCATTCAAAATCATGTAGCAGTCACCTTTTTTTTTAAGTCCAAAGATACAGGTGTAATTGAAATGTTCCCATGATTTCCAGCCTCTTGGTGAGTTTTTAAATATGAACTCCTAATTCTCCTAAAACTCAGACCTGACTGGCAATGAAAGTCGTAGTGTAGTATGATTTCTTCAAATTGGCCCTAAGGAAGCTGGTAAACAAACAGCATCACAGAATCTAGGATTTTAGATTGCTAGTATTATATGCCACCTATTTCTCTGCCTGAAGCATTAGGCTGTAAGATGTTAGAATTATGATAATAATAAGCATTTGCATATAGTCCATTACAAAGAAAACCCTTTACCAATATTATCTCATTTTATCCTCACAACAACCCTGGTAGATGGGCATTATTACTATTCCCCATTTTCAGATGAGGAAATTGAGATAAATAGAGGTTAAGTGACTTGCCCAAGTCACATTAATCCTGGGAAATAGGTGCTATTATTATCTTCATTTTATAGTTGAAGAAACTGAGGTAAACAGAGATTAAGTAAGTAACTTACCCGAAGTCACACATCCAAAATGTATCTGAGGATCAGATTTTAATTCAAATCCTCCTGATTTTAAGAGCCCAGGGCCATTCTTGTGTCTCCTAACTGTTTAAAAACATAGCTTGTAGATAAGGGTGTGCTGGTGAACCATCTCTTTGAGGGAAAAAAAGTACATAAAACACACTTTTAAATTTTATCTGTGTTATTAATATTTTCCTCACCATTTTCTCAAGTCTAGACATTCAGTAAAACACTAAATTGCCTTGTAGTGTTTGCTGATGACTGAGGCATAAATTCTCAAACTGAAAATATAACAATGTACTTGAAAGCCAGTAAGAGCTGGCTCTGGCATATCTTTAATAGACTATCTATTCCAAAATCCTCGTTTAAATGATGAAGAAAGTAACTCACATATAAAGACCATGGAAATTAATTATGTGACATTAGGGTGCTTATTTTTCCTAAATAAATTTTGGCTAACAGAAAAAGTCACTGGAAACATGATCATGGTTAAACATTTTAGCAAACTTTCCTGAAATTAAAATTCAACTAATACAAGAATTGTATTTAATTTCATAGAGCACTCATTTAAAAAACTGTGAAACATCCACAGCTGAATGGCAAGTATAAGATGAACTTCTATTTTCATTTTCAAGCCCAGTGCCTTAGTATCATCTAATTATATCTGTTCATATATCTGAGTGATCTAGTGATGGTCTGTACTAAAATAACTCATTTTTCCTGAAAAGAAAACTAGCATTACATCCCCAAATAAATCATTTCCCCTCTCCATTACTCTCCTGGATTCTATGTCTATGGTGCCTTCCAGCTCTAAATCCTGCCATCTCTGAAATGGTCAATGGTGAGAGGCACATGTTAAGGAATCAGAAGGCATCCTTTCCTCCATATGTCTTGTTTCTCCTGCCATTGAAACACAAAACTCTTTCAATTCATTGTTTGCCCTAATGAAGTCTGGAATTTTGTTGTTCAGTTGTTTGACTTTTGGGTGCTCCATGTTGTTTTCTTGGCAAATATACTGGAATAGTTTGCCATTTCCTTCTGTAGCTCATTTTACAGATGGAGACATTGAGGCAAACAGAGTTAAGTGACTTGCCCAGGGTCACACAGCTAGTCTGAGGTCAGATTTGAACTCAGAATCTTCCTGATTCCAAGCTCAGTGATCTATCCATTGTACCACCTAACTGCCTAGAATAGAAGTCCTCTATTCTAATCCTAGGTGTGCCACTGAATAAACTGTGACCTTGGGTAAATCATTGAAGTCCCAGTTTCCTAATCTGTAAAATAAGGCATTGGACCAATGATCTCTAATATCTCTATTTCTTCTGGCTTGAGCAATTTATAGTTTTATACTCCTGGGTCCATCCCCCTTCTTACTTGTTCCTTCATACAGCGTCTCTTGGGAAAGTATCTGGATATGAGGTAAGCTTTCAATGAGGCTCTCAGTGAGTCAGAGGTCATTTTTGAAAAGTAGCAGCGAAACTCTGATCAAGAAAATGATCCAAGACAATTATAAAGGATCCACCCAATGAAAAATGCTTTCCACTTTCTAAGAGAGAGCCGATGAACTCAGAGCAAATTGAAACAGACTTTTTTTGCTTTCCTTATTTTTCTTGGGTTTTGTGTGCATGCTTTCTTTTGCAACATAGGTAATGTGGAAATACATTTTGAATGACATCATGCATGACATGTATAATCTATATCATAATGCTTGCCTTTTCAAAGGACGGCAGAGAGACGTGAGAGGGAGGAAAAGAATTTGTAACTCAACATTTTTTTAAATGAGTGTTTAAAAAACAATGCAATTGGGAAATATTTAACAAAATAAATAAAAATATATTTAAAAAGAGAAGTACGGGCTAAGGTTTTATTGTCTCTTCTACTTTTCAACTCCTCTGTAGAAAGCAGCCAAGCTGAGATGGCAATTAGAAGAGACTGGGAAAGTGGCATAGCTCTTGACCTCTGGAAATTTGAATAAATGGTCAGAAATGAGAGGGCAAAAGTGGAAGGCTAGTCTGATTAGGCTGGTAACCCAACAATACCACCTAGCAGTTAAAACTATTTGCTCTACGTTATACTACTCTGCACCTTCCCATCCTACCCATTCTTGACCATCCGAGAAACGTGTTATTCATAAGCCACAGCAGAAGGATAAGGCAATCGCTAATTAGAAATTTCCCATAGACCCCTGAGTTGTGACTCTTTCTCCCACAGAGATACTCATAGCTACCTCTCACCTCCAACTTTGGCAAAGCTACATGTCAATCGTATCATTTATAACAAAAATTCTTAACCTTTGCAGAACCATTTTTTTTATTTAGAAATCATTACTTTAAATGTTTTTTGGTTGAAAATGCTTAAGATTTAGTCAAATGATATCATTATTTGTGTTTGCATGCTTCATCTGTATCATAGGAACTATAATTCTATTACTAATGTGATGAAATGCTGTGAGAATACAATATTTACTATGTAAAATATATAAACTTTTCAGGAAATAGAAATAAACATTCAACATACTTTATTAACATAAATAATACAACTAAACATCTAGAAGCATATTAAGGACTTCAATGTTTTTATTTTTTCAGAAAATTAGCAATATGCCTGAGATTCAATTCATATAAACAAACATTTAATAAGCATCTGCCACATGTAAGGCACTATGCTAGGCACTGAGAACAAACACTAGATAGTCCTTGCTCTCAAGGGACTCATATCCCACTGGGAGCTCCATGTACACAGGTAATTGAATATAAGGTAATTTGAGACTGAGCATTAGAAACTGGAAAGCTCAGGGAAATGACTATTATACAGACAGACTACAAAGGAGAAAATAAACATTCACTTGGTGAAAACATAAAATTAATCACATTCATGAGCCAACTGCACAGTACTTACGACAATCTTCTGGTAATCCTCCTACACTCAAAAGAAGCCAATTGCCCTAAGAATGCCATCCAAGTGCTTTTCTGAAGTTAGCTCTTGTGTTTTATGTATTTCAAACGTGGTTCCAGCTTTTGTGTGTTTATCACTGTTGTACATAGGGGATGAAAACTGGAGGGGAGCTCTATTGAAGGGAACTTGAGAAAACTTGGAAAAGTCATAGGGATTTTTTTTTAATGCTAGAGCAAAGCTGGCTTTCATACTGAAAGAGACTAGGCAGAGGGAAAGCAACAACAATGGGAATGTCAATTTCAATTGACAATATGAATGTCAATTTCAAATCAATGTCAAATTCAATGGGAATGTCAATTTCAAATCTAGGGTTGAAGAACTCATACCTTAGAGGGCCCTGTGTATCCCAAATATATGGGCAATGCATGTGGGGCTGTTATTCCCCTAGAAAAATTAAACAGTTATGCGGCCATTAAACAGAGTTCTACTCACAGTCAGGTGCTATAGTGGATAGAGTGCTGGCCTTGGAGTCAGGAAGTCCTGCCTCAGACATTTACTAGCTGTGTGACCCTGCCTCAGTTTCCTCATCTATAAAATATGGATAGTAACAATGCCTACCTCAAAGTGTGGTAAGGATCAAGAGAGATAATACACGTAAAACCCCTTAAATACTGTAAAGTACTGTGTTAGCTACATCCTCATCAACATTAATGAGATGGGGTCAGTGCCATAACAACTACTACCTTGTTCCCCACATTGAGCAGGTACCAAGGGATATCTAAAAGGGAAGCAACTCTATTAGCAAGGAAATCACATGTAAAAATTTTGTAAGTCAATGGGGAAATGGACATTTTAGTAAGGTGCTCCTAAAAATTCAGAGTAAAGCCCCAAAACCTTCCCAGTACTTAGCCCTTTTCTCTATAGAGTACAGGCAACCTACAAATTAAATGTAAAATAAACTGAGCCATCACAGGTAGTAAAGCTTGTATTTAGTGTTTTCACATAATTTTAAAAAATATTTTTAGAAGCACATCGGAAAGCTGAAGATGGGATTCAGAATGTTTGGATTCTAGTCATTTGCCCTAATAACTGAACTCCACCCCCTTCTAAACAAGTGCAAACCTATTTCCTAAGGAAAGAATCCTGAAAATCTTGAGAAGACTTGTACTCAGCTTGTTTATGCTTTGTCTTTAACACCTTCTTACACACAAACCACTGATCACTTGGCAAGAGGTCAGAGTGCCCAATTTGCCCCATTTGACATTTATTTGGTAATAGCTCAAATTGACATCTTTTTAGAGTTTGCAAAGAATTTTACATGTATCTCCTTGGAGCCCCACAACAATCCTGTGAGGTATATCCTACAGTACTTATTATCCCCATTTTGCAGAGAAGGAAACTGAGAATCAGAAAAGTTAAGTCCATTGCACCATGCTCTCTTCTTAAAACCTATTTGTTAAACATTCTGAAGAGCCTGGTCCAATGAGTTCACCACTAAAAATTAAATAGGCCTAGTACCTTAAAATTGAACCCCACGTTCTCTGATAACAAGATCTTCTCCTCCCTAGTAAGAAGTTACTTTTCCTGGGCGAAGATTCTCCCCTCCTACCTGAGTGTATACTATCTGGGAGAATGGAGGAGTACAACAGACAATAATGAGGGAAGGTCTAACCCATTCAGGCCTCTCACCTGTACACTTGCATGTCCGGTTGAAGAATTTCCTAGGCCACTGCTCACGGTCATCCTGGTTCCGAAGCACATAGGGACCACTCCAGGGCCTGGTATCTGCCTGCACCTCTGCACATTGTCCTCGGCCCTCTAATATACCACAGGCATTGGCAGGTTCCACACCCAGTGGGGGACAGCACTCTTTGGACACTAGACTTTCCATAGTCATACAGGTCCGAGGAAACTGAGTCCAGGACACAGGGAGGAGACAGGAGCCCAGGCAAATGAGAGTGACCCACCATGGCAGGCCAGCCTGCTGCTGTTTGGTCATTGTTCCAAACCAGGGAGAAATCTGTCTCTCTCACAGAATCTAAAACTCTCAATTCCTCTCCTTCTAGCTGTCCTCCTTCTATTACTTTCTCCCTATGTTCTTTCCAGTTCTCATACTTCCCCTTGTTTTTTTTTTCTTTTTGCCTCCCTTCTTTTAGAAGAGCACATGCAAAATCATAAGACATGCACGTGTGCACATGTTCATACACATATGCACACGCACTGTTTTATGTGGCTTTAAGTGTGAAACAACTGAACAATTTTGACCTAATTAGAAATTCCTCTAGCAGTTCAGTTTAATGAGGGCTGCGCTTCTCACCAAGTTAACCCTGTTAAAAAGCAAGCTTTGTTTAATTGAGTTAATTTACAAAGCGCTACAGTCATACTACTTATTAGGCTGGTATTTCTACCACCGTCCCCCTCCCTTTTTCTAGCCCTTGACTTTAATTATCTTGAACTCAGTTCAAAAGGCAAAAAGCATGCTCTCTTTACTGGGGTGCCTTGCCAAGCCATTGGGACTTGTGGGGATTATGTAAGGGCTGGGAGAAGCCCTCATTAGCAGGATTAGCGTTATAGAGATCTTCTTCATGAGCACATGACTTGAAGAGCACAGTGAAGTTGGTAAAGTTGCTGGCCCTGGCTCAAGGGGTAAAAACATCTTCTTTATCTGCAACTCATGTGTCTCAGTCAGGCTGTGACCTCCAACTTCCTGAGGAGTCAATAGATGCAGTGAGCTCCACGTCAAAGGCTGCTTAAGGGCAAGCATGCAAGTTAACTATAATTTGTCCTTATGACTGCTCTCTGACAGGCTCCAAAGACCACTACAGGGGGTCAGGCAGCTTCAGAAATAAAGCAACATTTATTTAGGACAGCTGTACAAGGCACTGCTTTGTTCAGTGATTAGGGATCCTTTTCCCGGGAGAATAATAGCATGCTATTCCCCTGATTGGCATACCTCCTTTCTCTTTCATGTAAAAGAGAATATCTTAATCCATCATTGGCAACTTAAAATTGTCTTTTCCAAAGTTATAATGAAGTCAGTGAGAGATTGAGAGTGACTGATATTGAAATATATTTTTGATACTTTCATTTAAATAAGCAATCAAATATTATCAAGCATCTGTCAAGACTCATAATGGCCTCTCTGTGCTTCTGGGACATCTTCAGACTATTGAGAGAGCTGATAATCTGCAACTAGAATGTTCCACTTGCCAGAGAATTGGTAGCAGTTCAACGTAATTCCTCGTATGTCCCTGTGGTAGCTGATGTATAGTCTCCCATGGCTCCAGTATTTTCAGGAATCTCTGACCTTCCACCCACTTTCCCTCAACCATTCCCCTTGCCAAAGATGTCTTCCCCCTCTCCCATCTTTAACTGACGCTTGGCCACTCTTTAAGTATCAACTCAAAAGTTGTCATCTATAAAGCTTTCCCTGATTCTGATCTTTACACACACACACACACACACACACACACACACACACACATACACACACATACACACACACACACACACCCCAAGCCAGAAATGACTCTTCCTTCCTTAGACCTTATCTAGTGCTTTCTTCTGACTTCTCTCTGTATATATCATGGTAGCCCAGTAAGAAGGTAACACAGGTTGAGTAAAAGAAGATATCCCCACTATCTGTGAGAAGGTCTCAGCATTTCTGATGGCCCAGAAATGAAGGTAACTAAAATCGTGAAAGGAAACAGGTGTGGACACTTCCTGACAGTTTGGTAATGGTACTGAATGAAGAGTGGAGAACTAAAAATATGGGTTGGATTGGACTTCTGGCTCAGTGATTAACTTCCTTTACATCACTAAGCAAGATCACTTCATTTGTCTAAAACTTGGTGTCCTGAGTTTCACAGAATATTTAAACTTGGACTCAGTCAAAATGATGCACTCAAGGACCTAGAAGGCTGAATGTGACCTCGAGATCACAGGTTCCCCACCCCTGGGCTATAGCAATCAGTCCAGTCAGGTACTTAGCAGGAAACTGCTTTGTCCAATTAGAACAAAGTTCTGTTCTTACTCTAGCAAGGCAAACCTGCTTAGCTATGTCTTCTTATGAAGTAAAGCAGCAGCTCTTCCTGTCTTTACCCTTTCTGTTGTTTCCTCTCAAACCAAAGGGGCCAGAAAAGGATCATGTTCTTCTGAGAACTTCAGCCTTAAATAGTGCTGAAGGACAATACTTGGACTTTCTGTCTTCATTAAGAAGAAACTAGAAGCCAAAGTATCCATTCCAACTCAATTCTCTTACTAGAGGTTTCTTCAAGTAGTTCTAACAAACTGCTTTTGGCTCTTCTAATGTTTCTTTCCTTTTCTGTCACGTCCTTCAGCTCAGTCTCCTCTCCTGTCTTCTACATACCTTAATGACTCTCAGTTACCTTTCACTCTAAAGGTATCAACTCTTCTCCCTTCCAATTTTCTCTATAAAAAATCAATACATTTTATTTATTTACACCTCAGTTTTCACATAGTTATATGATTAAACTTTTTTTAGTTTTATCATTTTTAGTAATGAAATGACCATATGCAACTGAGCTGAAGAAACATAATATATTCTATAGCTTTTAAGTTTTCAACATGCCTCTCCATCTCATTTTGTGTCCTTAAAAATTGTTTCTTTATTATTACTTATTTCTTATTTTTTATAAATAAAATATCTTTCTCTGTTCTTTTAACACTTCAAACTGTTTACATACAACTAGACATTATGATTCTTCTTTCATGGAGTGATTTAAGTCTTTATATTTATTCCAGAGCTCATTTTCCATCTGAAACTGATCAAATCCCATCTGAAAGCAATGTTCCTTCATAGCCATAATTTAGCAGTTTTTTTTGAACGAAGTTTTTTTTCTCCTACTTCTTTCTGGTATCAGTATGTTCATTCATAATAACATCAATATCTAACATCTTTTAACAGTTCACTTATTTTTCTTTACACAACAGTACTTTTTTGCTTTTGCTTTTTGGTCCTAGTGTGCTCTATATGAAAAGGTCTTTAAAGAGATAGTATATCAAAGTGCTCCTGACTCAGAGATTAGAACCCCAACAGACTTCAGTGAGAATGAAGAAAATATTTTTCATGGATGGGGAAGGAAGTAGCAGAGGACCCCAATAAGATGACATTACTTCACACCTCCACACAGGTAGAAGTTACAATTGTGAGCTTGGACCATTTCACCTTGGCTGCAGCTGGGCAACAGGACATTTGTGAACAGATATGAATTTCTCATATTCCCATAATTAAAAACTGGGCTGAAGAGACTGTGATTTAGGGAGAAATGGATTCCAACCCTGTTTTTCTTGATTTTGAGGAATTTGAACCGGGAATGTGACAAGGATGTTGGTCCCCATTTTTTGTTTTGCATTTTGTTGTACTTATAACTAATGTAATTAAACTGTTGCTTAACCATAGCTATAACCTATAACTATTAAGTACCTGAAAAATCTGGAAATGGAAGAAGTGTGGCCAAGGAAGGGCAAGTTTGATTGACTTCCATCGCTGTCCATGGTCCTGGCCATTGGTAAAGGCCCACATTAAAATGCTACCACTCATGCTGATATACTTGTTACATATAAAATTAGTTGGATTAGATGATCTGTGAGGTCCCTTAAAAATATTAGTATTTTATGACTCTATTTAAACCTCTGAAAAGGTTGCCTTCTGGTTTCTGCCTGTATATTTAAGAAGAAAAGGCAATTTGAGGCTTTCCAGCCACTGAAGGTATAGAGTAAGAAACCAGGGAAAAAAGGAACAGAACCAGACAAGTCTCTGGTATGCAGCAGAGTAGTGGGTCTGTGGTGATAGGAGATTTGGGGGGCATTTCTCTTATCTTGTCTCTGTGATTCATCGATTAACTTACCATCTTGAGGCTTGACGTCAGATAAGCCTTCCTAAGAGTTAAAGCTGGCCCAAACTGAAATGGATCACCCTGAGATTTGGTGGGATCACCCTCCCCTAAAAATTTTCAAATGAAGGCTATTGGACTTTGAATACTTTGCTTGGCATAATCAGAATTTTATTAAAAGGTTTTCAGCATGGAATATAAAATCTTGTTATCACAGGACTACAAAGGATAGAACTATGACAAATGGAAGAATTCCAACTTAGTGTAAGGAGAAATTTCCTAACTAATCAGAAATTTTTTTTCAGAAGTTGGACCACATGTCAGTTATATCATAGTAGGAATTGATATTTCAGAAAAAGATTAAGATCAATTCAAATAATTCAATTTAATAAACATTGTGGTATATGCTATGTGTTAGTCAATGTGCTAGGTAGTGGGAATACAAAGACAAAAAGCCAAGAAGCTTGTATTCTTCTGTAGGATGATTTCTTTGGTCCCTTCCAGCTATAGAATTCTAAAATTCTTTCATAAGAGAGGAGATTTACATGGAAGCTGCAAGTAGGTGGCCAAAATCACCCCAAGGAACCATTTCCAGATTAGTTAACTTAAAGTGAAATCACAGAAGAAGAGCAGGAAAGTTAGAAAAAAAAACCTAGGATGAGTGAACTGAGCCAAGGACATCTAAGTCAGAAAACATGCCTCTAATCATGTGTCAATTTTGTTAAAAAGAGAAAAACAACAAGCAGTACTGTATTGAGTGCCAGAGGTACTTGGAGTCAGGAAGACCCAGGCCCTGGTTCTGTCTCTAATACACTGTAGCTAGGCAATTGCAGATAAGTCATTTAACCTCCCCAGTCCTCAGACTACTTTAAGAACATAAATTATAAAGGAATGACTGAATGAAGCATTTATTAAGTACTTACTATGTGCCAAGCACTGGGGATACAAATAGAAAAGTTAGATAGTCCCTGATCTCAAGCCCATATTCTAATGGGGGGACAACATATATGGATTCCAATTGCAAATCAGATGGAAAGGTCCCATGGTCCTTAGGGTTCAGTAGCAAAACATATGGCAATGCCTATTCTTTAATGTCATTTCCACTGACAAAACAATATCAGTTTCTTGAGTTTATTAATTTGACAGTGTCAAGGACATCCAGAACAAGAACTTTCTTTATTCAGGCTTCAACAAATGTGACTGTAACACAAGAGCAGATATTTCTCCAAAGAGGTTGCTACCAGGTTGATGGTTAAGGGCACTGCAAGTATTGCTATTCTAATGCCCTTGGGTTGAAAGTCCTGAGCTAACTCCTTCAGGGTCTGAGGGGACACAGTGGTCAAGGGGGTAACGGTGGTTTGACTTTCCTGGTATATTATCCCTCCCTTCTCTCCCTCAGGTTACCTTGCTACTTCATTTAGACTGGATTAATTATCTTGTGGGAGGCAATTGGTTAGCAAATGGTGTGGATGACTGGCACTTCTCCACGAAGGTTACTTCCTCAGATGATGGCAGAGCTGGAAGCAGGACCTCTGGTCTGTTGGGTGCTGCCACTCCTAGGGCTTATATACTCATTTGCTTGTTGACAGCAACTGGTCATCAATTGTTACTGGTGGTGATGGGGAAGGTGGGCTTCTTCTCCACAATGATGCCTCTCTGTTTAATGATGATTATGGGATCTAGACTGAAAGCATGTCTCATAATTTGGAGGACTCTGTAGCTGTGACTCTTGGGTTTATGCTCCTGAGTGATCACCAAGACGGTCTGAGGGGAAGTTCTTGTCAAGGTGGTAGTAATGGTTTGATTTCTGTAGTATAAGTTGCCTCCTGCCTCTCCTTCAGGGTGGCTGGATGCTTCAGCTTGGCTGCTTTGTATCAATCCAAGGAGTTTCCACACACAATTACATTCTTTCCACCAGTGAAATCACGGAATATAATCATAAAAATGGGGCTCTCACCTCCATCCAGTCTTACTTTCATAGGGAAATGGAAATAGGGCTGGTATTTGGAAGAAAAAGAGAAGCAGGGAGCTGAATTAGGTATTTGAATAATGTGATAAATCAGTTTATGGTTGACAACCCAGAGAACATATATATACACCTTTATTTTGCTATTTAGCAACTTACCTTAATCCTTTTCCACCATTCCTTGATATGAAAATCCTCCTCTTTGATTTGCCCCCTGCTGGACTTCTCTGACTGATATTCTTTGATCTATTCCCTGCTACCACATCATGGGAAAAGGAGATTATTTTTTTCCACATCCACAAATTGTTTTCCAAATGCTCAGCATCTAACCTGATAAGGATTTTGCTTTCAACATCTAAGAGCATTTATTTTCCTGGTAGTGTGAATTGTTCTTCAGAGGAATCTAGTGTTGGTAATGTACTGTGTGACTTCAATTATTTCAACTGTGTCATTTTTACTTTCCTTTGGAATGGACTTTTGACAGTCCATCTTTAAGGCTTCTTATCCAACCAGATAAACATCAAACACATTTTTCAAAATTTCAGATTCATGTCATTTTTATCCTTATTATCTCTGTTTTGTGGGTGAGCAGTTTAGGCCAGTTATGCTGCTGCTGTGCCTTCTGGTTCTAATTTTCAATCTCTCATTTTCTTCATGCTGGCAAATTCAGTTGAAGTCTTATAGACTTTTCAGAAGTTCTACAATAATTGATAGGCATATTCAGGGTAAGTAACTTCTCTCCTCCCCACTACCTTGAAAGAAAGAGATATGGCCTGAGTAGGATAATGGAATATTGTAAGAGTTAAATGAGACCTTAGTGATCTCCTAATCCAACACCCTTATTTTATAGATAAGGAAACTAAGTCCCGGATAAGTCAAATCAGTTGTTGAAGATCATATAGTTAGTAAGTCTCAGTGCAAGGATTTGAACCCAGGCCCTCAAATGCAATACTCTTTCTAATACCTTTCCATGAACATGGTATTGCAACACAGCGTTAAGTGGAAGAAAGGGAATTAATTTTCTTCGGGTTCATTCGTGAGCCAAACAAGCAAATACAACTGAAAGAAGTTGCATATTTTTAACATTTTCAAGAAAGATATGATAGTCAGTGTGACTTAGTGGAAAGAGAGCTGGCCTTGGAACCAAGAAGAGATGGGCTGAAGTTTTCCCAGTAATACATACCGATTGTGTGACCATGGGCAAGTCAGTGCTCTAGGGAAGTTCTCTAAGACTATAAATTGCAGTAAAGATGCTAATACAGACAGTCAAGCAACAAGCATTTATTAAGAACCATGTGCAAGAAATACAAATGGAAACATAAAGAAAGACAGTCCCTGCTTTCAAGGAACTTACACTCTGATAGAGGAAGACAACACTTAGAAGAAATTTGAAAGGAATGAGATCTGGCTGACTTCTTGTCCTTTTTAAATGGAAGGTCTTCTCCAATTGACAAATGGTCACAGGATATGAACAGGAAGCTTTTAGAGGAAGAAATCAAAGCTATCTATAGTCATATGAAAAAATGCTCTAAATCATTATTGATTAGAGATGCAAATCAAAACTCTGAGATATCACATCACACCTCTCAGATTGACTAACATGACAAAACAGGAAGATAATAAAAGTTGGAGAAGATGTGGAGAGATGAAGCACTAATTCATCGTTGGTGGTGTGTGTGAGCTGATCCAACCATTCTGGAGAGCAATTTGGAACTATGCCCAAAGGGTTATAAAAATGTGTATACCTTTTAGCCCAGCAACTCCTCTTCTATGGCTGTATCCCAAAGAGATCATAAAAATGGGAAAAGGTCCCAGATGTACAAAAATATTTATAGCAGCTCTTTTTGTGGTGGCCAAGAACTGGAAATCAATTGGGGAATGGCTAAACAAGTCATGGTATATGAATATAATGGAATACTATTGTGCTATAAGAAATGATGAACAGGCAGACTTCAGAAAAACCTAGAAAAATATATATGAACTGATGCTGAGTGACATGAGCACAGCCAGGAGAACATTATACACAGTAAGAACCACACAGTGAGAGGACTGTTTCTGATGGACTTAGTCCTTCGCAGTAATGCAAGGACCCCAAACGTTCCCAAGGACTTCTGTTGCAAAATGCCATCCACACTAGAGAAAGAACTATGGAATCGGACTCCAGAGTGAAGCGGACTATTTTCTCTTGTGCTATGTTTTGTTTTTTCTCATGATTTCTCTCATTTGTTTTAAATTCTTCTATCCAACGTGACTAATGTGAAAATTTGTTTAATAAGAATGTATTGTAGAACCCATATAAGATTACATGCCTTCTCAGAAAGGAAGGAGGGGGAGAAAATTTAAAACTTATGGAAGTGATTGTTGAAAACTCAAAACAAATTAATTTTTAAAAATAAATGGAAGTTTCTGGAGAAACCATGCAATCAGAGGAAGAGGCTACAGGATAGTACGCCTGGAAGAAGCATCAGAATTAAAAAATGTTTGGGGCTTGGTAGAGGAAATCCAAAGCGCAGCCTGCTGAGGACTCAAGGAATTTTCTCATTCAGAGAATATCCTACGTCAATGAAATCCCAGGTCCAGTCCCTTTCTTAATGAGAAGGAAAACAAATTGGTGGCTGAAAGGTCATAGGGGATCAAAAAAGTGGCACTGGTGATGCTCAGAGGACACTTTCCAATTTATGAAGTGAATTTTCTATAACACAATTGTCCTCTTTTCTTTAAACAAACACACCTTGTTGTCAACATCAGACTCAGAATATTGTGCTTTCCTGAACAGATCACTGTGCTGACCCAGAAGAGCACATATATATATATTTATGTATGTATATACATATATATATTATATATATTTATGTATGTATATACATATATGTATTATATATACTGAAATTCTTCAGGGGTTGCTGTACTTGTGGGCATCCGTGGGAAAGAAGACTTGAAAGGAGTTGTGACTGAGTCATATTTTAAGCGAAAGTCAGGCTGCTTCTCTGCTCCACAGCTGACATTCTACAGGATCACATGTGACAATCAGGAGTTTCCATTGCTGTTGTTTCAGAGAAACCCATCAATTAGAGGGTGATTCTCCCAGATTAAGTCTGAATTAAAAAGGATAGAGGGAGAGTTTTCTCCACGCCATCCTCAAATTTTTTTGACATGGACCTGACATAAAGAGTTGATTTTGGCTTTCTGTTTATTCCATTTTCTGCCGTATATAAGTATACAGGACTTTTCCTTTTTTCTTCACAACTTTTTAAATTTTAATTCAAATCAGTGTGACCAGAGCTCTTTTAGGGGTGTGCCAGGAGTTCTTTACCTGGGTCCACAAAACAACAAGGGACCTGTGAACTTGGAGGGAGAAGAAATTGCATCTTCATTTTCTCTAACCACTAACCGTAATTTAACATTTCCTTCAATTATTTAAAAACATTGTTCTGAGACGGGATGGATAGGTTTCACTAGACTTCCAAAGGAGTTCATAGCACAAAAAAAGGTTAAGAACCCCTGCTCTATGTCTAAGAAATTGCTTCACAGGCAATCCCATTTTAATGACGCTATTTATTTAACCCTATGACCTTCAGGGATGCCAAGAAAACCCTATGGACAGTAGCATCATGAAAAGTCAGACACATCTGAGCAACAAGAACCACAGCAATCACCTTCAAGGGTATAAACTAAGCATGGTATTTTTTTCAGTTGTGCAAATCTTTTGCTTTTTGTATTGTTTGCCGGTTTGTTTTTTTAATCCTTTGTTTACCCTTGCATATATGGAAGTATAAAATATAACACAGTAATCAATCAATAAGCATTTTCTAAGCATCTACTAAGTTCCAGGCACTTGAGCAGGTGCTGGAGATGCTTAAGCAAAGAATGAAATAGTCATTACCCTCCAGAAACTTATATTCTAGTAAAATAAAAGATATTTTCAGAAAGATCTTTGCTTATTTTTCATCCTACTGAATTACTCTACCCAACAATTCTTACTAAATTATTTTTATCTCCTTTTCCATCATGTGCTTTTTCCCTTTCCATGAAAACTATTTCTTTCTAATGACAGCTTTGAACTATTTCCTCAATATCACCACTGTGTTTTATTTTTTATAGACTTATGAGTTCAGTTATCATCTTACTTTCTGATGGAATAATTTTTTCTGAGCTTGAATGAAATTTTAAGTTGTTAGGTACCAAGCAACAAATATCATGAGACAAATATTTTAAACAGATTTTTATTGCTATTTAACAGTCCTTGACCTGAAGAAGCTAATGAGAGATACAACATAGTAAATAACTAGGTAGATACAAGAAATGTACTGAATAAATGGAAAGCAATCTGAAAAGGCAAGGCACTAGTAGGTGGGGAGACCTTGATAGGTCTCCTACAGAAGATAAGATTTAGTCTGAGTTCTAAAGGAAATGAAGTGAGAAGGTCCAGCATTCTGGGCAGGAAAAACAGTTAATACAAAGGCACAGAGATAGGAAATGGAGTATTCTGTCTAGGAATTATAAATGGATCAGTCATCAAAGAAAATCTGTTAATGCAAATACTATGCTCTGATTTTTTGGATGGCTTGCCAGAAACAATTTGATTAAATTTAATTTTCATTTATATCCAAGCCATTTCTAGCAAATAGAAGAAAGAGAAAAAGAGAGAGCTTGAGATATGAGATGAGATGAGATGAGAAGAGGTATCTGGTAACATTTATAGAAATCTTTAACAAGAAAGAGATAACAATATATAGAAGTGCAGTTTAGTTTAACATTCTAGATCATGGAGCAACATAGTCACCTGGCACTCCCCTCACTCCTGGAGTAAACGTAGGGACTTTGTCCCTTTCATCAACATCTGAATCCTTTCTCCATGGAGACAGGTGGGTCCTCCTCAAGAGGTTGAGCAAAGAGAACATGGTTCTTAGATGGGTAAATTCAGGATGAAATGAGGAAGACAATGGTGTAAAATATAGTTACTCTCCTTAAAATATTGGGTACCATTCCCCCTCCCAAAAAAAGACCTTTTTTTCCTTGACTTGTCTTTCCAAGAGGCTTTTACCTAGAGTCTGGAAATGGCCACATATCTGTTCAGATGTCAGATCTTGTGCCTTCTACCACCATATCTCTCACATTCAACCCCTTCTCTCTTCTCATAAAGCCATGTTCATGCATTGATCACCAGTTTCCAGACTACTGCAATAGACTTTTAATTATTCTACCTTCCTTAAGTTTCTCCCCACTCTAATCCATTCTCTCCAGTTTCCAAAATTATTTTCTTTAAGGGCAGATCTGACAATATCACTCCCTTACTCCATAAACTCAGATGTTTCCTATTGCCTGTAGGTTCAAAGATAAACTCCTCTGTGCAGCTTATAAACAAATCCCTTCAGAACTTGGTCTCAACCTATCTTTCACAGCTTCATTGTAGATAACTCTCCCTCCTGGACTCTGCTTTTTCATATTTCAAGAGTAAGTCCATTTGTGCTCACCCATGTAGATCACTATATGGATCATCATTCTTTCCTATGTCCTACAACCATCAGTACAGATGTATAGCATTCAAATAGGCACAGAGGGGTAGGAAGAGTACTGATGCATAAGAACAGCCCATGGGTCTCAGAACCCTGATCATGCAAATTAAACTGATTAGCCATGGCAGCTCCATTCGTAGTTCTGCAGGGTTGACCTCTTTGACTGACCCTGACTTCCATTTCCCAGTCATATTTCCTGGATATTCCTTGCTATAAACTAGGCTTAGATGGAGCTTAGTAAAATTCGGTTTCCTAGTTTCTACCCCTTAGCCTCAACTTTTCACCATGATGAGAGACCGTGCCTTAGAAGCATCAGTCTTTTTAGATCTGAAACTCTCACCTGGATCAGTAAGTGCCTCACCTGGCCCACTATTTCAGGTAGGCCCCAGTCATGCATCACTTTATTCCTCTACCATTTTCTTACTACCTGCCTTACCAAAGACATACCTTTTTTTACCTTTTCCCAATACAGAAACCATAATTAAATCAATTCTGCCATTGTACCAAGAAAGGGTATGCCAAGTTATTCCTCCATAACTCCACTCACCATTCTTACAGCTTCCTAACTCCTGTGCTAAAAACCATTGGCATAGGATTCTCTCCTTGTTGGTGTAGAATACCTTGTGCTTACTGAAGGGGTGGGATTGGTGAGAAGTGGGAGCTTCAGTTCTCAACCAGTGCTCTTTGGGACTCTTTAAAAGCCAGTTCTTTGGGGGACTCTTCAAGGATGGTCTATTTGTAGGACTAGTCTCCTTCAAGCACCAGTCCCTTTAGGACTCATTGGGCTTCAAGTGGAGCAACTTTGGATACTTCTGGCTCCCAGCTTTAAGAAGAAGATCAAAGAGACCAACCCCCACTTCAAGTTGCTGAAAGGGAAGAGTCTGGGAAGGCGTGAGAGGGGCTGGAGGTCTCTATCATGTCTATTTCTAGTTTGCTACACAAGAGATTGCAAAGTTTCTCTTTGGTTATGATCCAGGTCTCTCCCTCTCCTTCTCTCTCTCTCTCTCTCTCTCTCTCTCTCTCTCTCTCTCTCTCTCTCTCTCTCTCTCTCTCTCTCTCTCTTTCTCTCTCTCTCTCTCTCAGTTATCTCCCTCCTAATAGGAGAACACCTTCACTCTATATTGTATGGTATATATTCTCCTGATTCGCTGATTTCTATTTTGCTATGATTTGGATAAATGGGTTTCTTTACTATTTACCCCAAGATACCCTTGCCTGGCCACTATATGTGTGTCACTTATACATGTCTCCCTTTATAAGAAAGGAAGGTCTTTGAAAGCAGGGACTGTCTTCACTTTTCTATCTGTACTCCCATAATACAATGTTTGACATGTGGTAAGCACTGACTAAATGCTTTTTAGTTTTATTTATTATTTATTCATTTTCATTTATTTATTTATTCATTCTTATGACACCCAGGCTTAATGTGAAGCATTGATACCCCCTGAGTTGCTACATATAGAATCATGATATATTGATCCTCAAGTATTGATATGTGAGATTTTCTAAGCTTTATAATTAATCGATATACACCTAACCATTGCCTTCCGATATGCTATAGGCATCTTTTCTTATCTTTATTCCTGCTGGAAACTTGTTGGCACTTCTTTTTATTTAAATCTATCAAAAGATCTTTTATTTTCTTAGTGGAATTATTCCAGGCTATTAATAAGTGAATGTTTAATGAATTGCTATTGCTAGCTTTCTGATGTGTGGCTTCTCTGTACTTAGCTAGGCAAGTTCCCAGATGACAGATACAGAAGCAATTGCTGAGAACATATTTAGGAGGAAAGGGGGAGGGAAGGATAGAAGAAGGAAGGAAGGAAGGAAGGAAGGAAGGAAGGAAGGAAGGAAGGAAGGAAGGAAGGAAGGAAGGAAGGAAGGAAGGAAGGAAGGAGGAAGGAAGGAAGGGGGAAGGGAGAGGAAAGAAAGAAAAAGAAGGAAGGAAAGAGGGAGGAAGGACAGGAGAAAGGGAGGGAGGAAGGAAGAAACTTCACAAAAAAAATTTCTACTTCCATCAGAAGCTTTTTACACAAACTTCTTTATTTCATAGTTGCTGTCAAAAAGAATCTCCTAGTGTATGACACACACTTTGTAAATTGCTCCTCTTCATTTAGTCCCCATTCACTGTAATTCAGTCACTGTTAATGGACCAAATGCACAAACAAAAGCTTTAAGTGGCACCCTAAATTTCCAATTCATTTTATAAGCTGTAGAAAAGAAATATGATCTTACGAATTGTAGCAGACAGCTGTCTGGCAAATGTAAATTTTACTGTTATGAATTGCTCATTGCTGAAAAGTGCTTTGGCAAAACAGAAAAGGAAAACAGATTTGAAAGGATATACTAAAAGCACAGCACAAAGCTAGATAGCATTTCTGAGAGGTTTTGATTTTGCTTCAGGGGTTATTTCTTGGAGAAAGGTGATCACTAGACCCTCTGCACATGTCAAACCAAAAACAGTCTGTCTGTATAGGAGGCAAGTTTAAAAGGCATCCTCTTTAAATAACATAGGCTCCCATCAGCGGTCCCGGTGAGGAGGTAGTGAACTTCCTATCCCAAAGTTATGGTGAATTTAGGGGCTACACAGACCAAAGCAAGGCAGAATGGATAATCAAATGCTCTCAGTGAATTTTTGATCTAATGATAATAAGAGTAGATAGCATTTATGTAACACTTGAAGGCTTGCAATGTAGTTTATGCTATCTCACCTGATCTTCACAATAACTCTGGTGCTAAATAATATATCCTAATTTTACAGATGAGAAAACTAAGGCTGAGAAAGATTAAGAGGCATGCCTAGGTCACCTAGCTACCAAATGTATGAGGCAGGTCCTGAAAGCAGGTCTTCTTGACTGCACATCCAGTGCTCTATCCACTATGATACCCAGGTGCCAATTAATTTCATCAATGTGGGCATTTGCTCTAACAATACAAATCAAAGCCCATCCATGCCTTTCCATCCTAGTTGCCTCTTGTCCATGTCCTCCTATGAATTCCCACCCAACATGATAGGGAACTTCCTTTCAATCTCTTGATATTGTACATATATTCATGGAGCTTGCAGGCTGCAAGCTATCAGTTATTCCTTCTCTTTCTAGCTGTTAGTTTCTCTGATGACATCCTTTATGAAAATTCTTCATTTGTGTTCCAGCTTACTCATACCCACCATGAGAATTTCCATTGCCTTTTGAATAGCCCTTAACTTTACTTCTTCAGAGAGTATGGTATTACTTGATTCAGTCTTGTGTGTATGTGTGTGTGTGTGTGTGTGTGTGTGTGTGTGTGTGTGTGTAAATGACATGGTGATTTCATCGGTACAGGAAATTTCCAGGGTGGAAACTCCCTCAAATAAAAAGAAGGAAGGAAGGAAGGAAAAGAAAAACTTTTTAAGTGCCTATTATCAACCATCATTCTCTTCTTCCTATGTAATTTTGAACTCAGTTCTTCATCTGTTTTCAAGATACTTGTACTAATTGACAAGCTCTATGGTTGTCCATTGAAATGAACATCCTGAACTCTACAACTGGATTTTTTTCCTTTGTCCTACTTTTTGTGGCTAAACTCCTTAAAAAGAGTATCTCATAGGGTGATGTGAGGGGGTGGAGGGGTCTGGCCACTAGAGGTCCTCTCCTCACAAAGGGCTGCACTAGAGCACTATAAACTCAGTCACTGGTGGACACCCCACCCCCGCCATCCACTGCAAGTAGTGGTTCTCTGAGTTGGTGTCTGCTGGTTCCCCTGGCTATGCAAAGGCATACAGGGGTCCTGGTGTTGGCACTTGCACACTCCACTGTCCTGGGACTCAGGATCTCCTGCTGGTTTGCTGGGACACCTCCTGTCCTGTATTGGTCCCCTTCAGCCACAGCAAGAGGGACCTTTCCTATTAATCTCTTTAGCCTCACAAGCCAAAAAAATCCCCTGCTGTACCCTGTGTTCCTGCTGGCTCCACAGTTCCAGGACTTTTCCTGGGGCAGTATTCTCTGAATTTTTCAAGGTCGTAAGAGAGAGTGAGAGCAACTTACTATTTACTTCACCATCTTTACTCCATCCTCTTTGCTGATCCTTGAACAAGGCTTTCCATCTCCCATCTCTGCATTTTCATTGGTTATCCACCACACTGTAAGTCTCTTCCTCTTTGTCTGGCTTTGACTTCCATAACTGCCTTCAAATCCCAACAAATTCTACTTTCTTCAAGAAACTTTTCCTGATTCCCCATTGTGCAAATGAAAAATCTAATTCCTATTTCCCTTGAAGGTTTTCTTCAACGTATCCTGCATATGTGTCTTGTTTGTACATCGTTGTGTACATCATTTTCTCCCCTCCATTAGATTATTTGCTCCTTGAGGGTAGTGATTGTTTTTCCCCTTTTCTTTGCATTCTCCGTGTCTTTCGCAGCACCTGGCATTATAGTATTATATATCTCACAAAGAAGGATTTGTATATTCTGGGACTTGATGCACCCAATACAATGACATCTACAAACAGGGGAATCTGGAAAGATTCACCATCTACAGGGAATCTCTCTTCAGTTGGTCTCCCTGCTGAACATTCTCCACATGGTGGCAAACACCTTTGGCAAGCATATATCTCCCCGTTTTGTATATCTCCCTTGATATCAATAATCACTAGGTTTTGTCTGTTGAACCATAATTAAATATAGATGTGCTATTGTTCTATTAGAATGCTATAAGGGAAAGTACAATGCTAGGATAGCCCAGGGCAAGATTTATGGTTTACTTAAGGATTTCTTTAAGATGTTAATTAGGTACCTGGCGGACATGGTGCTTAGATTCCTTTAAAGACTAAAAGGGATCTTGTTTGTCAATTAAGAAAGAGACACTACTGGCCACGGAATGAGATGGAGTAAGAAAGGAACCTGGTGAGTGGGTGGGTGCTTTTAAATGCCCTGTGAAAGGAAAAATTTGGATAGCTGGCAAAGCCCAGGAAGAAGTGATTACAAGTGGAGGAGCCAGGGGGTAATTCATCCACTAGAGAAGCATTGAATAGAAAGACCAGTGAGAATTGGAGAAAAGAGAAAACTGGGTGGGAATGGGGGAAGGGAGGCACTGGGACGTGCTAATGAAGGGTGGAGGCTCAGCTCACTGAAGCAGAAAAGAAAAGTAGAGGGCTGCAAACCAAAGAAACACATGATCAGATAACATTTGTGGGCAGAGCTCAAGGAATACCAGCCAAGTCACTAGTCAAGGTGAGGAGCCCAGTTCGGGCTGGAAGCCAAAGGGGTGGATTTGAGACAGAGACCAAAAAAGGAGCTAGCCTTACAAGGGAGCTAGGGAACTTAGCCTGGGCCTGGAGGTGAATTAACAAGAAAGAATATTGAAAACAACAAGTACCTGGGAGAGATTTTTTTAAGACTTTAAACTTATGCCAAGCTGGTTGAGTAACTTGAGTGTGTATGCTCCTAGCCCAGCTATATACAGTTTATACCTGTGCTTCAAAAGCTAAGCGATTTCATCAGGGCAGGTACACCCTTCACTTATGAATCTCAACTCCTCCAATCTTTGCTCAAACTGTGGTTTCATTATTTAGTCATTTTTCAGTCGTTTCCAATTCTTCATGACTCCATTTGGGATTTTCTTGGCAAAGATCCTGGAGTGGTTTGCCATTTCCTTTTCCAGCTCATTTTACAGATGAGGAAACTGAGGCAAACAGCGTTAAATGACTTGACCAGAGTCACATAGTAAGCATCTGAGGCCAGATTTGAACTCAGGAAGATGAGTCTTTCTAATCCCAAGCCCAGCACTCTATACACTGCACCACCTTGCAGCCTCAGATGTAGTTTAAATAGTCACATATCTGAAGTGTGGAAAATGGCTCAAAGGAGATTACCCAGAAAATATATGACCATAAAGAAAGTGGTAGCCAGAAGCAAGAGATAATAGAGAGACAATCAAAGTACTTCCTTAATGCCCATAAAAATGTTTTAAGATACAGGAAAAGGTATGTAGACCGTTGAGTAGATCCTCCTTAGAGCAATTAGAAGAGGGCATGGACATAATTGGACAGAATGAGAAGATAGAAATGAGTTGTGAACAGCACAGTAGAGAAATGGATTGATGAGCTGACCCATCCTTTGAAGTACTGACATTAAGAAAATGACTCCAAGAGAAAAAAAAGTGCTTTTTTTCCAGAGGGTTTTCCATGCTCTACACCTCAGTTTATTGTGATTATCATAAATAACCATTTATATCTCCATAGCACTTTAAGTTTTCCAAAGTACTTCACTCACAGCAACTCTGCTTAGCATAAGGAAGTAAAAACTTTTAGCATAGCTCTCCCCTTGTTCCATAAGCCACAAGAACTATAGAAGGAAATTATCCCTGAAACATGAGGCACCGGCTGTTGATGGCAGTATAATAGAGAATGATAGCATTCTCTTGGGCAAGTGGAAAGCAAAATTTGCTTCATAAGGTGTTTTAGTTAAATTAAACCACATGGTACTGCCTCTGATCCTCATTTTACAGATGGATAAATTTCATTAGGTTAAGAAATCTGCCCACAATTATGCAGGAATTGGAGTTGTTGGCTCTTCTAACCACAAGAACTATAGTAAACAGTGAACTGAGTAGAATATATTTCTCTTTCCCTACGAGTCCTTGTCCTACGCCCCGTAAGTACCATGAGCAAGCGGCATGTCAATCTCACTAGGGCTAGAAATAGGCAGCAATGTATGATTCAACCCTAAAATGAAGAAGCTAGTCCAGTTAGAGGAGATTTCAGAGACTTTATTAATCCAACCCCCTCGTTTTACAACTGAGCAAACTTTGGCCCAGAGAAATTAAGTGATTTACCCAAGATTACACAGGTAGTGTCAGATGTGAGAGAGAGAAGTAGCAGATGTCCCACAAGCAAATGAAAAAGCCATGTTCAACCCTAGGCAGTCAATCCAAGGGATTCCAGCACCAATAATGGTGTCTGTGGCTTATGCTCAAAAGTCAGGGATTTGGGAGTGGGGGTAGCAAGGTGGTGCAGTGGATAGGGCACTCCTCTTACTGAGTTCAAATGGGGCTTCAGACATTTACTAGCTGTGTGACCCTGGGTAAATATCACTTAACCCTGCTTGCCTCAATTCCTATTCCATAAAATGATCTGGAGCAGGAAATAGCAAGGCACTCCAGTATCATTGCCAAGCAAAGTCCAAATAGGATCACAGAGTTGTGCATGACAGAAACAACTGAGTAACAATCCCCTGCTTGCGGGAAAGAAAAAGGAAAAAAGATAGTTGTGAGACTGAGTATTAGAAAGACTTGAATATTTCACCCAAAAGGTCAGGGCAATTGTGATGGGCATGAGGACAAGATGAAAATCGGGTCAGCTGCAGACAGAGAGAGAAGACGTCTGCTACTGTAGTGTAACTAAAAGAAGGTGGGGAAGCACATGATTATGTTGCTTTCCTACTGAGCGCTGTGTGTGACTCATCATCTTCCTTGTCACCTTGCTCTCACTTTCCTTCTGCTAAAGATGAGTTCACATGTTACCTACCCTGACCACAAGTGAGAAGTTCAGAGGAAAAGGGAAGGTGGATCTCAGTCTCTGTTTTATTCATCCCTGATGTGTCAGATCTCAATAATTTCTGACTAGATCACTGGCTTTTGCCTGCTTCCTACTTCAAAAATGCCCACTATTCCACCAGTTCTTCTCTTCTGACTAGTAGTTCATCAAATACTCACTAGGTCTGCTATTTACCATCTATATGACCCCTCTGAGATTCCTCAGTTTCCTCATTTGTAAGATGAGAAGGTTAAACCAGATGATCTCTAACATTCCTTTCAGCTCTCTAAGTTCTAAGGTAATTCAAGGAGACAGTTTACTTGAATTAAGTGAGAAGTCTGAATTATAGAATACATTTGAACTATATGTTCATAGAATATTTTACAGAATGTATTTAAAGAACTAATTATAGGACAGAGAATAAATCAGAGCCAGTGCTTACAAGAAATATTGCCACCAGCAGAGTCAAGATGGAGGAGTAGAAAGACACACATATGCTGGATCTCCCTATACAGTCCGTAGAATACCTGTAGCGAGGGACTCTCAACAAATTCTGGAGCAGCAGAAGTAGAGAACAACAGAGTGAAGGAGATTTCCAGCCCAGGATCACCTGAAAGGACAGTGGGAAACTTCTGTTTCCCCAGACGCAGAGCAGAGCCCAGTCCAGCTTTGGCCATGCAGCGCATGGCTCGCAAACAGCCCTCAGGGACGGAATTTCCAGTTGCAGTAACAGCAGTTCACAGGTCCCTCAACCCACAGGCACCAAAGGTCAGTGACAGGGTTTTTTCAGAGAAGGACTTTCCCATAGTCAGGGGCCACAGAGGCCACATCAGGCAGGCAGCAACAGTTCCCATAGCAGCTACAGCAGCCCCCATCCATTGTTGGATCATAAAACTCCTGGGGACAATGAGCAGCCCATTCTTACCTCAGCCCTGTGTAGAGGCCCTGAGCCAGCTGATCTTTATCTCATACTGAATGGCAGCCCTGCCCATGAAGCTTATCTGAATCTCAGCCCCCAGTGCTGGCTTAGTGGAACTGGAGGCAAGATGACTGTGGAGAGAAAACTGCTAAGATTCTGGGCACAAAAATCTCACCTGCTCCCAGACCAGTGTACACACTTGATTGTGCCACCTTGGAGGAATTGAAATCCTACAGATTCCCAGAGTATACCCTACTCTTGACAAAGGACCCAAAAGTCAAGTAACTGACTGGGAAAATGCCCAAAAAAGGGAAAAAAGATAAGACTACAGAAGGTTACTTTCTTGGTGAACAGATATCTTCTCCCATCCTTTCTGATGAGAACAATGCTTACCATCAGGGAAAGACATCAAAGTCAAGGCTTCTGTATCCCAAACATCCAAAATAAATATTCAATAGACTCAGGCCATGGAAGAGCTCAAAAAGGATTTTGAAAATCAAGTAAGAGAGGTGGAGGAAAAATTGGGATGAAAAGTGAGAAAGATGCAAGAAAAGTATGAAAAGGGGGTCAACACCTTGCTAAAAGATATCCAAAAGAAAAGATATCCGAAGAAAATAACACCTTTAACAACAGGCTAACAGTTGGCAAAAGAGGTTCAAAAAGCCAATGAGGAGAAGAATGCTTTAAAGCATTTTTAAAAAGCAGAATTAACCAAATGGAAAAAGAGGTTTAAAAGCTCACTGAAGAAAATAGTTCTTTAAAAATTAGAATGGAACAGATGGAGGCTGATGACTTCATGAGAAACCAAGAAATCACAAAACAAAACCAAAAGAATGAAAAAAATGGAAGCTAATGTGACATATCTCATTGGAAAAACAACTTAGAAAATAGATCCAGGAGAGACAATTTAAAAATTATGGGATTACCTGAAAGCCATGGTGAAAAAAAGCCTAGACATCATCTTTCATGAAATTATCAAGCAAAACTGCCCTGATATTCTACAACCAAAGGGCAAAATAAATATTAAAAGAATCCACTGATCACCTCCTGAAAGAAATTCAAAAAGAGAAATTCCTAGGAACATTGTAGCCAAATTCCAGAGTTACCAGGTCAAGGAGAAAATATTGCAAGCAAGTAGAAAGAAACAATTTGAGTATTATGGAAATACAATCAGGATAATACAAGATCTAGCAGCTTCTACATTAAGGGATCAAAGGGTGTAGAATATGATATTCCAGAAGTCAAAGGAACTAGGACTAAAACCAAGAATCACCTACCCAGCAAAACTGAGTATAATACTTCAGGGGGAAAAATGGTCTTTCAATGAAATAGAGGACTTTCAAGCATTCTTGATGAAAGGACCAGAGCTGAAAAGAAAATTAGACTTTCAAACACAAGAATCAAGAGAAGCATGAAAAGGTAAATAGCAAAGAGAAATCATAAGGGACTCACTAAAGTTGAACTGTTTACATTCCTACATGGAAAGACAATAATTGTAACTCTTGAAACTTTTTTCAAGTATCTGGGTAGTTGGTGGGATTACACACACACACACACACACACACACACACACACACACACACACACACGGAGCACAGTGAGTTGAATAGGATGGAATCATATCTTTAAAAAATGAAATTAAGGGTGAGAGAGAAATATATTGGGAGGAGAATAGGAGAAATGGAATGGGGCAAATTATCTCTCATAAAAGAGGTAAGTTAAAGACTTTTCAGTGGAGGGAAAAAGGGGGGAGGTGAGAGAAAAAACATGAAGCTTACTCTTATCACATTCGACTAAAGGAAGGAATAAAATGCACACTCATTTTGGTATGAAAACCTATCTTACAGTACAGGAAAGTGAAGGAGAAGGGAATAAGCAGGGTAGGGGGATGATGGAAGGGAGGGCAATGGGAGGAGGGAGCAATTTGAAGTCAACACTTGGGGAGGGACAGGATCAAAGGACAGAATAGAAACAATGGGGGGCAGGATAGGATGGAGGGAAATACAGTTAGTCTTACACAACATGACTATTATGGAAGTCATTTGCAAAACTACACAGATATGGCCTATATTGAATTGCTTGCCTTCCCAGTGGGGATGGGTGGGGAGGGAGGGAGGAAGAAAAGTTGGAACTCAAAGTTTTAGGAACAACTGTTGAGTATTGTTCTTGCATACAACTAGGAGATAAGAAATACAGGTAATGGGGTATAGAAATTTATCTGGCCCTACAGGACGAAAGAGAAGATGGGGATAAGGGAAGGGAGGGAAGTTAGAAGGGAGGGCAGATTGGTGACAGGGATAATTAGAATGCTTGGCATTTTGGGGTGGGGGGAGGGAAGAAATGCAGAGAAAATTTGGAACTCAAAATTTTGTGGAAATGAATGTTGAAAATTTAAATAAATAAATTTTTAAAAAATTTTTAAAAAAAGAAATATTGCCAGGGGAACATTTTCTCAGTCCAGCTCAGATCCATGCATAAAAAGCAGTGATGCATGTGCGTGTGTGTGTGTTAATTTAGAACTCAGTGAGGAAAAATCACTAAACTGATCCTATACTTTATCCCAGTAATTCCACCATTAGGCATATATCCTAATGATGTCAAAGATAGAAAGGCCTTACATATTTATAACAATACTTTTACAGTAGCAAAATACTGGAAATAAAGTGGGTATCATTGATTGGGAAATAGTTAAATTGTAGGATGTGAATATAATAATAGCAATAGTTAACACTTATATAGTGCTTATTATGCACCAGATACTCTTTACTTTACATTTACTCTCTCATTTGTTCTTCACCAAAACCTTGAGAGATAAGTGCAATTATGATCTCCAATTTACAGAAAAGGAAAATGAGGCAGAGGTTAAATGATTTACCCAAAGTCATATAGCTACTCTCTGAGACTAGATTTGAACTCAGGTTTTTCCTGACTTCAGATCCAACCCTCTGTAACCACTGTACCACCAAGCTGCCTCTAATGGAATGGAATATTATTACACCCTGAGAAATTACAATAATCAGGAATTCAGAGAAGCATAATATTTGTATAAACTGTTATAAAGGAAGCAGAACCAGAACATATATGCATGTGCATGGGCGTGTATATATATATATATATATATATGTGTGTGTGTGTGTGTGTGTGTGTGTGTGTGTGTGTGTGTGTGTGTATGTTACAATCATGTAGAGGCAAACCACATTGAAAAACCACTAACTTGGCATTAACTATAAAGACAAGTCTTGGCCCTAGAGAACCAATAATAAACCATATTTACCCTCCTCTCAGAAGAGAAGTGGGAAGCTATGGGTGTAGATTAGAATGTTGCATGTACTGTCAGATGGGTTACCGTGTTGGCTGGGTTTTTTTTCATTTTATAAGGGAGAGATCATGGGTGACTTAAAAATTAAAGACATCACTAAAACTTAAAATGAAAAGCAAGGTATTCTTTTGAATGAATAAAAGCTTCTCTCTCAACCCTAACCTTCTTTGCTTTCCTTGGAAAACTGTTTCTTTATAGAGGGGGCAAAAGTAGGCTTCAAGCACAGCCCTAATAGAAATAATCACAAAGCCCAATCAGCAGAGTCAAAATGAATGTTTAAAAAAAAATTAGTTCCACTCACAGATAAGCAAGCAATCATGCTTGCTTAACATTATATATCTATAACTCAAATCTCTGTATTCAAATCTGGATACATTTTCATTGCTTTAAAATATTTAGAATAGATTTAAATGTGAAGAACCAGAATTTGCCAAGAATTTCTGCTTGCTTCCTTTCGGTTTATCAGAAGCACATTTTTAATTATGTCTACTGAAATAAGTGCTATAAACCCCCATTCCCTCTAAATGTATTTTCTGTGATCACACATTAATTCATCACATTATCATAAGTACAATAATTATTACAATATTTATAGCTAGCATTTTTATAAAGACAACTAGGTGGTACAGGGGATAGAATGCTGGGTCTGAAAGCAGGCAGACCTAAATTCAAATTCAGGCTCAGACATTTACTACCTGTATGACCCTGGACAAGTCACTTAACCTCTGTCTACCTCAGTTTCCTCAGTTGTAGAATGGGAGATCGTCAACCTCTCAGGATTACTGTGAGGATCAAATGAGAAATATTTGTGAAGTACTTAGCAAGTGTCTGATACATGTTAGGTTTTTAATAAACTCTTGTTTTCCCTTCCCTTAAGATTTGCAAAGAATTTACAAATGTTATCTCATTTGAACCTCAGGTTGGGAGTTCAGTCCTTCTCCACTCTTTATATTAATAGGAAATCCAGACAGTTTACAGATAGTTTTACTTCCTAGGGGACATCTCAGGCACTCCCAGGAGGAGATGTTATTGCCACTCTTGGGGTCCACTGAGACTCTCAGCACCAGAACTTCTAAAGCACCAAAGGGTTGGTGTGACTTCTCTGGATGGGACCTGAAGCTGGAAGAGAATGTCTCTTGCTTCTACTTTTATCATGGATGTATCAACGGGTAAAGTTGAGATACAACTGAAGGGAAAGCCTTTTAGAGCCTAACCCTACATTTTGCCACCCTTAATCACTGCCACTTTTGGAGTTCACCTTATTCATAGGCATGCATAGAGCATGGGTCAAATATACTGGTACATCCTGGGTTGAACATTATCATTAGCCCTTCCTCTTTGCTTCAGGTCCATAACCCCTCTTACTCATAGAGAAATGGCAATGCTTGACCTTGGGTGTGCCAGGACATCAACCCTACAAGGGTAGCCATAATCTCCTTTTCCCTCCTTAGTCAACCTGATGACCTCCCACTCACAGGGACTCACAGTACTGATTGGATTTAAAGCAGACACTTCAGCAGCTTAGCCCACAGCAGCTAAGAACTCTGGAGTTCAAACCTTAACCTCTCCAATAGCAGGGATTACAGGTGCCACCATACCTTGCCCACCATTCTTTCAAAATTTCTGTTTCTCACTAGTTGGTGTTCCTGGGACTATCTTAGCAGGTTGTATGTGGTAGAGAGGGAAGACATCATTCCATGAAGACTACACATAGTCTTTGGGAAATATAGTTCACTGAGGAGTGCATATCCATCCCACATAAAAATACTACTGAGTCAAACCATAGTCAGATAATCACTAGCACTAAGTGCCTACTATGTGCCAAGCATTGTGTTAAGTAGTGGGAATACAAAAATAGGCAAAATGAAATACCTTCTCTCAAGAAGTTCACAGTCTGCTGCGGGGAGACAACATGAAAACAGCTTTGGACACATGATATATACAGGATAAATTAGGAGTGATGTCAGAGAGGTCAGTAAAATTGAAGAGGTCTAGGAAAGGCTTCTTTCCTAGATGGGATTTTAGCTGAGGCTTAAAGCATGCCAGAGAACGTAGGAGGCAGAGTTGAGGAGCGGGAAGAATTCTAGGCAGGGGGACAGATGGTGAAAATACTAGGAAGTAAGGAAATGGAGTGCCATGTATAAGGTACAGCACCAGAACAAACCCCATACTCTCCACTTCTTGGCCCTCTGCTAAAACCATGTCTAATCTTAGCACTCCCTGAAGCTAGCCATCACAATTTTATAATCCCAATTTGCTTAGCATGCATTTGTTTTAGCTACATTTCTAAAAACAGAAATATGTCATCTCCAAGACAGTTCAATGAGCCCTCTCAGCTTCCCAGGAAGTATGGTTGCCTTGCCAATTGTGTGTGGAGGGCACATATTTTTAAAGTCTGTATCATAAGGATGCACTTGTTTGTTACAGAGTGGAAGAAAACTTAACAGAAACATCATGGGTATCACAAAGATCCAAAGCAAAAGAAGTAGAATTCATGATAAAAATTAACAAAAAAGGCATAATAGCAGAATTTAGAGAATTTAAACAAATTAATTCATACTTCATTTGAAGGTAAGTTTTTAGAGATCATAAACAGGGAAGGAAGAAATCCAGAGAGCTTTTGAGGAACAACCAGAGACATTCTGGATATACAGATTTTAACAGAAATCTCTACCATGCATCTCCAAAACCAAAGAGGGCACTAGGAACACTCTTAAAAACTAATGCTGACTATCACAATGTACTTCCTACCCTTCTCTCAAAGACCCACATTGACTGTGGCATGGCACCTCAAGCTATAAATGCCATGGACTTTCTTCTCCCACATCCTCATTTTGTTGATTAAAACCACCACTGGTTTATCCAGATGGTTCATTGAGCTTCGTACCACACCCTAAAGGATGAAGGGCCTTTGATCCAGGCTACAAAAGAGCTTCTTCTTGGGCAGATCCTTATCAAACCATTTCAAAGGACTCCCTGCTTTTGAACAGCAGGTGAAGTTCCCAATCCTCTCTTGGTGACCATTCTCCCTTAAAACTTCAGGACACATTAGCTTAGTTTTAATTAATCTTTCTACCTTTATAGAGTCAAGAGCCTACGGGTTTTCCCCTCTGGTCCTTATACTGTTAATGAGAGAAGGGTTTGTTCATAAGAAGCATTAGTAATGGAAAATGCATACAGATCAAGGACACATCTGTGGACCTGTTTTTGCACGTTTTCTACATGACTAACAGTCTAACTCCAGTTGATTAAACATGTGTCTAGAGCATCCAGATGATCCCTTGGTTGTTTCCACCATTATTTGAAGACAAAATGGTATCCTACTGGTGGCATATGGCAGATGCACTGTCTTTTCAACAGGATTTTTTTTTCTTTTTTGTGTCAGGGATGCCTTTGTCAGTCTGGTGAAGTCTATAAATCCCTTCTCAAAATAATGTTTTTAAATTCATAAAATCAAATATACAGGATTAGAAAGGAAAATGATTATATTGCAAATCTATTATCAAAATAATTAAGAAAGCAAATTCAAAGTCCTCAGGTTAAGAATCCCTACTATAGGAGGTATATCCTATTTCTCTAATCTTTCAAAGCCCAAAGTAGTAAGGTCTATTTGCTTTGTTAGCAGCAACAGCTGGCTCCCAGGAAGAGGTGGGACATGTGGACAGGGTGAACAGCCCCACAGAATGAAAAGGAAGCTCCTTGGAAATACTACAATTACTAGAGCTCTGTAGTATCCACTCCAATAAATTCATCATTATATATTTCCATAATTAAGTAAATCATGCTTAAATAAATATGCCTTAAATTTTGTAGAAAAAAATGGAAAGGTTGCTTCAAAGTAACACTTTCAACCATATGCCATATTTCAAGTCCACAACTTCCTGCTTTGTCATTGAGAAGATGGAATTTGTGTGGTTGGAGTTCAACAACCAGAATTCAGAAAAATTCTCTTTTGCTCCCAGGTAGTCAGCAGATCCAAGTAACTTAGATGTTCAATGGAGGGCAGCAAATGAGATAGATTATTGGGAAGAGAAGCTGATTAATTGGTGAAGTGGATCTTTGAATTCTTTAGACTTGAAAAAAACCCTAGAAATAAAGAAAACGTAACATCAACATTTTAAAAACTAATAATGTTGAAAGCCTTGAGAACTCCAGTCAACTCAGTGATCAATCATGATTCTAAGGGACTAATAATGAAGAATATTACTCGCCCTTGACAAATAGGTGATGGACAAATAGACTAATATGCAGAATGATACACACATTTTGGGGACATAGTCTATAAGGACTTATGCTTTTGCATGGCTGTGCATTTGTTAAAAGATTTCCTTTTCTTTTGGGGGGGAGGGGAAGAGAGGCAGGAGGTAGAAAATACTCAAAATAGGAAAAAACTAAAATGTAATTAAAGAAAGAAATACTTATTTTTTTAAATCTACTGCTCCTCCTTCTATGAACCTCACTGTCCAACCAACTGAGCCCTTCTAAAGGCAAAATAAAACACTATCATTGGCAAAGACTGCGTAGCAAAAAGATCTCTGCCTTCCTCTTTACCCAGGCCCTCAGACCACTGAAACCCTATCAAGACAATCAGCAGGGAAAGAGCTATAACCTCTACAAGAGGAAAAGAATGCATGCACACAACGCTGATGAAAATGCATTATTAGCATTTACTCTTTCACGTTCTTAAATCTGGAGAATCAACAAGGCTACAAGTCAAATCCCAATTTGAACTTCCAAAGTATAAATTGCTCACATCAAAAGTTTAACCATCAGTTCCCTCAAGCTGGTTCTAGCCAGCTGACTCCAGCACATGCCTTCTTGGATGAAATGGGAATCAACTTTAACTCTTCCATTCAGGCCATACAGCAAGTCCTACCATTTCATCCTAAGGTTCATCGAGCCTTATCATCAATACTGCCTTTATGTCCTCCAGTTCCCTCTGAGGTGTTGTCATCTGACCCACTAATATGCCTTTAGAATTTCTGAGCAGCCCCTTTAAGTTGAATTCTTTAACATGTCATCTCCCCAATTTGAATGTGGATTTCTTGAATGCAAATGATGGGATAGTAGGACCTGGACCCCTGAAATGAAAAGACCATGTCTTTGAAAGTAGTGCAGTCCCAAAATTTTCCCACATTTTTCAGCAACCAGATGGAGAGGTCAGTGATCTGGCCTGCTGAAATGTGTGGGAAAATTCAGGAACTAGGCTGCTTTCAAAGACATGGTCTTTTGTTTTTAGGGATCCAGGTCCCATCAAGAGGACTGTTTCATTTTTTCTATTTATATCTCCAGCACTTAGAATAGGGCTTGCCACATAGAATATTCCTTTTATCATTCCTTTCTCCCTACCTAACCTTCTCCTTTCTCTCCATCCCCTCTCTCCCATTCTTTCTCTTTTTCTTTCCTATTGAGATGGATGCCATGGTGGCTAGACTCCTGTTCTGCTTGGTAAACTGTATAAAACAGTCATGGAGATCATGGGAAGATGCATCACACACAGCCCCAGGCAATTATTCTTATTATATTAGCTTCATAGAGAAGACAAACAGTGGAAAATCACTTTTCATCTCCCTACAACTGAATCACAGGGAGCAGCTAGAACTCCTTCCTAAAGGCATATGCTTTCATCCTCCATGAGTAATACAAAAGTAGAAAATGAATCTAAGAAGAAGAGAGGCCACTAATACCCTAAAATTTTCCATCACTATTGCAAAGGACTATGGACAAAAAAGAAACTGTCTTGAATCCTCAGTATTTGTTCGTAAGTCCCCATCTCCACTCCTTCAACATTCAACAAACATTATAAAATACCTACTATGTGCAAACCAGTCAATAAGCATTTACTGAGTGCCTACTATGCGTCAGGCACTGTTTTGTGATAGAGGAGATAAAATGATAGCTACATTCAATCTCTGCCCGCAGGGAGCTCACTACTCATTATAAGCAAAGTAATCTTTTCCAGTGATGCTCTTTGCCTGAAATGCAACCCCTACTCTCCTTCTCCTACCCAAGTCATATTCATCCTTCAAGGCTCTACTTAAGTCCAGTGTCCTCCAAAGAACAAGCCTTCCCTGTTAATGCCATGAAATTAGTACAATGGTTTTCTAATCATTTTTCTATGTTGATCTGTTCTCCCCGACTAGACCTCAAACACTTTTGGAGAGGATAGTATTGTGTCTTTTTTTTAACCTCCTTCATAGCACCTAGCACCGTGTTTGGCACATGATAGGTATTTGATAAATGCTTCTGGCTGACTGGTTTATTGATTAATCTGTCCAACTCAATCATCTTTTTGTAAAAGGACTCAGTTCCACAGAACCACCATCACAGAGAAGATGTATTTAGCAAATTTTTCACATATTTGATCTTTGTGGATCACAGATTTAGAGCTAGAGGAGACCTCAGGGGTCATTTAGTATAGGCCTCCTCCTCTCATTTTTACAAGTAAGGAAATTGATTATCAGGGAAGTAAAACATGCCAAAGGCCACTCAAGTAGAGTTCCAGCATTTGAATACACTTCCTCTGATGAATCATTACATCATTTCTGCAAGTGTTATCCTGAACATCTTCATTTCCTCCACCACCACTAAAAAAAAAAAAAAAAAAAAAAAGGTTATCTAAAATGAGAAGAAGAAAAAAAGAATTCTGGTTTAAAAAAAAAAGTCATGCAAAATTACCAGGAAAAGAGTAAATGTAAACAGACCTCCAATAAATTATAACATCTAGAAACTTTCAATCACCCAGTGTGCAAGTATGTTGTCCAGAACCTCTCTGCAGGACTTCATGACAAATTAAGAGTTCTTTAGAAAGTCAGAGGAGGTTTTTTGTCATATGAGAAAACACTGGCAAAGTCACATTACAAGAATTCTGAACAACATGTAGAAATCCAACTAACAGAATGAATTCCAGAGGACAATAGACAGCCTATCAAGAGTAAAAAAAAGTGTTTATGATGTGCCAGTGGTCTAACAATTTTAACTGTGAGATTACCTTCCATTTAAACTGTATCTATCTTGTCTGTACAATTTTTTCTGTGCACATCCTCTGACTCATTAGGATGTTAGCTCCTTGAGGGTTAGGACTGTTAGAAACAAACAAAAAAAATCTGCGTTCAGGCTATGCCCTGATTAATAAGCATACTCAGAAAGAGAAAATTAAAAGGAGTTTAAATCAGCATGACAAGGCAATAAGCATTGGGTGGGCCCACCTCAGTGACTGGAGCATGCAATCATAAGAATACCGGATTATAGAGCATGTACACCCTGCCATCTTATGCAGGCTGGCTGCCACATACTCAAAGTTTTAAGCAAAGTTTTGAAATGGAGTTAATGGGGTGATGAGACCTGGACCCCTAAAAGGAAAAGACCATGTCTTTGAAAGCAGCCCAGTCCCTGAATTGATCTGGGCTGCTGGAATGTGTGGGAAAATTCAGAGACTGGGCTACTTTCAAAGACATAGTCTTTTGCTTTTAGAGGTCCAGGTTCCATCACCCCATCAGAGGCACCCACACTGACTCAGCACATAATAAGCACTTAGTAAATGCTATTGACTGACTGACAGAAAAGGAGAAAGTGAGCATAGGATTGGTCATCCCAAATCCCCAGCACTTATCATAGTGCTTGACACATAGTAGGCACTTAATAAATATTTGTTGCTGACTAACTAGGTCTGCAGGTCCCCTTTTAGGAAAGAGGACAAATTCAAAGGTTAATGTGAGAGAAAGAATTATACTGATTTGAGTGAACGCCAGACTAATGCAAAGGATTCGGTCATTGCTGGGTGATTTCAGTGCATAGAGAAGCCTAGTCTTCATGTGTCTGTTAGTACACCAAAAAGTTGACCCAACCTGAAAAACCATCATCTAATTAGTGAAGGAATGAGAAAAGCAGGCCAACTCATTAATCTAACTATTGAGAAACTCAGCGAAGAAAGGGAAAAAAGAATTATCTAAACATTAAGTTCTGAAGTAGAAATTAGGAGCCTCTATTAGAATCTATAAAACTTCCTATCTGACTTTTATAATTTCTCTTCGAGGTCAAGAGAAGGCAAATGGAGTTTCAAAAATCTAACTCTTCCTACTTAACATTCCAAATAATCTTCACAGTTAACCCCAGGTAGTTATCTCCTTCTGACACCACAAATGCTCACTGCAAAATTAAAATTAGAATCGATGCAAAGAGTACTCAATATGTAAAACAATTTCAGTCTTTTTTTTTTTTGCATGAAGTTTCATTTAAACCGTTACGAATAAAAAGAAAAGACAGACCTTTGTTCTCCTCATTTCACAATCCTACAAATGGCCTCTTGGCCAAAATAGCTTCTCTAATCTTTAAGTTTTAATTAGCTACCCACAATTCATAGAATATCAGGAATTAAAATGCTGATACCTCATTCTCCTGAGAAATGGCACACAATTAACCTCTTTTTTCTGGTCAAAGCCTGAAATTGAGAAAGGGTAATGACAAAGTTAATCCATTCTCATGGCAAGGGCTACAATGGAACTGGAAAATAGCATAAGACCTGGCATCAAAGAAGAGGAGCAGTCCTAAAATTGTCCAGAAATTATGGATCGTTTCCATGTAGGCTTTTTTTATTCATGGCAAGTTATATCACAAAACTATATTGGGCACCAAACATCTTATAAAAATGTCAAATGATTCATGGGAACTAATCTACCTATGATCCTTTCTTCCCCTCTCAGAAAACTAAGATGTACATAGGGTTTAAATCAGGTCAGAGGAACATAAGATGAATCAGACACAGAAATAAAAGAATAGGAAATGGATTCCGTCCTGGTAGGATCAGAAGAGAAGCAAAATCTTTCTTTAGTACTAAAGCTTACATGGAGTTGTTGGATTTACATCTTTTTAAAACAGTGGCTCAAAGATTCTTCCTTTTGGTAATCAAAGAGAACATGTTTATTTTAATAAGATTAATATAATCTTAGTTCATAGGAGTAATGAGGGAGAATAAGTAGACAAAGTAAAGAACTGGTACCCACAAAAAATGTGTGTGTGTGTGTGTGTGTGTGTGTGTGTATAAATTCTCTGAAGTATTGGGAGCTCCTCTATGGGAGGATTAATTGACTTGTCTAAGTCAAAATCAAGATAGCATTTAGGGCCTCTGACTCCAATTCCAGTCCTCTTCTAAAATGATTTGATATTCATTAAAGTTCAGTAATCTGTAAATGTGCATATTCAATTGTCAAACATACCACAAAACACTTTCAGAACCTGCCTAATAGGTATTATTTGTAATTGTCAGTCTCAGTGTTTTACCCCTTCTGTTTTATGAATGACTCCCAATTCTCATTCTTCCTATTTCCTTTTCTTTATCCTTCTTCCATTCAATCAAACACGTATTTATTAAGCATCTACTTTGTGCCTGGCATTGTACTAGACATTACAGATACAAAGAATGAAATAATAGCTACTCTCAGGGAAATTGTGTTCTAATAGGAAACATGATCAATATATACATAAGTATATATCAAATAAATATAAAAGGAATAAATACAAAAAAACTCAAGATATTAAAATACTTGGTAGCCAGGAAGGGAGGGTTCTACCAAAGTTGGAATGACTAGGAAGTCTTCATGTTGAAAATAGTATTTAAGCAACATCTCAAAGAAAAAGAGAGATTCTCTGAGGCAGAGGTGAGGAGAAAAGAGCATCCCTGGCACGGAGGTTAGACAGTACAAATGCATAAGACTGGAGGAGTTAGAGGACCATATGTGAGAAACAGAGAAAAATTTTGGCAGTTCTATAGAATTCTGGAGGAATAAGGGAGAAATGTCTGGTGAGATGGGCAGCTGGATGGCTTGGTGGACAGAGTGCTGGGCCCAGAGTTGAGGAGACTCATCTTTGCGAGTTCAAATCTGGCTTCAGACACTTACTAGTTGTGTGTCCCGGAGCAAGTCACTGAACCCTGTTTGCCTCAGATTAATTATCTCTAAAATGAGATGGAGAAGAAAATGGCAAACCACTCCAGTACCTTTGCTAAGAAAACCCAAATGGGATCAGGAAGACTCAGATACAACTGAAAATAACTAAACAACTACAAATGTCCAATGAGACTGAAAAGACAGTTTGGGAGACAGGCTTTCAAGGACTTTAAAAGCTAAATGGGGAAGGAGGAAGAAGCATACTTTATGCTTGAGACAAAAATAATAAGCCTTTTGGAGTTTACTGAGTAGAGGAATGACATGGTCAAAATTTTTAAGAAAAATAACTTGGGCAGCATTTGAGAGAATGAACTGGAGTAGGGAGAGACTTAAAACAGAGAATTTTTTTTGGACACTATGAACGATCTAGGTACAAAATGAGAGGGACAGAACTGAAGTGGCTAATGTATGAGAAGAGAGAATACAAATACAAATTTTGTATTTGAATTTTGTTGGATACAAAAGATGTTGTGGAGGTAGAGAAAGCAAGAATTGGCAACTGACTGGTACATGTGGGATGGAAGAGACTGAAGAAGGAAGAAAAAGACAGAGGTTGCCAATGTGAGAGGCTGAAAGGACGCTGGAACCATCAACATAAAAAACAAAGAAGTTTGGGAAAGGGATGGGTTTGGGGAGAATAATAAGAAGTTCTGCTTTGCACATGTTAGGTTTGAAATTCAAAGACATCCAGTGTGAAATATCCAGAAGGCAGTTGGTAATGTAGAACTGGATTTAAGGAAGACACGAGAGCTAAATACATGAGATTTGTGAGCTATTGGCATTTGTTCCCCACTCTTTGGTGACTGTGGACCATATTGTCCATGGGATTTTCTTGGCAAAGATACTAGAGTGATTGCCATTTCCTTTTCCAGTGGATTAAGGCAAACAGGGTTAAGTGACTTGCCCAGGGTCCCATAGCTAGTAAGTTTCTGAGATCATATTTGAACACGGGTCTTCTTAACTCCAGGTCCAATGCTCTATCCACTGAGCCATCTAGCTGCCCACGCCATTGGTATAGAGATGATAATCATGCCCCTGAGTAAGGGTTTTAGGTGAATGCCAAGGATGGGAGTCTGTTATAATCCAAAAGACTCATTTCACTTGCTCCCACAGGAGATGCTTCCCGCTCTCTTTAGCCTTTCCTCGTTATTCTAATGGTCTATGCTTTCTCCCTTCTCAAATTACATGGCTAACCATTTTACCTCCCTAGCAGAATTTAACTCTCTAAGGATAGTGACTATTTTTCCTTTTGTCTTTTTTGCATTCCTAGCACATAGCAGAATGCCTTGCACATAGTAAGTACTCGATAAGTAATGACTAAATAGAACTGAATTAAAATGAATGATCATCCTGGCCACACGTATAATGTCCTGTCATGAACTGATGAGTCACTCTGTTGTCTGGACCAGATGATTCAACACTGCATGAAATTGTTCAACAAAAAAGCTCTGGAGTCCCTGGGGGCCTCCAGAAGATCCAAAAATCACTCTACTCAGAAGACCTCCCAAGTACATATACAGAAGACCAAACAATTCTAGACTCTACCTGCACAGCCTATTAATACAGCAAGGATGACTGAACTGATAATTGGTGGATTAAGGGAAATGTTTCCATTATTCCAACATGTTTCTATTTGTGTTAGGCTGTCAGATTTACCTTATTAGTTCTCCAAACTCAGATGCTTAACTCTGTTCTTCATCTCTCAGTTACATCTGGAAGCTTTGCTAAATCTGTATATCTGGCAAGTTACTTCAGCCTTAAATTTTAAAATAACAGCAGGAAAAACACCTTGAGCAATTTGAAAATGAGAGAGGGCTGTTGCTGTTGCTTTGGTGGTTGTTCGAAAGTTTTTCAAAGATGTCAGCATTATAATAGATGCTCAATGGAATGCATAGACTCGACCCCTTCGGGCTTCTCACCCGAATTAACCTTTGTTAGTGCTCAGGCAGATCCCGTCCCCTGACATACTTCAGTCTGTCTTTCTCTTTACTGCATGAATGATTTTCTGGACAGAGGACTACTTGCAGTGCCACCAAAGGATTTCAACTCTCTTCTCCATCAAGTCAAGTCAACAAACATTTATTAAGTGACTCTTAATGCAGCAGAAATTGTGCAAAGAACTGGGAGCGCAAAGACTGGCCAAAAAAACCCAAAACAAAACAAGATCCTGATTTGAAGGAGTTCACAGTCTAACACAGGAGCAACATGTAAATAAGTATGTACAAACAAGATAAATACAGAATAAATTGGAAATAATTGAGAGAAAGATGGCGCTAACTTTAAGGGGGGTCAACTAAGTCTATTTTTGCAAAAGGTGGCATTTAATCTGTGAATTAAAGGGAGCCAGGGAGGCCAAAAGATGGAAATGAGGAGAGAGAGAATTCAATGCAAGAGTATAGCCAGTGAAAAATGGACAGAGCTAAGAGACACTGTTGTGTGGGAGGAACAGCAAAATGGCCAATGGCCCTGGAATCCAGAGTAAGTGGGGGAAATGAGATATGAAAAGACTGGAGAGGTATGAAGGAGTCAGGTTATAAAGGGCTTTAAACACCAGAGAATTTTCTATTTGATCCTGGAAGGGAGCATTTACATTTTATTGAATATGAGAGTGACATGGCGAAACCTGAGTTTTAGGAAGATCTGTATGACAGCTGAGTGGAAAATGTACTGGGCTGAAAAGGGATCTTGAAGCAGAGAGACCAGCCAGGAATTAGGCTGTATCACAGAAGAAAAGGGGGTATATAGGAGAGATGTTGTAAAGGTTGAATTGACAGGATTTGGCCACACATTGGATATGGGGTGTGAGAGATCATGAGGAGCTGAAGATGACATCTAGGTTGCTAGCCTAGTTAACTAGCAAGATAGTAAAGCCCTCAACAGTAATAGGAAAACGTGGAGGAGCAAAGAGCTAGAGAAAAAGGGTGGGGAGGGATAATGAGTTCAATTTGGGATACTCTGGACATTCTCCAATCTATTCTGCTTGGAAGCCAGGATCTTCCTTCTCCTTCAATAGATGACAGCCATTTTCATTTTGATCTACACCTTTTAGACTTCATAAAAAAAATGTTGTTCTGAGTCCTTTCAGTTAAAGAATGCTCCAAATCAATAATAAGAGAAATGCAAAAAAACAAAACTCTGAGGTTTCACCTCACACCAAGGAAATTGGCAAAGATACCAAAAGATGTGAATAGTCACTGTCTGAAGGCTTGTAGAAGTATGATCACATTAATGAACTAATGATAGAACTGTGACTTGGTCCCGTCGTTCTGTAAAGATCCTTGGAATTATGCCAATAAATGGCTAAAATATACATAACCTATGGGTCAGAGATTACACAACTGGTCCTTCACCCCAAGGATAGCCCCAAATACAACAAAACATTTATAACAGCACTATTTGGAGTAGCAAATACCTGGAAACAAAGCAGATGCTCATCCAATAGGGAATGCGTTAATAAATTGTGATGCATCAATGTAACAATGTAACAAAATGTTATTATAGTACAAGGATAGAAAGAAGAATGGAAAGACACATGAACTGACGCAAAGTAAAGTAAGCAGAAACAGGGAACCAACACTATTATTGCAATGGTATAAATGGAAAAAACAAAAATAACAAAAAATATCAGAACCAAATGTTACACAACTATATTAATCAAACTCAAACTTGACTCCAAAGAAAAAATATGAAAAAGCACCTCCCTCAGCTTCTTTGCAAGGATGTGTCAAACACTGTATATAAAGTCAGATTTTTTCAATATATTTCATAATTTTGTGAACTTCCCATCTCTCCTCCTCCCCAACTGCCTTTGATTTTGTTTTGTTTTAATGAATCATGGCTCCTCAGAAGTAGGAGGAATGATATGGTGGTAAAAATATGAAATGTAATTACAAATGATATCAATCAAAAATTTTTTAAGAGAAAAAAATAGAATATGTAAAATGCATCTTCCCAATCTATAACATAAAGCTATAACAAGGCAGTCCATGAAATTAATCCATCAACATACGCATAGATATCTTGTCTAGGCCCTGCAGACTGATAGCAAACTGACACCTGGAAATATTAAAAGAATGACAGGAAGTCTTCTAGATCCTTGGGTGGATTCTCTTTGGAGAATTTATGGGAAGGCACAGAAAAGGATTGCACAAGACTAGAAGTCATAGGGGAGCTATATTCTACATCAATGAAACTTATTCATGCCTGTGATATTTAAGAGGCATCATCAAAATGTCAAAGTGAAGATCTTGGATATCACTAGTCTACCCGCCAGCCCAGCTGGAACAATGTCACCCTGTGCTTTTACAAAAGCCTCTTCCCACAGATATTTATGGTACAGTTTAAATGAAATTCCTATGGATATTCAAAACCTTTTAGAAAGACAATGTCAACATTTATTTGGAACACAAATATCTCCAACTCTATCCCTGGAATGTCTCCTCCAAAATCCACAATTTGTGAGGAAGAAAGTGTTTTGCCAAAAAGGGCATACATGAAACCAGGAGAAAGAATAATTCAAGATGAACTATAAGATTATGCTAAAATGTAAAGTATAGAGAACAAAGTTCTTGAAGAGGTTAGTCAGTGGGAAAGAAAGGCCTAATGCAGAAGGTAGCATTTGGCACAGGCATTGAAGGACATGTAGGATTTGAGATTTACTACACACAAAATGATTAAAATATGAAATATGCAAACTATGTAATACTCTCCATAAGCTATTTTCTCTTTATTTGTAAGGCTATATTTATCACCATGTTTGGAAAGGAACTATTTCTGCCCTGATATATAGCACCATCATTCTTGCCTATTCCAAAATTAAGCCTACTTAATAGCTACAGAACAGGACCAACTAGCTTTAAATGCTATAAAACATAAATCAATTATTTAACTAATGACTACTTCTGGAATAAGACATGACACTTGAGGCTTGGATGAGTTATGGACATAATATAATATCAATTTTAGAATATTTCATGGAGTTCTGCTCAAAGTAAGTAACTAGTATTGCTATAGTGTAACTGCCTATGTATATGCCATGTGAACAATCATCCATGATTTAAACATTACAACACAGATTTATACCTTTTTTAAAAAATTCAGTACAAAAAACATTAACAGGAGAAGTAATGTGGATCTTTAACTAGATTTTTTTCTTGGTATGAAAAAAATTGCTCCATTCTAGTCACTTAACCCTGTTTGTCTCAGTTTCCCCATCTGTAAAATGAGCTGAGAAGGAAATGATGAACAGCTCCAGTATCTTTACCAAAAAATAGACCCAGTGGGGTCTACGGATACAACTAAAATGATCAAACAACAATCACCTAAGATATGGGGTAGGCTGTCATAACCCAAAGTCCCTGGGTTGCTTATGTAAGGAATAGGAAGAAATGTGAATTTGAATAAAGATGACCTAGGAGATCAAGGAGAGAAACTGTTAGAGAACAGGTCCTCTCTTGCTGCCCTAAGAACTCAGCGTTGAGGAAAGAAGAATATAACCACCTTTAGCATTCTTCCTGGAACAATGTGGCCCTCCCTATAGTGGAAGGCAGACAGAAAAGCATAGACAACAACCCTAAAGGCTTTGTAGATAACAAGAAGCAGCTTGTCATGGGATTCAGATACCAAAGGCTCTCTCTAACTCTGAGTCTCCTCCATGTGTCTAACTTAGGTGAAATGTTGGTTGCATTTTCTTCTTAAAAGCATAACTTTTTCTATCTGCACTCCCATTGTTTAGCACAGCATTTTATACATAGTAAGTACTTCATTCAATGTGCTCAGAATCATAGAGCTAAAAGCAACATTGAGAGAATTGTGGGATCTTAGTGCTGAGAGGGAGCTTAGAGACTGTTGAATATAAACTATCAATCTGTCATTTTACAGATGAGCCCGAGTCAGAGATGTAAAACCAAGGTCACATGGCTACTGAGTATAGGGGCCAAGACTTAACCCAGTGTTTCCTTATTCCTACTCCAATACTCTCTACCCTCTGCAATAGACTGTCTTCGTCATCTGGTCCAGTCTTCAGTTTCCATGCAAATGAATGTATGAAACTACTCAGATTGGAAATTTTTCTATTATCTTAACTCATTCCAATACCTTATCACCCTAATCCCCCTCCGTTTTCATCTCCACTATCAAAATTTTCCTCCAGTGCATTCTTCCAGCATATTTTAGTGTGAAGTGGGGAAAAAAGGCATCTGATAAATTTAATCCACACTCAGGTAGAACTAAGCTCCCTTAGACCCCTTACCTTCCCAAGGATCATTGCCTGCTAAAGCAAATGAGTCCCTAATTGGAGGAATTTGGGGCAGTTATGGGTTATATTTGGAGAGAGCCTTTCTTTAAATCCTACCTACTCTAATTAACTATAAAGTCCAGGCCTAGGAAAGGGCAAGGGAAAGGAAAATTTGTAACCCTGGCCCTAAGAATGAAGGTTTTTCAAAGGCAAGCCCTTCTGGAAAAGTAGGAAATCCCAGCATGTTGGCAACAGAGAGTCCCCAGAGGAATCCTCAAATTCCTGTTCCATGGTGGGTTTGTAATATCTTTCAAAAGTATCACTGTTAGTGTGGAGTAAAGACAGTAGAGTGAGGGGTCACAACTGCCAAACTTCTTCCCCAAATATCTCCTACTAAATGACCCCCCAAAATGAATTCTGAGAAAAAAAAAGTCACAGTAGGCAATTCAAAACTTTAAATAAAAATGTTAAACTTTTTTCAAAGTCACAGTGAGTCATTTTTAGAGACTAAGACAGTTTGGGCAGACAAAAGAGAAGTTTGTGAATTTGGCGATTGGGGGAAAAGGATTGGCTTGGAGTGCCACAGAAGCAGCACTGGTTGTGAACCTTGGAGACCACAACTGTTGGAACATCAGTGGGAGCACTGAACTTTTCCAATGCATAGGGACAGGAAGAGGACTGAACATCTGGTCAGAAAGAGATTTCAGGGGACCCCTATGCTAAGCATTGGGAGCAAGATTGGGTGCCATTTGGCAGCTTTGAAGCCTATTACCCAGTTCCAGGGTACAGAGGAAGGATTGAAGTCACAAGGGAGAGAGCTCCTACTTGGGTAAAGACTAGAGTACAGACCAGGAGGGCAGTGACCAGACCTCTCCCCAGATCATATCACCTTGGAAGCAACAAAAACCTTTAGGCCCCCAAATTGAGCTACAGAAACTCATACCAGTCTAATTCTAACATGGAGTCCAAAGAAAAGAAATAGGCTGGAAAATAAGAAAACAACCAAAAGAGGACCTTTTTTAAGGAAAGCTTAAGACACAAACTCAGAAGACAATGACTTGGAAAATATCTACAAGCAGAACCTCAAAGAAAAATGTAGACCAGACATAAGAACAACAAGAATTGCTAGAAAAAGCTATATATAGAAAGAGAAAAGAGACAAAAAATGTAAATAAAAGGTATCATTACTGTTATTATTTCTTAAATTTCTTCAGAAAATAAAAAATGAAAATATTGTCCTTCTAGAATAGTTATATTCGATTAGTTATCTCGATTATTCATAAGTGGTTTATCTTTTTTATGGATCATTAGTGACAAATACTCAATTCTTTAATGACTTTCTCCTCTGTTGATCATATATCCAAGTAATGTTTGACAGTACCTAGTGTGTACATAAATAAGAGGCACAGGGGATAGAGTGCTGGACCTGAAGTCAGAAAGATCTGAGTCCACAACTAGCTTCAGTCATTTACCTTAGGCAAATCACAACCTCCATTTGTCTCAGTTTCTTCATCTGTTAATATGGAAATAATAATAACATATCTACTTCCCAGGGTTGTTGAGAGGACCACATGAGATAATAGTAAAATGCTTAACACAGTTCTTGGCACATATCAGGCAATGAATAAATTTTTTTTCCGTTCCCCAAATGCTTGTGTTAAAAAAATATTCATAGCACCTCATTTCGTGATGGCAAAAATTGGAAATTGAGGGATGCCCATCAACTGGGGAATAGCTGAACAAGTTGTAGCATGTGATTGTGATAGATTGTTGTTGTGCTGTAAGAAATGACAAGCAGGATGCTTTCAGAAAAGCCTGGAAACACATGAAGCTATGTAAAGTGAAATGAGCAGAACCAGGAGATCACTGTATACAGTAACAGCAATAATTTTCAATGAAGAATCATGAATGATTTAGCTATTCTCAGCCATGCAATGATCCAAGACAAATCTGAAGTACTAATGATAAAAATGCTATCTACCTCCAGAGAAAGAACTAATGGAGTTTGAGTACAAATTGAAGTATGCTTTCTTAACTTTATTTGCAGGGGGAGTGTTTGGGTTTTGGCTTTTTTTAATTTGTCTTATCAAATAATCTGTGTCACTTATTCCTTTTCATATCCTAGATAACTGAATTTTGACAACCCAATATAATTCAAAGCTATAGTTAACAAATTCAAATGTATACTTTCTTACAGTCCTGGAATTGCCTGCCCTTCTCTCCTATAGTCACTCATCCCTTTTAAAATCTCAATCCTAAATTATCCTCATTGTTTCCTTTCTCATTTTTTTAATTGCTAGATCTTCTCAGCTCCTACCTGTGTGCTGCTGAACACCATTCAAGAAAAATCACACAACAGTGGTGAACTGTCTCCACTATAAATTTCTGTGTAGTCATTAATGCTGTGCAGCAATCCTCTTACTCCCTTACATATTCCTTTCAGTTTCTCTTTCAAATCTTCTCTTTCTAAGATGCCCATCATTGGGGAATGACAAAACATACTGTGGCACATGACAAACATGGTGATTTCAGAAAAACCTAAGAAGACTTACATGAACTGATGCAAAGTGAAGTGAGCAGAACCAGGAGAACATTGTGCACAGTAAAAGCAATATGGTACAATGAAGAACTGTGAATTCTGACTTAACTATGCTCAGAAATATAATGATCTAATATTCTAAGGAATCCTAAAAGACTCATGATGAAGAATGCTGTCCAGCCCCAGAGAAAGAACTGATACTGTCTGAAAACAGACTGAAATATGCTATTTTTCTTTTTCTTTCTTTCTTCCTTTCTTTTTTCTTCCTTCCTTCCTTTCTTCCTTTCATTTTTTAAATGTCTTCTTGTAAAAAATGACTAATGGAAATGTTTTACATGATTGCACATGTATAACCTATATCAAATTGCTTACCATCTCAGAAAGGAGGGAAAGGAGGGAGAAAGGGATAGAATTTGAGATTCAAAACTTTTTTAAACTTTAAAAAATTTTGTTTTAATATGTAATTGTGGAAAAAACAAATTTAAAAAAACTTTCTTCAAGCTCCCTATTCCCTCTTAAACAAGTACTTTACTTCATAACCCTCTATCACAGCTTCCACATCTCTCCAGTACTACACTTCAAAATCCCTCAAAATCATTCCCTATTCTCTCCTCTTCTGTTCCAGTTTTGAGGAAGAGCCACTATAAATGGATAATGAACTAGAAACTAAAATTTGAACAAGAGGAAGAGAGAAAGCTGAGATGCCTTTGGAAAATCATGTAGTTCTTTTAACAATCCCAAGCTTCTCCCTGAAACACATTCATCTTTTAATACCAATATTCATTTGATGGTGTTATATGGGGTAGTGAGTCATGAACTCGACCATGTGGGAAGAATTGAACATTGTCCAAAGGAGAAGGGACATATGCATGGTGGACATGAGCAAGCCTGAAACCCATTACAAAAAATAATTACAAACAAAAAATTGTGTAAAGGATGTCATCCAGGAAATGTATAAAAAGGAGATAGGACAGGCATATGGCAAAACTGAAAGATGAATGAAGACAGCCCAAGAACACTTTTAATCCTGTCTGGGTGTCAAAGGAAAGTGAGGAAGTCTCATGTGGCAAGTGAGAAGCCACAAGAGAAGATGCGCATAGTATGAATAGGAGTAGATTGCACTTAGTGGAATGCATATTGGAGTATGTTCAGTTCCCCTCACAGACCCTCCCCAACCAAGTAAATTTCAGCTCTGTGGAAGGCTACTACTCCTTAGGTCCCCTTTTCATTTCTTTCTACCAAACCAGAATGCCCTCCCCTTCCCACTAAAAGATTCTAGGCAGATTCACTTCCCCTCCCTGACAGTTCAATTAACCAAACTGGCCACCATCTCACTCAATTCAGCCATTCCTCGGCAAGCTGTCTGGGTCCTACTTATACTTACTGCTATCCTGGTGTACAATGTGAAATTTACCCTTGACCGTGGTGGCTGTCAGTCGTTTCAACCGTATCCGACTCTTCGTGACACCACGTGGGTTTTTCTTAGCAAAGCTACTGTAACGGTTTGCCATCTCCTTTTCATTTGACAGATGAAGAAACTGAGGCAAACAGGGTTAAGAACTTGCCCAGAGTCACATAGCTAGTAAGTATCTGAGGCCAGATATGAACTCAGGAAGATATCTTCCCTGACTTCAGGCTCTGCACTCTGTAACCACTAAGCAACCTAGTTGATAGTTTTCGCGGTTTGGTCCTCTCTTCCTCATTTACAGCTACATGAGGGCAGAGATGAGAGTTTCTATTTCTTCCGTGTGCGTTCTCATAAACTCAGAAAGGGAGCTGAGCTCACGCAGCTACGAAGCCTCCTGACTCAGTCTCAGGCACATTCGGACAGCGCTGGGCTTTGGGCTACTTAAAATACCTGAGATCCTCCCCTGCCTCCAACTCCAGTAACCCAGAGCAAGCCAGAGAAGAAAGGCGGACAAGTTGAACCAGTCCTGACTTTCAATTTCTTCTTTTTTCTATCTCCGCTCGAAGATGTACTATCTACCCCTCCCTTTTGCCCCACCCCTTTCCTCAGTACAGTCGTTAATACTAATAATAGTAATACCTAGCATTTATATAACGCTATAAGATTTGCAACTCTCTTTACACGTCTTAGCTCGTTTTATCCTCCTGGGATACACTCTGGGAGGGAGGTGCTATTATTATTCCCATTTTACAAATGAGAAAACCGAGGCAGACTGATCTTGCTGTGTGCCTTCCCCTGGGTCACACAGCTAGTAGCTGTGTCTGGATTTAAATTCCGCAGTGTCATCCTTTGGAGGGACATTGTGCAGTCGGATTCAGCCCCTGGGACTCACACTGCAAAAAAGAAACGGCTGGCAGAATTAAGTGCATATATGTCCTACTACTAAGGCAAGGAGAAGAGACAAACGGGGGAAGAAGACCTGACCGCACTGAACCAACAGTACCTGGGGGAAAGGGTGGGGAGAGACAAAAGTGATTCAGCTTCCCAGTGTACTTTCGTGCCCCACCGTCCTTAGGATCCCCTAAGCAGTTAGAGTCGGAAACTCCGGGGGAAGTCAACTAAGAAAAGGTCTTTCACAGAGTACATAAGGGGCTTTCATATTTTGAAAATTTAAATTGCCGAAACCCGGGATTGAACCAGGGACCTTTAGATCTTCAGTCTAACGCTCTCCCAACTGAGCTATTTCGGCAAGTACAATAGGTGCTTCTGAATTACTCAATATATTACCCTTTAACCCCATTTCCTTGTTTCTGTAATTAACACTTCTAGTTTTTGATTCAGGACAACACTTCCATATTTATTCTTCACAATTTAAAAAGGTGGTGCTAAAACTCTTGTAGCATAATTGTCAGCATTATTTGTATGCATATACTATGTACAATTTTATAATGCTTGAAGATGCCCTTACCGTTATTTATTATTATAAACTTAGTTTTTATTAATTTAATAAGTATTTCTTTAACAATAGCTTACATTCTATAATTCTTTAAATGTCTTTAAAATAACACTTTACAATTTCCTAACTGCCCCAAACTCCACTATCCAGATTAACCTAAATCCCAAAGCTTGAAAAAAAGTAAGGTAGAGGTTCATTCAAATTTGCATAAATCAGACACTATTATCATATATGGCACCCTGATAACACTGGTGACTGAGAACCCAGGAGCCAAAATTTGTCACTAAATACAAGAGACACCATTGACAGAATAGGAGAGAATTTTGCAACCATTTTTTAAAAAGCATACACAACTTTTAGCCCTCTTACAATACAGTTGCATTTGAACTCTTAGGGATTGGACTGGGACTGGGATTTCCTTGATGAACAAAACTTCTCCTTGTGAATGATAAGAATAAGGTCTATGTCAGCACCTTCTCTGCAACTCAAAGTCTTAGAAAGTTGCCTATGATCTCACAGGTAGCCCTTAGCTAGGTCTGCCTCCGTTGAAAATTCACTTTCCATCTACCATCTTGCTCTCTCTCTCTGAACTCTGCCTATTAGTCAACAAGCGTTTATTAAGTGTCTAGAATACTAATGTGCCAGGCATTATGCTTAGGAGATGGTGTACAAAGAAAGGTAAAAGATCAGTCAGTCTCTGTTCTCAAGGAGCTCCTCTAATAGAGGAGACAACATGCAGAGAGCTATGTGCAAAAAGGATGTAGACAGTATAAATTAAAGATATTAATTAAAGATAATAAATAGAGAAGGCAATAGTATTAAAGGAGATTGGAAAAGTCTTCATGTAGAAAGTACTGTTTTAGAGCTGACTTGAAAGAAGTCAGGAAAACCAGGAGATGGAGTTAAGGATGTAAAGAATTCCAGGCATGGGGTTAGTGAAAGTGCCCTGAATACGGAGATGTAGTGTTTTGTCCCAGGTACAGCAAGTAGGCCAATGCCACTGGATCTCATATTAAAGGAAGTGAGAATAAGATGTAAGAAGACTGAAAGAGTAGAAAAGGTCAAGTTAATAGGAAGGGTTTTAAACATGTATTTGATCCTTATGGTAATAGGGAGCCACTATAGCTTAGTGAATAGGGAGGTAGCATAGTCAGTGCAGTTAAACTGGTTCAATAAGCAGTCAGGAAGTGGAAGGGAGAAGAGTGTAGCCAAGGAAGAACTTCAGAGTGGATGGATCAGAGGCCGTAGAGAAGATAAAAAATAGAGTTTGGGATGGCAAGGTAGGAGGAGATATAAAATGATCCATTTTGATCAGAAAACAGAATTTCAGAATTTATTAACTTAGAAGTATGACTTGTGGTCAGTGATAAGATCAATATGTAATTATACATATATAATGACAATATATAATATATAAGTATAGCTAAGGTGAACTCTCAGAATAGGCAATGGGAAATGAGTAAGTAGAAGAATCTTTAGGGTATGGTGTTTGAGGGTAGAGATAGCAAGTTCCCTGCTATAAGGGCAAGAGTTAAGGAGGAAACTGCTGACTAGGCACTGTTCTCATTGAAGAAAGGAAATAATAATCACCAGAATCTTGATTGTATAGCAAATATGAATATAATGGAATGTTACTGTACTATAAGAAATGACAAATTTGATGAATACAGAGGAACATGGAAAGATCTACATGAACTAATGCAGAAAAAAGGAAGCAGAGCCAAGAAAACAATACATACAATGACTTGACAATATAAAGAACCACCAAAAAAAATCTAAAATGAATGCTGCAAATTACAAAAAACAAACATGACCCCAAGATCTCCCTAGCTCATCCCTTTACAGGGGTGAGAGGCCCATGAGTATGATACATTACATATATTTTAAAACTTTTTGATGCTTTCATCAGTTATGGTGATTTTTTTCCTTCTTTTTTGTCTCTAAAAAAGTATTATTTGGCATATGAAACAGCTCTCTGGGAGGGGGAAGAGATACTAAGGAGAAATGAGGTGATTGTAAAAAGGTAAACGGCATCAATAAATTTTTTTTAAAAAGATATTTGGATTTAGTAAATCTCAAAAAAGGAGAGGTTACTACTGAGTGATGGAAGCAGGAGAGCCTGAGAGTGGCAAAAAAACCCAAAACCAAGGAATATTCCAACTCCCCTTCTTCAATCAGTAAGTTACCAAGTATAGTAATATGCTCAATAATTATTTATAGAGTGGAATGGAAATTAATAATACTGAATGAAAGAGGTCTGAATTTGGAAGCAAATGTCATAGATTTGATTCTTGCCTTTCCTAGCTATGTAACTTGGGGCAAAGTTACATAACCTCCATTAGTCTCAACTACCTCATTTGTGAAATGAAAGTTAGACTAGATGACACTTTAGAGCTCCTTCGGCTCATAATAATAATTGACATTTTATGTGGTAAGTTTACAAAGCATTTTACATCTCATTTGAAACTCACAACAACCCTCTAAGGCATCATCATACCCTTTTTTGCAGATGAATAAACTTCGACTCAGTTAAGTGACGTACTCTAAGTCTATGATCCCATGAACTACTCATTCTGAAACTTAAAAAAAAAATTTCTAATGAACTAGACTAATTTCTTAGTTTAAGCATAATTCTTAGCCTCCTGAAATCATAAGGTTTAAATTGCCATCTCTAGAGGCAATAACTCATGAGATAACATAAGTTCAACACTGCAAACTCTATAGTACTGTATAAATGCTAGCTGTTATTTCTTAAGTCTTTTTTCAATTATGTCCAACTCTCCATGACCTCATTTGAGTTTTCCTTGGTAGAGATGCTGGAGTGGTTTACCATTTCCTTCTCCAGCTCATTTTACAGATGAGGAAACTGAGGCAAACAGGGTTAAGTGACTTACCCAAGGTCACACAGCTAGGATGTGTCCAAGTTCAAATTTTAACTCAGGAGGAGGAGTCTTCCTGACTCCAGGTTCATCACTTTATCAACTGTACCATATAGCTACCTCATATGTTACTACTATACAGGAAAGACTCAATCGTTAGTTACTGAATGCATACCACATAACAAACACCTATAATTCTTGTGTGATAGCCTTCTATGGTTGTTTGATAATTTCTATACTATTTAACTCTTCTCATAATTATGTTTCTTCTCCCTCAAACTATAAACTCACTGAAGACAGAAATGGTATTTTATAAATGTTTTCATTCTTAAGCACCAATTTGTCCGTGATTGTCAATTAGCACCCATCAATAAGTATTTGTCAATTGAAGAGGAGGCATTAACTGCAATAATAAGGGGTCAAAACAGTTGAAAGAAAGAGAGAGGAAAGAGACACACAGAGAGAGACAGAGACAGAGAAAGAGAATCTTATAAGGCCTATTCCTCTAAGTTATATGGATGAGTCTCACAGAGGTGGGGAACCGAGTCTTGAGGCCAAACGTGGCACTCTGGGTCCTCAAGTGTGGCCCTTTGATTGAAAGATCCTGGAGGATCTTATGGGGAGAAAAGAAATCAAACCCTGAGAAATAGATAAGGCAAAGACAAAGATAGGCAGAGACTGAGACTGAGAGGCGGCGGGAAGACCTGTTAATTGCAATTATTGCAATAATCCACGTGGAAATCAACTATACAGCAACTGGTAAATAGAGAAGGACATAAAAATCTCTAGCTTGGTAACTTTCCTTTGTGTTGTCTCTGTTTATACATCTTGGTGTAAATGAAGTCTAATGAATGGCAGCAGCCTCTCATCTTTGCTAATGAAGTCAAGACACTCTTCTCTAAGCTAATAAGAGGCATATTGTTTCCTAGATAAGTTTAATGTGTGGGAAAATATATCTTTCGCCTTAGACATTTTCTTGATATTGCCAGCCCCAAATTAGCTTTGTTAGTTGCATACAAATACACATGAAATAAAATTCTACTTCCCTGTTTCAAAGCTCTGGGTTTCTAATAGGTGGTGTGGTCTAGTGGCCACAGATGGTCTTAGAGTTGGTAAAACCTTCCGTGTGATCTTCCATGGAAGACTTTTAACAGTTCAGTGCCCCGGGCAGTTTTACAAAACCATAAATTGCAGAACAGGTACTGATTTGCATCAGTAAAGCAAATCCTTCACCTACAGCTCCCAACCCTAATGAAATCATATATTTGATTAAAAAAAATAGTTCCCTGTAATAAATATCTGTTGAATGATTGAGGATAGAAGATTTGCATTGTACAGAGATACAGGGCTTATTTATGTGTGTATTTATTTACTTTTTATTTGCTTGTCTATTTACTTATTTTTTATTCGTTTGCCACCACCATTTTATACCTTTTATATACATACATACATATGTATGTATGCAGGTATGTATGTAGAGGTAGGTAGGTTTACCAGCTCAGTTTTTCTTACCTGGGCTGGTTTGCCTCTCCCTAACCTCCTTTGGGGGTCAGGGGCTCCCTGTATTGGTGCTGGGCTTCATGGTGACCTATGATCGACTTTAAGCTCAGAACTCCAGAGCTCACAAGATCCACCTGACTTCAGCCTCCCCAGCAGCAAGGACTCCAGATGTGCAGGACCACCCCTGGTTGTTACAGACCTTTTTGTCATCCCTAACATATCAAGCATACTGTCTCTGTGCCCTTCCACTGATTGTACCCCCTATCTGGAATATTTTTACTCCTGACCTCCATCTCTTTGTATCATTAGCTTCCTACTTTCTGGCTGAGACCCAAAGGTTATTGTGTATCAGCTTTGTGTATATTTTGTATATTTTCTATAGGTGCACACTGCCTTTATCTTGCTTGAATGTAAACTCCTTGAAGTTCAAGATGGATTTTGTATGCTAGAATATTGCCTGGCACACAGTCAGCTTCATAAGTACTTATCTGATGTATAATTTTTGGCTAGTGTGAATAAAGTGATTTCTCCTCCACCATAAATTAAAACTGTGCTTTTTAAGAATATAAAGAATTAAAGGACCAAAAAATCAGTGTGGATGGTTAATCCAAGGAAATGTATTTATTTAAAGCCTTTAAATCACATGTTGATGAAGATCTTATTGTTTTTATTGTCTCTGTAGACATCAACACAGAGCTTCTGTGTGTGCTTGCCAAGCCAAAAGCAATTAACTCAATTATCCTCCAGAATATCCAACCAACTTCTCCATGTGTTGTACTCTCACATCCATCAAGCAAACTCCTGACTAACCAAGGGAATTTGGCTCAATGCCTTGAAGGCCAGAAAACTTGGATTCTGGAGGATGAGTCCCAGAGGCAAAGACTTCTTAAAAATAGCTTGGCTCAAACCCCAGCCTTCACTTTAATGAAGTGTGTCAGACCCTGAAAGCATGAGTCCTTGTTCACAAAGGATTAACAACTTTGATCATGCACTAAAAAATAAGCACCCCCACCAAAGAAAAAGAAAAAAGCTCTGTTCAAGTATCTCCTTTCTCAAAACACTTAAGAACTTATTTCCCAAACCCTGTGTTCTTTCAAAGTGGCTATACAAGAAATACTAACAGAGGTCTTTTCCTCTCTTCTCCCAATGTAAGAGTCGAAAAGAGAAGCAATCAAGCAGATTTTGTGTGAAGGCACATTCCAAAATGCCAGGGTAGCAGAAGGCCTTGGTCCTCCAACTTTACCCCTGACCACCATCACCCTATTTCTTTAGTCCTCTCCACTCTGCACTCCTGACTCTCTGGACTTTCTCTGCCATGTCTCAGAAACCTATTCATCCCTGGATGTTCACTTCAACTCTGGACTTCTCGCACTGGAGGTAATAATAATAGTTAGCATTTCTATAGAGTTTCCTAAGTGCCAGGCATTATACTCAGTGCTTTATAAACACTGATGGGGATACAGTGCCCTAAGGGTTAAAATAATATTAAGCGTTGCTTATCCAGGACTTTGTGAAGCTCTTAGTTTATTCTATAACCTGAAAGTACCCTGAAGTCCTCTTCCGTCATCTTGAACCTATATCAAAATTGTCTCCCTTATGCTGTGTTGCTCGGGTCCTTTAATTTTTAACCTGTATCCTCTTGCCTTGTCTTTAAATCCTTAAACCATAAAACTTCCCCTTATCCTGGACCTTAAAATGCCTTGTCTCCCCTCCATCTTAGTTCATGGAATTTCCCAAGTCCTCCTTTTCTTATGTCTCCTATTTTGTCATCTATCTTCCTCATCCTGTCCTTGATCTTTAAACTCCATAAAAATATCTAGAACGACCTCACGATTCTGAAAACTCTATATAAGCATCACACCCCCAGATGTTGGTGTCTCACTTAGCTTTCTTGCTAGGAGATCCGTGCTGGTTTTTCACATAAAATAAAGCTCCCAATGGCTACAGAGAAGGTCTAAGTGAATTCCTTCACATCTGAACCTGCTCTCCCAACTCTGACCTCAACAATATTATACCATTTGATACTTATCACCACCCTCCAAGGTAGGTGCCTACATTTTACAGCTGGGAAATGGCAGCAAATAGAGGTTAAGTGATTTGCCCAAGGTCACAAGCTAATTATCTAAAGTTGAACCTGAACTCAGGTCTCCAGACTCCAGGCCAGTACTCTATATAACTCTATCCATCCATCTATCTCTTTGTCCCCTGCTCCACCTAACTAGCAGCTCTGCCCCTTCAGTCTCTTCCTTCAATTGGCTTATTCCTCCCAGAACCTCCATTTTAAGAATGTGCCTAGGTCAGCCATGTCTTCATTCCTCTCCAAGATGCACTCCTGAGGTTCTGGAGTTTTGCTACCATGCCCCACTTGGGTACACTCCACCTTTCAGCTTCCTTTTATGTCTTATCTTCCTTATATTGGAATATAAACTCCTTGAGATTAGGGGCTATATTTCTTTCTGCTTGTATATGTGTTTTCTTTCTTAGCTCATTGCATGGCACCGTAGTAGGAGCTTAATAAATGCTTGCTGACTTGACTTTTCCCTTACACTAGAGCTGCTGAAAGTCGGATGATAAAATGACAAAGTCTACACCCACTACAAATTCTATAAATTCATGTAGATTTAAAACTGGAAGGAACCTCAGAGTCCATCTAATCCAATTCCTTTCTTTTACAAATGAACAAACCAAGGCCTTGGGAAGTCAAATGACTTATCCAAGGACATACTAGTAAGAAGTATACTCTAAAGCCAGAACTCTTTATAATGCATCATACTTTTTCAGACCTCAGAGAGGCCCTTGGTGCTGCTTAACAATCTTAATAGTCTACACTTACCAATTTATTTCTTACCCCTCAATTTTTCCAATCCTCTGTGCTCCAGCTGCACCCTGATCCCTTACCTTCATATTTATAACAGATGACCTATCTTCCTACTTCAGTGAGGCTGATGAGACTTCAACTCTCAGCCTCCATCTCTCAGCAAGAGAGGCCTTTTTCCTTCTTCCTTTTGTTCAAAAAGAGATCCCTGAGATTTGAGTACCGACTCAGCTAATTCTAATCAATAAATATTTATTAAGTGCTTACTATTTGCCAAAATATGACATGATACTGGAGATGAAGATGAAGTTTAAAGTTTCCCATGTCCTATTTAGAAACTCATAACAGGAGTCTCCTTATTCCTGGGTCTGTGACACTGTTGTCAATGAGACAATGAGATAGCTATTTCCCAGTCTGGGAGGAGAGTAAAGAACTGAAGTTCGTAAGAAACCAACCAGGTACAAATGGACTGCTCCTCCCAGGGAGGATGGGGATATCAGGGAATGGAATTTGAACTTTACACAGTGGCGCTACCCAGAACCAATCACAAATGAATGGCTCTGGTTATCTCTGATACCAAGAATAACACCGATGAAACTTCTGCCTCTCAGTCTCACACCTCTACCTGGCTCTCTAAGCCTGAATCTATATACCCAATTCCTCATTTCTTTGAGAGTCTGTATCTTTTCTTTATTTGCTGAGTGTCAAAATGAATCAGTTTTCCAAGGTATCATTCATGGTGTATGTATCTAAGAGGGGATTAAAAGTACTTCGACCCACAGTGATACCTGAAGGAAGGAACGGGAAGGAATAACTCTGCCCACAGGAAGGAAGGGGTCAAAGAGGAATGGCTAGGGCTCCTTCAGACAAACAACCTTGTACCCCCAACCACAAACTAGCTATGTATTTGCTTGGGCAAATTACATAACTTCTCTGGCCCCTCATTTCCCTTATTTTAGGGGAAAATGAGTAAGTTGAACTAAAATATCTCTAAAGTTTCTTCCAACTCTACATTCTGTGATTCCTAAGGCTGTATGCCCCTGAATCTATTTTCCACACAGCTGCTAAGGTGGTATTTCTAAAACAGGTCTGTCCATTTTACTCTCCTTCCCAAAAGGTGACAATGGCTTCCTATTGCTTTTAAATCAAACACAGATTCCTAGGTCTGGCATTGAAAGTCCCCCAGAGCCTGGTTCTAGTCTACCTTTCCAGACTTATTATACATTACTGTCTTCCATACATTCTGTGGTCTTATTTCCAGCCTTCCACTCATTTCATATCATTAGATCCTTGCATATAAACTGTGACCCATACCTGGAATGTATTCCCGTCTCATTTCCACTTCTTAGAATCCCTCACTGCCTTCAGACATTAGCTCAAATGCCATTAGCTAGATGGGGTCTTTCCTGATATTGGGATCTCTAATCCCAACCTGAAATTATCTTGTGTGTACTTTGTACATAGCTACTTATATTTGTACATGTTGTTTTCCTCACTGCTACATGAGCCTCCAGAGGACAGGAATTGGTTTGCTTGCTTGGTTTTTTGTGTCTCCAAAACCAAGCACAGTAGAGTACCAGACATCTACAGGGGTTTAAATACTAATTGACCAATTGAATGAATCCATTCCCTTAAGCCTACCACAGGATCCCCTTTTTGACTGGCTCCTTCCTATCTGCTTATGAATGCTATCAGGTCTCCTCAGTAGAAAAAAAGCCCTACCTAGGAACTTCACCCAACCCAGTTTATCCAACTACCATCTCTCCTCATCCTCCAAATGTTCCACCCCTTAAAAAAAAAGAAGTTTACAATTAAGACCTCCACATCTTCACTATCTGTAGTTGACTCAACATCTGGGGTCTGCTTCTATCACGCGGTTGAAACTTTTCCTGTTAAGGTTACAAATGCAAAAGGCATTTCAAAATCCTCAGCCTTATCTACCTCTTTGTAACTTTTGGCATTCTTGATCAGTCCTTCCCTCCTTCCTTGACTTCAGGGATGTCCGTTCTTCTGCTTTTCCTCCTATTCTTCATTCCCTCTCTCTTTTTCTTTCTCCTTATGCATTTTTCAGCCCCCTAGTTCTCAAGCTTCTATGGTCTGCTTCTCTTCTCCCAACCTCCTCTTCCTTTGTAATCTCATCCACTGTCATGGCTTCAACTGCTACTTCCATGTCTATGATTTCCAAATCTGTCCTGAATTCTCTTCTGAGCTCTAGACCCACAGTCTCAGCTCCCTATAAGACATTTCTCGCTGCATGTCTCACTAGTACCTCAAACTTAATATGTCAAATATGTCCATTCCTTTTTATTTTTTTGCACATGAAACTGCAAATCTATTATGTACAACTTGCTTTTTCTTTTAACTATATAGCAAAGTTATCATGTAAATTTCTTTTTTCCCCTTTTTTCTTCCTTCCTCCCCGCACTCCTTCCCCTCTCTAGAAATGGCTACGATTAGACAAATAGGTGGATTATAACATTATTCTATACATACTATCTATCAGTTCTTTCTCTGGACATAGCGTCTTCCTTCATATGTCCTTTATAGTTAATTTGGGTATTTACAGTAGTCAAAATGACTTATTTGCTCAAAGTCATTCTTAAAACAATATTGCTGTTACTGTATGCAATGGTGTCTTGATTCTACTTGCTTGCTCATTATTTTCCCTTTAAGACACTCCTTCTGACTTCACTGTTTGGCAGGAGCATAACCTTTCATCCAATTCCCAGTTTCAAAACTTTGGGATTGTATTTGAAACTCAGCTCTCCTTCACCTCTTATCCAATCAGTTCCCAAAGCCTGTGGATTTCAGCTTCATAGTATTTCTTGCATCCATTCCCTCCTTTTCCTTGCTCCCACCTTACTCATAAAGACCCTCATTATCACCAATCCATACTATTGTGATAGGGAATAGGTCTTCTCTCCTCTATTCTCCTTCCTTCAAATCATCCTTTATAGGATTGCAGGAAAAATCTTCCTTAAGCATAAAAATATTTATGCCCTTATCTATGCAAATATTTTTAATGGTTTCTTATTATCTAAGTAATGTTCAAATTTCTTTCTTGGCCTTCAAGGCCCATCATAATCTCATACCACACTACTTTTCCTGCTCTATTTAATGTTATTTTAATCACTGTCCTCTATGTGCTAGCCAAATTGGACTACTTACTTCATGTGTACCACCTGGGTATCTTTGCTGCCTTCCACAATGCCTAGTATATCACCTATCCTCTCTCCCTTCATCTGTTTAATTATTATCCACCTTTTAAATCCAATTTAAGTGACATTTCCTCTACAAAGCCTTCCCTGATCCTGCTAATCAGTAATAACTACCTCAACCCCTCAAGCCTATTTGAACTCACCATTTTATTTTGCAACTGTGGATAATAAAAACCTCTTTTTGAGTTCAACTAAAAATGTTAATAAATAAAATATTAGTATATAGCCTTTTCTCTTTCTTAGGTCTAACCCCTTTCCTTCAGAAAAGTGTTTAAAAGGTCAAGAATAAAAGTTAAGACCTTAGGAAATGAACTGAAGGTGATAACCAAATTTAGAAAGAAAAGTACCTCTTCTCTAGTTACCTAATGCTCTGAAGGGTTTAGAGTTAGGACCTACTTAAGGGCAGTACCCTCTTCTCCATATCCTAAATGGATTAATATTAACAAGAGCTAATTACATAGCACCTGAATTCTCTTCTGTTCCAAACACTGTGCTAAGTGCTTTACAAATATTATCTTATTTTATCCTCACAAATAGCCTGGGAGGTAGGTGCTGTTATCCCCACTTTACAGATGAAGAAACTGAGGCAGATAGAAGTTGAATGGCTTACACAGGGGACCCACAGTCAGTAAGTATCTGAAGCCATATTGGAACTCAGGTCTCCTGGATTCTAGATAGCTACCTCATTAAGGTAGCTGTTGTTTGTCCTTTGTTAGAGAGAACTATGACCTCAGGGAGGTAAAGCCACGATATGATGTGCAAGTGAATTGGATTTAAGTGAGAGAATGCTGGGCAGTCATGATCCTCTTCCACAACAAAGTATAAACAACAGCCTTGGTGAGTAAGAGCTACCACTGGAACTGGTCAGTTGGGCTACACAGCTCTTCCTTCCTCCTTTCCTTCCTTGCTTCCTTCTTTCCTCCCTCTCTCTCTCTCTCTCTCTCTCTCTCTCTCTCTCTCTCTCTCTCTCTCTCTCTTCCTTTCTCTCTCTCCCTTTCTTTCTTTTCCTTTGTCCATATAGGACATTACAACTTTATCTGCGGACATTCTGTCCAAAGGTATATAAATTTTGATCTCTGAAAACTATTTTTTTCTTAAGAACCACCCAATTCGCTCTAGATTCATCAAAGTATTGACCAGAGGAAAAGAGTCCCTTGGATTACTTCAGATCACCTGAGACTAACTGGGGAAGAACCTATGAAGAATATGGTGGAAGAAAGATAGGGTAATACCAGTGACCTCTTTTTCTCAGTCTTCCTAAGTCTTGACTTCTCTGCAACCTTTGATAGTTGATTACCCTCTTCTTGATAATCTCTTCTCTCTAGGTTTTCATTTTATTCTCTCCTGGTTGTCTTCCTACCTTGTGTGACCTCTACTTCTTAGTCTCCTTTGCCAAGCCCACTAGGTATCCTCCAAAGATTTGTTCCTGACCCTCTTCTTTTTCTAAACTATTTTCCCTGGTGATCAAATCAGCTCCCAAGGATTCAATTATCTCTCTGAAGATGATTCTTCTATTTCTTCATCCAGCCTTAATCTCTTCTAACATCCCTGACTAGTGGAAATCTCAAACTCAGCATGTCCAAACAGAATTTATTATCTCCTTCAACCCTCTCTTCCTCAACCCAAAATCCTTCCTTTACTAAGCCTTCCTATTACTATCAAGGGCACTGTCCTGACCTCAGGGTCAACCTTGACTCCTCATTCAAACTCACTCCACATACCCAATCTGTTGCCAAGTGTTATTGCTTCTGCCTTCACATCTCTCATCTATTCCCTGTCCTCTCCATTCATGCAGGTTTTACTTTAGGACAGGCCCTCATCACCTCAGACCTACTATTGTACTAGCTTTTTGTTTGGTCTTCCAGATTCAAATCTCTCTTTACTGTAGTCCATCCTCCACTTAGCTTACGAAGTGATCTTCCTAAAGCTTAAGTATGGCTATGTTACCATCCACTCAATAAACTCCAGTATCTCAATAGCCTATTACCTCCAGAATCAAATATAAAAGTTTTATACCACCTAGCTGCCCCTACTTCAATAAATACCTTCTGTGATTTCTTTCCAATTTACACTGTATATATTCTATGTATTTTTTCATTCTGTTGCTAACACTATAATACTTTGGCAAAATATATCTGAGAGTATATACAACAGATGACTCAGAAGAGGTTTTCAGGCTTGGAGAACATTTTTTGAATTAAATTATTTTATTTGTTTTCAGTGCTCTACAATCACTTTCATATATCTTAGATTTTTTTCTCTTCCCTCCCCCTCGTTACCCTCTCCCTCCTCACTCCCTCCCTAGACGGTGTATGACTTTATATAGGTTTTACATGTACATTCCTATTAAATACATGTTGCATAGAATTAAAATGAATGGGATAAACCATAAAACAAAACAAAACATAATACAAAAGAAAATGGTCTGCTTCTATCTGCAATCCAATTCCATAGTTCTTTCTCTGGATGCAGAAAGCGCTTTGCCTCAAGAGTCCATTGGAAATTTTTTAAGTCCTTGCATTACAATGAAGTACTAAGTATATCAGAAAAATTCCTCACATACTGTGTTGTTTCTGTGTACTAAGTTCTCCTGGTTCTGCTCCTTTCACTCAGCATCAGTTCATGTAAGTCTTTCCAGGCTTCTCTGAAGTCTTCCTGTTCATCTTTTCTCATAGCACAATAGTATTTCATTACATTCATATACCACAACTTGTTCAGCCGTTCCCCAACTGATGGGCATCCTCTTGATTTCCAGTTTTTGGTCACCACAAAGAGAGCTGCTATAAATATTTTTGCACATGTGGGATCCTTTCCCATTTCTATTATTTCTTTGGGATAGAGCCCAGAAGCAATATTGCTGTGTCAAAGTGTATGCACATTTTTGTAGGCTTTGGGCATAGTTTCAAATTGCTCTCCAGAATGGTTGGATCAGCTCACAGTTCCACCAGCAATGAATCAGTGTTCCAACTCTCCCACATCTTCTCCAACATTTATCATCTTCTTGTTTTGTCATGTTAGCCAATCTGATATGTGTGATATGCTACCTCAGACATCTCTCTAATCAACAGTTATTTAGATCATTTTTTCATATGACTATAGAAAGCTTTCATTTCTTCCTCTTATCAATTTGGAGAAATATTTTTGTAGAAAGAAATAGTTTATAATCTAGTCCTGCCTGGAACTGACATGAAGTTGGGGAGATGTTGTATCCCTGCAATGTTCCTACTCTTGGTGGCAATTTCCTATAGTCAAAAGTTTTGCAAGCTTAATACCAGATCTATTCAACTATAGATTATTGGGAAGGGAACATCCGAGGTTAAGTCTAAAATTAAGCTATTAGGCTTAGGAGGTTAGACCAACAACAGTAAGTTAGGGATCTTTAATTCTTAGCAATACTGTGGAGGCAATTAGGTCAAGAGCTTGTGAAGTTAGCAACTTAAATATTATTTGTGTCTCAGTTGGTTAATGTTTTAAAAAAAACTTTTTTGGGGTCCATATTGTAAATGCTTTAAAAAGTAGTACTACCTGACCAAAAGTTTGAAATTGTTTTATCTATTATAAACTGTGTTAAAAAGTGAAAAAGAAAAAATTAGTTTAGAAAGAAAAAGAAAGCAATGAAAGCTAATGTCAGCTAAGTGGCATAGTAGATCATGCTCTAGATTGGGAGTCAGGAAAACCTGTGTTCAAATCCTGCCTCAGACACTTACCAGGTATGTGATCCTGGGCAAGTCAATTAACTTCCATCTGCTTCAGTTTTCTCACTTGCCAAATAGAGATAATAATATACCTACCTCTGGGGGTTGCTGTGATGATAAAGTAGTCGTAAACTCTTTGTACACCTCAGTGTTATATAAATGTTAGTTTTTATTACTATTATTATATCTGATGGTGGATATAGAAAACCTCTAGTGTTTAGAGGAGGAACTATATGTTAAGGGCTTGCAAAAGTTAGAACTGCAAAGATTCTCACCCATTAGTTAATTTATCTAAATGACAAACATGAAAGAAATATGGAAAGATAATGGGATCAGTGAACTTGGATAGGTAAAAGTACATCTTTATTTCAATATCATTAATTTCTTTCATAATTTCATGTTTTTATATATCTCAAAACATTATTCTGAGAAGGGGTCCATGACACAGAAAAAGGTTAAGAATCACTGTTCCAAAGGCAATTCCCACATAGCATAAAAGATCGGTAGATAACCTCAATTCTATAACTTGCAATTCTATAACCTGCAATTCTATAATTCTGGTTCTTGCAAGACAAAGCACTTAACATTTAAATTTCTTGTTGATTCAGACCTTCAATTTTGACCTTCACAGGCAATGAGGAAAATCAGATTGCAGTAATTAGAATACTGCAGTAACGCCATTTAAAACCATGGCTTGATTAGTTCATTAGCTTAGCAAACCATAATTTCAGCTACTGATTTCATTTTAGCTATATGATGTTATTCTTTTTTTGCCATCTAAAGATAACAGAAATATTTGTGATGTAATAAGTTGAATTCATTTAAAGTGTTAGGTTTTTTTAAGACAAAAATGCTTTTAAAAGAATTGAATTTGTTTTTAAGGAAAATTTGTATTTTCTAAAATGTAATGTTCGTTTCATGTGTTATGCAAAAATTTTGAGAACACCATGTTAGGTTACTACTTGTAATTTCCCTGAAAAAAACCCTAGTTATATTCCCATTTCTAGTTTATTACTTGAAACAATTTTGAACTGTGTGCCTCCAAGGTTATAAACAACTGTCATGTTAAACTCTTGCTGAAAATATCAAAATTTTTCTTATAGGCTCTTTTTGGCCATGTTTCTTAGTTTTTAAAAATCATTTGCTAGCATTATTTTTTCCCTATTTTTTAATTTTCATAGTATTTTTCAGCAACATTTTCATTCCTGCACTTAAGAGTAAGAAACAAAGGCATGGACTGATTTTTAACACCAAACAAAATACACCACTGTTCGAAATTGGATATGAGACTATGCATCCCAGAAGGCACTAGGTGGCACAATGGATAGAGTCCCAGACCTGGAGTCAGGAAAACTCATCTTCCTGAGTTTAAATGTGGTCTTAGACACTTCCTGTGTGACCCGGGTTAAGTCATTTAATCCTGTTTGTCTAAGTTTCCTTATCTATAAAATGAGCTGGAGAAGGAAATAACAAACCACTCTGCTATCATTGCAAATAAAACCCTAAATGAGGTCAGGAAGAGTTAGTTGGACTCCCCAGTTGAAAAATGACTGAACAACACATCCCAGAAAAGGAATGAGGATTATCACCTGACCTTGGCCATTCAAATTTCTCTCCCCCTAGCCTTGAAATTCACCCCAAATCAATACATTAGAATGATGATTATCAAGAAGCTGACAAGGCAAGTCAAGGAAGAGTATTTTAGGTTCTGAAGTAGATATGTGAAAAATAGAATGCATTTTGCTAGGCAATAGTTCAATTTTTCCACATGAAGAATAATGATCCCAAAGTTAAATGTTGGTATGGGTAACTGGTGAGGATTTCAATATCGTTTTTCCCCTGGATATTAAAAATGAGAGAGAGAGAAGAGAAATGTTCATCTGTCCTGAATATAATGAGACTAATAAGCCTGTCGGAAGATAGAATGATGAAGCAGTCTCTGGATTATTTTTAGTTTTGTGTTACTATGACAGACAAATCAGAATATGTAACATCTTACCTTAACACAATTTATATTTAACACCAGTATCTTTGTCTATTACATGAATTCTAGTTGGAGTATCAAAAACTGTGTCAAAGTATTGATTTTTATGAGGAAAATCAATAATGATAATAGCTATCATTTATATAGCACTTTTAAGGTTTGAAAAGCTCCTTACGAATATTACCTCATTTGACTCTCACAACTCTGGGAGACAAGAACTATTATTATTATTGTTAAAGCATGGGATGGGGGTGGGGAGGGGGAAGATTACAAGTTCTATTTTGGAAATGCTGAGTTTGGGATGTCTATGAGACATGGAACTCATTCTAGATGCCCAAGAGGTAGTTGGTGATGTGAGAATGAAACAGATCTGGGGACAGATAAATAGATCTGACATTCAGTATAGGCATGATAATTGAATCCAGGGAAATTGATGAGATCATCAGGTTCGAGAATACAGATGAAAAAAGAGAAGAGATCCAGGACAGAGTCTTGAGAAGTGCCATAGTAGGCAAAACTTGAATGACCTAGCAAAGGAGAGCAGTGGTCAGGAAGGAGGAGGAGAGGATATGTCATGGAAACCTAGAAAGATGAGCGTATCCAGGAGGTGATCAAGAGTGTCAAAAACTACAGGAGAGGTCAAAAAGGACCAAGATTTAGAAAAAGTCATTAGATCTGGTTATTGAGATCCCTGGTAACTTTGAACACGGTTTCTGTTGAGTGACGAGACTGGAAACCGGATCGCAGAGGGTTTAAAATCAATGAAAGGAGGCACATAAAGAACAAATGAGGGGAGATGAAGCACTAAGTACAGATGACTTTCTCCAGGAAGGGAGAATAAATGGCAGTGCTGGTGGGATCAAATTTTTGTTTTTAAAGGATGGGGAAAATATGAGCATGTTTGTGGGTAGATACTGTGTGTGTGTTCGTTCTTCGTTGCCAAAGACGATGCCATCAGAGAAATAATGACATGACTTGCACTTGACTTCATTTTGAGGGAGGGCTGTCCAGCCTCACTTCTCCTCCAGAGCCGTCTGAAGCCAGTGACCAGATATTCATCAGGATAACTGGAGATGATTCTGGATGAGGCAATTGGGGTTGACTTGCCCAAGGTTACACAGCTATTGAGTGTCAAGTGTCTGAGATGAGATTTGAACTCAGGTCCTCCTGAATCCTGTACTGGTGCTCTATCCACTGCACCACACCTAGCTGCCCCTTGCGGGTGAAGGGAAGAGATGGATAGATAATGGAGAAATTGGAGATTACCAAGAAAATGGAGCCCACAGTAGGGACGTTCTCCTGGAGATGGAAGGTGATGAAATCAAGGGTTCATACTAAGAAGTCTGCCCTGGCAAAGCTAGATAAGGGATAGCTTGTCTCCACTGTCACTTCCAGATTATTCCTTTACCATCACTCAGCAACCCCTCCTCTTTTGAGGATTATACTATCCAAATTTATTGCCCAATTCATATCTTGTTATCTATGGAAAAAGGAATTTCAACTCCCCCACCATGACCAATCTACTACTTTTGTGCTTGTAATAATCCAGTACCAGAAAAGGTGGTCAAGCATACAGGGTGATACCAGAAGGAACCCTAGTCTCAGTGGCTGTCAGAAGATGGAAGAAGTGAAAAACTGAGATTAATATGAAAGGTTTGTTAACTGAGCAAAGTGGAAGGAGTATGTAGATCTAGGGCACTGGTGAGTAGGGGGAGGGTAGTTTGAGGAATACGGAAGGAAGCGGGCACCACAGGATGGGGAGTAGGATTTACCCATCAGCAGGTTGGTGTTCAAGATGACTAGGATGGGGAAGAATGAGATGGTGGGAGTATGCTAATTATTGAGGAATGAGCCCAGGCTCTATCAGTAGATAGAGATCTACTGAGGGAGAAAGATGATTAATAGTAATAGCTACCACTTGTATAGCATCTACTATACGCTAACCACTTTATAATTATCACATTTGATCCACACATTAACTCTGGATGGCAAGTACTATTATTGTAGCTCCATTTTATAGATAAGGAAACTGAGTCAGGGTGCATGATTTGCCCAAAGTTAACACAGCTGGTAGATGCTTGAGTCTGCATTTGAACTCAGGTCTTCCTGATTCCAGCCTCGGCACTCTTAATTAAGATTATCTTCCCTAGAGACTCAGCCTCATGGCAGGTGATGTCCTGCCTCAGGTGAAGGTATGGCCTGGAAGAGTTTAGGAGATAGAAAGTAATAGTATAGGGGGCTGGAAAAGTTTGAGGGCAGGGGAGGTTTGATTCTGGTTTATCGGATGGTCTCTGCAACACTGGAGAAGACTCATGGGAGGCCAGAGGCAGAAGGCCAGGATCCAGGACTGGTGCAAGCTGTTGGTGATGGTCCTAGGACAAAGGTGAGTGAGACAGGTGGTTGGGATCTGGGGTGGACTCTGTAGATTTGAATATTTCTGTCCTGATTATCATGTAATGTATAGAACCCATCCAAGCTCTTTTCCATATTTTTGCTCATTCCCTAGCCAAGCTATTGTCCTGGTAAAGCTGGTGTCAAAGATGGAACACCTTTGTTTCTTCAATATCCGAACTGTCCACATGCACAGATGTTCTGGGAGGATATGTGGTGAAAGCATCCACATCGCACTGCCCAATTTCATTTACGAACCAGATAGCCACCAAGGCTTTGAGACATTTACAAACGAAACACAAGCATTTACATAAAACAAATATATGAGAGTCACCAACTGGTCTCACTTCTCCCATCAAATCCCTGGAAAAATGCATTCAGATAGCCATAAATAAGTATGGGAAGTTCACATACTTTTGTCTAACATCTTTATGGATGAACTGATTCAGTTCCAGAAATGGCTTGTTAAGACTTCTTCATCCAGTACTGACCTCAACCAGAAGTAAAGATATGCTAGATTACATCACACGTAGATGCAGACATTTCATCCATTTTCACATACCTTTTCCTTTATATTAACCATTTTCACAACAGTTATTAGTGCCATTTACCTTGTAAGTAATCAATAAATGCTAAATGATGGCTGAAAAAATTCAACAAGACGAGAAATGTCAAAAATGCTTTAATAAAAAATGGTTTATGTGGACATAAACTTTATAAATGTTAAAAAGTGAAATGATGTTTTCCCTCATAAGAAGCTAACTTTGCTAATTCAGAGAATTAATGTTAATCTTGATAAAAAAAGACCTGAATTTAATGGTATACAAGCAATTCTAAAAATGAAAAACAAAAATTTTTGGTTACTTAAAAAAAGAACACTTTTAAAAGTATTTCTTAAATTCAACAATATGTACAAAGTATGCTCCAAAAATATTTGTTGAATGAATGTTTTAAGTTTCCAGCATCATTTAACCTAGGTTGGCCAAGCTATGCATTTTTGGTCATGAATATAGATAAAATAAATAGAAAATAGAATAAAAAGCGTGAATGTCTCATTAAAAACATTAATATGACATAATTCCATAAATACAAAATGAAAGCTAGCCTTGCAGTACATTTCTTCTTTAACTCAAAATGATTTTTTGCAGTTAAAATAATTCATTTAGAAACTTAGACAAATCTTATACTCCTATTTTTAAAAATATATTCTTCTATAAGTTTTAAAATTGCACATATAACTTTTACTGAATTATTAAAAATGAAGTACCAAATTTAAAAGTGCTTGAAATGTTTTCATCTTGTTCCAGCTTTATTGCTTTGTATAGACAAGTACTTCTCATTTCATGGCAAATCATATAATGGAATTTCAAGATTTAATTAGGATTAAAAACTTAACTTTGTATTACCTTAAGATTCAAATTTCTAACAATCCCTAGCGAGGGGAAGTAAGTACATCTGTAGCATATTCACTGTGTAAGAGCAAGGGACAAGGCCTGCAAGTGATGCCTTCCCTACTGCCATGACTGATTTCTGGGCCACTTACGAAGCAGGCCTTTAGTTTGTGGGACTTTCCAACCAAGGGATAGACTCTTTCCTTGTAAATACATCTGTAAGTTGTGCTTCTCCACACTTCATTCATCATATCTGTCATTGCTTTTCCTATTGTGCAGAAAAGTAGCACCATCCTTTGAGAATACAGTAGAACAAAATTCCATCAAGCCAGTTCATAACGCAACTCTTCCATGAACTGAGAATATCTATTATTTATAACATAATTTTTCCCTTGAGATTTCGTGCAAAAACACCTAAGTCTACTTCCAAAAGGAAAGAAGATTCTGTTTGGTAACTTGATTTCATATCAAGTATTTATGAGGTAGAAAGATGTGCTTCTTTTTTCTCCTATAAATGTTTCTCACTATAAAAATTTTTATTCCACAGGAAAGGGCTCCAAAGCTTTTTCTGCATTCTTCCAGTTGTGAAAATTCTCTTTGTACCATTCAACTGATAAAAAGAAAGAAAGATTTTTAACTTTTTCTGTATTTATTTTAAACATATAATACGTGAAAGTTACTTTTATGACTATGTACTAACAGCATTTTTAATACTTAAAAAAAAATTCTTCATATCAAAGAAAAAACAGGAGAAAAACCAACTTGCTAATAAAGTATCTTTTTAAAAATGTATAGTAACTGATGTGTTCCCATATTCCATGTGTGTATATATGTATGTATAAAACATGCAATACATACTCATATATGTATGTCATACATGTATATGTGTATGCAGACATATCAATCTATGCATCCAAAATTGGGAGTTGTTCAAGTACAGAAAACAGCATAATTTAGGGCTTAAGAATAAAATAACCTTTACAAGCACTTTTAATGAGTTGAAAAATAGTTCAAAATAAACTTGCTGGCATTTTTAAAAACCAAGTCTTCAAAAGTTAATTTTTCATTCTCTCTTCATTAACTTTATAACATTTTTTAAAAAGTGAACTTTTTTTAATTTAGAAGTATTAATTAACTCTATTATAAGCCCTGAACCAAGGTTCTCTAAATATTTGGATGCATCCTATCTATAGTAATAATTTTAACAGCTGAGACAGGCAGACACACTTGCAAAACACTGTATATTATCTCCCTCGATCCTCATGACCAACCCTAGGAGGTAAATCTCTAGGTATCAGGACTCCTGTTTCGCTACAGAGCAAAATGAGGTCCAGAAGTCCAGTTACACAGCTAGTTAATGGCAAAGGGGTATCTGAACTGCTACTTTGCTACATCTGCATCTCATACTTTTCAATTAGGCATGTTGTTCCTTAGGCCAGAATAAATATACAAACTAGAATATTTCTGCAAAGGGGCTTATATATGTACGTTTACCAACTTAATCTTGTTTATCTAATGGATTTTTGGGATGTGCGGAATGTTTCTTGAATCTCCTATTACAATATTTAACAATATCAAAAAACAATCAGTTGAAAAGTTGATGAGTTGTTCTCCTGATCACTGTGCAGTCTGATACGTCTGAAGGACTTTTGAAAGAAAAATAGATTTTCCCTCTCACTTTTCATTTCTGGGTCACCAGAAGTGAATAACTGTGAAGTGCTTGAGCATAAGACAGGCAAAGACTAACACTTAAAGCTATGTATCAGATAAACTCTGAAAGGACACATGACTTAGATATAAAAGGTGACATGGAAGAGGAACAAGTCACAAATGATCTTTCAGATCCATGGTAAGAGGACAAGGATAATATGGGAATCTGCTTTGCTAGACTCAATATTTCTAATGAGTGGTTTTAAAAATTGTTCAACTGGGGAAGGGAAGGAACCCACGGAAGAGACAAAGACTGCAAACATAAAGAAAATGTTTAAATGTCATAAATAAAATGTAACTAAAAGCTATTTTGGAAGGCAAGAGAAAGCCCAAGAAAGGCCGAGTGTCCCTGCCTGTTTGGTCAGGAAGACGGTCAAGGGTCACTGAGGGAAAGAAGGATTTCGCTCCTGTTCTGCTTCTATTCTGTCTGCCAAGGAGACGAAGTGCAATTAGAATTCAAAGTGAGTGATGAAATACTTGTATCCAAATACCGCAGGCACATTACACCTCAGAGCACTGAAAGCCTATGGATATGACCCTTAAACCGCTGTTGGCCACCTTTTTAAGAAATCCTGGTGAATGGGCAGAATGCTGAAGGGCGGAGTAACAACACCCTTCCCCAGGATTGGGTGCTTAGACTACGGGCACAGCACCCCGACCTCACTTACTAAGTAAAATTCTAGAACTGATTTTTTTTTTTACTATGTTGTAAAATTCATTCATTTACTTACTTATTTTTATTATTTTTCTTTTAATGTTCTACAATCACTTCCTTAAAATTAAGATTTTATCCCCCCCACACCTTCCCCCCACTACCCCCCTCCCTCCCCCATGAGAGCATACAATTCTGTATAGGTTCTACATATACTTAGAACTGATTATTAAAGGGATAATTTGTAAGCACTTAGAAAGGAAAGAGGTGATGCATACAACAGAAAGGGGCTCCTTAAGAACAAATCATAACGTACCAACTTTATTTCCTTTTTTGACAAGGTTACTATAAAAGCAAATCAAAGCAATGATACGGTAAGTAGTTAGGTATGGCAATATGTGGCATGGTACAGTGAAGAGAAGCCCTGGGTTCAAGTTCCCATTCTGACACAAACTAGCTATGACCTTAGACAAGTCATTTAACTCCTCAATGTCTCAGGCAACTCTACTACTATGATCTCTACTGATGGAGGGAGTTTCCTCACAGGAATGAAATCAGACTCACTCCTACAAAGGAAAAAAAGTTAAAGTATGACACGTGACAAAGTCTCTCTGATCCTAATTTAGGCAGGTGATGGGACTGACTGTCCAGATCCAAAAAGAGATGACTAATGAATCAATATTAATTTGGAGGACAACATGTAGTGGAATGTCAGAAGTTCCAGCCCTTGGTCAGGTTCTGCTCAACATTTTTATCAATGATTCTGCTGAAAGCAGAAAACTTAACGATATTATAGTTGCCATGAAGTTAAGAGGTCCTATATAATGGATGATAGTATTAGAACCCCCAAAAGTTTCAGCTCATTTCCATCCTTTCCAAGAACAAGAAGATGAAATTTAATAAATATAAATTTAGAGTCCTACAGCAGGGAGTAGGGGTGAAGAGAGATGTCTTTAAGCAGAATGTGGATGACAATTTGCGAGCAAATGCTACAGGATTCTTGTCTGTGAAGGGGTATATAGCATCTGAAATTCAAAGGTAATAATATTCAAATCTAGTTCTACGGTATCCTTAAAACACATCACATTTTTCTTTTCTTCAAATTCCTAACCCTAATCCCAGGAAAAAAGTATTTTAAAACATACTTGTTTTCTTTATTCCTTCTTTCCAGGTAACTTTAGGTCTCCATCCTAAACCATGCATTTTTTCTGATTTCATAGGATACCTCATGTCATTGGAAGGTCTAAAAAAACAAGAGTAAATGAAATAATGGCATTTAAACTTAAATCTCATACATAGTTACCAATTATAACTTCAAATGACATAAAATGCCCATGACAACACCACCATAAACCTCAGAAACGGAAGTAACAATTAATTATTGTTCTTGGGGTTTTTTTTAGCCAAAATATTTTAGGTAAATTTTGATCTAAATTTTACCTGTGTACACTCATTTATTTACAGGCAAAAGACTGCATTTATTGTCCAAGGACCTAAATAAAAGAGCAGGAGTTCTTAACCTGGGATACACAGACTCCCAAGGGGTCAGTGGATAGATTTCATCTGAACTATGTATTTTATGTATTTATGGAAACTATTCTGAAAAGGAGTCGGTAAGCTTTGCAGACTGTCAAACAAGTTTACGACACAAAATGAATGACGAGCTCTGACCCAGGGAGACAAGCACTAGGCGATGGATGTTGCTATGGTGATGCATGCACCTCAGTCCTTCGCTTCCACAGAAACCGTGATGGAAGAGGAGGAAAAAAAGTCTTGGGATGCCATGCATCAACTCAGTTTTACAGCATCTACTAATACCCACTTATCAGCAATGTGAGATCTCTAATAATCACTGATTTGAGGTACTACTAAAGAAATGAAAGCATGACTACATAAAACATCCTAGTTGGAGCTGAAAGCTAGAGAAATTAAACAGTTACAGTTAAATGGAAGGACACTCATTTATTCAACAAATATTTATTAAACTCCCACTAGGTGTACAGTGCTAGTTGCTGGGACAAAGACGTTTGGAGAAATACTCAGACAGCTATCATATCTCAAGTCTTCCTTTCTCCAGGTTAAATATCTACAGTTCTTTCAGCCTTTCCTCCTCTGCCTCAAGCCCATTCGTCATGTGGGTTCCTCTCCTCTAGATACCTTCTAGGCTTTTCATGTCTTTAAGCTATGATACCCAGAATCAAACACAATACTCTAGATATGGAACAGTGAGGGCAGAGTATAAGTTCCTTATTCCTGGAAGCTATGTCTCTCTTAGTGCCACACGAGATCACATTAGCATTTTGACTGCCATATCACATTGCTGTCTTATATTGAGCTTGTGGTTCACTAAAAAACCCTGATACTTTTCTGGCAAACTAGTGCCTCGCCCACTCTATACCTGTGAAGTTGATTTTTTGGACATGTCTAAGATTTTAGATTTTCATTTTAAATATTTATATTTTCTATTTATGCTATCTGTAAATCTGATTAGTATGCCACCTATTCTTCTATCAAAGTTATCACGAAAAATATTAAACAGTTTAGAGTTAAGCTAAGGGCATCCCACTAGAAACCTCCTGCAAAGCTGACGCTGAAAAACTAACAACTATTCTAAGTTCAGCCAATCAAACCTATTTAGCTGAATTACTGTCTAGTCACACTTCATCTTTTCCACAAAAGTATGAGATATTCTATCAAATACTTTGCTAAAATCTAAGTGAACTTCATCCACAGTATCCCCTAACTCTCCAGCTGTATACATTTAGCAATCCTGCTAGTGGGACTCATGTCTGATGAAACCACATTGGATCTTTATAATCATCATTTGCTTTTCCATACATTTTTAATGATTTCTTTAATTATATATCCTTACTTTCTCATTTCAGTTACAACTTAAACATAAGTGAAACTCACTTCTATCATATCACACCTCTCCAACTCTCTGGCTATCTACAAAACTAATGTCCTACACTTCCATCTCTGAGTCTTCCCTCTTCCAGATGACCCATGCGGCACTTTGCATGCAGCAGTACGTGTCCTGATGCTTTTCGCCTAACAGCAGACAAGAAGGACAGGAATAACTCCTAGCACATCAGAGTAGTCATGTTGCAGCAGAATTCAGAGACTTTCATTTCATAATCCTAGGACCTGGGAGCCTTTGGGGCTGCTGGTCTTCACACAGAAAGTCTTAGGAAATCATTAACTGATAAAGGGGAGGGAAGGGTGGAAAAGAAGCATTTATAGTGCCTACTATGTGCTTCTTTTTACAAATATTATATAATTTGGTCCTCAAAAACCACCATATAAGGTGTTATGCCCATTTTACACTTGAAGAAACTGAAGCAGAGATTAAATACTTTACCCAAAATTGTCTATCTAGGAAGTATAAGTAATGAGAAGTAGAAAATATAAGCACCTCAGGGAAACAACAAAATTCTAATGAGACCCCGGAAGTCCCTGGACCTTGAAATCTTGTCTCTCCAGAGGTCACCTGAGCATATACCGCTCAAGGACTTGGACCATATCTATAATCTAGAACTCAGGAGCACATGGTATAATAGGTACTCTACTTCAGCGCAAATCCTGAGGATCATAGATACAAAGGTGGAAGGGATTTTAGAGATATGGAGCTCAACTCCCACTTTCATAGAGCAAAAAACTAAAGCACAGAGAGAATGATGAGTGACTTGGCCAAAATCATACATGGAAATGGCAGGACCTGAAGCATGGTCATCTGACTCCAACACCTAGTAATTACTCTTTCCACCTCACCTATGGGACAAGATTTGAAACTTGGACTTGAACTCAGGTCCTATCCTCTTACAGTCATTTCATTTTATATAAACATAAGATGCATGGACACTAAGGCTCACGATGAGCTACTTATGCGTAGACTGAAGACAGAATAAAAAGAAATAGACTTAACTCTCACAAGCTCTTACTTCATTATTTTATGTAAAATATTTTTTTAGAATAAGAGTTAAAAAACTGGGATGGCTTTTTAGAAAAGCTAATCTTTATTAATCAGATAAATTTTACTTATTTGGGATAATTTCAATGTTGTTCTACTTACAAAGAAATTAGATGACTTTTAGGGCTTAACCCCTTACCAGTACCTAAACCCATTTCTTACCTATCGTCAACATAATCAACCCAATTTTCCATTTCAGACTCTGAACTGGTCTCTTTGATCTGTCAAAGAGGAGAATGATTTAAGTTAACATATAACACAAGAGAACTTAAAACAAGATTAACTTTCAAATGAATTTGAAAACGAACACATTTCCAAAAGAAAGAAAAAAATTGTGTATATTCATAATACAGAACATCTGAATCATTCAGTATGAACCCTGAAAAGGGTTGGATGTAGCAAAATGAGACAGTACATTGTTTTTTAAACTATCTTTCACTCAAGTACAAAGGATTTTTTTTTACATGGAAGGGGGGAAAAGGATTGGCTTGGCTTTTTTTTTTAAACTCAATTTCTCCTTATTATCCTTAATACCAGCACTGACAAATAAGTTTCGGTAATACAAAGGTGTGACTTTAATACCTATTATCATGACACTTTCTATAATTACACTTGCAGATAGTTTATTCAAGGGCTCATTTTTATATCATTAATTCCTGTTAAGTCAGAACTCAGCTGTAAAAATTGTGTGTCTTTTATTATACATACTTACCAACTGTATCAATTCTTTGGCAAGTTGTGCAACTGACATCTCAAAATTGGTTCCTATGTTATAAATTTCACCTGGTTTCCCTTTCTTCAGAACAGTAAGAAAAGCTTCTACTACATCAGCAGCGTAAAGGAAATTTCTTTTTTGGAGTCCTGACCCATGAATGCAACTAAAAAGAGTAAACAAAATTCAGTCATGTACTATAACCAAACGAACGCTTTTACTACAAAAGCCGCAGAAATGTGCCTGGGTGCTAATTTGTAGGGGCACTAAGCATTTTCTTATGTTTCCTATTAAGAAAGGAGTTATGCTAAGAGGACTATTTCCGGTGTGAACTTATCAGTCAGATTTTCTAACGTCCCACCAGGATTGAAGATGCTCTCAGGGAAAATAGGTCCCTTGAGAGGCTACTGTGTGACTAATTTTCCCATCAGAAATGTATCCTGAAAATTCATCCAGTTCTATCTGTAGTGTGAACATAAAGCTAAGTTACATGTAAAGAGAGAGTCAAATTCTGAAATTATTGATTGAAATACATTTGAGAACTAAATTTAACCTAATAAATTATAATTGATTCCAGAGTTCCCATTAGAAAAATCACAAGGGACAATGTAATTAGAGGCAACTATTATCAATATATGTTAGACTAGGTTACACATCAACATGTACCCAGAACATGATACCTTTAGGGAGAGGGGAAAAGAGACTAAAAAAAGGAAGATTACATACCATTTTCTGTTGTGTTGCAATAAAGATATAAATTTTGGAATAACCTAAAGAGGAAATTTACCATTATTTCTGATTTTGGAAGTAATCAGGTTACATTCACATTTATTTGACTTTCCATAAGTTGAGCAGTTGTTATGATGCCCCTGCAGAAGATTAGCACCATTATGTTTTATCACTAAAAGTGTGTATTTGCTGAGTCTACTTTAGTGGTCTGGTTTTTTTTAATGTGGGAAGTCCATGAAAAGGTACTTTTATACATCTTAAGTTTCTTAGAACTTTTGAGAATACTTGAGACTACACCATACGCTAGTCTGTTCTGGATAATAAATAGCTACTACACAGTATCCTCTAGTATGCCCAGTTTTTTGATGGAGAAGAGAGAAACAAATCTCAAAAAAAGGTTTCTGAAAAATTCAAAATCAACATCTCACAGGATGTTACCCATAAACATGACATATCAAAAAAATCTATTTCTGACTTTATAATAAGTCCAAGAAAGATAACACATAGGGCAAAAGAAGAAAACTGCTACTCTCTTGACTGCAACGCCTCCTAAAACTTTATATCAAACAAAATTGACTTTAATCTCTGTCAAACATGGCATGACCTTATCTGAAATATGGCCAGTACAACAATGTGAGAAATGGAGAAACTTTAGGGTTAGGCGGCTCAGATCCTACTTTAGGATCCTTGAACTAAAGCAAAGACCAGCTCTGAACATTTCAATTATGTGTCCTCTCAGGTCTGCCAAGAATATGGCAATGGCAATATAATTAATTTGTGTTTAAGCCTCAGATTTTACTGTCTAACTTTACTTAAACTTAAACCTAAATTTTAAGTTTTTTCAAAATCTTGACTGGTATCAGGATGCTGTTGGTAAGAAGGCAGAGGCAGGCTAAATGATATCTGGACAGAGGTCTGACATGGACTCAATAAAGTTATAAACAATTCATTTTTCACATTGCAAAGCAAAACCACTGCTGGAAGTATATCAACAGGAACTTAAACTGACCTTTTCTGGATACTGATGTGGTCCATAAACATTACTGCTCCTTGTGATAACAACTGGAAACTTCAAAGTATAAAAGATAGTTATTAAAAAGATAATGTAAGCTTAAGGTTTTTTTATAAAGTTAGGATCTGATTTTACCTCAATCTCCCTGCATATCACAAATTACATAATTCATAAACTGCCAAAAAGGAAACTGAAAGTGACTGAAGTTAAGTGACTTGCTGGAGGTCACCTAAGGTAAGGATATAACAAAGTTCAGATTTGGGCCTAGTCTGAGTCCAAAAAACCAATGATCTTCTAACTACAGTGCCAATCCTCCAACCAGATTAAAATGTCATTGGGAAATGTTTAACAAAATAAAAAAAAAACCAGATCACATTAATTTGTGGTTTTCAAAATCATTATGCAGCCACATGGACCTGTTTCCACTTGAGTTTTACATCGGTGTTTTACCATATCACACCTTCTGTACCTCTGGACTTGTGCTAAGGATAAGCCTTTAAACTCTAAGTTAGATCTTTACATGTGTTACACAAATCTCTTTTTCTAGGAAAAAAGAGGAAACAAAAACTGTTATTGATTCTAAAACATTTGAAGGCAATTTATCTTCAAACATATAAAAAGTACATGTTAGAGTCCAGACAATAAAGGCCAGAGGGTAGAGAAGAAAGAGTGCTAGTGGTAAGTTACAAAGAACTGGGGAAAAAAGTGGATGCCCATTAACAGAGGAAAAGATGAATAACGGTGGTATGTAAATGTAGCAGAACATTACTGTATCTTAAGAAGTGAATAAAGAATCCTAAGAAATTTGTGAAAATTTTTATGAACCTATAGAGTAAAATAAGCAAAATCAGCAAAACAATGTATATAATGATCACAACTTCGTAGAGGTAAACAACACTGAAAGACTTGAGAACTCTGAACAATGCAGTGATCAATCATGACTTTAAGACAGCATGTGTACTGCAGAGAGGTAGGGCCGTGTTTTTGAGGATGATCACTGTGAAACAATAATTATTTGTTACAAGGGAAGTTTCTATTCAGAAAGGGAAACAACAGTGATGTTTTTACAACACCATCTTTACTGTGAAAGGCAATTAAATGGCACACTAGGTAGGGTACTAAAGACAGATTCAGGAGGACCCAGTTCGAATCCCTGCTTAGAGAGGTTCTGGTTCTGGTGACCTTAGGCAAATCATCTGAAGTCTTTGAACTTCTAATAACACCTTTACCACCTAGCTCATACATACATGTATATAAAAGCACTTCAGGGTTTTTTTCCCTATTCTCCATCCACTGGACAATAAGTAATGAACAAATTCATTTTTTTCTTTAAATATTTTTATTAAAAATATTAAAATAAATGAAAACAACTATATTGCACAATAATAGCATAGTAAAATTCGACAATATCAGATTAAATTCCAATCAGGGTTCTTTATCTTTTTGTTCTCATTCACTTTTTTCATATGAGTGTAGTTAATAAAGAATCTAATCTTCTGGTTCTCTTTTTTCTATTTAAAAATTTTTTTGGTTTTCATTTCATTTCATTCTTATTCTGAATGGAAACATTTAAAAAATGAGCATTTCTACAGAAGTTGTAGGAGAGGACCACAGATGACACCAAATTTCTGTAATCTAGAGCTTGCTTTTCTTTTTACACATATTCAATATGTAACTTTCAGAGCTATCTTGCTTGCCTATGATTCCTTCTGTTGGGTGGGAGGAAAGCAGGGAGTGGGACTTTATGCCTAATTCCCCTTACCCTTCCATGTAAAACACTGAGAAACTTAAAATGTAAGAGACCAAACTTAGGTTGTTAAAGTAAATAATCCACATTTATGTCCCTATAGCAGTATCATTTCCCTTTGGAAATTATCATGGTACTGTGAACTGCATGGAAACAAATTTCATAGCCAACAAGAGTCACAAAACAACTGTGAACAATCTACTTTCTTTCTAGGGAACCTTGCTCAACCCACGCAATACCAATGTGGAAAGAAAGAACCAAGCACCTTTTATACTTCCTCACCCCTATAAGGACTTACTAGTTTTAGCTCCAAAAGGTAAAATATCATACCTACTTCATGAATGGTCATATTACTTTTACGGCATTTTCTATTTTCTATTTTCCACGTGTCTTTTATTTTAATCTTTAAAAATGCTATATCAGGCTTATAATCCTAATCAATCAGTTCTAAACCAGTATAAAATTAACATAATTTTTGAAAACACTACTTTCTCGACAGCATAAGTATTCCAATGTACTTGCAACATCATCTTCTCTTATCAAATCCTATTTTTAATGTATTAACAAAGTGGGAAATTAGTTTATCTACACAAAGTAGCAAATAAGAGAATTGTTACTTGTTTTTTATAACAACACAGAACTTTACTCAGGACCTGTGTCCTTATCTACAAGTCAAAGATCAATGGATGCTATTGCAGATCATTTCATAAATCTCTGAAATAAACACTTACCTTATACTGTTCCCAGTAAGACTGTACAAAACATTCTGCAGCTGCTTTAGATGATGCATAAGGATTTGTAGGTTGTTTGGGTGAAGACTCATCAAATTCCTAATTTTAAAAAGGAATATTAAAGAGCTTTTAGCATAAGTCTATCCAAGAGAATTATGAAATACATCACAAACTTGACATGTTCACCACATTAAAGAAATAGGCAAGCTTATCTACTGAAACAAGACACTTTTAGCTTTACAATAAATTACAGTATGGACAGGGACTAACCTGTGATTTCCCTGGGATTTCTGATGTAGACTGGCACCTTCTCTGCAACTTAGGGTCTTAAAGAGTTGCTCTACAGCACTGAGAAGTTAGGAGGCTTGCCTACAGCCACAAAGCCTGTATGAGTCAGAGGCAGAATTTGAACCCAGGTTTTCCTAACTCCAAGACCTGCTTTTCTAACCATTATGACAAGTTCCCTCTCAAATGATGGCAAATGTTTAAAATGGCAACATTTAAAAACAAGATTCTTATAAAACACAGACTAGAGTACAACATGAGAGATCAGCAGTGGTGAGAGCAGGCTCTTTTCCAGGCTCTGATCGCCACACCTGGCCAAGAAATCAGGGGTACTTATCTGCCTATAAAACCTGACAATTCAGCCAGATGCTGCAAAATCTTGTTGATAATTTATTAGTAAGACTTTGAGACTGTTGTCTATCACCTGAGGAATCACCTAATACACTGCAGAAGGACCACCGACACATAAAATCTCAATATGGAAGGCACTTAAGATCATCTAGTGCAGGAGTGGGGTATCTGTGACCATGAAACCACATGTGGCCATCTAGGTCTCAAGTGCAGCCCCTTGACTGAATCCAAACCTCACTCAACAATCTTGTTTAGATTCAAAGGACTGCACTTGAGGACCTTGAGGGCCACAGTGGCCTCAAGGTCACAGGTTCCTCACCCCCATATCTACATCTGATGCATAAATCCCTAATACAACATTCTCAGTAAGTGGATATTGAGTTGATGCTTGACCATTAGTAGTTCACTATCTTAATGAAGCACTTCCTTTCCATTGCTAGAGATGTGTTTGAAAGTTCTCTATAGAGTCAAAATCTGCTTTCATGTTATTTCAATTCATGGGTTCTATTTTGCCCTCTGAAGCCACCTAAATAAAACCTAATTATTATAGCCTACTATGTAAAGATTCTTACTCTGTCCCTCCAAACTCTTCCCTTTTCCAGTATAAACATTTCCATTTACTTCAATTGACATGGTTTCAAATCCAAGTTCCCTCAATACCATCCTTCTCCTCTAGATGCATTCCAGCTTATAAATGACACTTAAATACGTCCATGAAATGTTCTACCTGTGGTCGGACCAGTGTAGGTTACAAGAGGCTTAATACTCTTCTTGATCTAAACCCCACATTTCTACTGATGTAGCCTGAGATCTTTCTAGCACCTATATCACACTGCTGGAACATTTTAAGTCTGGAATCAACTAAAATTCAAGTACTTTTCAAGACTAATTTATATTTATCCAGATTTATTTCATCTTACACATTAGGGAAAGCTGTTCTTGCTCACCCAGCTGTTTTTGTCAGATCCCATTTGTGTCCATATCACCTCTTCTCCCTGCTTCGTGTCTACGACATTCTCATGGAGTGGCCATTACATGCTAAAACAAAGATGGCATGGCACAGTGGAAGGAGTACTGAGGATCTGTTCAAGTTCCTAGTTTGGGTAACATTACTTCCTGTGAGACTCTGGGCGAGTCATTTAACCTCTCTGGATCTATTTCCTCATTTGTGAAATGTCTGAATAGCTGTGCTTTTAGGTTCTTTCCAGCTCTAAACCCATGACATAATGAATAAAAAAGCAACCGCTCATTTGGTCTTCCTATTTGCAGCCTCTCTTCCATCCAATCTAACAAATATATTAAATGCCAAAAAAGGCATTCATAATAAAAAAATAAGTTGGATTTTATAAATATCAATTTTTATCAAATCCCATGCTTTTTACAACCACTTTGTTTTAAACCTCACAGCCTGAGAAATGTGGTTATTTTTAAAAATCTATCCTTGAAAAGTTTACAATAAAGCATATAAAACAAAATTTTGCAAACTCACCTCATCAAGGCTACCTCCGTATACTTCATCAGTGCTCACATAAATGAACTTCTCTACTCTGGCTTCATAAGCAGCACTCACCAACACATGGGTGCCATAAACATTGACATAGGTAAACTCCAAGGCATGGACAAATGAAAGATCTTTATAAAAAAAAAAGTAAAATCATACAATATTCAGAACTTAATACAGAACAGACTGAATGAACCAGATATCAAGTCTTACTATACAATTTCTAGGGATTAAAAGGAAATGGGGAGACTATAAAGAGTGAAATGGTAGATTCAGACCTAAGAACAATAGTCAAAAAAATCTATTAAGAGAAATTCTCTTCAATCACCATTCTAACAATTTTACAAATAAAATATATATATATGTATATATATGTAACGACTCTATGAGTACCATTGTATGGGAAAAAATTAAGGAAAAACCTCTAGTGTATTCCCAGTCCCGGAGATTTGTATGAAAAACAAGGATTATGATTCCCACAGCTGCAGTTCCTCTGCAGTTTTGCTAAGAGAAATGATATGAGGGAACCAGGGAATGATGGGAATTAAAATGAACTTTCTACCCTTAACTCAGCTAAGCAATGGACTGAAAGATTCAAAGACAGCTGACAGGAGCAAGTGTTTACAAAAAGGCAGATTTTTAAAAAATGCCTAAGGGCTTTTACTAGCTAGCAAGCAGAGTTCAGTGGCTGGGTCAGCATCATAAAGGAACTAAGGAAGGCCCTGGAGCTCAAAGCTAAGAGCTGTCAAGACTGTTCCCACTTTCTAGAGGTAGTGTTACACCAGAAGAGCAGTAGCTGTTAAACAGCAGCAGTGGAGAGAGACACAGAGGAAAGCACTCAGACAGAAATAACAGAAAAGCAGAGGATCCAGCCCAACAAGAGACAACAGTTTACCTGGCGACATCACAAAAGGCCACCACTACGTACCCTCACAACCAGTGTGCCTTTCACATGTGCCATCTGATCCCACTCCCTATGTATGTATCCCTCCTTGTGTGTTCTCTTCTCCACTGGTAACGGGGTATTCTGTGGAGCTTTTGTAACTTCTCTTGATAATCTGATTGAATGTCTTTTGCTCTCCAGTGTCTTCTGTTTTGGTATAACAGAAGTGCATGCATCAGGGGAGGCTCGTGCGCCATGGTTTTACGTGGATGCTGACCCAACACGCGTCTAACATTTGAGGCAGCTTTCTGGGGACCTTCATCCTAAATTATTATCGATTCCAGGGAAACATTAATCATCACAACAATAACAGCTAGCACTGATGTAGCACTTTAAAGAGGGCAAAATGCTTACAAATATTACTGATCCTCACAGTAACCCAGGGGGCAGGGGAGGTGCTTTTGTTACCATTTTACAGATGAGAAAACTAAGGAAACCAGAGTTTAACTTGCCCAGGTCGCACAGGTAGTTAGTGGCTGAGGCTAGAACTGAACTTGGGTCTTCCTGAATCCACATCCAAACTCTATTAACTGCTGAGACTTTGTGAGGGAGTAGGGGAGGGCAGGAAGGGAACAGATATGACCGGGGAGTGGGGGGAGGTTTGGGGAACAAGACATTAGTGAAGGTTAAAGAGAGCTGAGTGAGGGATGGAATGGGACTAGGAGTTTCTGGGTCTCTGGCTCCAGGGCGTGGTTAAGAGGTTGAAATGGCCCTACACAGTCATTAGCCAAACTCTGCTAGACACAGGCAATGGAGGGTCATTTGACCAGGGCCCTTCAGATATAGGGGCAGGGCAGCTGGGGCAGTCTTGGAGAGAAGGGTGGGGGAATGGGGTGACCCAACATAGGGTGAAGGGCTGAACAGGACAAAGTCCTTGAGGGGATTACATATAGCAGGGAACGTGTTACGCTGTGTTGGTGTCTTCATCGGGGCTGACACTGTTACAGCCAAATTTCATTCCAAGTAGATTTTGGTTTTAAACTTTATACAAGAGGCAACATTTTATTATATTCTACCCACTATTTCCTTAAACATTATGTACAAGCTCTAAAAATACTAACAAAATAATTATGATATGAAAACTGTATGAACTGTGGTATTTTCGTAAGATAATTTTCTAGGAAGACTGACCAACAATAATGTAATCTCAAAATTTAAAAACAGAATAAAGTGCCGTAGTTTTGCAAAGTTTTAATTCCTCTTGTTTATCATCTAAAGATACATATTAAGGGCCTACAGGACACTGTAGTCCCAAAGTCCCCGCCTTCTACAATTTGATAAACTCCAAGACCGTACAAGAACGGAAATAGAACCTGTTTCATACGTCCATACCTCACACATATTTCTATACTGAGCATGGTTTTAGGAAGGAATACTTTAAAACAGTTAATAAATATCTTTGATGCTGATACACTTGTGCTTACATCTTTTATGCTTTTCATTCAAACAATAAATATTCCTTCTTTACTTTGTTCTAGAGAGAATATTGAGGAAATGGCTTTTTCTCTCACAATACTATATTAGAAATGTCTCTAAATAGGAATTTAAAAAACTGGTGAACTTTACAAAAGTGACATGACTACACCTTTTCGATGTGAAAGTCTCTTTCCCTTTTTCGTTTTCCCCTTACATTCTCCCTCTTGAGAACCTCTGCATTGGTTGTCCACCAAACGCCTGCAAATGCACTCCCTTCCTGCCTCCAATTTATACGAGTCCTTAGGACTCAGCTAAAGTACCACCATCTGCATAAAGCCTTTCCAGATTTTCACAACCAATAGTGGCCTCATTCCTAAACCACTTTGTATCTATTATATTTGTTTGTATTTCTTCTTTTTTACCATTTAAGCTGTATGTATTTTATATGTACTTTTCTCCCTCATTTTATTGTAAGCTTCTTGCAAGTAGAGACGGTTTCATTTTTTGTACTTTTATCTCCTGTGCCTAACAGAGTGTTTGTCACATAACAGCTCTTTAATAAATACCTAGTGATTAATGTCAAACTCTTTTACTGGAAATTGTCAGGATATAAATGGCAAATAATATGGTAGTGTCCATTTCAACACAGCTTAAAAAGCAAACTTTAACAAGCATATTAAAAAGCAACAGTGCATAATTTAAGCAATTATCTTTCCCATTCACAAAGCACCTAACTAAAAGAAAATTTGAAGACAATCCCTTGGCTGAAACACTAAAAAATTATGCCATTCTCAGTGATCAAAACAAATTAATTTATAGTGAAAATGCTCAAAGACCTTGAAATTTTGCCAAACTAGTTTTATTTGATGTTTCTGGGATCACCAGAAATGGAGTAAAAGGATAAAACAAACAGAAAAAAAAATAGTGAACAGACCATTTGTTTCGAAAAAGCTTAATGCGTCAACCATGATATACAACAATGCTCACCTACATGTGTTTGAGCTGCAAAATGTAGTACTATATCTATCTTCTCAGTTTCAAAAAGCAGTTTTATGAAGTGAGGCTCACAAATGTCACCCTAAATAAGAAAAGAAAGAAAGAAATGAGGTCCCCTAAGCATCACACCACAATAATTTTTAACCTAGAAAAAATAAAAACTACAGGAAAAAGTTGAATTTACAAATAATATTAACACAACTGGTAGACATCAATGTCAACCAAAGCAAAAAGATAAAAAGTACAGCGAAGAATGAGGAATTACGTATTCCACATTAATGACTGTTCAAGTTAAATGAATATCCCCTGTCAAATATTTCAAGCTTTTACAACAGAAACCTTTCTGAAACGTATTATAATTTTGTTTTCTTGAAGAGTACAATAAATATAATTTATCTTTTTCTTAATGACTCAGGTCCAAAATGAATGCATCAATTATTGCTTTGATAAATTTTTTTCTTTTATCCCCTTAGAGTTGTAGCTTCTGCTGCAATGGCCTGCCCCTTGCAACCTTTCTTCCTCTCATGTGCTGCTTTCCAAGTGGCTGTCTCCAGAGGAATCAGATAATTAAAGTTATTAGAACTGTGTGTAAATTAAATCATTAAGCTTTAAATGCCAGCTAGGAGACCTCTCCCAGAATGTTAATGTTTTCTAATAAATATTAAAGGAAGTAGTTCCATAGGAACAATGTTAAAATAAATGATGGGTTCTAGAGCAGCTAAAATCCAGATGATAAAATTAAAAATTTACTTTAACAGAAAACTAACATTTTAATAAAGAATCTAAATGTAGAATCAAGACATTACCAGTTAGAGGAAAGGTGAAGAAGGAAACAACTGCATTCAGGGGAAGAGAATTTTAGATGTGTCAGGCAACTTTTCCAAGGCAGTAAAGGGGTCTTGGAGAAGGAAATGGGGCCCTTAAGGTCCCTACAGGCACACTAAAGGGATATTCAATTGTGTTCAGGTACAGAAAAAGCTCTAGAAATGTCTTTCTACCATTCCAGGTAGAGAAGTATAGTGCACTAAGTACTACTCTTGGACTTAAATCAGACCTGGATCTGAATCCTAATTCATAAACTTTTAATTGTGTGACCATGGGAAAGTATTTCAATTGTGGCGTCCGTTTTCTTATCTATAAAATAAGGGAGTTGAATTTGATAACCTTAATAAGCCTGGTACAGTGTTGAATTTATGAGTAAACGGTCTGAAAGAAGCTTATATTCTGCTAAAAATATGATAAAGTAATTGTGAGAACCAAGAAGAAATTTAAAGGTGCATACATTTCCATTGTTAAATGCTGACTTCTCAGAAGCAAAAAAACCTCACATATTTGCCCCTCATCCAGAAGAAGTCCTTTTTGTGTAAACGAACCAGTCTGCCTTTATAGAAACATAGTACCTTTAGAAACTTTCCAGTCCAGTTCACTCTGTAGGTAAACTGGTAGATGTATTCAAGGCATTGCAATTAATTAAAAAGCATTTTTATTGAAGACAGTTCCTTGGTTAACTCTTATTACCAAAAAGCTTAATTTTAAACACACTTTGAATTAACAATGAGTTAAAATCAAAAGAAAAATTAATTTTTAAAAATTATACAACTTGAATACTAGCATAACTTTTCTCAACTCCCCAAAATGTTTTAAAGTGGTCACTGTTCTTTGTACTTGGGCTGGCTCTGTCTGCAAATGTACAAATAAGTCAAACTGTGTGCAAACAGGCTAAAGTACGCAGACTGACCTTGACAGAATGGTTTTATGAACCCCAACGTGACAATAAATATATTATCTGTATCACCTATTAAGAAAAAAGTGACAAAAAGCATCTACAAAAAGGTCATAATTCTGAAAAGAGATATATCTCCTTTCATAGAATATAAGCGCCTTGTGTGAAGCTTTTGTTTCTGGTTTCGTATGCCCAACACCCAGCACAGTGCTTAAGAAATGTTTTTTTGGGAAGCGCTATGTGATTTGAATATCTATTGGAAGCTTACTGTGTCAAATGGGATAAAATGCTGACTTAAGCCCCCCCTTTTTTCCAAACTACTTTCCAATTTTCCTAACAGTTTTTGTCCGGCAGGAGTCCTTCCCCTAGTAGTCTACATCCATATCATGGGGCTACTGTTTGATGTTTTTGGGTCTTGCCTGTCTATTTTGTTTCACTTATCTACTTTTCAGTTCTTCAAAATTAGCACCAAACAATTCTGAGGATAATTGTTTTATAATAGAATTTTGCAATGATGGTGCTATACCACCTTTAATCCTGAGAATCTTTTGCTTCTCCAAATGATTGTTTAAAAATTATTTTATCTATTTCTATAAAGCAACACCTTATTAGAACAACTGTTATAATACTAAATCTCTAACTGAGGTAGTACTATCATTTGAATTTAATCATGTAATTCAACCATGAACAATGAATAATTCATCAATATTTTAAGTTTTCTAGTACTTTTGTAAGAGTTTTCTATTTCTAGAAGTCCTGAATGTGTCCTGGCAGGTTAACAACCAAATGCTTTCTGCATGTTATTAGTATTTTAAATGAAATTTCTTCATAATTTCCACTTGCGTTTCATTAGTACTGCTTTAGTGTCCTGATACTTTGTTGAAGCTATTAAATCATTGTGATTAGTTTCTCTGCTTACCGCTGGAAGTTTTCTAAGTAAGTTATCATGTCATCTACAAATGAGGATAATTTTGTTTCCTCATTGCCAGTATACACCTTTCTTTTCCTCTCATGATTAATCAGATTTTAACCAAAATACATAGAAACAGTAAGAAGAAAGATGCTGTACCTGTATAAACTTGTAGTTTTGTTTCTTAGAAATGGTTTCAAGGTTCTTCAGGCTTGCACAGTAGTCCAGCTTAAAAGCAGAAAAGCAACAAAGTCATTATAAAGCTTTATCGATTAATCATGATAACTATAGTAGAGTCAGTTGTAGCTATTTCAAACTTTTAAGGTAACAGCAGGATGCAATGGGAAAAGCACTGGACTTAGAATTTTAAAACCACGTTTCAAAACCAGTTCTTCTACTTACTATATGCATGGACTTGGACAAGCCACTGAACCTCCCTCAGTCTCAGTTACTTTATTGTAAAAAAAAGATGCTCAACCAGATAATGAATAAGGTCTCTATGACTACCTGCATCCCTTAACGGCCAGCATCCTCTTAGAGCAGCAGCTCGCAGCTCATTCCAGCCTCAATAAAAATCTTCTTTGTGATCTAAGGTAGTGGTGGTGTTTTGGTTCTGTATGACCACCATAACCATGTTACTTCCAATTAGAACCTTTTCTTCTGAACATAAAGGGAAAACTTGACCTTTCTATATTGCATCACTTTTTGAGGCTAGTGCTTGCTACATAAGTCAAGTCGATTTGAGGGATAGTTGTCATTTCAACAGAAGCATTGTCAACATAAAGAGAGTGATTTAATTCATACTTAATTGATCTGAGGGCCAAGCAACATAAGCATGCCTCTCTGGAAGAAAATCACAACCCATATTTGTTTCTTGTACATGTTCTCCCTCTTTTCCAGAGGACTGTTCCAATACAATACAAGTCTTTTTAGAGGTTCTGTTCCATTTCCTAAGTATCTGGGCTGTCCATCTGTTATCACTCAAATGCAACTTATAAATAATTAAATGATTTTAGGATTTTATACTCATTTTACATTGAATTCTGCTTTCTCTATTTAGTAAAATGATTAACCACAAGTTATGCTATCTCTTCATGGTAAGTTAACAATACATGTATTTTAAAATTGAACTATATTTCTGCATTACTTGTTAAACTGTGCAAATACATTTTTTATAAAGCTTACCTTGTCTAGATTTATGATCATATAGTCTGGATAATCTTCTACTAGTGAGACTATCACATGTGAGGCACTACAAGAAAAAAATCAAATCAAATCAGAGGCAAATGTATTTTTAAAGAAAATGTTGACATTTCACCAAATTCCAGTATGTTGGCTTTATGTATCCTTTATCTATACTAGAACTTTGAGAAAAACATGTACTTTATATCTTCTGACTTACCTCCTACAAAAAGGCAGTAAAAGTTCGGTCAGTATCTTTGTCTCCCCACCAAGTTTACCCATTAAAATATCTTATATTTGCAGAGTCCCTTAAAGTACTTTCAAAAGCGTGAACTCATCTGAAATTTTTTAACAATTCTGTGAGAGAGGAAGGCCATTATTGTCAGTCTTATTTTAAAGATAAAGAAGCAGGCTCAAGAGGTTAAAGAGAACTGCTTAGTCACTAGTTGATATGTGTCAAAGTGAGAACTAGAACCCAGGTCTTCAATTTCTAATCTAGCACCTGTTACATTGCACATTAGCACTCAGTTGTTTTGAGCTCCTAAAAAATAAAAAAAAATTTAAAAAAAGGAACTCCTGTTTGACTCCAAAAATTCTAATTCAACTTGTTGAACTTTGTCTTAAAAAGGCAGTCTCAATTTCAAGTAACAAAGGAAATACACTGCAAGTTCTAGGTCTACCTGTTTCATGGTGCCTTTGTTCATCTTGGTACTGATATCTGCTATGTATTAAGCTACGATGGAAAAAAATAATTTACTTGCTCAGTTACCCTGATCAACACATTTGTCAATATAGGAAGAGCACTCTAGTGTAACAGAAGGAACACAAAATTATATGTTAGGAGACCTAAGTGTGTGGCCATGGGCAAACTAGTTACCCTAACTCCCCATTTAGGCAGTTGGAAAAGGAGATATCTGTGATTCTATAAGTCCAAGAGCAATTAAAAATGCAAACAAAATAAGCTATTTAATTTCTTTACCTAGAGAGCTACGCCTTGGTTACTAACTGTTGGTTACCACTAAAAATTAAAATTTGCTTCTACCTTACAAGTTTTATATTTCATACTAAGGATCTGTGATCAAGTCAACATTTTGTTATGGAAACAAAATTTTCTCTATGGTTAAAAAAAATGAATTCCACTAAGGCACAATTCCGAAACCTTAAAAGCCTAACTCAAATGTCCCCTTCTTCAATGAGATCTTCCCAAGTCTGCTTCTCTACCTCCTTCAATGTTCTATCATCAAAACAAGTTAAGAGGCCAGGGGTAGGCAAAAAATATTTATGGGCATGCAAAATTTCTTCATCTCTGTGGCAACACGAGTTTCCTGTAAACACCTTCCTGCACAAAGTCTTTCCTGATTCCACCAATTGTGAGTAATCTTCATTCCTCTGTAATTTTCTTGCACACAGTCTGCATTTTACTTATCTGTAGACATGCTATTTCTTCCAACAGAATGCTAACTCCTCAACAGCAAGCATTATTGTCTCTGGTACTAAAATCCCCACAGCAGTGCTGGGCCATAGTAAATATTAAATAAACATTTGTTGGTTGACTGGGGTATTAAATAAAAAATTAAAAAGAAACTGCCAGTACCCACTGAAAACGTTTTTACGTCACAGGCTAGACATGCCCAAATTGCTCCAAAAATGTGTGAAAGTTTAAGGATAAATTAGACATTAGGACTAATCTTTGCAAACTGGAATTCCACTTCCATGGGTGTTTGATCTAAAAACATAGTTCTTCTCATCATCTGAAAACATGTGTCATTTTTGAGACTTCATTTCATTCCCTCCCTCCCCCCATCACCCTGTTTCTTTTTCCATCTTCAAAACTGGCTCCTCAAAACAACTGGTTTCTTACTTTTTGCTTGAAAATTTCATTCAACCTTCCCCAAAACTTCTATTCTTGAAAAGGTCACCCATGATTTCCTAGTAACCAAATCTCATGGCTTTTCTTTAGCTCTCATCCCTCTAACCTTTCTACAGCAATTGCCACCACTTGTTAATCCTTTCCTGAGAGCTCTTTTCTCCTGGACTATGCAAGTCTGCATTCTCCCAGTTCTCCTACACCCAAGACAAGCTCTGACCTTGGCCCTTCTCTGAAACTAGACTTGGGTATTTCTTGACTTTTGCTCATCCAATGGCTTTAATTTCCCCTTCAAGCAAATAACTCTCAAATCTCTTTTCCCAAGTTTTTTTCCAAAGCTCCAATACAGCATTTCTAACACTTCCACCTACATCTCAAACAGATTATTACAAAGCAAACTTATTTTCTTGTCCCAAAATGAGGCCCTCCTGACTTCTTTATTTCTATCAACTGTACCAACTTTCTCCAAGTTACCTTCACTATCACTGTCTTCTTGACTATTCACACACAGAAAATATTAAGATCTGAGGCTTCTACTTTTTCATCACAAAGTCTCTTTTTTCCATTCCCAGTGTCATTAGAGGCTATTACAAAAACTTAACACATTCCACTCTACCTCCATGCCATTTTACATACTACTGCCAGATTAAACATCCTATTAAATCTGCCCTATTTCACAGGGCTAGTGAGAGGATCAGATAATCAATCCACAAGTGTCATGAAGTAATGAAAATGTTTTTCATGTGTGTCTTCTGTAAATCAGCCATTAATACTATTTATAGTTATGCCTCTAATATGTGAAAGTGCTTTTAAATTAATCAAGTGATAAACATATATGTAAAGTACTATCACAAGATCATTTTATATGGTAATGTTCTATGAATAAAAGGAGTCAACCTCTTGAGACGTGGCAAAAAGGGAAAAGCAAATGAATTACCCTGATTCTTAAAGTAAGAAAACAAATAATAACAATAATAAAAGATAAAACACTTAATATGAAAGTAGGCTTTCTTATCTTTCACAACTCACATATTAAGACCTAATTATTGATTACTACAGTAGTATGTAGAATTGATTACTGATTCGTCTGAACTTATAATTGTAAAAAGTTAAACATTTATTTCCTCAGTGGGGTAGATAATACTTGCAGTAGCTAATTGAGTTCCAGGAAAGAACGCTACAGTGCTAAGTAAACGATTAAGCCTACCAAATCAGTCTAAGTGTCTTAAGTCCAAAACTGATTCAATGACTTAGAAGCTCTGGTTCAATGGTTGAAAATAAAAGAATTACATAAAAAGGAATCTCTGTACTCATCTTATCTAACCCCCTCACACGACAGAGATAACTTTAACCAGACAGATTAAGTTATTTGATTATGTTCATACAACTGTCAGTTAGTAGTAGAGTCAGGAATAAAAGTAGACTTATTTCTACTTAGTCCAACTCTCTTTCTAGCATGCAGATACAAAGTAGCCTGTTGATGAGAATACAATGTTGGATCTTGAGAAATAAAGCCTTGAGTTTAAACTACTAGCCATGGACAAGTGACAACCTCTATGAATCTCAATTTCTTCATTTGCAAAATGAGGATAACTACTTTTCAAAAAAAGATAATGTATAATATGCTTTGCAAACTTTACTGCACTACATAAATAACAACTATCATTATTATTCCCAAGCTGTCCCGGGGCTAAACTTGGAAAACTCTTTAAAGACAAATTACCCATTACCAAAAAAAAAAAAAAAAAAAAAAAAAAAAAAAAAAAAAAAAAAGCATGTTACCAAAGAAGACGTATGATAAGATAGCAAACTACTTATTCCCCTGCAGAAGTGAGATGTGTGTAGGTGTTAATCACTGTATGTATGGTGAGGGTTTGTTTGTTTTTTTTAATTTAATGATAAGTTTTGCTGAGTTTTTCTTTTCTTGTTCTTAAACTTTGTTATATGGAATGGCTCTCTGGGAAAGGGGAGAAAAACGGGGCAAATTTGGCAATGTAAGGACAAAGGATATCAATTTATATTTATTTTTTAAAAATAAAGACAACTTGTCCTCCCTCCTCTCCATTTCCTGCTGAATGAAGATGCTGAACACTCCTTCATTTACCACCTTCCCAATCCACGACTGGCTTCGCCTCAAAGCACTTTTTGTTTCTCTAGACTTTAAGTTACTACTGAGTTCTCGTGAATTACAGGTCCCGTTATTAGTCATGGCTTCACTTTAAACTGTAAAGTCAGTTATGAAAGAATTCTGCCTTGTTTGCACTTTGCATCTCTTTCTAGATGCCTTCTACACGCAGGCAATAAATGCTTAAATACAGTCTACACGCAGGCAATAAATGCTTGCTGAACTGAACTGACAGGACGCCTATGATGTTCCCAGGAAAGACATAAGTTTTAGAGGATCCTAAAGTGGCCAAAAAAGAGAAAGAAAAGAGGAGAGACCTCCGCCTCGCTCTGTCCCACTCACTCACTCAGTCCAACACGTCCCTGGGAGCCCGGCTGACTCGGCACTGAGCCTTTCCAGGACACTTACGACGCAAGCCCGGATAAGTCAGTTTCCCAGCCCAGACACGCAGGAGGCGGGGGCCACGCCCATCCTCGGACCGGGCCCTCACCCGCATCCCCCGAGGACGGCGATCCCCGTTACCTACATGAAGCCGGCACCCCCCGTGACCAGGACTCGTTTAGCGAAGCCGCCGGGTGGCCCGGGAGCTTCTCCGCCAGCGGCCGCCGACATCTCGGACTCAGCTCTGCCCCGGAGCCTGACGGGAACCAGCGCACTGCGACCTTTTGCGACTCACCCTTGCACTCGCTTCAGGATTACTTGACGGCAACGCGAAACGCCCGAGCCCCTAGGCGGGGAGAGAGCCCCGCCCCGCTAGGCCCCGCCCCCTCCCCCCCCCCCCCCCCCCCCCCCCCCCCGCCACGACCGAGCCGGGCCAGTCATTCGCGGAGGTTACTGGGCATGCGTGCATCTCCGCACATGCTCAGTGTACCTCCGGGGACTTGCCCTCGTAGGTACTCGGAGAGGAAGTGTGGAGGAGATTCTTCTTAATTAAACGTTCTTGTCGAGATCTCGGTGCCAATTGGCCTTGCTTGACTGAGCAAACAGGCCGTGAGAGGGTGCTGATGTTAATGGAAAAGAAAAGAACATGTCTGTGAAACGTTTAAAAAGGACAGGAGGGAAACTTTGCCATTTTGTTACCGTCTTAATTTTTTTAAACCACCTAATCATACATAAATATGCAATCCTCTTTTTCGATTCTCTGACTCTTATCCAGTTGGTGCCTTAACCCAGATGTCTCTCCAGGTTCTGTCCTTCCGTGGCGATCCCATCAGCTCCCACAGATTTAATTGCCATCTCTGCACTGGTGAACCTGCCGCGGTCTGTCTGATCTCCTCCAGTCTCGCATCTGCAGTTAGCTTTCGGACATCTCAAACTGGATGTCCGGTAAACATCTGAAAACCAACAGGTCCAAAGCAAAACGTACGATCTTGCCCCTGCTGCCTTCCCTGTTAGTACAGAGGGTCATCCTCCCAGTCCCTCAGGCTCACAACCTAAGGGTCATCCTTGACTCACCATCTCTCCCCTTCAGTGTGAAGGCTTTGCAGATTTCACCTTCAGTCCTCCAACACTGCCACCACTCTAGCACAGGCTCTCATGCATGGTGAGCCTGCCTTCCTTAACGTTCTTCCCACTCCAATCCTTCCTCTATTAAGCCACTAAAGTGATTTTCTTAGGCACAGGTCCAACCATATCAGTCAGCTACTCAATAAACTCAAGTGACTCCCTATTGCTTCCAAAAGCAAATCCCAAATATTCTGTTTGGCATTCAAAGCTCCACAATATAGCACTCTCCTACTTTCCCATTTTTATTACTTCCACCCTGTACTCCTCAATCCAATGACATGTACCTCCTGTCTGTTCCACAAACAAGATACTCCATCATTACATGAATAACACACCAGAAAAATATCTGGTTACTGGACCCAGATTACTCAGGAGGAGAAAGTGAGGGTGGTGACCTTGCACAGCCCTCCCTCACTCAAAATAAAGTCCAGTGCAAGTCATATCATCATTTCTCTGATGCCATGGTCTTCTTCAAAAACAAAGGGCAAACAGACTGTAGGCATTCTTCAGGATTTTGTTTCACGTGTTATTTAAATTTAATATTTTCCCTCAATTACCTGAAAAAACAATTTTAACATTTTTTTCTTCAAATTTTGAGTTTCAGATTCTCTCCTTCCCTCTTTACCTTGCCTTCATAGAATTTTTTTTTTTTCAGTCTTACTCTGTTGCCTGGGCAAGTCACCTAACCGCTTGATTTCATTTTCAGCATAAAATTAGAATAGTAATAGCATCTATCATACAGATTGTTGTGAGGACCAGATGAAATTCATTCACCCATTCATTCATTGATTCAACAAGAATTTATTAAACATCTGTGAAATCCTAGGAGGGAATGTCCCCTGTGACATAAATTGTCTGTGTGACCCTAGACAAGCCATTCTATTTGTCTGTGCTTCTCCAGGCAATTCTCTAAGGCTGTAAGTTACAGAGCAATTGCTGATCTGCATTGGTAAAAAGAATTTCTTTAGGAGTTTCTTGGATCATTGAAATCGCAGCGCAGTCCCAAAACCAAAATGTACTAGGCACATTGCTAGATGCTAGGATAGAAAGACAAAAGTTAAACATGTTAAAATACTATTTCAATTTAAGATATTATTGTTATTGGCGGAGCCAAGATGGCGGAGTAGAAGGATGCACGTTTACGAGCTCCGAAACCAAAAGCCCATAGAATTAAGGTAAAAAGAGTCCCCCATAACTTCTGGGTCAATACAAGGTGTGCAGAAGCAGAGTGGAAGAGATTTCCATTCCAGGGAGCCCTGGAGACCCATCCCCAGGGTCCGGCGCACCCCGGAAAGTGGACCCCACCCACAGCGCTGCCCTGGCCATGGCCCCAGAGAAGCTGATCCGAGCAGGCTTCAGAGACGGAAGCTCCTGCAGCCGGGAAAGTCCCTCCACCCACAGAAGCTACAGGTCAGTGAGAGAGAAGGCCAGGCTGGAGGAGAGGGGGAACAGGGCATCTCCATGACTCGGGCCCCCTCGGGAGGAAGCGGCGGCGGCAGAGACGGGGCAGGAAGCGGCGGAGGCAGAGGTGTGGGCGGCGGCTGAGGCGGCAGCGGCCCAGGACTCAGGAATCCCCCAGCAGCAGGCAGGATCTTCATTACGGAAGATTCCCGCATAAAACCTGACGGAGCTGAGAATGGGAGATGGCCCTGCCCCCACCCCGCTCTATTACTGAAGGCTTCTGCTCAAAGCCCCCAAGGGAACTGAGATTGGGAGGCGGGGCCCCCACCCCACCCCCACCCGCTCCATTCCTGAAAGTCTCTGCATAAAGCCCCTGAGGGATCAGAGTCTGGGAGGCGGCCCTGCCCCCACTCCAGCACCTGAACTAAAGCTCACTGATTGACAGCCAGCAGGAGGAAAGCCCATTTAAATCTCAGAGGCCAAGCACTAGCTGGGCGGATCCAGGCGGGGGTGGAAAGAAGTCAAGTAACTGGCTGGGAAAATGCCTAGAAAAGGGAAGAAAAATAAGACTATAGAGAGTTTTTTCCAACAAATGCAAATGATCCCGACCTTCGGATCTGATGACGAGGACGTATCCTTGCCATCAGGGAAAGACGTGGAGGGTGGGGCCTCAGTACCCCAGACACCCCAGGGGGGGTGGCGGGTGGGCTCAGGCCCTGGAACAGCTCAAAAAGGATTTTGAAAAGCAAGTTAGACAGGTGGAGGAAAAACTGGGAAGAGAAATGAGAGAGATACAAGAAAAGTATGAAAAATGTGTCAATACCTTGGTAAAGGAGACCCAAAAAAATGCTGAGGAAATTAACACGTTGAAAAATAGGCTCACTCAATTGGCAAAAGAGGTTCAAAAAGCCAATGAGGAGAAGAATGCATTCAAAAGCAGAATGAGCCAAATGGAAAAAGAGGCTCAAAAGCTCACTGAATTTAATAGTTCTCTCAAAATTAGAATGGAACAGATGGAGTCTAATGACTTTATGAGAAACCAAGAAATCACCAAACAAAACCAAAAGAATGAAAAAATGGAAGAGAATGTGAAATATCTCATGGGAAAAAACAACTGACCTGGAAAACAGATCCAGGAGAGACAATTTAAAAATTATGGGACTACCTGAAACTCATGATCAAAAAAAGAGCCTACACATCATCTTCCATGAAATTATCAAGGAAAACTGCCCTGACATTCTAGAACCAGAGGGCAAAATAAGTATTGAAAGAATCCATCGATCACCACCTGAAAGAGATCCAAAAAGAGAAACTCCTAGGAACATTGTGGCCAAATTCCAGAACTCCCAGCTCAAGGAAAAAATCTTGCAAGCAGCTAGAAAGAAACAATTCCAGTACTGTGGAAATACAATCAGGATAACCCAAGATCTAGCAGCTTCTACATTAAGAGATCGAAGGGCATGGAATAGGATATTCCAGAAGGCAAAGGAACTAGGACTCAAACCAAGAATCACCTACCCAGCTAAACTGAGTATAATACTTCCAGGGAAAATATGGTCTTTCAATGAAACAGAGGACTTTCAATCATTCTTAATGAAAAGACCAGAGCTGAAAAGAAAATTTGACTTTCAAACACAAGAATGAGAAGAAGCATGAAAAAGGAAACAGCAAAGAGAAGTCTTAAGGGACTTACCAGAAGTGAACTGTTCACATTCCTACAGGGAAAGACAATATTTCTAACTCTTAAAACTTTTCAGTATCTGGGTAGTTGGTGGGACCACACATACACATGTACATGCATGCACACACATACACACATGCACACACATACAAAGATAGAGAGCACAGATTGAACTGAAATAGGATGGGACCATACCTTAAAAGAAACTAAGGTAAATGGTGAGAGAGAAATGTAGGGGGAGGAAAGAGAGGGAAAGGGAAGGGGGTAACTATATGTCATTTAAGAGGCAGGTAGGAGTTTTTCTTAGTGGAGGGAAAAAGAGGAGAGCTGAGAAAAAAAAAAAAAAACAAGAAGTTTACCCTCATCACATTTGACTAAACGAAGGAGTGAAATGCACACTCATTTTGATATGAAAACCTATCTTACAGTATAAGAAAGTGGGGGAGAAGGAGATATTGCAAGGGAGGGGATGATGGAGGGGAGGGCAAAGGGAGGAGGGAGCAATTTGAAGTCAACACTTGGGGAGGGACAGGATCAAGAGACAGAAGAGAAACAATGAGGGGCAGGTTAGGAGGGATGGTAATCCAGTTAGTCTTACACAACACCGACTATCAGGGAAGTCATTTGCAAAACTACACAGATAGGGCCTATATTGAATTGCCTGCCGTCCCAAAGGGAATGGGTGGGGAGGGAGGGATGGGGAGAATTTGGAACTCAAAGTTTTAGGAACAACTGTTTAATATTGTTGTTGTAACTAGGAAAGAAGACATACAGTTAATGAGGAATAGAAAGTCATCTGGCCCTACAGGAGAAAAGAGAAGATGGAGACAAGAGAAGGGAGGGATGACAGAAGAGAGGGCAGATTGGAGATAGGGAAAATTAGATTGCTTGCGGTATTGGGGTGGGGGGAGGGGAGAAAAGGGGAGAAAACTGGGAACCCCAAAATTTGTGAAAATGAATGTAAAAAATTAAATAAATAAATAAAATTTAAAAAAAAAAGATATTATTATTACACTAGTGCCCCAGTGGAAACCCTCCCAACTTAAACTCATCCTACCTAGAGAAAGTCTGTCCCCTATTTCCCCTTTTCAGGTTCAAGGTATTCTGCAGGTCTGCAGGGTTAAAACTATTGTTTGCAAGTCCCTACCTATGTATTGACCTTTCAACAGTTTGACAGGAGATACAATTAACTCCAAAGAAAGGCATTTTCTGGAATACCACAGTAAAGGTATTTTTAATAGAGTACTTTCCTAAGATACATTGAGTACAATTTCCTAAAATACATACCATCAATTTGGAGAATGAAGGAGCATAGAGACTGAGCAAAAGAGCCTCCTATACCAAAAATGCATATAGGACAACTTATACCTCCTGTACTTGAGCAGAGATGTGAAACACACAGTGGGGAGTGTGGCCTGAACCAGATTAAAATGTAATTGGGAAATATTTAACAAAATAAAAATACAGTAAAACATAGATAATGTTAATATGGTTTTCTAAGTCAAGATGCTCCCCACAGGGATCCTTATGATACTAGTTCTACTTGAGTTTAATACTACTCCAAGTCCCCCAAAGCACAACCACTTTTCAACCCAGCCTACAATATTACCCATTCTGACTCAGAGAGAATTGTTCACACTTGGTAAAGGGATCACTGTTAACACTTTGTTACCATAATCTGTTGGATTACTTCATCATCTATGCCTATTTCCTCTGATACATAAACTGGGGGAGAGGAGAATCAAATTCCCCCTCCCCTCCACTAAAACACAATGGACTGTATGGAAAGCATGATTTCCTAAAGTAAAAAAAAATAACCTAAACTGTGGTTTCCTTATTACTTACAGTTAGAGGGAGACACACAAGGCAAATACTCCAGGTAGAGTTAAGGATGATGGGGATTAGATTGAAAACTGGAAGGAACCTTAGAACCTGTCTGCTCCAACTCCCTCATTTTAGAGAGGGGGAGACCCAGGCTTAGTTAGGTTAGTGACTTGATCATGGCCATACAGGTTAAAAGTTGAAGAGCCAAGATTAAATTTGACTCCAAGTTTTGCATCCACACCCAAATTAGATCTGGTACGGTTGCTGCAGTATCCCTCCACATTTCAGATAACAGTTACAAAATAAATTAAAGAGGCTCATTACTATCCTTCTAGTCTAGAAATTCTAATAATCCACCGTGCCACATGCCCTCTGCTTCCTATAGTAAGATCCAGGTTCTTCCCAAGTCAACAAACAATGTTTGCTTACAGCAAATCTGGTGCGACTGATTAAATGGATATGACAAAAATAATATCTAAATAGTGCTTGTATGCATTTAAGAAAAATCCATTGGAAATACTTGTGAAAAATAAATATGATAAGAAACAAATTAAGATTTACTAATATTTATCATATGGATTTACATTAACACCCACGCTTCATCAGTCACTTGTCATATATGGCATTCTAACTGGTGAATTCCTTTCAGAATCTCCACTTGAGAAAATATCCATGACATGCTCACTTCTAACTCAGCTCTTTCCCTGACTGTTCTTCTAGCTCCCTTTTCTGAGTTATCTTCTCCCATTAGAATGTAAACTACTTGAGAGCAGACTGTTTATTTGTGCTTGCCTTTGTATTGCCTGGGATTAATACCATTAATAGAAATTTAATAAATGCTTTATCTAGTCTGAGATACACCAAGTGAAGAGTAGGAATTCCATAATTTGGAAGAGTTGACTGTAGTACCCTCGCTCAGTTCACTTTCAGCATACGGTCATTAGCAATAGCGAATCAGAAAGTGTTAAACCAATATTTTAAAAAATGATGAATATTCTCATTAAGAATTTTATTATTGATAATTATTGATATTAGCACAAAGAAGCAAGTAAGTGGTGCAGTGGATAGAGCATTGGACCTACAATCAGGAAGACCTAAGTTCAAATCTTGCCTCACACCTTTTAGTAGTTGTGTGAAGTTGGCCAAGTGATTTAACCTGTCTGCTTCTGTTTCCTCACCAGCATAATGGAGATAATATCATCCACCTCCTAGAGTTGTTTCAACAAGTATCTGTTACATATATGTGCATTTTCATACTAGACTTGATTCGTTTTGTCATGTATACAACTTTCTGGACTTTTTCAGTTAGGTGGTTGTGATGAGGGCTGGAATGGGGTGTGAGACCCCCACAAAGACCAGGACACAAGGGGCAGGTCGTCTGGAAAAGAATTCACAGTCTCAAGAATTGTTGAGGTCAAGGAAAAGATTTATTATGCTTTTCAGTAGACAAGAGTTCTTAGGGAACGTGCAACCTTAGAGGAGTACAGGTAAAGTTTAAATAGGATATTCTATAGTGTCACTCATGCCAAATATGCTAACTAGGTGTTTTGGGGTGGAATTAGGGAGTGGTTAAGGAGTGGTCAGTTCTTAAAGCAACATGAACTTTTTGCATTTACTGCTCAGGTATTTTACCTAAAATTCATCAGGAAATTGCTCAAGATGGGTGCTACCTAGAAGTGTGGTTTTAGGCCTGAAATGTCATTAAGTCAACCAACGGTCAGGGCTAGCTCAGAAATACCAGGTTGCTCTCATCAATGTCTTGTTAGACAAGACAAATGTAAGGGAGTATAGGTATGTTTAAGTCTAAGATACATATGATTGATCAGTGAGTAATAAATGTCATTATGACCCAGTACACAGCCTGTTCAGCCAGTACACAGCTGGTTTAAACTAATGAGTTCTATAGGTGAAGCTGGCTACACCTATAATGGTTGTTGCAAGGACAGGCTGTATCCTTGGTCTGGGGAGAAACTGCGTGGGATAGTATTTTGAGGCTAGGGAGAAATGTGGTTTTTAAAGAGAAATATGATTTTAGAATGGGGGCCAAAGTACATGCGCCCAAGCACCCCATCAGTTGTAGACATAAATACTGAAAAAAAAGACTGACATTTTAATCTAACATAGGAGTTCTTTACCTGGTTTTCTTTAATAAAGGATATCTGTATGTAAAGTACTTTGCAAACTCTAGTTCTTTTTAAATTTTATTTTAACATTATTAATCTTTGTTTTTAATAGTATTTTTCCAATTACACATAAAGAACATTTTTAGCCTTCATTTTTTATAAAATTTTGAGTTCCAAATTTTCTCCCTCCCTTCCTAAGATGGTAAGTAATTTGATATAGGTTTTACATATGGAATTATGTAAAATTTTTCCATATTAGTCATGTTATAAAAGAAGAAACAGAACAAAAGAAAAAAATACTCAAAGAAAAGTGAAAATAGCATGCTTACATCTGCAGTCAGACTCCATCAGTCCTTTTTCTGGATGGGGCACATGCTCAAAATCTTTTTTACTGAAAGGAGTGCTTGATCAAAAAAATTTATAAGTTACTGTTCTGGTGCACTCTTCTCACCCTTTTTTCTTCTAAAAACTCTACTATATTATGGTTATATATGTTTGTTTATATTAAGACAGTGCAATATTCTAAACATGAGGAATCTTCATGGTTCCTTGTACCTCCTTGCTGTTCTACCCCTAGAGGCAGGAAAGGAAAAGAGAGTTATCAGAGACTCAAATTTATATGCCACTTCATTTCATCTCTACAAACTTTAGTCTCCTCACTTATAAAAGGAAACTACTAGCCATAGTGATGACAAAATTGTAGCAAGGATCAAATAAGTTAATGGTAATGTACTGATACCTCTTTGCAAACTAAAGCACTAGCAGGGAGGGATTCTTAATGTTTTTTTTGTCATGGCCCTTAGATGAAGCTTATGGACGCTTTCTCAGAATAATGTTTTAAATGCAAAGTATTAAAAAAAAAAAAAACCAATAGTGTTGAAGTAACAGTTATCTAAATATGGTTAACTGCATTGAGGCTTTTGGAATGCCCTGTGTTAAAGAAATTAGGTGAAGAACTTTTATGTTAGATAAAAAAAGTCATCTTTTTTTGAGTATCTATGTCCAGAATCACTTGATTGAAAAAGTTCAGAAAAGTTGTATACATGACTAGTCAAGACTAGTATGAAAATACACACACACACATATATATGTATACATATATGTGTGTGTGTATATGTATGTATATATATATATAATAGATATTTGTTGCAAGAATGATTTTTCTACTCTGCAATCAGAAATTTTTAGGAGTAACCTTAATGTGGTGGGGAAGGGTGCTCTGGAATCTGTCCAGAAAAGGTTAATTTCATAGAAATATTTGCTTTTAAGGTTGTTCATTCCAGTACTTTCTATAACTATCTATCTATCCTATCTATCATCTATCCTATCTATCCATCTACCTATCCATCCATTCATCCATCCATCCATCCCTTTATCTATCATCTATCCATCCATCTATCCTATCATCTATCTATCCATCTATCCATCTATCTACCTATCTATCCATCTGTCTGCATGTATTCTCCCCCATTAGATAGTGAGCTCCTTGAGGACAAGCACCTTTTTGCCTCCTTGTCCACAGTAATTGTTCCTCATTTACCCAGGCCCCCTGAGGGTCTTCCCCTCTCAGTTTGATTCTTTCTATTATTAAAGGGGCCATCCCTTGAGTAACTTAAAGAAGCCTATCGATGGAAAGGGTGTATCTCACTCCAAGTGAGACCTTAGCCAGAAAGGTCCAGGGTCTCCCATTGCCTCTGGGTCATCTCCAGCTGTCCTGATGAATACATGGCCACTGGACCCAGATGGCTGAGGAGGAGGAGGTGAGGCTGGTGACCGTGCCCAGCCCTCCCCCACTCAAGTCAAAGCCAACCACAAGTCTCATCATCACCTTGATGTCAGGGTCCTCTTAGAGGACAAACACAGCCACAGTTTAGTTCAACGCCTGACACACCCTTAACTCTTAATGAGTGTCTATTAAATGTAACAGACCCCTTTCTATGTATTTGTTTGCACGCTGCCTCCTCCATTAGACTTTGAGCTCCTTCCAGGCAGGAGGGGCTTCTGCCTCTTTGTACCCCCAGTACCTGGCACAGTGCCTGGCACATCGTTGTCACGCTTTGCCATCTCCTCCTGCAACTCATTTTACGGATAAAGGCGGGCAAGTGACTTGCCCAGGGTCACACAACAATGAAGAGTCTGCGGTGGGATTTGAACCCAAGGAAGGTGCTCTGTGCCCTTCGATGCCTAGCTGCCCCGTGGCAGCTGGCACACAGCAGGCACTTAATAAATGTTTACTGAACTGAATCTCCAGGAGATATAAAACTTTTCTGCAAATAGAAGAGCCCATTCCCTGTCCCATTCTTTTCTCACTCTTTCTGCCCAGAGGCAATGCAAAAGCCGGATTAACTTTCAAAAAAAAACCACACTGAGAGTGCGCGAAACTTTCTGCGCATGCTTAGTAGCGGGAGAGGGGCGGGACAAATTTCTATCGCCTGAAGCTAAGTCCGTCCCGTTTTCTTGGAAAAGGCGGGAACCAGCCAGCGGGGCACGGGAGGGGTGAGTGTCTAGTCGGTGTCTGTCCCGCCCACACGGCGTCACGATTGGCCAGCACCCTCGCTCTGCGGAGAGAAGCCCGGGTCTCATTGGCTGTCTGTCGGAGCGGCGGCGTGTAGCCGGCATCTTGCCCCGCCCCTTCCCCAGCTGTCTACGTGGGGGCCCCGAAGCGGTTTGGGGGTCCGGGGTGGTGCGCAGGGGCCCCGCGCGAGGCCCGCCGGCCGGTGTCGGGGGGCGGGGATGCGGGGGCTTGGGCTGCTGCTGGCGATGGCTTTCGGCTGCTTCTCGTGGCTGCCGAGCAGCCGGGCCAAGACCCTGCGGGGCAGCTTCAGCAGCGCCTCGGCCTGGGAGCTGCAGGGCCAGAGCATCGGCCACTTCCAGTTCCACGGTAGGTACCGGGCGTGGGGGAGGGGCGCCGGGCCCGCCCGGGGGCCTGAGCCGCCGACGTCCGCAGGCCTCTGGGCCGGCGGGAGTGACGGCCGGGGTGGGGGGCGGGGCGCAGCGTCTTCGGAGCGGCTCGGGTGGGGAAGGGGTTAATCACGAGAGGAAGGGCCCCGGCCCTCGGGCCCCCTCTCTCGGCCTCAGTTTCCCCGTCAGTAAAGTGAGGAGTTAGCCTAATGAGTCAGTTCGGTGGAGTGGAGAGAGCACCGGACCGACGTCCCAAGAACAGGGTTCGAATCCTGGTTCTCGTAACCATCCCTTCGGGCCTCAGTTTCCTCGTATGTAAAAGGAAAGACTTCTTAAAGTTCCCCATTGGCCTCTGAATGCTGCGATCACCGCTATTCCTAGTCCTCGTTCTGTCTCTTCTTTACCCACCCTCGTTATCGATTACACGGTCTATTCCGGATGCCCCTTGGCAGACTCTGTTTCATTGTTATTTTTGTTTGTTCGGAGTTCTTGGGGCCTGGGGATGATTCCTAGGAGAAAGCCCTCCCTGGAAAGGTTCTTAGAGAAGCTCGAGTCAGGGAGAGAATTGTAGAGCCGGAAGATAGATCACCCGGTTCTGACCTTTCCTTTCACGGAAAATAGAGCCAAGAGGTCAGGCCTCCAGGTTCTCCGTCCAGGGGGTATCCAAGACTACACAGCTGTTTGTGTAGAGGAGGGAAGGAAGTTAAGGCAACACTGGCCCAGTAAAGAGAGATAAAAAGGACCGCACGAGAAATATCATTGTATAACAGTTTAGCGTAATCACGTGCGACTTTTATCCAAGGAGAAGGTAAAATTCGAGAAATGCAGTCTTTAATTACATATATAACACATATAGTATGTGCTTTGTCATACTGTATTCTATAAAAGAATGTCACTTTTTTCAGTTTAACAATAAATTGATGATACCTAAACTATGTTGTTTTTCAGTATAATAAAGATGAATAAATATATGATTATATATTACATCACTATAAACATACGATTATATAGACTACATAATATAAATACAATAAAATGGCTAAAAAATGCAACCCAGTATTAATAATTAAAAATATGATCGCAACTGCTCTGTGGGGGTTTTAGACTAAGGAAAGCCTACAGAGAATTAGTAAAATATTCCTATCGCTGATTCCTAAATGTTGTATCGCCTTTTATTGTATTTATGTACTTGTACACCCAGGCAATGCTGGGACAGTGTGATGGAGTGGAAGGAGCCCTGGATTTGCATACAGAACTCTGTTTGATTACTGGATCTGCTTTTTACTCTCGTTGTTACTTTGAACATCAAACTTAGCCTTTCAGGTCCTCAATTTCCTCATTTGTAAAATGGAGAACTAGATGATCTTTATGGTACGTTTCACTCATTTTATAATTTTGTCCTTAAAATGATAGGCTGTAGGTTACTTAGAACCAGCAAAATGCTTGAATACTTCAACATGATAACCTGATGATCAGAAGCCTTATAAGAAATTATATGTACAGTAAGCTCACATCTACTCCATATATTTAAAGAACAAGTTATTCTTTTTGTATGCTACTCATGCATTAGCAAATAATCTTACATTCCTTCACAGATGTTATCCTGCACAATGATTATTATATTATAGTAATTATGGAAGATTTAGAAGGCATGGTTTAATGTGTACTGAGGCTATGACAATACACAATGTTGTAAAATGTCTTTTTGAAATCACCTACAGTGTTAGCTCGGAGAAGAATGCAGGTTGTAATAGAAAGAGCATGGGACTCAAAAGCCAGAATATCTGGTTTTGAATTTGATTCTGTCAGTGACTTCCCTTTGGGACCACAGGCATGTCTGAGTCTTGGTTTCCTTATTTGTAACACAGAGGTAATACTTACCTCACTTACCTCACAAGGTATTGTGAACATTAAATGAAATGCATGGATAGAATATTTTAATCACAAAGTGCTATATGTAAATATGAATTGTCACTATCAGCTATTTTATTTATCATTTATCTCTTTCTCCTAAGTCAGATACAAAATGCATCCTCCTCCACTGAAAAATAAAGATTCTTTCGGTTCTCTAAGTATTTGGACTGATAGTCACTTTTTATATCAGGATTTTGAAAAGTTTTCGGTGTGTATTTTTAAATTCCCCATTATGAAATAGAAAATTAACATTTGAAAGGAAACTGCCTGCAGATTGCTAATCATCCAGTATAAATCAGTGAGTTAATCAACAAACATTTATTAAGCTCTTGTTACATGAGAGATCACATGGGGGAAGACAGGTCAGCTCATGCGAAAATAAATACCACTACATACATCTACAGACATAACCAGAGAAACTTAATAATGATCTTTTCCAACAGAATTCCAGTCAACAAGTAAAGACATTCCCTGGAATTTCATACTAACTTAATTTGCTGTGTCATTTACTCAACCAATATTTATTGGGTTATCTACTGTGTGTAAGACTGTGTACTAAGTGGTATAAGAGATGTTTGACATGACCCTTTTTTGATATTTAGGCCAATGGAAGAAACAGCATGAAATATAATAGATACACAAATGAAAGATACTCAAATAGTTACAGTGCAGAATAGAATGTGATAAATGAAGTGAGAGGTACAAGCAAAGTCAAGTAGGATTGAGAAAAGGTGTGAAGAGGTGTGTCATGGTGTGGTGCAAGTAAGAGTGGCAGATTTGTAGTTAAAGGATCTGAACTCAGATCCCGCCTATACCACTCTACCTATACCACTCTACCTATACCACTCTACCCATTTGACCTTGGTCAAGTCACCATACTTTTCTGGGCCTTATCTATAACATAAGGGGGTTGGTCTAGATGATTTTTGAAGTCCCTTCTAGCTTTACATTTATGATTCTCTTATTTCCAGCTACGGTGGCAGTTGACTTAGAATTTTATGTATGATTAAGAAGTAGCTTGGAGGAGCTCTAAGAGAAGTGCCTTCCTAGTAGAGGTCACAGTGTGAAGCAGTCACAATTCATGTCCTGGGAAAGACTAGTCATGTTTGGTTGGAACATAGGATATGTAAAAAGGAGTAGTTGCAGATAAGTCTGGAAAAGTAGTTTGGGGCTTTAAAAGATTTGACCACTTCTGACAAACAGTTAGTTATTCCATCATTTCTTTCGTGATTTTATATGAGACCAAACTAGTTAATAACATTTTTTTATCATGTCAAGGTGACCATGCTCTTCTATGTGTAAGAATCAACAACATAGCAGCAGCTATTGGAAGAGAAGCTAAACTTTACCTGTTTCAAGCACAAGAATGGCTAAGTCTGCAGGAAAACACCCAAGAGGATTATAGCTGCACAGAAAAATTATCCAAAGCTCCTTTGACAAGTGAGTTTAAACCCCACCCCCATAAACATTTTCTTTAAAATAATTTTTCCACATCAATTGATAATATATTATTTGCATTTTTATGATATTTTGTTTCTACAAATGAGAAGTTTATGGAAACACATTGTATTATTTGTTTGCCACTTGACAGAATAAATTTTTTTAAAAATCCATACTTTTGGAAAATTTTCCAAAATACAATTGACTGGAACTGGCATTGGCAAATTATGTACTGATTCTATTTTATTTTTTTTCAAGTTCTATAATTCATACTAATGAAGATAGTAGTATTTCTTTTGTCAGATGTATTTTGGCAACCTGGCAATAGTCTGATTCCACAGAGGTTTGAATTTCTTCTTAAGTGCTGATGAAGCTATGTTTGATATGTGAGAGATAAGATCAGATAGTTTTTTGTAATAGTCTAATTCTCACCCTGACCATGCCCATGGAGAGAATTCATTTTCACTAATCCAAACTAATTAGGGAAATCCTTCAGATTTTCCAGACTTTTAAAAACTATTCCAAGCAGCAAGTGCGCATTACCCAGAGTATACTGGAAATCTTTGCTAGCAAAGAACTAAACCATATATGCTCGTTCTACCTACATTCCATTTGGTTCTTCCTTTAGCCATTTTAGAAACATACTTTAATAAATCCATAGTCTCATCAGTATTGATACTCCCAATACAGCTGATGATATACCAATGCAGATTGTAAATCACCTATGCCTTCTCATCTTCTATGAAACTTACCCATGTCCGGTATAATAGAGGTGCTATCACCCAGTGTACTTGGAATCTTACTACTATTGGTCATTTAATGTGTCTTGAATACGAATGAGAAGAATTACACATTTCAAATTCTGTAAGTAATAAGTAGGAGACAACTAAGAGCCAGATTTGGAACCACTGTGTTGAATGGTTTCCATATTCCTGAGGGGTCCTGACTCCTCAGTATTAATTTGGGAACATATTAAGGTTCCACTTCTATACATCCTGAATTTCCGCTATTTGATTCCCCTAAAGGGTGTGCTACTGGGTCAGACAGGTAACAAGGAAAAGGTAAGAATTGAACTATGCCCATCACTTGCCACTCATTCATGAGGATTCTGATCTAAGTGGATGAGACTGGATGCTGTTGTTGAGACTAGATAGGTCTGGGTGATAAAATTCAGAAATCATAAGGACAATTTGCTTTGTAAATTGTCCTCATGACCATAAACTTGCTTTTAACATTGGGAATTCATTTTTACTTGGTCAGTTCTCTAACACTGTAGGAGAGGGTTTTTTTTGTTTTTGTTTTTTTGCTATTTTGACATTTTGCTCTTTCTAAATATTCCACATGTGTGCAAAAAGTTGCTGGATTTCAATTCCTAGTTGATGGAATGACAAAGCCTGATTGCATTGTTATGGCAGCAAACCACAGAACTTGATGCTTATGAAAACTTACTCTATTTGGGTTCTTTTGTATTTTGAGCCAAAGAATTTTCTGTCACTAGTAAAAACTGTCAACAAGTAATTTCAAACCTTGTTCATATCAACAGCAATTGATTACTTAAATTACACTGCAAGCTCTAGGGACCATCTTATCTAAACTTTATATCCCCCCAGGGCTAAGCACAGTGCTTTATACATACACATTGGATGTGTAATAAATGTTTGGTAAAATTAATATGTTCTAATGCCATGGTCAAAATCATGAAACTTCCATGTGAAAAATATGACTTTCATATTTGTTGATGAACTATACTTCAGATCTTGTTTTTGGAGATTCAGAAGACATGGTATTATATCTGTTTATATAAAATAATAAATAATAAACATTATATATGTTTATATATACATATATATGCATCTATGCACATATGTTAAAAATAATCATTTTAAAAATTACTATTGGATGAAAAAAATTGATAGGTTAGCGAAAGATCGTAGAAAATCCAGAAGCAGAATCTATGAGAGACTGACAAACTTAAGATTAAAGCTTCAAGGAAATAAATTATTATTGAATGAAAACAATTAGAAAACAAAAATGAGTTTAGATCCATAATCTCAGATTTGTGATCTTGTTGATTGAGTATATCCTCCAGTAGTAGTGATCTCAACCCAGACTTGTGCTGCCTTTGTCCAAGCCATCATAAATATGCCACAGAAAGTACGTATGGCATGCTAGAAGTTCCTTCGGATGGTTTGACATGGTATAATTCCAATGGATGAATGAATGCAACAACAATTATTAAGTGATTACTTTGTGCTAGATGCTATGCTAAACACTGGGGACACATGTACAAGAAGCAAGATTTTCCTTGCCCTCAAGAAACTCACATTTTAATAAGGAAGGACGATACATATAGTGCAGTGGTGAACAAAAGGGGATATTTTGGTTGGGGAAGTAACAGGGATGATGAATGGAGCCTTAGGTTAAATGCTTGTCATGTTCTTTCCAGAATTGCTAGTGTTGATTTGATTAATGTTTCTAGAACTAGAGATAGAAAGAGAATGGGAAAAAGAGTATGCCCTCAGTGATATGGGGTAGTAAAGGTAGAGGTGGAGTTATGGGATTGAAGATGGCCAGAGAGTAATATGGTGGGTCTGTGTCTGGCCTTGATACGGAGCATTTTCTCTAATCAGGATCCCAGTATAGGAACTGTAGTGCCAGGGGAGAGGTGGAAATTGGAGCCAGGAAGCCTAATTTGAAGATTCCCAAAGAGCTGTGTGGTAGGTCTTGGTCTGGGTGAGATTGGGAAATACCCACCAGTCAGGGGCACAGGGTATATAGAGCATAGGCTTTCCATCTGTTATTCCTTGATTGACATCTCTTTTTCCATTCATACTTATATGATCACTGGATCATAGTTTTAGTGCTAAAGGGGATCCTTGACCCTATTTAATTTAATCTCCTTTTACAGATGAAGAAATGAGGTCCAAAGAGATTAAGTGACTTGTCCAGTCACTTTAATACTTGTGTATTAAAAGTATTAAAAGGTGAAGGTGGTATTTGAATCTGGGTCCTCTGATTCCCAATCCAGTGCTCTTGCTAATTTATCGTGTCACTTCTCCAGTAATTTTTTACACTGTTTCTGGCACATAGTCATTACAGGTAATATGCTGCAGCTTACTTATATCTGCCATGAGTCTTCATTATCTCTTGGGTTCATAACTACATAGCATCACTGGTAGAGTATTGGCATGAAAAAGATGGGTCTTTATTTCATGGAGAAATATGAGCTCAGTTCTCCCAGTGCAATCAGTGTTCTCTTGCTATTCAATTCTGGACTTAGTTCATTGTCCGTCTTTAGTGGTTGTTTAACATAGGTGCACACCTGTACCAGCTCTGGGTTTTATAGATGATGTAGTTTAGACAATAAGTATTCTTTGTGTACTTGATTTTTCTGTGTGATTGCTTTAGTAGAACTCTTTTAAATGTTCATGCATCTTATTTAGAAAGTTCTGTAATTATGCTTAGCCTATACAGTAAATGCCGTTATGTACTACTAAAATTTAAACATGTTTTTTAAAAAATAGTGTATAAGGCTAGAATGATTTTTAAAAATTGGATTATAGCACTATTGGGTGAGATAGAACTAGAGAGAAACCTTAGAAATTATTTAGTGTGACTCTTACATTTTATAGATCAGAGAATTGTATAACTTTGGAAGTGAAAGTAACATTTTCTTGCTTAGGTTACTTCAGCAAATTAATGGTTAAAGTTACTTTTCAATAATCCAGTGCTATTCCTCTTCACAAAAATAGCCGAATAAGATTTTTTAGGTTTTAAAATAAGCCAGTGCTAATAAATTCTATAAATTAAAATGTACTAAGTATAGGTTATAGATTCTTCCATAAGTAATCTTAAGATGCAAATCAACAATTATTGTGAGGTAATAAAGTCATAATATGTAAATTTATATGTTAAAGCCACCTGTTCATATTATAATTACGCATTTTAGCTTCCTTTTGTATATTTCTTTTATTTGATAAATCATTTAAAAATGATTGTGTTATCATTCTATTTAGTTTTAGTCAACATTATTCGTTTCCTTTTATAATTTGATTCAGCAATTAGCTGTAGTACACCAATCTCTGTAATTCAAATATTGTTAGTATTTGAGGTACTAATTACACTAGCATAGAATTTGCATGCTGTGCTGTAGTCTTTTGTTTCAAAAACAATGACCCACAGTTTTGTCTAGAGGCATGTTTCTTGGGCTTGCTAGAAACCACATTGTTCAAAGGTGACAAAACAAAAGGCCAATGTTACCTTTATGGAGATTGAATTTGTTTGCTTTGATATATAAATCCACAAAAAAAAAATCTGTAGTCTTTAAACTTGATTTTCAAAGTGTTGATCAAGATAATGGATAATTTTTATTTATATCTGTCTGAAGTGAAAAATGACAAAATGGCAGAACTTTAGCTAGTAATGGCCAAATGATGTAATTGAAAATTAATACCTACAAATAGTAGTTTTTGAGTAGTGATTCATATCAGATTAAAAATTCTGATTAAAGGTCTTCATCCAGAGATGGCATCATGGTGTAGTGGAAAGAACACTGGATTTAAGGACAGTGGACTTGGATTCAAATCCCAGTCCTGTTAATTCCTATTAAATTTAATTAAGTACACATTTATTAAATGCTTACTATGTACATTACTCCGCATTAAAGTCTTATTGTGATGCTTATTTGTGTCTTCAAGGTGATACTATGTTTTTGGAAATTAATCCAGTAGAGTATAAACAAGTACTAGGAGTCTCATCAGGTGGGAAAGGCTTCAGTAGTGAATGGACGGTGAATCTGTGATTGTCTGAGGATTACCCCGGCTAAGTTTAGAAGGTGCCCATCATCAGGTTGACTGCATTTTATTATAGCCCTTTTTAGGACTGCCAAATTGTATCAGGGGAGCTGCACCTTGGCCTACAGTAATCACTTAATAAATGTTTATTGATTTGTCTTGAAACAGTAATTCCTTGATGTCACTGTTAAACAGACCATACATCATAGTGGATAGAAAGCCTCCCAAGGAGACCTGGTTACATTCTCAACCTCAGATGAATACTGGGCCTGGTCAAGCTTACTTAACCTATCACTAAGTCTATAAGTTTCAGAAAACATACAGATCTGCTTTGGTAGAGGAAGTCTTCTCTACCATCACAGTCTAGAAAAAAGAAATTAGATGCTAGTGAAGGATCCAGAGTCTTCTTTTGTTTTTAACATAAAATTTTTATCTCAGGGGGCTTATAGACCACTATTTCATTGTGTACGTATGTAGGAGGGCTGATAGGATACATGAACAGGTAAGTATAACATAAGGTGACATGCAATCTGGTCAAGAAGAAGACATATCCAGGCAGAGTGCTCTAGGAAAATTTGGGGAGAGAACACTTTTAGCTGGGAGGATCAAGAAAAGGTATGGAGGATCTTCTATAGATATAGCCCTAAATTTTAGAGAAGGGAAACAGAGACCATCTGCTCCAACTCTTTCATTTTACAAATGAATAATCAAAATAGCACTTTAGCTCAGTTGTGGAGAAAGAGAAAGATTCCAGTAGATCATTATATAGAGGTAGTATTTTCCAGTTGTGGGGGACAGTTTGGGTAAATCCTTAGAAGTAAAAGGTAATATGTCATCTTTGGAAATAGTTTAATAATTCAACTTAGGTGAGATATAAGACACATGATGAGGGAGTTGTGTGAGCCAAGATTGGAAAGGTAAGTTGGAGTCAGATTGTTGAGGGCTTTGGATTCCACAGTGAGATGTTTGTATTTTACCCTATGAATGGAGTAAGTCTCTAAAGAGCTTTGAGCAGAGGAGTAACACTGATAATCTAGACTTCAGGAAGATTTTTGGATGGATTGGAGAAGGGAAAAATTTCATCTCTGGTCCTGTTTCTTCATATGTAAAATGAATGTGTTGGAGTAAACTGTTTTTACAATCCAGTTCTAAATTCTATGAGTATTAGTTTGCTGAATTACCTTTGCATTTTTGTAGAAATCTCTGTACAGCTAGGGAATTTATCTGGGTGGTGTTAGCCAATCCTGCATGTTTGTAAAGCCACTTTGAGGTTTCCCAAACTCTATTTCAAACTGCTTATATGTAATTTATCTGACATTGAAGATGGTAAATTCTCAAAATTTGAATTGGTAGCAAAAGTCTTTTTGTATTTACATTTAATCATTAAAATATTTTTACTAAGAAAAGTGACTTAAATTATTCATGTCTTTTGACCTATCAATCCCTTTACTGCATATATATCCCAAAAAGGTCAAAGGCAGAAAAAATTCCAATATATACCATAATATTCATAGCAACACTCTTTGTGGTAACAAAAAACTGCAAACAAAATGGGTGTCCATCTACCAGGCTAAACAAACTATGGTATGTGATTGTATAGGAATATTATTGTAGGATAAGAAATGACGCATATGAGGAATTCAGGGAAACACAAAAAGATTTCTGTGAACTGATACAGTGGGAAAAAAAAACAAGTAGAACAGTAAACACGGTTTTTATAACAAGATCACTAAAAAGGAAATGAACTCTGAGTAAGTGAAAAGCATTGCTGAGCCTGGAAACTAGATTTTAATGAGCATATCTTCTCATGGATGAGAAACATGGCTGGCTGAAGAGTACAGAATATTATGTACATTGTCAGACATTTTTCTTAACTTTTTTTTTTACTTGGGAGGATTCACCTTGGAGATGGGGAGGTTTGTTAAGATGGGACAATAATATAAGAAAAAAGGCATCAATAAAACTTGCTTTCACAAAAATTAGTTATTATCTTCCTAGGGTCAGTAAAAAATTCTACTGAAGTACTGAAATGAAGTTAATTGAGTACTACTTTGGTCCCAAATATTGGTTGGACCCCTCATAGATGAGAATGCTTTACTGAAAAGCAGTGTAGTCTAGGAGAAATAGAATGGTACTTGTAACCAAAATATCTGTGTTCCATTCTTGGCTGTCTTGGTGAGAGCCTCCATAAATCAGTTACTCTGTGGGCCTCATCTGCCTGTTTCTTTCCCTTTATAGTACACTTTCAGCCATACACGTCTTTGACTTTTTCATCTTTTCCCATCAGCATGACTCTATGGCATGGTATGAGGTGTGGAGTTTCCAGGGAGTTTGGAAGAACAGGGAAGGACAATTGTCTTTGTCCTTCAATGTTGATGAATTTCCACAGTATCTTTATAGCATAGCAGTAAGAAATCTCTGCACTACACTCTTGCCGCTCTTACCAAAAGCTGGAGCTCTCCTAAGCACCTGAGGCTGCTATTGTCCAGAAGACTCTCCTAACAATTCTGTCATTCCTAGGGGCCACAGTGTTAACTTTAACTGGAGGAGCATCATGTTCTTTCTCTTATATTAAGGTTTTTAGCCCTTTGAAAGTCACTAGTTTATTGTAAAAGGACTTGAAATCAAGACCATTGTAGTTGTGACTTTATATCCTGTCTTTAATCCACTGGCAGTATGACAGTAAAGAGGAAAATGTGATATTTGCTTATTCTTACTCCATGTTATAGCTTCTTCACTCCCAAAGCTTTCTATCCACATCAACAAGGGTAGAAACTCTGTTCATTTGAAATAAGTGGTTCTGTTAGAGTGCTAGTCGTATATGGTGGATTATCAATGAATGATTATTGATTAAATGAGAATATTCCAGTTTCCCGAGGAGTATTTTACCCTCTCTCCTTATGGATACCATTCCTGTGTATTCCCAGGGTGGAGATGGGCAATAGAAAATGTTGATAGGAGTACATTTTAGGAAGAACATTGATAAACTGATGAGTAGAGCAGATCAGATGGCACTGACTTGATGACATATGAGGAATAGTTGCAGGGAATGGGCATGCATATTTGACCTGAAGAAGAGCAGATTTAGGAACACATGGTAGCTGTGTCAAAGTATTTGGAAGTTTATTATGTGGAATGGGATTCAGTTTTTCTTTCTTGTCTCCAAAGGGCAGAACCAAGAGCACAGGATAGAAGTTGCACCAGTAACAATTTAGGTTGGATATTAGGAGAAACTAATAATTTGTGCTTTCTAAAACTGGAATGGATTGCCTGAGAGAACAGTGGTTGTTCCTCACTGGAGAAATAACTGTTGGGTGTGATGTAGAAAGAACTCTTGTTAAGGATTGGGTTAGATTAGTTAGATAGCCTTATCTGCTAACTTCAAAATTATCATGACTACAGAATGGTTCATTTCATAAAACAGTATACTTTTGTCCATGTAATTTAATTTAGTACATGGAAGGGGATTAAATTTTTTTATTTTTAATTTATGGAGTAAAACAAGCATTTCTATAACATAGTACAGTAAAAAAGATGATTACACATGAAATTGCAAACCTATTATGTACAACTTACTATTCCTTTTAAATATATATTTATCATGTAAATTTCTTTTTTTCCCTTTTTTCTTCCCTGCTGCCCTAGAGATGACTACCATTAGACACATTAGACATATATACACATGTATGTATGTATGTACATACACAAATTGTTTTGATTTCTTCATTGGAAAACTGCCTGTTCATATCTTTTTACCATTTATCACTCACGTTCTCATAGATTTGATGAAGTTCTTTATATATATATTTGAGATATGAAACCTTTATCCGAGAAACTGTCTATAAATTTTTTCCCCCAATTTTCTGCCCTCCTGATCTTTGCTATATTTGTTTTATTTGTACAAAACCTTTTAAATTTAATGTAAAGTTATCCATTTTACACCTAACTTTCTTCTCTCTTCTTTATTCATAAATTGTTCACCTATCCATAAGTCTAATAAATAATATGTTCCATGTCCTAATTTCTTGTAATATCTCTCTTTATATCTAGGTTATGTGTGCACTTTGACCTTATCTTGATAAATACTGTAAAATACTGGTTTATGCCCAGTTTCTGCCATATTGCTTTCCAGTTTTCCCAACAGTTTTTACCAAATAATGAATTCTTATCCTAAAATGTTAAGTCTTGTCAAGTACAAGTTTATTCTATTCATGTTCAAAGTTATGATTACTACTTGTGAATTTTCCTCCATCTTATTTTTACTCCGTTTTCTTTCTCAGCCTTTTACCCTTTCCCTGTTACCTTATCTTTTTTCCCTTACCATCGTATTCCTTATTTTACCCACCTTCTAAGAGTCCCTCCCATGTCTCCTCTCCCCACTCTTCTATTCTTAACTTACCCCTTCCCTTATATTCTCCCTCCCAATCCTCCTAAATATTAATCTCTACACCCTTCAAAAAATCCCACCTTTAGCCTGTCCCCCAGTTTTCTCGCCTCACTACAACTTCAGAAAACTTCTATACCTCTCCAGATGTATGCGTTGCTTCATCTTCAATCCAGATGAGAGTAAGGTTCCTACATTACCAGCCTTCCACCCCCACTTGCTTCCTCTGTGTTATTTCTTCCTTTCATTTCCCATTTTATGAGATAATTGTTTCTTTTTACCTTTTTCTAACCAATTTTGTTTTTTTAGAATCGCCCCAACATACACAACTCATTCTCAACCTTTCTTTCAAACTACCTTAGTAATGACAATTTTAAGAATACTGCTAACATTTTCATATATAATAGATAAATACCTTAAGTTTTCCTTGTATTTCTTCTGGATCTTTTATATAGAATTTTCCATTGAATTCTGTTCTTTTTGTTAAAATACCTGAAAGTCTTTCAGTTTGTCAGATATCCTTTTTTTTAGTCAGCATATATCCAACTTTACATTTTTAATTTTAAGGGCTTCTTCATACCCCAAATACGTGTTCTCCTTTAGACCGAAGGGTTCTAAGGACTCACTATCAATGTAAAATGTTGTTCATATCAAATCCCGCTGAGATTGCCTCCAGTATATACTCTGTGTGTGTGTGTGTGTGTGAGTATATACATAATTGTTTTAATACTGTCTTCTCTTTAGAATGTGAACTCCTTGAGGGCAGAGGCTGTGTATGTTTTTATTCCCATAACTTAACAAAGTGCATGGAACATAGTAAATGCTTCATAAATGCTTGTTTACCTACTGACTATCCAGGTTATACTTGTTCCATTTATCCAGAAATATATAAATCTTGGAAGAATTATGAATAGAAACATATTGGAATTCCAAAAGGAGGAAATGGATCTTGCTTTAACTCACATCTCCCCATCACAATACACGAGTAAAGGCAAACCAAGGAGAAGCTTATTTAGGACATATGTACTTATTCCCAGCTCTTAGCCATTTCATTTGAAAAGACCTTGCTTGTGGGAAGCAGAGCTCTAACCGGCACGTAAAAAACAAGCCCAGAGACATACAAGGAAAGCTGGGGACAAACAACAGAGACAATCTTGCTGAGGGCCTCAAAGGCTCTCCAAACCCTTTAAAGGAACACATGTTCCTGGGGACAGACAATACTGATAATTCAGAAAAATCTCACAGCAGTTCACTGGAGGTGATTAAACAGGTTTTCTTTTACAGACTCCTGCTTCTAAAAATCTGCTGAAACAGAACAAAACCAAACCGGATTCTCCTTAACGAGTCTCTTGGATTGAGATGGAATAGTTCAACCCAGGGTTGGGTAACGAGCTGCTTAATAGGAACAGAAAATCAGGAATAAAAATTTTTTTATTGACCTACACACACACACACACACACACACACACGCACACACACACACGCGCACACACACGCATACGCACACACACACACACACACGCACGCGCGCGCGCACACACACACACACACACACACACACGAGGATTCTAATGCCTTGAATAAGTACTGAGTTTGTGGATAGCAGCCTTTTCTAGCCCCTTAAACAGATACTTAAACAGAATCTCTCTTACCTTTGATCTATTCCAAGAAGGTAAGTGGAAGATGGAGCAGCCAGTGACTTATTCTTACTTTTCTGTGTTTGGAATTCCCAGTCAGGGTACCAACCTATTAGTATAAAAACACATAACTTAAAAATACAACTAAAATAATAAGTCAGAAGGAAATCAGTTTGGGGACTTGTAGTTATAGGGAGTAGTCTGCAAAAAAGTCCTCTTGCCCATAGCAGGAGAGTTTTTTATGCCCTAGACAAAAGAATATGTTATTTTGAAAGCTATGTGTAACTGTCCTTGCTTATAGTTAATAGAGGGGAAATGACACACAGGTAATAGTTTGGTAATAATACCAAAAAATGTGGATATCAATAATTTCATCCATAGATCTGCTTCATCATTAAAATTTTTATGAACATGAACTGTATGTATATTGAGGATATCCTTGATGAAAATTTGAAAAGAATTAAGTTCCTACTATGTTCTAAGAATTGTACTAAACTCTGAGGATAAAAATAAAGGCAAAAACACCTCACCTATCCTCAAGGAGCACACAGGGATGGGAGAGACAACATCCAAACAGCTATGTACCAACAAAATATATACAGGGTAAATTGGGGATAATTTCAGAGGAGAGGCACTAGTATTAAGGGGGACTGAGAAAGGCTTCCTGTAGAAGATAGATTTTTATTTGGAACCTGAAGGAAACCAGGGAATATGGGAAATGGAGATGAGGAAGGAAAGAATTTGAGGCATGAGGGGACTAGTAAAGCTGGTAAAAATGCTTGGAGTCAGGAGATGGAATGTTGGAACAACAAGGATGCTGTATCACTGGATCAAAGAATAAGTGGAGGAAGTAAGGAGTAATGTATAAGAATATATATAAGTAATATATAAGATTTTCTGTTCCTATTAAGCAGCTGGTTCCCCAACCCAGGGTTGAATTATTCCATTCTAAAAAGTAATATAATAATAAGAAGTAATGTACTTTTCCTACCGGAAGAGTAGGAAGGAGTTAGATAGGTTATGAAGAACTTTAAAAGTGAAATAGAGGATTTTATATTTTATCCTTAAGAAAATAGGGAGTCAGTGGAGTTTATTGAATGGAGAGAGTGAGCATTGTCAGACTTGCATTTTATATAAGGAAGATCACTTTTGATAACTGGATGGAGGGATAGACTGGAAAAAAAGAGAGACTTGAAGCCAGAAAACCAACCAGCAGGCTATTTCAGTAGTCAGGGTGTAAGATGATGAGAGTCTGCATCAGGTGATAACAGTTTTAGGAGAGAACAGAGTGTATATGATTAGGTATTTTAGTGGTAGAAACTAGAGCACTTGACAAAAAGATTGAATGTGGGAGGTGCGTGACTGAGGTTAACACCTAGGTTAAAAACCGGGCTGACTGTATACATCTGATCAGTTTCACTGACTGAAAGTTTTCATTGACTGAAAAGTGCAGACTACATAAAATCTCACTGAGTTTATTATTTGTTGATCATAAAGTATTTGACTTAGTCAAGTAGAAATGCACATTAAAGTTCTTACACTGAGTTGTTCTCAAATACTAAGATTATATACATTTCCATAGTAAATGCACTCACATAAAAACTTTTGTAATGATCCTCTGATTATTAGTGTAGACATGGAGAGTCACTGTTGTTGTCTACCATTGTAATGGATAATTCTAGCATAAAGTTCCAAATGGAAGAGTGATTTGCTACAAATGCTGGGGTCCTGCAGACACTCCTATTTGCAGATGACACTATGCTGAATGAAACAAGTCCAATAATACTACAGAGCCTCCTTAATGAGATCTCTAATCACTCCATAGAGTTTAGCCCAGTCATACATAACAAAAAAAATCAAGTGGATGAAGAATTCTATTGATTCTAGACTATGTTATGTAATAGAAGTATCGGTAGTATATTGATATCCGAGATCAAGAAGAGGAACTGTGGTATCTGAATGCAAACTGAAGCAACTGTTTTCTCTTTTTTTTGTTTTTTGTTCTTCTTTCTTGTATTTTTTTCCCTTTTGTTCTGATTCTTCTTTCACAACATGACTAATGTGGAAATATGTTTAATGTGATCATACGTGTATAGCCTATATCAGATTGCATGCTGTTTTGGGGAGGGGGCAATGAAGGGAGAGGGGGAAAATTTAGAACTCAAAATCCTTAAAAGTGAATTTTGAAAACTAAAAATAAATTAATTTTCAAAAAACGTAGTATATTGAGTTAGTCCATAAGTAAATGCATCTTGGAGAGATCAGCACTGATAGGGTGAGGAAAGTGAGCTGGATTGCATTTAGCAAAGTGTGTAACATTTGTGTCCATTCTCAGCCACTCCCTGAAATGATAAATAGAAATTGATTTTTCTCTCTAAGTAGATATTCTGAGAATAATTTAATTAATACATTCTTCTCTCTCAGAGTTGTACTCCAAACACAGAGTATAGAATTTTTCTTCCTTACTATGAAATGTTAAAAGCTTTGGTAGAAGTTAGGTGGATCCTCTATGAAGAATTTATGAGAGGACCTAGACGAGTCCACAGAGTAAGGAGGTATGGATTGATGGTGATCTGCCCTGTTAAACAAGAAGTTATTAAACACCTGCTGGAAGATATGGTAGGCACTGGGAATACAAAGAGAAAACAAAGCATCCCTGAACAAGCATTCCCATTGATGAGATTACAGATTATAAATACAGATTACAGTGAATTTTTCTTTTATAGATGATTATTTAAATCATAAACTTTCCTTATAAACTTATATTCTTTATAAACACTTATTTACCACCCCTATCACATTTCTTTTATTTCATGATTACAACATTCTAGTGTTTTAAATTTTTTAAATCCTTTTTACCAGACATTTAATTCCATATCAGATAAAATAGTTTAGTTCTTATTTGCATTCAAAAAAGCAATGATTGGAAAAGATGGCTTCCAAGTACTTTGCATTATTATAAACACTAGATGGAATTATATATCTACACATGCCCAAATAATAGGCTACGTTTGCAATGTTGGCATTATACTTGACTGATCAGTCTTCCTCATCCCATGTATATCTTGTCAATTCTATTTCCATATCTCACACATCTTTTCCTTTCTCTCTACTCACAAAGCCACCAATCTCATTTAGAGCTTCTCACCTTTTGCCTATAAATTATATTTGTCTCTTAATCAATGTCTAGGCCTTAAGTTTTTTCCCCCTCTCCAGTCTATCCCTCACCCAGCTGCCAAAGTGCTTTTCCTAGCATGTCTGATTGTATCACTCACCTGTTCATAAACTCCTGTGATTCTTTACTATCTCTGTGATCAAATGGAAGTTACTATTTAACTTTAGCTCTTCACACTCTGATCCCAGTTTACCTTTCCAACCTCTGTGCTTCTCTTCCCAGGACACTGGTGGTGCCCCATACCTGGAAGGCATTCCTATCTCAACTCTGCCTATCACAATCCCTTGTTTGCTTCAAAACTCCTCTAATGCCACCCTCTAATGACATTCTGGATTCCTTCAGATGGTAGTGTCCTCTCTTCCCCAATTTAACTTGTCTTTATACTGCCTCTCCTGTGAGCATATAAATTCCTTTAGGGAAGTACTGTTTGTGTTTTTATGTCTCCAGTACCTAGCACAGTGCTTGAAACACAGTAGGTGTCTAATAGATGCTTGTTTGGTTAATTGGTATGCTTTTTTTCTGGTTCTCTTTATTCTGTATTCATACAAAACTTCACAAGTCTTTCTGAATGTGTAATATTTACTTTCCTTTATGACACAGTAAATAGAAATTCCTGGGACTGTTTTTCTTTTATGTTTTTGTGCATGGTACGTAGTGGATGCTTAATAAAAGTTTGATAAATTGAATTTAATATATTTAAGTTAATTAATGCATGATAGTCAGTGTGGTGTAATGATTAGAGAGCCAGCTTCAGAACCAGAAAGCCCTGGGTTCAAAGCCCTCCTGTAACTCATACTGGCCAAGTCATCCTGGGTAAGTCACCTTATCGGTACTATAGACAATGCTGAGGCTGTAAATTACTCAGGTGAAGGTCTACCTTTGTAGAGGGAGTTTCCTTAGCTGAAAGTTCATTATATTAATGAAATCATAGCTCTCCAATACCTCTTCCCAGTCTCCTTATGTATATACTATAATTTGTTCTTCCAGACCTCATTAATTGGGCACGTTGTTTCTAGCTTTTTGCTATTATAGATTGTCTCCTATTTTTCACTTTCATTATATTACCTGCCTACGTCCTTTTCTAGTAATACTTATTCTTGATGATTTCTTTTACCCAATTGCCCACATGTAAATTATTACTTAGAATATGATGTGATTTATGTCAATGTTATTGTCTTCCTAAGGCTTTTTTAATAACTATGATTTTTATTCTGGAATTGTAGTATTCTATGATTTGTAGGTATATACCATTTACTAGGAGAGCTTGGTATTAAAGAATTGAGCTTTTGCAGCAGCATCAGTTTATAATTATTCAATGTTCTATAAAATTTCCCAAATATGATTCACTTTTAACTCTTGCTCCTGAAGATTTCAGATTCAGCTCATTATTCATTTGTAAGCTGTCTAAGATAACCTGTCTCCATAGTCATGTTTATCATATCTTGGATAATTAAAATGTGTGAAGGACACCTTGCTTAAGCCTTTAAATTTGCATTTTTTTCTAATGAGCTGAATATTGGGGTTTTTTTCTGAAGAAAAGAAACACATTACAGTGAGATCTTACATTCTGTATACCTCTTAGCTATGTGACTGTAAAAATATAGTTTGCTGTGGAAAGATGTTTATAAAAGCCTGCCTATTGAAGTTTCAGATTCCATCAAGGATGCCCTTGATGTTTTTATAGACCATTCTCATAAAAATTACAGAGATGAAAAAAATGGAAAATAACTTGTTAGTTGTTAATGTGATTTTAGTCACTTTTTTAGGCAGGTAAAATACTATCTGTAATCTTTTTTATGCCCTTAGAATCCTTCTCCCCTTGAAAATGATTTGACTGACTTTAAAATTATGTTGCTTGCAGCATATGTATTTTCTAAAAGCATTTGGTTAGATACAATCACTCTGACTGTCTTCATCTTGTTAAGTTTTGCTTCCTCATGTCTTATATAGGGTAAGGAGGTGATAGAAGTAGACTTCAAGTGACATTGTTCCTTTTTTGCCTTTTAAAACTGGCAGATTTGCTCCATTTAGTATGTTTGTTATCTGCCTTTTGGTTTCATTTACTAGTGCCCTCAGGATAATTTAGCTTCACTGGATCTCATGCCAGGCTCTTTGCTCATTCATTTTTTCCTAGATTGTTTTTTGAGGGGCTTTACTTGCAATCAACTATCATCCTTCTCTGTGACATTTTTTAACGTAAGTTTTATTGATGACTTTTGTTTTTAAATCATAGTCACTTCTGGATCTGTCCACCCTGTTCTTGCCCTCCACATCCCGTGAAGACCACCCCTGTAACAAAACTTGTGAAACAAAATCAGTCTTTCTTCAGAGCAGCTGAATGTAACATTCTGCACCTTCAGTTCCCTACTTCTGTGTTCTCAAGGATCAGGAATTGTTCGTTACAGTCTCCCAGAGTTCAGCTGTATTTTAGTGTTATATCATTTATATGAATATCATAGCGTGTTATTGTTCTCCTGGTGTTGCTCTATTCACAATATGGAAGTTCATGCAAGGTGTCCCATGTTTTCCTGAATTCCTATTCATCGTTTCTTACAACACAGTAATATTCTCCTGCTTTAATATTCCACACTTTGTTCCTTTCCCAATTGATGGACTTTACTTTGTTTCTATTTTTTTTTTGTGCTACCATAAGAAGTGATGCTATGAATATTTCAGTATAAATGGGGCCTTTTTTCTGTCTTTGATTTGGCAATCTCTGGGTCAAAGGATTGGAAAAGTTGATGAACTTCTCATATAATTCCAAATTGATTTCAATAGTGGAAGGAATTGTTTTCAGGAGTTTCATTGATTAATTCACAGTTTCACCAACAATGTGTTAGTGTTTCTGCCTTCTCCTCAGCCCCTCAAACGTTGCCCTTTTCCCATCTTTGCCAGTCTGTTGTTGCTAAAAGTGTGAAATGAAATCAACATTTTCATTTGTATTATTATGTCCATAGTTTACAGTTCTTTTGAAAATTCCATATCCTTGACCATTTATCTTATTGGGAAATGGCTTGGTCTTATTTATGATAATTTTCTGTGTATTTTGGATCACAGACTTTTTTTCAGAGATAATTGATTCATTGATTTCTTTCTCTTTTCACCCATTTCTCTTATTCTAATTACATTAATTTTGCTAATGTAAAAAGATATTTAGTTTTATGGAGCAAAAACTGTCTTTTTCCTCCTTATGAACACTTTTTTTCTTAGTTAATTTAGAATTCATCCTCTAGGCATAGTTTCCATTATCCTCTAATTTTTTTTAGTTGTGACCTTTTATATCTTGGTCTTATGCATTTAAAACTAATTTTAAAGCAGGAAAAGGAACCTTACCATATTGTCTGATCCCCTCGTTTTATAGAACAAGGACCCGTCTTTTGACATCAGTACATTTTGGGTGATACTGTATGGTTGAAAGTCATGGAATATAACAGTTTCCAAACAATTAAAATTGTGGGTCATTCAAAGACCAGTGTGCATAATGAATGTGTGTAGCATATTTCTGATAAAGAATTGCACAAACAGTGAAAAGTACTGGTGTCATCAGAGAGATTTAGACCAGAACAAGAGGGAGACTAGCTAGAAAAAGAGGCCATGCTGCAAGAATAAGAGATAATTGCTAAACTATCCACATGCTCTACTGATACACACCCACTGAGATTTCTCTGGCACACTGGGAACTCCTGTAGAATATTTATGAGAGGACATGAACAGGAATTGGGCAGGATTAAAAGGTGTAAGTGGGTTGTAATCTGCACAGTTGGAGGGAATAATTCCTTTGAGGAATTCCCAAATTCATTGAAATAAGACTAGATAAAAGAGTTGACTCATAATTTTTTTTCTTCAAATAATTTTTTTCAAAAGTAGTTTATCAAGAAAATTCATATATAAAAATTTGGTTAGTAAAGGTTAACAACTTCTCTAGTGACTATAAATTCCGAAGTTAAATTTTTTGTGGAATTATGTTTTACTTCTTTAGATATTTTTCAGAAAAGTAATTTATCTCCCTTGGAAACTTTTAAGTGTAATTTAAAAGTTGTGATTTTTCAATACAATTTTTTAAGCATTCATCAAGAGTATGTGTAATTATGACTCAGGTTCAATTTCTGATTGCTCTGTTATCTACAGTAATTACCTACAATAATCTTCCTATACTGCCAGGTATTTCCAAGGTAATAAGAACAAAATAAAAGGAGCTGTACAACCTTGAATAGGATGAACTCACTGGTTGAGTGCAGGACTGTCATTTATTTATATTATAAAATAAATTATTTTCAATTTATAACCAAGTGTCATCTCTCTTTTTCTTTCTCTTCAAAGTGACTCTGAATCACACTGAACACAACCTAACTGTGTCTCAGATTCCATATCCCCAAATGTGGTACGTGTTTTATGTTGACAAGTTTACGTGTGATGATGACTTTGAAAATTCTGAATTAGAAGACATCTCATTTGAAATGATATTACTAAATCCAGATGCTGCAGGAAATCCATTGGATCATTTTGGTGCTGGAGAGTCTGGTAAGGATACTTTTTCTTTAAAATACTTTGTTTAATATATATGTATATATTTTTGGGGTGATGGATCTGGAGTCAGGAAGACTCTTCTTCTTTAGTTCAAGTCTGACCTCAGACACTTACTAGCTGGGTAACCCTGGGCAAGTCACTTAACACTATTTGCCTTAGTTTCCTCATCTATAAAATGAGCTAGAAAAGGAAAAGGCAAAGGCAAAGGCAAATGACTTCAGTATCTCTGCCAGGAAAACCCCACATGGAATCATAAAGAGTCAGACGTGACTGAAAAATGACTCAATAACATCAACAATGTATGTGTGTATATGTACATGTGTATGTTTGTGTATATGCGTTGGGGGGAGAGACAGAGAAAGAAAGATTAAGATTTTGGGGAAGTCTTAAAACTCAGTAAGTAGGACTAAAGACTGATCCAAACTCTATCCCTGCCTTTTGCTCCATACCAGATTTTAATTTAGAATTTTTACTTGTAGCATTATATCATACTTGTGCTTGTGCCTTAATCATTCTGTAGAAACCTACCTCCTGTGCTACCTGTATATCTTTACCATACTAGCCCAGACTATGGCCTCTCTTGATCTGCGTGCACATGCTCGCGCACGCGCACGTGCATGTATGTGTGTGCCTTTGCCTTTTCATAAGTTTGGAATTGAATATAATTAGAATCATCTTTGACCCAATCTAAGGAAAAGAATGTCTTACTAAAACTACCAGGTTTCTTTTTATAACATATTGCCATCAAATGACTCCTGAGCACAACATTCATTGACTGAAATATTCAACACATCTTATGTTATTTTTTTGCCATAGTTTAAAATATCACAAGTTCCAGAATGTTTTAGGAACATTTTGGTTTGTAAGTTAAGTGCCTTGGGAGGTTTTTCTCCCATGTGGCATCATGTATGAAAATTGCATTTCCAGTGAATCACTTCCATTAGTTCATTTCAGGAGTGTGTAGTAGTGTATATTTTACTTAACTCATTTCTAGACTTAGCTCTTCAAGGAGGAAAATTATACCCATTTTCAGAAGAGAAGTGATGTTACCACATATTCATCAAGTGTATTTTGAGTTGTAAAATTATGTTGCAAATATTTATAATTAAGGTTGCATGTAGTCATTATTTACTTTCAAATCAGATATAATTCTTTATACTCACCATGCTTGAGTTAATGCTATATTTTTTGTAGACTCACTCTCTGCAATTAAAAAAAAATCCAGTTCACTTGTGCTTCAGATTGACATAGAGTATGAACAAAGTAAAATGCTTTAAAAGTCAAGGTGGTTCTTTAGTATTTTTAGAATTGTAGTAATGCTAAATATTTATATGTGCAGGTAGCACATAGTTTATTTTGAAGAATAAGAGATCCACTTGTGAATCAGATGTGGTAGTATTGGACTAATTTTCCTTGGTATGTGGTCTAGTTACCTTTTTAACACCTCAACCTTGCCATTTGTGAGAATGAAGTATTGGTGTACAGTTTTATATCTGAGAGGAAAGTTAGTGTATACTCACTTCCCTTGCCCTCATTACTCTTCCTCATTCCTGAACCAGAATTTCAGTACATCATTTGTGAAAGGTTCCCATTCCCCCTCTCGTTGCCCTGCTGTATTATTTTACTGTTATCTTCTACCAAATTCATCTTAGGTACTCTCTGATTTTATTTCTTTATTGGCAAAAGAGGAAAAATAGCATTTGCTAGTTACCTATGTGAAAATTGCAAAAGATTCTTCCCAGTTTGGTTTGTGTTCAGATTTATATATTTCATAATATAGATAACATTCACCATCTGTTTCATGCTCCCTTAAAAGTATATTTTCTTTTGAGTTTATCTAAGTTTGCTCTTTAGTGCCATCTTTTAAAATTAAACTTAGTTTAATTAGTTTTAATTTAATTAGTAATTAATTAGTTTAGTTTTCAGAATTAACAATTATATTATTGTTTCCTTCTGATGAAGGTAAGCGGCCGAATAAAATTAAAATTGATAGTTGAAAAATAAATGAAAAAATTTTTTTCTTTCCATTAAAACTGTATTTACCTAAAAGAATGGTAAATTCAAGACAAGGAGTATATTTTAAGACTAATCTTTTAGGCATGATGTAGGCAAGAATGATATATGGAAACTTCAGTGAAATTGCCTTCTGTGAGCAAGATGCTACCTCTGGCTACACAAATACTTTCAGTACAGTTCATTTTATGCATTGCTATCTCAGTGAAATAATTTCCACTGCTGATTATTATCTTAGCGTCCGAAAGTACCATTCATACTGAAGAGTCCTAAAACATCTTTCTGGTTATGTGAGTTTCATTGTCAAGAGTTCTTTGCTTATGTTACTTGGTAAATAGTGGAGGACTTTTCCTTTTGTGATAGTTTTGTAGACTTATGAAACTTGCCCATTTTCTCCTTTATAGAAAGATTCTAGATAGAAGAAAGATAGTTTTAATTTAGTAATACCGAAGAATAAAAGGAAATCAGATCAGCATGATGCACTGCATGGGTGGAGCCTTGAGGCTGTATGTGGCCCTCTAGGTCGTCAAGTGCAGCGCCTTGACTGAATCCAAACTTCACAGAACAAATCCCCTTAAGAAAAGGATTTGTTTTGTAAAACTTGGACTCAGTCAGAAGGCTGCAGGTCCCCCATCCCTGGTATAGTGGGTAGCGGAGTTGGCCTTAGGCTCAGGAAAACCGAGGTTCAAGTCCAGCCTCCAATAGACTAGTTGTGTGACCTCAAGTTAGTCATTTAACTTCTCAGTAACAAGACTTATTTTTACTGATCTGCACCTTCTATAGGAAATCTTTTTTATCCCTCATCCTCTAGCTGCTAGTATTTTCTCTCCTGAACAGGAAAAAAATACATATTCATCTTGAATATAGTGTGTGTGTACATACACACACACTTTCATAGATAGATAAATAAAACATTCATTTAGTTCTTACTGTGTTCAGTGCTTTAAACACGGAGGATATAAATACAAGCAAGCAAGACAGTTCCTCAGAAAACTTATATTCTGAAGACAACACATGAAGGGAAGGTGGTGTGTGTAGTAGGTGACCATATAGGGTGAGGGAGAAGGAGGAACTACATATGTGGCAGCATGAGAAGCATGGCTTGGAGCTAGTGTCAAGTAAGGGAGAGGTAGAAGGAAATTCTACACTGGGAGCTCCCCTGTGCAGATAAAATCATGGTCCAGAGAATAAAAGTAAAAACTTAACAAGCATAGAATAGCATAATTTGAATAAAATTGATTGATTTTAATTGTGGTACCCATGTTTTCTGCATTTGCTGTAGTGAAATAGGCAGCATTCATGGTCTCTGTCTGATTTTCTTATGAGAAATAACATTGGTCAGGTGGTGACTCTACCCCTTTCAGATATGTATACACTATATCAGTACTGATATACTTTTCTGAGTAATAGGATGGGGGTGGGGTGGGGAGAAGTATGCTCCCACTTATAGTCTCTTTATTTGTTCAAGTCTAAATATAGTGCTGTAGTATAGCATATTGTCTAAGACTATTGAGTTTTAGAATCATAAAGATCTGGCTTAAGTCCTTCCACTGACATATAATGGCTTTGTTACTATGGGCCAATCACTTAGTATGTCAGTGCTGCAGACAAATCTTTAAGGCTAGAAGTTACAGACAAGCTGCTGATGTGTATTCAGGGAGAGGGTGTCAAGAGTTCCCTGCACTTTCACCTGGATTTTCCAATAATCCTTCACTAAAGTTTTCATTAGGGTTCAGAAGTGATCCTGAGAGAGTGCAAATTGTGATAAGTTGTGCAAAGCCTTTGAGCATGGGATCAGTGATGGACTATGTGTCTGCTGTCCAGCCTAGCCAAACATAGAGGAACTCATTACCAGAATGCCTTCCAGGTGATGAATTTCTTGAGCCACAGGAATTCATGATCGTTGGCTCAGGCATAATTGGAGTTATAGCTATGGAGGTTGTAACCACATTGATAAAATCAGGTCCTTGAAGTTTTGTAACTTGAGTGCCAGAATTCATTTTATGTGGAGCAAGTGGGACACCCAGTGGCTAAACTATTTATTGGCTTTTCCTTTTTTCCATTTTCATACTATTCTTTACTTTCATCATACACATGATTGAAACATTTATTGACTACATCCTATCCTGGTTATCCATGTAGATGTTTTTATTTGTCTTTCAAAAGTTATTGGTTTTTTTCCATTTTCTTTAATAAGAATATTTATGGTAGAAGTGATTATGTGATATCTCTAAAAAAAGTATTAAACTTTCAATTTGGTCACAAATTTTTCAGTCTTAAATTTAAAACTTCTCAATTATTTTTATACTACTGTGACATAAAGATAGAAATGTAATTGAGCACATCATTTATTTAATTTAAAATGAGACTTGCTATAACAGTAACCATCAATTATTTTTCTGTATTTTCTAATTTATAAAAAGATAATTGATTATATAAGCAATAACTAAGATATATTTATGATAATTGCTCAATGCTTGGTTTTTCTTAATTTAAAACATTGAGAGTTTATATATATGAAAGGATCAAATATTTTCCTTACTCTTCCTATATAATCCCTATCTTTTCTTAGCTGCTAATACAGTCTCTCTGCCCAGGAAGTCCATGATTATAATAGAAGCAAGAGTTGGCTAGAGCCATTCCCACCACATATTCATAGGGTTCAGATATTAACCAGAAACCTTAGTTAAGGAATTGCCTCCATGGCTATAAGCTATAGTTATTCAGCCTTACCACCAAAATTATCATTTAGAAATTTTCCATAACAAACATACTTCTTCATTAATTAGCTCAGATAATTAGTTGTTGAGCCATTTAAAAATGTACTAGACCATTGGTGACTATAATAAAATGTGTTAGCTTTCACTTTAATATGAAAAGAACAATATTTTTGGAGGAAGACAAATCTACATATCATACAAATGAATGCCAAATTTAAAGCATTATTTTAATTTACTTTTTTTGGAACAGTCAAAACACAGGTTCTGTTGGTGAGACTATTAGAACCAGTAACATTCACCTTGGTTCTTTATAGCTTAATTATAAACCCAGGGGAGGATGTTTATACTATTTAAAGTAAGAGACAGAAGATTGTAGCATGACTTGCTTTTTTATGGTTGAAGTTTTACCCTAAAATTAGAGGACAAGGTTTTTAAAAATAATTTTTTTCGATTCATAACCAAAAGGAAAGTTCTGTGTGAGTCCAGTTTACTTTAAAATGCCAAATGTGATTCAGATTTAAAATTTTTTCTAGAAACTTTTCTCAGAGGAATTTTAGTAGACATAGAAATACATCTTTTATTTTTCACTTGATGAAAACTATCTTTTTTTTTTTTTCTCTTCCAGGATTACATGAATTCTTTTTCCTCCTAGTCCTCGTATATTTTGTGACTGCCTGCATTTATGCTCAGTCGCTGTGGCAGGCTATTAAGAAAGGAGGGCCTATGCACATGGTTTTAAAGGTCTTAACAACTGCATTGCTCTTGCAAGCTGGTTCAGCTTTAACTAATTACCTGCATTTCTCCAGGTACTTTGCTACCACTGAGACTCACTCATTAAAGTTAATTCTAATTTTGATTATGAATTTTGTTTTAGAACTTTCTAGTTTACACTAACACTACTTCTTTCCATTTCTTAGTTACTCCAAAGATGGAATTGGGGTCCCTTTTATGGGAAGTCTGGCAGAATGTAAGTATCTTTTAAGAATACATATATTAAGCATAGCCATTAGTTTTTGTAATTATTTTTGGTTGTGATTATGCTTTATTTAACTAAGGTTGGTAAGTTCATTTGATTAAATTTTGGCACTAATTCAGCCAAAGTTGGAGATTCAGTCTCTCTCTACATGGACCAGTTAGCTCTATTTTCTTCATTAATCAATGCTTGTTTTTATAATTCAGTAAATCATTCTTCTAAAATGAGAATCAGTTTCTTTCATGATCACTTGAATTTTTGCCAACCCTGGACAGATGGAAAAATTTCAGAGAGTAATCAGTCTATGTGACAATAATTGATATAAGTGTAGTGGTTAATCATGATGCATATCTATATTTAATCTTATTTTTGCTGCTTTTTATTTTTGGAATACTGAATTAAATTGGAAATGTTCAGCTAGGCTTAATAAATTTCACAGTTGAGAGTAAAAAAAATATGAGGACAAACCTTGTAGAGCCTACCTTAAAAGTCATGTTCTAAATAAGAATGTATTCTCCTGGGAGTAGCATTCCTTATGTTTCTGTCTCCTCTACATTTCACTGTCAAATGGGTTGTCATCTGACTAGTTACTTATACTGACTGGTCCAGGAATCCACTCTGCTAACCTTGTTGTCTAAGGTTTTAAAAAAATTGAGCCTGAATTTTACTTGTATTCACAAGCAAGACGTGAATGAACTCTTGCAGTCTGTCTGTATCAACTTTGATTTATCACTGGGCTCATCCAATTAGGGGAATGTTCAAGTCCCTTTGTCCTCCATCTCTTTTACATTATGAACTTTTGTCTTTTACAGAATCATAAGATTCTCAGTTAGGGATTATCTAGACCAAGCCTGCCATTATGTAAGTGAAGAAACTTACACAGGGAGAGTTTAAGTAATTTGCCCAAGGTCACCCAGCTGGCTAGCAATATGGGATTTGAACTAGTCTCTTAATAACAGGACAAGTGCCCTTTCCATCATACCATGTGGCTGCCACATACTTTGTACCTCTGCCAAAGGTTGATCAAGAAAATTAAGAAAAACTTAAGTGGTAATATTATTATTATATATCTGTTATGGCTGAATCAGTGAGGTATTTAAAGTTCCTGGACAAAATGGAATTTTTTAGTAAGCATATTTTTTTGAACTCTCATTCATACAGCTTGTTATATCTATAATTAATGGATAATTGATTCCCTTTAAGATGAACCAAACTGTTTTGTATTCAGTGAGAGAATTATATCCAAAATGTTATATGCTATTTTGTTTCAAATGTAATTTTCAAATACACAAAGAAATAATTTGGAAAATCAGAGTAGCTGTAGATATTTGGCATTTTTTTTGCAGTTTTATAATGACAACAAACATGATGGTGATTTTGATGATAATGATAGCTAGCATTTATATAGCTTCTCCTTATGTTCCAAAAGTCCTTACAGAGGTAATCTCATTTGGTCTTTAGAGCAACGCTAGCTATTATTAATTCCATTTTAAGTTGAAAGGTCACTCAGCTAGTAAGTATTTAAGAATTGAACTCAGGTCTTCTAGCCTCTCAGCCTAGCACTGTATCCACTGTGCCATCTAGCTGTCTTGTTTATGTAGGATAGATAATAACCAAATGATGGTATAATGACCAAATATTGTTTACCAAAAGTTAGATTTTGACTTTTGTGTTTAAAAGATCCTGTATTAATATTGTATAAAAATCTAAAATATCCTTATTTCATTTGAAAACATAAGTCATTTAATAAAACTGAGTTTGGAATATCCTATCCTGAAATGAAAATATAAGCATAAAGGTATGATGACTCTTTGGGTTGACAGCAAACTCTCAGATTATTTGATCTAATGGATTATGTCATTATTAGTTATATCTGGCCTATGTTCTTTTAATGTAAGTAAACTTTGTTATACAGTTAACCTTTTATCACTTTTAAAAATAGATTCAGATAGAGCAGTGGCTGTCCCAGGTAGCTTTAAAAAATGTAGAGAAGATTCTAAAGAAAGATGTATTTTGTAAAATTGTGATAAACTTTACCGTGGACCAAATCAAAGTTCATTAGGACATAAACGTGGTTCAGTATTTTTTGGCCCCAAGAAAAATAGTTTGTGAAACAACAATCACATAAACTTAAAACATTTTCACTCTTTTTGGTTTACTTGATTTTATTACTATTTTGTTACATCATCCATTAATGCCGTTTCTGTATTAATGTTGCTTCCATTGACGTCAACTTGCAATTTTAAATGATGGCCACCTGGTGGCGCATCACGCTAGTGCGATGGGCATTCGCTTTTCTTCAGAACTTGAAACTGTGACTCTACTATCCTCAGCTAGCAGGTCATGCAATAGTCACGCATCTGTTCCCATGTTATTCCATATTAATGCTCTGTGTTAGGCAGTATTGACTCTAAACACTGTAGTTAAGTTAAAGGAACAAAATGTTGTGGCCTGCTGTGATGAAGAAATTGCCAACACTGCAACAATTTCAGCAAAATAAATAACAAGTTATGTGTTAAGAGGACTGGGTTAAAGAACAAGTATAAAAACTTACTAATAATTGTAGTTTTACATTTGTGTAAGCGATTTTTCACTTTGTAAAGTGTTTTCACAATAGCCTATGAGATATGTAGTGCACGTATAATTACCCCCATTTTACAGATGAGGAAAGTGACCCGCCCAGTGTCAGGCAGCCGGTAAGCAGCAGAGCCAGGGCTAGAACCCAAACTTTTTGTTCCCAAGTTCAGTGTTCTTTCTGCTGTATCACACCAGCTATTCAAAATTAGATTTAAGGTAGGTTTTTCTAGAAGTATTATACAAGTACTCCTTTTGAACAAAATAATAACATTTATTCAACAAATAAAGACCTAAATGATCTTATAGATTTATTAAAAGTATTACTTCTGTAGTGATCAAATTTCTGATTGAATAGATTCATATTTTTCTTTGTATAAAAGTTGTACTACAAATACTTGTATTTAAAATGAAATTGATACTAACTTGGCATGGTTTCATAAAGTATACTAATGGGGAATTAAAATCCAGGTTCTACCATTGATAAACTGTGTGACCTTTATCAAATCTGAATCTCAGTTTCCATATTAATGAAGTACAAGATTATACTAGGTGATAGCTAACACCCTTTCTAACTTATTTGAATTAAATTTGGTAACCATTTACTTAATGCCTACTATATGTAAAGCATCGTACTAGGAATTAGTTCTTGGACTCCGAGGTTTTTCTGGGTTGAAATGTATCTTAAAAATAAGGCAAAATCAGGCTATTGAGTAGTGGTGGTGATTCATGAAGCACTGAAGTAAATTAAGTTCGTGGGGTTAATAAATAAAGAACACTGGCATTATTTTCATATTTATCTAAACTACCTGTATTGAGTTCTAAATGAATGGTATAATTCCAGTGTCATTTTAATTCACAGACTGGTTTGCTATTCTTTTATCTTTTAGCTGGTCCCTTAGAAGGGAAGAATATTTTGAACGAAGAATGACCATCAGTTTTTGTTTTCCTCTTTCGTCAGTTTGTGACATAGCCTCCCAGATCCAGATGCTGTACTTATTACTGAGCTTATGCATGGGCTGGACAATAGGCAGAATGAAGAAATATCAGAGCAGACCTCTCCAGTGGGATTCTACTCCAGCATCTACTGGCGTAGCTGTAGTCATTGTCGTAATACAGGTTTGTGCTATTTAGTCTGATCTTCCTGCTTCTCTTTGTTCAGAGGGTAGAATTACATTTGAGAAGTTATTGTCAAGTTTGAATGTATTCTGATTTTAGAATTACAAATAAATGGTCACAAGGACTTCTTGTTATCTTTATAGAATTGAGTACCAGCACCTAATACAGAAATTTTTATTTTTTCCAACTTGAGCCTGATATCATTTAACTGTATGCCATTTTTAATTAAGAACATTTAACTTACCTGAATAAAAATCTCCTATTTCAGAATAACCCAGTGTTAAAGATGATTAATTATAAAGTCATCAGGTCCAGTTTTGTTACTAAGTACATCAGAATTCAAATCACTAACTGAAAAATGGAGTTTGAATTTAACTGGAAATGAAAATTTAGAATAGGAAAGAATCAGCAATTAAGTGAACCAGAGGGCATTTTGTCTTAAAGAAAATCTTTGTTACTGATTTTCTCTCAACCTCTTTTTCTTAAACTAAGTGTAATATGGTATCTATTTTATTTCAAGTTTTCGGTATAGGATATAAAAAAGGTATATAAAAATCAGAGTAAGGAAAGGAAACTTATTTATGATTGATTAATAGTATTATTTTCAGGTAAAAATAAATATCATGTCATAATTCTGTAAGAGTAGTTTAGAATAAAAAACAAATGATGTGAGGAAGAGAAGCCCCAAGGTAAGTATATACACCTTAGACAGAAAACAATTCTCTTATACCAGGAAATAAATATTAATGGGAAAAAAACTAAAAATAAATGAAAAAGGATGAAATTCGAACAATTATAGTGTTTTGATCCTGGAAAATAATTAGTATAAGAGATAGATTTACTAATAGATCAAATTTCCATTTCTCATTTTATGTCCTTTCCTTCATGAAATTCTTATTACCTTTTAAAGAGAAGAAAAGATTGAATGTAAAGGAATTTGATCCCAAACTCTTTGATCTATTTAATTTTAACACTTCACCATAGAAAAATTATGTATTGAGTATTCATAGGGTATATGTCACTGTACTAGATTCTTGAGAGCTTATGGAATATAGATTGCGTGTCAAGACCCCCAATTTAATAAGGTGAAAAGGATGGTTAGATACTCTATCAACAGAAATATATAGATTGATTATATATCAATTTATGTTTATAAAGGGAGAGTGAACTGGAATGTGTGAAAGTTATATAAAGAGTATTAAAGTGCAGTTTTCTGTTAAATGAGAAGCACTTTCTTAGAAGAATGTTTTGGATCACAGCTTACAGAATGAGAAGATTCAGTATGGCTGGGCTGAGAGGGGTTAGGAGTGGCGCTGTTTTAGTAATGGAGAATGACCTACACAAAGGCTTTAACCTGAGAAGGAAGTCTCCTGCATGGGGAATGGCAAAGAAGTGGAGATGACTAAAACAGTGATTCGTGCAGATTTAAGCCCCTGTGAAATCCAAGAATAGCTTAGAAGATGTTAAACACTCTAAGGTGGTGGATAACATTCTCAAGTCTGTGTGTTTGGTGGGTCTTAAAAGTGGTACTTAAGATTGACTCAAGAGGAGGCTAATGATTAGGATTTCTGTAAAGTATATTACAGCAATTCAGGTGCATGGTATTCAGCCTTTAATAAAGAGCTTTGGAAATGGGAGGAATGATGGACTTGTTGTAGGTATTAATGATTCTGATAAGCAAACATAGCAAAAGTTAAATCCAAAAAATCCTGAAGATTTAGAGGATACATGGTAATAATTTACAGTATATGCTAAATATACAGATCTGTACTCAAAGGTCTTAAGACATGATAGGAGAGACAAACTTTTAATAAACAACAGATTTCCAGATCATACAAGAATAGTGAGGTATTATTGAAGATTGCCCCCAAGGTTGTAGACTTGGAGAACCAACCTGATCCTGATAAGGAAGATTGGAACAGTGAATGAGTATTAGAGGAAAGATGAAGATCTTTTTCTTTTCATGTTGCATTTGATACTTTAGATTTGAAAAAAAACTGTCTTTTTTTATTGTTATATTTAAAGTATGGTATATCATTGAATAAAGGACTATGCCTATACTTTATCAAGTGACAACCTTTGTGGTGTGCTTGACTGTGAAACATCTTCAGTAGTTTTTAGAGAAGCATTTTGGGGAGGAAATAGCCATAAATATTTTCTCAAATCTAAGACTGCTATTTTTCTTTACAGAGTATTTTGCTGCTTTGGGAACAATTTGAAGATGCCAACCACCACAGCTACCATGCACAGCATAATTTAGCAGGGATACTTCTAATTATTTTAAGAGTTTGCCTAGCATTATCTATAGGCTGTGGTCTCTACCAGATCATCACAGTGGAAAGAAGTACACTTAAAAGGGAGTTCTACATCACATTTGCCAAAGTACGTATTCTGTGTAGGAAGTAACTTTTTTTAAAATATGGTTTCTAAGGTATATGGCACAGATGTGTAAAACATCCCATTTAGAAGACAGGAGACCCAGGCTCATGTCACTACTAGTTCATCCTGTAATCATCATTCAGTATTTTTGACCCATTAATTTTTTTAAACTTGTAAATGGAGAGATTATTTATTCTCTGCTGTTGTGCAGGACTGTTGTAAGGATTAAAGACATGATAAGAATAAGTAATAAAGCGGTTTGGACTCTTCAAGAGGGCTCTGACTAGTCCAGGATGTTGTGAATAGAACAGGAAGACCTGAGTTTAAGTTTTATCTCTGACATATACTGGCTATGTGACCCTGGGCTAGTCACTGAACTTTTCAGTGCTCAAGGCCAGTGATGTCAGACTCAGATAGAAACAGGAACCACTAAATTATACATAAGGAAGTCTTCAGGCCTCATATTGACTTAGTTTTTAAAATGTAATATTTTCTGTGTTTTATTATATTTTTATTTATTTTGTTAAATATTTCCAAATTGCATTTTAATCTGGGTTGGGACAGACTCAAGAGTGTTGTGGGATACATGCAACTCAGGGGCATTGTGTTTGACACCACTACTCTAGGTAACTCTAAGACTGTCAGTGCAGAGAATGTACTGACCTTTACTGGTTAGAGGGAGTTTTCTCACCAGTGTTCCCTTTATCAGTAAAATCACAAGTCTAGTCCCCAAACCTTCTTTAAGAGACACATATTAAATGAATGTAAGATGCAACAGCTAAAAGGTAGTCTTTCATAATACAGGTATCATCAGAGGTAGAAGTTGGTTGATGCCAGGTAACTGAAATACAGTCTACATGCTACTTAGTCCATCTCACCTCTAAATACTTACATATCCAGAGAGCAGTGGGGACAGGTGGAGAAGATGTCATGGCATAATGGGGAAAAGCATTGAACAGAAATCAAGAGAACCTGGGTTTGAGGCCTAGCTTTGCCTCTTACTACCTTGGACAAGTCACTTAACTATTATGGGTTAGTTTCTTCATTTATGAAAGGAGGAGACCACCCACACAAGATTACTTCTAAAGTCCTTTCTAACTCTAAAATTCCATGATCCTGTATCTGACAGAGGTCTTTCTGCATTATTGTTCAAAGGCAGAGAATAGTGAAAATTATTCTTCCATTTCTCTTTTGCCTTTCTACTTCTGTTCTTGGTGTGATCTTGAAGCCAATCTGATTTAATTTGAATTAAGAAGGGGAAGTTTTCACAGAGATTCAGCAGAAGATGCAGGAGGTGGCATAGAGGGCTGGCAGTTGTCCAAAAGTTCATCCTTGCCCCATATCATGTCCTTTTTCTAGACCAGGGGTGGGGAACCTGCAGCCTTGAGGCCGCATGTGACCCTCTGGGTCCTCAAAGTGCAGCCCTTTGACTGAATCCAAACTTGAGAGCAAATCCCCTTAATAAAAAGATTTTTTTCTGTAAAACTAGGACTCAGTCAAAAGACCATACCCAAGGGTCTAGAAGGTAACCTGTGGCCTCGAGGCGACATTCAGATTCAAAGTGTAATAAACTTGGATTTAGTGGTTCTGATTTTTAAAATCTGTCATCTATTAATCAGTTTTTGAATTTCAGGGAAAAAAAGGCAATTTGATATATATGATAAATACAGTGCAAACCTATAAATTAGGTATGTAATAAAAGTTCATTAGTGTTACATCAGAGATCATAAGATCTCTTATATACATGGCATGATTTTCTAAATGCTGTAAAAATATAATCAACCTGGTGAGACAAAAAGCTTATTAACATGACAGTAGCAAAAACAGTCCTTCCAAGTCCTAGTCGTACAGTTCCACTTTGCAGACAAATGGAACTGATTTTAATCAGCCTTGTACTATATTACTGTAGTCTTCTTGTGGTTTCATTTCAGAGTATAAGCACAATCTTACTCATCTAACATTTTATTCTTCTGTTTCAGGGATGTATCTTATGGTTTTTATGCCATCCAGGTCTGGCAACCATTTCTGTTATTTTTAGTGACTACCAAAGAGAGAAGGTAGGTAGTGTAAAATTAAAACTATTATTTATAATGCATACATATACAGATATATGTACATATATATTGGTTAAGTAATTATGTTTTTGCTTGAATAAGTAATTATAAAAAGGCCAAAATTGTCTCAGAGATTCAGAAGTTAAATCTACGTGGAAAGGAGGGGAGGAGAGGGTCTCTATAAGACATTAACTTGTACTGAAGCAATGGGTCTTTTTGCTTAAAATCTATGCACAAATTAAGTTAGAGCTTTAGAATAAAGTTCCTTAGAAGAAAAGTAAGTTATATATTTTCTTTTTCTTTATCACAAAACCCAAAATTAGGCAAAAAGTTGCTTTTAAGGAGACTACCCTAGACAAGAAGCAGAATCATTGTCTGCAGCTTCACACCAGATCTTAGTCCTATTAGAGGTTTTCTTTAAATAAGCCTTTGGTGAAAATGTAGTCATTGCTTACATTGCTTTTGTTAGAATAGTTTTTTTACTGGTTAGCCAATTCCAAAATAGTGTTTTACAAAATCAAATTAATTAGAAAAATCACAGTACAATGTTGTCTTTGACTGGAGATTAATTTTTTAAAATTCATGATGTGCTTTATTCATTTGGTAAACAACAGTAGAAATCAAGGTGAATTTACAGGAATCTATCTTGTTGCTTTAACATGCTGGGAACTGGAGTGAGGAGGCTGCCATGCTTAGGTCTGCCATAGTTTGATTTGTGTCGATACCTGCCTTCTTAGGTGAATAACTCCATCATCCCAAAGTGGAGTGCTGCCAGCAGCTCTTTACAAGCCATGCAGTGTGTGCTCGAATGCACAAATGTTTTCTGAGCCTGAGGTGTTTTACAAAGGGTAAAATAGGTAGTAAGGTAGTCTGCAAAAATAGAGAAGTGACTTGGGAATTTGAAAGGGCCTTTAGAGCCCTTTCAGCGTTGGCGGGGGTGATGTTTTGTTCCCTTTGCCGCATTAGCCTGGAACCCAATTTTTCTCATTATTTGTAGAAACTTCTTCCCTCTGTACAACTTGGCTCCCTTGGGAGGGAAGTTGGTCTAGAAAATCATTCTTTTGTGTCTCACTTTGCCATCTACAAACTCACTGCTGGAGGATTTTTACATGCAGACAGTTACAATTCTGAACACTTAATGGTATTTTCCTTTTATATTTTTTATATTAAAATAGTCTGCTGAAGTTCGGGAAAGAAGTAATATTTTAAAATAATAAATATGTACGCATATAATAAATTGAATATAATCTCTGTGTTTCGTCATGTAGAATGATGATTTTTATGTATTAAAAGCATTCACTTTCTCTCTTTTAGGCTGTTACAATAGGAGTTATCATCTGCCAATCTGTTTCCATGGTTATCCTCTACAGACTTTTTCTCTCTCATAGTCTATACTGGGAAGTTTCTTCACTTTCTTCAGTAACACTACCATTGACAATATCATCTGGACATAAAAGTCGACCTCATTTTTAATACTTGGTTAAAGGGAGAGTACGTTCATTTAACAAAGTGCAATAAGGATCCAAAAACAGTGACATTTCACATTTTTGTTCATGTGTTCTTTCGGAAAAATCGAACAGAAGAAACAGAGTGTGTTATAGTCCTGGCATCTGAACAGTACCAAAACTGAAGAAAGCCAATAAAAGAAATGTTATGAAATATATATAAAGTATGAACTTTTAAAGAAAGGTTCTTCTTCTGTGGTGCAAGCAGTTTTTTTCCAAATGGAAACAAAGGAGAAAAAGAACTGTGTAATATTTTGGTTAGCTATTTTCAGTACATATCCTTCCTCATCTTGTATCAATATAGCTGACTCAGGTTTGACAACCTTATAAAAAGTAATCAGTTAAGTGATTACCTGCTCAGACATGTCTCACATAGCCCAGTTATGAAATCAGTTGTAATACGCTAGGATTGCTCTCTTTTTAAGCTTTAAGGAAAGTGTTTTAAGAGAATAAAGGGCTTGAAAAATGAAGTCACTTCAGGAAGTGAATGTAAAGTATTCACATCTAAATTTAGTAAGCTTTTGTTTATTTGTGAATGAGGGAAACCTCATATATTTTTCTATCACTATTGACTCTGCTTCAGGTTTCAACTTGAATAGCAAGGAGCTTTTGATAAACTGTTAAGTGAAAAATAAAATTTAAAACTATTATATGGATGGTATGGACAGAAAACCCAGAAGAAAGCTTTCAAAAGGTCACAGTATTATGATGGAAAAAATAACAGGCTTGCATGTTTGAAAATAAAAAATGAAAAATGGAATTTGTGATATGGTACTAAATTTTTAATCCTCATATAATTCATTTCTCTTATATTGAATCCTCAATCATAATTAAGCCATATACACAGATTAAATTAACACAAGCATTTCACATAAATGTTGGTTTCAGTCATCAACTACCCATGAATTCCTGCCCAAGGATACTTAATCAGGATTAAATTTTCTATGAATAATTGAAAAACAAAATACTCACTGGATTTGTTATAATCCTGGTTGGCACTGGGTTCTAAGTAGTTGCCATCTTGAATCCATTGTAATAGAGCCATACTTTGTTATGCCCCTGTATTGAGAATGCCAGCTGAAAAAAATATACTTTATAGAAGTGCCTGTCTATTGAAATAGTGATTAAAAGGTTGACAATCTTTTCTGTATGAAATTAGCATTACCATTAATACTCATTGATAGGAAATTTTTCTTTTCACATTCATCGGATTATTCAAAACTTTCATTTTCACCACTTACTGTGTTGTTGTGAATGAAAATTTTATTTGTTTCTAGAGGTAGCATTTTCAAAGAAATGAAACCTTGATTTGGTGACTTTTTTTAAATTATAAATTAATAATGGAACTCTATTTTAAGCTGTCCATGGGTTTGCATTTTCTTTTGGTGTTTGCCTCACTTCTAGACTTGTTTCGTGTAAGGGCTGACTATATTTGATTATGACTAAGGCAAAATGGCACCATGACAAAGTGCAATATGCTCATTAAATCATCTCTTGAGGAGTTCTTGGTAATTTGTTTCATAAATGAGAACTACAGGTTGAGGCTGGAAAATCTGAGATTTATTCCAGTTTCACATGTTGTACAAATTGGTCACAGAGTTTTTCTTCTGCTCCATGTTACTGATAATATAGTCAAGTTCTGTTGTATTCAACCAGAGTATGATTAATCAGTTTTTAAACGTGAAATTTTTTCTTTGAAGATGTAAAACAATAGTAATTGTCAATTTGAAATTTCTCTTGTGCAGGAAAAATATTTAATAAATCCTTAGTTGTCTGTCCTGAGTTATATGCATCTGCAATGTACATGGCACTTAGCTTTCAAGAAGAAAGGATTTTTTTTTTCCTATTCTCTCCTTTACATTCATTGTATATATTTGTTGTAGGTTTGGGTGTTTTTTTGTTAATTTATTATAGTCATTTCAAGAATCATTGTTTACATGAAGGAAAAATTTTTCACTATGAAATTGATATGCTTTTACCCTGTTTATCCAATTATCAGAATTAATAGGATATGAACTAGAATAAATCATTCCATCTTTTTGTTTCCCTAATACCTAGTAACCTCATCATCTCAGTTTGCTGCAAAACCAGAGTTGGTGTATGTTGTGGAAATCCTTGGTGAGGGGATCAACAAAAGCTGACAAATAAAATCTTTTTCCAGATTTGTTACTGGCACTTGCTCACCTGATTACCTGTTTGTTTTTTTGTTTGAATTTTATTAATTGGGAAAATGGGTAGTCAATATCTGAGGAAATACTTCTTGCACTCAAATTTAATAAAGTACAATGTGAAAAAATGTTCATTTTTTATTATTAAGTGTATATTCTTTAGTGGGGATGAATGAGTGCCCCTCGTTTGTTTTTCCTTTCCATTGTAATGGTCTAAGTTAGAATTGCTATGAAATCAGAAGTGGAGTTCAGCATGTGTAGGACCTAACAACGACTCAGGACCTGCACTGTGGCTTTTGGCTGGTGAGCACTGTAGTCATTACTGCCACAGCACAACAGAAGGCCTTCATCTGAGGAATGTTTCCCGTGGACTCTGAAATGAAGAGGATAGGCAAGTAGAGGCGGAACCTTAATGTAATGAGATGTGCTAAGAAACAGCAGCATTTCTGTATCCAGATGAGCACCACTGCCTTGAAAAGTCATCTTGGAAAACGATGTTCAGTCCAGTGATGCTGCCATGGCTCATTTTTAGTCTTCAAGGCTGGTGGCGTATTCTTGCATGGCCTCAGCACAGTGAATCTTCATACTTTGAGTAGATTTGGTTTTTGAAAGTAGCCACAAGTCATTCAGAGTCAACTTTGAGGAACGTAATGTGTAGTTAAATGTAGTTAATACTATTTTTGGTTTGAGAAAAAAATTAGTTGTGACAGCAGTAATGAGAATAGTTTTCTTGTGTGGTTTGTAAGTGGAACTCCAAAAGGAATTTCAAAAATGTTTTTGAGCATCAACAGTATGATAGTGTCACAAGAAGCAACTCATCTATATGGAACTAAGTTACCTGGAGCAGAATTTAAGATCAGGCACTTAGTAAAACAAAAGTCCTGTGGACAGACAAAACAGATGTCACAGAATCCATGCGATAAATTCTATGAACTTTATTCATAGGAGAGCCCCTTGGGCCCTCACCCTGCTTACGTGTGAAATGTGATGCTTCCATTTCCACAGTAGATCTAATGCAGGTCCACCTGCAGGAGTGAAAAGTGGTAGCTGACAACATGGCAGCAAGGCTCAAGTCAGGAAAACAATTGAAAATGGACATAAGGTCTCAGATCACAACAGTCTGAGGCCATTGGAAGTGGGAACAAACAATCCTATGCTGATTCCTGCCACCTTAGAGAGTCACTATTTCAGCTGACTGGTAGATTGTCAAGAAAATGTTACATTATATTCTTTATAGTCAGCATATACTTTTTTTTAAAAGTCCATGTATAATACAGTTTTAATTTTTTTTTCACCTAAAGTGGCTAAAGTAAACATTTGGTGCTATTTGGCAGGGGTGGGGAAGTTGTCCAGAGTAACTCATTCACTGATGGTTCCCAGTAACTGAGAGTTGGTTGTACTTTGAAGGATAATACTTATTTGGAAACATATGTGCTGACATGTTAATTGAATCTCATTGCATTATAGTCATTGTGTACATTGATACTTAAGGTTCCCTGCCATCAGATGCATCAGGTTATGTAAATATAGGAAGGGCTGAGGAATCTGACATAGACTCAAAAAACCTTTGCAGAGTAGTTTGTGGACCTAAAGATCTTTGACCTTTTTGTGCTTATTTATGGATAGATGTGTTCTATTAAAATATGAAGGAGGTGAAAACGTTTGTATTTAAAACATGACTTACATGTGTGATTAGAAAACAGTAGGTGTGATTGGAAGATGTTCAAAAGTCTAATTCACATATTACTACATTCCAGCTTACTCCCACACAAAATAAACATTTAGAGTTACAGTTAGTGAATCTGCCTAGTTTCTATCCCATACAAACATTTAAGAATATCAACTTTTTTAAAAAGACAATTCTTCCTGTAAGGTGGCATGTTTTCAAAAAATGAGTTTCAGTGGTTAAAAGTAACTTTGATTCATTAACTGGTATAAGTTCTCCATTTAGTAACATTCAATATACTTCGTCCACTTTTTGCAAACATATTAATATGAACATCTTAGACTTAATGCTCCTTTGTTAAAAATTATCCATTAAAAGTCCATTAAATACTGTCTTTAGCCTTCCCTCAAAATGTTTGAGACTAAATTAAGTGATTTAAAAATGGAAGCATTACTCATACAAGAAATTGAGTTTTAAAAATACTAGCAGAAGTTGAACAGCACAACTGAATTTTGTTCTGCAGAATCACGAATCCCCTTACCTGCCCATTTCCATTTTCAGCAACCCATTTCAAATCTCAGGACTTTAATTTTCATCATCTCTCATTCTTTTTAGCAAGTTTCTTTCTGAAATCTCAGATCATCTTTTCCAAATCAGATGTGCTTCCCTAGTCATTGACCTTTGTGGTAAGACATTTCCCACTATTTGCTTTCTCATTTTTAATTGTCATGTCCCAATGTTTGCTCTGTGTTCATGGTTCTCGATGCTACAACAAGATTATTTCTTGTCATGCTCAAGCTCCTCTTATAAGTTTCAGCAGCCATGGCATGTCTAAACTATATTATCTTAAAAGTGTTGGCACTAATGAAAAATGAAAGGAGCCAAAGTCATAAAAACCAAACAAATCAAAAACTTCCTGAGGATATATTCTCAAACTGAGCAGTATGCATTAGATTGCGTTTTCTTTAGAGAGTCTCCTCTACCTGCTGCATCATCTGTACACACATTAAGTCAGTGTAATGCATACTTAGAAATATTGAAGCATTTGACTATTGGAACTATCACATAATGGGTACCTTTTTACCAATAAAACACATTCTTAGATTATTTTGTTTTTGAAGTGGATTATGACTTTATTAGAAACAAAATATGTATTGCATAGGGGGTGTGGAAGTTCAGGTACAATGGTTTGTTTTATGGAGGGATAATCAGAAATTAATGAGCATATATTCTAATGAAGGTAAAACCTCAATAACATGAGAAAAAGACATTTTATTTGTATTTAAAACTCTGCATGGCTAAACCAGAACAGTAATAGAGGGAAATGGTCTGTCTTTGTTTTGCATCAGATTTTTTGAGTTCCTTTATGCATCAGAGTGACTTTCTCTTCATATATATATATCCATGTTAAAGTTTTGATATTTTTATTTTGAGTTTGATCTTTTTTATACAAAGTGAAGCTTCAGGACTTAGGCATAAATGTTGCCAAAACAGCTTCTTGAATTACTGAGGGAGAAGAAAGGGTAGGAAAAAGGTGTCTCTTCAATAAAGATAAAATTATTTTTCGCATTAAAAAGAATAAAAATCCTTTCTGAAAATTTTGCTTAGAATTTAAGACTATTGCCTTAGGAATTTCAAGGAAAACATACTTTTTACTTGTTGTCTTGGGCTTACTTATCAAACAAGCAAATGCTATGTTCTAGATCTATTTCAAGTATTATTGAAGACAGTTTTTAAACCTTTTTTTAAATTCAATATAATAAAAAATAATTTAAATATTTTCTACAAACCAAGGATTTTCATGTTAATAATTTATACTTTTGTAATGCCTTTAATTCAAGAATTTCTAAGGGTTTTATAAATGTATTTGGTTTCCAAGTTGTCTGTCAGAAATATGTAGTGTTATACATTAAACAGTAGTCTCCGAAAGATCAAAATTATGTTCGAACTAAAGGCAAGAGTGGGTATAGATTGGTTTTAGCATATTGTTAACTACTTGCATGCAAGAGGTAGCATGTTATCCAGGAAATACACAATTGAGTAGGAAGAAGACAGTCATGAAAATGAGAGCTTGATACAACAAACAGATAGCCCAAGTATTATGCTGTAATGTTAAAAGACTTCAGAGGAAGATCCCTAATGTGTTGGGTTAGTGATGATGTTAGCTAGCATTTACAGTGTTTTAATGTTTACAAAGTGCTTTACAAGTATTTCATTGGATCCTCAGAACAAACTCTGGGAGGTAGGTGCTGTTACTGTACTCATTTTACAGGTGAGAAAACTGGAAGGTTGAGTGACTTACCCAAGGTCGCACAGCTAGTATGTGTATGAGGCAGCATTTGAAGTCAGTCTTCCTGACTTCCGGTCTGGCACCATCCACTGTGCACCTAACTGCCTATCCTCTAAACATGTAGGAGGCAGAAGTTTTTTAACCCCGAGTCCATGGAGAGACTTTAGGAGATATGTGAAATTGGATAGGAAAAAGTTACAGCTTTATTTTCACTAACTCTTAAGTGAAGTTTAGCATTTCCTTCAGTTTTATTTATTTTTAATTAAATAGGTAGATAAGCTTAACCAGACTGTCAAGGGGTCCAGGATAGAAAAAATGGTTAAGAATTCTTCATTAAGGGAAAGTCATGGACAAGAGTCCTGTAGGATGAGAAGGTATCCATGGATTGCTATTTGTATCGTAAAAGGGGATATATATCCATATGAATGAGTTCATGAATCCATTGAATATTGAATACAGGATGTCTTATCAGCTGACTTTTTTAGGATTATGAATATTTGTTCAATTAATTAAACAAAAAATAAGCACCTACTGCATGCAAGTGTTAGATAGGTGCTGGGGGGCTCCAAATTTTAGGTAAGATGTAGTTCCTATCTGGAGTTTACAATCTAGAAGGGGAATATGACATCAACATATATTTATTGTGGATTAAACTGAGTATCCGAACCCTAGCCAATAAATCCCATTATATCATTACATAATTTGTGAATATATGTATGCCAGTGGTACATGAGCTTTGAATCTAAAACAGATTGATTTCTTGATAAGAGTTCCAGACATAATTCATCAAAATCATCTTAGAAGACTACAGACTTACTCACTCTTTTAAAAATGTTTTTTCTTTTCAATTTTGACATTCTGTTTTGAAACTTGGAGTTCTAAATTCTCTTCCTCTCTACATTGAGAAGGCAGGCAATTTGATATAGGTTATACATGTGCAGTCATGCAAAACGTATTTCCATATTAGTCATGTTATGAAAGAAACACAGAACAAGAAACCAGACAAACCCAAATCCAAAACCAACCAAATAAACTCAAACAAGAAAAATAAAGCTAAAAAAAAAATATGCTTTGATTTCCATTCAGACTCCTTCAGTTCTTTCTCTGGAGAAGGATATCATTTTTTATTGTAAGTCCTATGGAATTGTCTTAGATTATTACACTGAGATTAAGTCATTCATATTTAATCATTGTACAATATCACTCTTACTGTGTACTCTGTTCTGGTTCTGCTTGCTTCACTTTGCATCTGTTCATGTAAGTCTTTCCAAGTTTTTCTGAAAGGATCCTGCTCATTATTTCTTCTGATTTATTTTGTAATTAATTTGTTTTCAGCTTTCAACAATCACTTCCATGAGTTTTAAACTTTCTCCTCTTCCTGTCCTCCTTCCGCATGATCCAATCTCATATGGGTTCTACACATGCCTTCTTCTTAAACACATTTTCACATTAGTCACGTTGCATAGAAGAATTAAAACGAATGGGAGAAACGAGAAAAAGACAAAAGCATAACAAAAGAGGAAATAGTCTGTTTCATTATGCATTCCAACTCTATAATTCCTTCTCTGGATATGGATGGCATTTTGTTTTTTATCATGAGTAATTTGGAAATGTTTTAGGTCCTTGCATTGCTGTGAATGGCTAGGTTTATCAGATTCAGTCCTTACACACTGGCTCTCACTGTCTATAATGCTCTGGTTTTGCTCACTTCACTCAGCACCTGTTCATACAAGTCCAGTTTTTTCTGAAGTCTTCCTGTTCATCATTTCTTGTATTCCATTACATTCACATACCAGAACTTGTTCAACAATTCCCCAATTGATGGACTTCTCCTCATTTTCCAGTTCTTGGCCACCACAAAAAGAGCTTCTATAAATATTTTTGTACATGTGGGTCCTTTTCCCATTTTTTATGATTTCTTTGGGATACAGCCCTAGACTGCTCATCATCTCTTACAACACAGTAGTATTCTATCATAACTATATACCACAACTTGTTCATTTATTCCCCAAATGGGCATCCTTTCAATTTCCAGTTCTTTGCCACCACAAAAAAAGAGCTATTATAAATATTTTTGGACATATAGGTCCTTTTCCTTTTTTTATTAATCTTTTTTGGGATACAGACCTAGTAGTGGTTTTGCTAGGTATGCATGTTTTTATAGCCTTTTGAACATAGTTCCAAATTGCTCTCCAGAATGATTGGATCAGTTTACAACTCCACCAACAATACTTTAGTATCCCAAATTTCCCACATCATCTCCAACATTTGTCATTTCCCTTTTCTGTTATTTCAATTTGCATTTCTCTTATCAGTAATGATTTAGAGCATTTTTATATGACCATATATAACTTTGATTTCTGAAAACTGCCCCTTTGACCATATATCAGTTAGAGAATGACATATTCTTATAAATTTGACTCCATTTTCTATATTTTTGAGTAATAAGGCCTTTATCAGAAAAACCTGCTATAAAATTTTTTTTCACAGATATGATTACTGTATGTTTCCTCTATCCTATATTCTCCTGTTTATCTCTCCCCCCCCTTCCTTCCTCCCTCTCTCTGTCTCTCTCCCTCCCCCTCCCTCCTCAAACGTGTTTTGCTTCTGACCATTGTCTCTCCCAGTATTCCCCCCCCCGCTTATATCAATCTCCACCCCTTCTCTCATCCCCTTCCCTTCCTCCTTCCCAGAGTGACAGATTTCTATATTCACAGAGTGTGTATGTGATTCCCTCTTTGAGCCAACTGAGAGTAAGGTTTAAGTGTTGTCTGCCACCACTACCTCAGTCTTCCTCTGCATTCTAAAAGCTCTTTTTTAGGTAGCTACCCCTATTCTACTTCTCCCTTCCCCGCCATGCATCCCTGTTTTTTACCCCTTAATTTTATTTTTTAGGTATCATCCTAGCATAACCATCCCTTGTTTTCACCCTTTAATTTTATTTTTAGATACCATTCTGTCATAGCCAACTCACACTCATTGCCCTCTGTCCGTGTATACTCCTAAGTGCCCTAATAATGATAAAGTTCTTAAGGAGTTACAAGTATCATCTTCCCATGTAAAGAATGTAAACAGTTTAAGGTTATTGAGTCCCTTACTATTTCTCCTTCATGTTTACCTTTTTATACTGAATCTTACATTTGAAAGTCAGATTGTCTGTTCACCTCTGGTCTTTTCATCAGGAATGCTTGAAAGTCCTCTATTTCATTAAATAACCTTTTTTTCCCCAAGAGAAGTATGACACTCACTTTTGCTGGTTGGGGATTCTTGGTTGTAATTTTAGCTCCTTTGTTCCCCAGCATATTTCAAGCCCTTCAATTATTTAATGTAGAAGCTAAGACATTTTATGTTATCCTGACTATGACTATGATATTTGCATTGTATCTTTCTGGAAGCTTGTAATATTTTCTTGACCTGGAATTTAACTATAATATTCCTGGGAGTTTTCATTTTGTGATCTCTTTCAGGAGAAGATTAGTGGATATCCCCCCCCCCAATTTCTATTTTACCCTCTGGTTCTAGGATATTGGGGCAGTTTTCCTTGACAATTTCTTGAGATGTGATATCTAGGCTCTTTTTTAAAAATCATAGTTTTCAGTTCAATAATTCTTAAATTAACTCTGGTAAATCTGTTTTCTAGGCTAGTTGTTTTTCCAGCGAGATATTTCACATCTATAGTTTTTTCATTCTTTTGCTTTTGTTTGATTGTTTCTTGATGTCTTGTGATATCATTAGCTTCTAATTCTTAAGGAATTCTTTTCTGCAGTGAGTTTTTGTACCTCCTTTGCCATTTGGCCAATTCAGCTTTTTAAGGAGTTGTTCTATTTCGTGAGTTTTTGTGCATCTTTTCCCATTTGTCCAATTCTGCTTTTTAAGGAGTTCTTCTCTTAGGTGGATTTTTGTATCATTTTTTTTTTAAACTATTTGGTCTATTCTGGTTTTTAAGGTGTTACTTTCTTCAATATTTTTTGTGCATCCTTTACCAAGTCATTGACCCATTCTTTAGGATTTTCTTCCATCATTTTCATTTTTTCCCCAATTTTTCTTCTACCTCTCTTATTTGAGTTTTAAAATGCTTTTCAGATTCTTCTGGGAATTATTTTGAATGTAATTGTTTTTGACTTTGTTTTATTCTGACTTTGTGTTTTGACCTTTCATGTCACCACAGTAAGTTTCTATGATCAGTTCTTTTGTGCTGTTATCTGTTATTTTTTTTGCTCAGTTTCCAGGCTATTTCTTGATAAAATTGATAAAAATCTACCCCTAGGGTGGTGGGGGCACTGTCCCAAGCCTTTTTATGCTGTGATTTTTAGGGGTAGTTATGGAGGTTTGTAGGTTTTCAGTTCTTCCAAGGTGGTATGATCTAATTAGAGGTGTGGACACTACTCCTGGACTGTGCTCTGGTCTATGAGTGATCACAAGCACTCTTTTCCTCCCTGGAACAGTGACCAGGGTCTAACTCCCCTGAAGATGTGTGCTAGTGCTCTTCCACAGTTTGGAACTCTGATCCAGAACTGTATATAAGCAATGCAACCTTCCAACCAGTTGTCTGAACCCATTACCATCTGTGGTCTGAGAGCTCAGCCACTATTGATGATTCGGTTGCCCTCAAGGCCTGCTGATGGCTTGCTGGGATGCAGCCTGTCCTGGATTGTGCTTCACTTTCACCCCAGTGAGACAAACCTTTCCTGTCAACTTTCTAAGTTGTTTTGACTTGGAAAACTGTTTCAGCCCATCTTTTCATTGGTTCTGCACTCCACAATTCATTTTGAGGCATTATTTTAAAGTTGTTTGCAGGGGATTGTGGGAGAGTTCAGGGAAGTCACTGTCGATACTCTGCCATTTTGGCTCTGCTTCTCAAAACCCTTTTGTAATGCTCTCCTTTTGGATATGCTCTTGGAGTCAAGCATAGGTCACATTACTCAAAGCAAATCTAATTACTTTGCAATCACACTTTTTTGGGGGGGATGAAAACTAATATCCAGCAAGGTTGTATCTCTGACTTGCCTCTGAATTACTTTTAATGGTTTGCAAAAGTGAAATTCCACCTTCAATTGATAACCATTTTCCATCATTTGAGGATAGAATACACTATGGTCTCTAAAAGAGTTTTAGAGGTGTGTGGTGGCAGTATTAATGGAACGTGCATAAAACCTCTCAAGGGGACAGTTTTAAACTTTTGTATATTTGATACTTTCAATATATTATATAGACCTGTATATTGTAGAGATATATATAAATATAAAATAATATGTTATGTTTGAGCAATCAACTAATAAATATTAGGAGTAGGTAAGTGCCACAGTGGATAGAGGGCAGGTCCTGCAGTCAGGAAGACCTGAGTTCAAATCTGGCCTCAGACACAGCTTTGTGACCCTGAACAAGTCACGTAACCTTGTTTGCCTTGGTTCCTCATTTGTAAAATAAGCTGGAGAAGGAAATGGCAAACCACTCCAGTATCTTTGTCAAGAAAATCCCAAATGGGGTCACAAAGAGTTAGATACAACTGAAAAAATGGCTAAATAGCAACACATGCTAATCAGATTTCCTGTCTTATCAAAGTTTAATTAACTTAAACATGTAGTTCTTCTTTATTCAGAAGACAATAGTCACTAAAGATTTTTAAGCAAAGAGTGACATGACCAGATGAGGAAGAGAATTTTATTATGTAAGATGTATTGGAGTAGGGAGAGAGAGTAGTGATGGGAGATCAATTAGGAAGCTGTTGCAACTGTCTAAGTGACAGGTGACCTGCATTCTGGTGATTGCAGAAGACACATATGAGAGCATGAAGGTATTTAGTATTTAGTAACTGTCTGGCTATGGAAGACAGAGGAGAGGAAAGACTGAACAGGGAAAGGTACTCTTACAGATTCTAAATATAAAATACTACTAGGAAAATGAATAAACAAGCATTTATTACACACCTACTGTATGCCAGGCACTCTAGCCTAGGTGCTAGAGACACAAATAGAAAGAATGAAGTAATCCCCATTCATAAGGAGCTTATATTCTCATAGGGGCAATAAGTACACATATAAGAATATAAAGAAAAAAAATAAAGAGAATATGTAAATACAAGTTAGTAAGGGAAGAGGGAGGACAATAAAAGGTGGGGGAATCAGGAAAGGCTCCCTGTAGAAGGTAATTTATAAACTGCCTCCTCACTCTGAGGCCAGTTTTCTAGTCTGATGACACAGTGAACATAGTTGGACTGGGAATTAAAAAGAGCTGAGGTCAAATCCTGCCTTGTATGCTACCTCTGGGACCCTGGGCAAGTCACTTATCCTGTTAGCCTATTTTACCATCTGTAAAATGTGGATAATAACAGCGCCTACTACCTTACAGGATTTGTGCAAGGACCAAATAAGGTATATTTGCAACATAAATTTTGCAAACCGTTAAGTGCTACATAATTACTATGTTTTTATCATACATCACGCCAAGCTGCTTTGGAATAACAACCTGGGATTCTTATTCAATTTCTTAGCTTGTTTCCACATTAAAAAAAAAAAAGATAGTTATACCTAATGTTCAGTAATGTTTTGAGATATAATTATTAGCTAAATAAAATTAAATGTAGGAAGAGCTATTAATGCATCCTTTTCTTTGACATCCAATTCACTTTGCAATTGTGTAATTCATTTGCCTTTGTGAAATCTTGAAAGGAAGTGTTGCTTTGGAGGTAGATTGGGCCTCCAATACAAAATAATTCTTTAAGGATGTAATGTATTCTTTTATTTATTATATTACTTAAAGATACAATACATTCTTTAAGGATGATCATTTGAGTCATTACAGAGCTCATTCGGAGGGCTCTAAAACGTCTCAGGGAATGATACAGTCAGTACTATGTCATCCACAGACAGGATCATCTGAAGGATCTTACTGTTCACATGGGATCCCCCTTTTCTAACACTCCACACTGGGTGTCCTCAACATCAGTGGAAAACGTCTTTGACAAGCATGTGTCTCATTATTCTATTTCATGTTCAAGGGCTGCTGAGTAAATTCGTTTCTGTTACTGCATCTTTTAAGGAATCTTATGATTTGATCATATATATAGCAAACACCTATGTTGCAGAATAGCCGCACTACCAAATCAAGTAAATACCTGACAATATCAAGAGAGCTATATGCAATGGATCTGTGATCTCATCAATGTAAGTCTTGCTTTCAAGGATGCAGAACAAAACTCATGTCACATGACAGTTCCTCGTCATAGAACGTAGGAGTGTAGATTTAGGACTGGAAGGGACCTCAGAGACCATGTAGTCCAACCCATTTTAGAGATAAAAAAACTGAGACTCAGAGAGATTAAATGATTTGCAAGATAGTCTTGCTATTAGTTATCCCTCACTCTTACTGCATGACTGACCCATCTTTTTCATTCATCGTTTCTTTGATAACATCCTTTACGCTCCTTTTCCTTTATAATTCTTTATTTGCTATGTGTTACAGCCCCTTCACACCCACCATTCAATTCTCTATTGCCCTCTGGGTGAACCTTGACTTCAATTCTTCAAAGACTATATAATATTCTTTGGCTTGGCAGTCACACTATTTCACTGGAAGAATTTTGATATTCAAAAGATGAGCCTTTGTTTCCAGGAGGAGTTTGGAATCGTTAAAAAGAATTGTGTTATTTCCCAAAAGCAGTCTAGCCTGTTTTTCTCCTGTTCAACAGATTATCCATTTTCTTTATATGTCACATACATATGTGGATATATACCTGTATACACATATACATGTATACATAAATCTGTGTGGTATACCAATACATACTATATATGTATATGTATACTATATATTTGTTTCTATTATTATAGTTTTCAGACAACCTTTTATGATTTTAAGATATTCATAGCAAACACTTTATTGCAGAAAAGCCTTTAGGATGACAGTTTGCTCTACCAAATCAATACTACAACAGATGTGAAATCTCATCAGTATAAGTGTACCCTCCAATGGAGAGCATCTCTGTGCAAATACACATACATGCATGTGCACACACATGCATGCACACACATATACACTACAAAATGAACATTCTACGATATCCACCCAACTACATATCATAATCTGGACAATAAACATTCTTCATTCATTTGGTTTCTCTTGGCATGCATGGTTAGACAAAATCTTTCAAGTAATTTTCAATTATCTTATATAACAAGCTCTGTAGAGTTCTAGGGATTGATGCCATTAGCACACTATCATCTATGTGTGGGGCAGCTAAGTGACATAGAGTGACATAATGAACAGAGTAACAAGTATGATGTCAGGAAAACTCATTTTCCTGAGTTCAAATCTAGCTTCAGATGCTTAGCTGTGTGACCCTAGACAAGTAATTTAACCCTCTTTGCTTCAGTTTCCTCACCTGTAAAATGAGCTGGAGAAGGAAATGGCAAACCACTCCAATATCTTTGCCAAGAAAACCCCAAAGGGTGTGACAAAGAGTTACATACATCTGAAAATGACTGAATGGGGGGGGCGGAGTCAAGATGGCGGAGTAGAAAGACTCACTGTATGCTAGCTCCGAACCCACAGCCCATGCATTTAATGTTAGAAGAGCTCCCCACAAGTTCTGGATCACTGCAGGGTGTGCAGAAACACAGTGGAAGAGATTTCCATTCCAGAGAGCCCTGGAGAGTGGTCCCCAGGGTCCCTCACACTCCGGAAAGTGAACCCCACCCCAGCACTGCCCTGGCCGCGGCCCCAGAGAAGCTGATACGAGCAGGCTTCAGGGACGGAAGCTCCAGCTGCTGGGAAGGTCCCTCCACCCACAGATGCTACAGGTCAGTGAGAGAGATGGCTGGGCTGGATGAGAGGGGAGCAGGGTGTCTCCGTGGCTCGGGGCCCCTCGGGAGGAAGCGGCGGAGGCAGAGGCAGGGGCAGCAGCAGAGGCAGGAGCAGGAAGCGGTGGAGGCAGAGGCAGCAGCGGCGGCCCCCAGGACTCCCCGAGCAGGTAGAATCTTCATTACTGAAAGTCTCTGCATAAACAACCTGAAGGAGCTGAGCCTGGGAGACGGCCCTGCCCCACCCGCTCCATCACTGAAGGTCTCTGCATAAAGCCCCTGAGGGAACTGAGCCTGGGAGGTGGCCCTGCCCCCACCCCAGCACCAGAACTAAAGCTCACATTGAATAGCAGCCGCGCCTGTTGCAGAAAGCCCATTTGAATCTCAGACCCCAAGCACTAGCTGGGCGGATCTAGCCGGGGGAGGACAGGAATCTCAGAAGTCAAGTAACTGGCTGGGAAAATGCCTAGAAAAGGGAAGAAAAATAAGACTCTAGAGAGATTTTTCGAAAAGATGGAAATGATCCCGACTTTCGGATCTGACGATGATGAGGAAATATTCTTGCCATCAGGGAAAGATGTGGAGGGCAGGGCCTCTATATCCCAGACATCCCAGGGGGTTGTTGGGTGGGCTCAGGCCTTGGAAGAGCTCAAAAAGGATTTTGAAAAGCAAGTTAGACAGGTGGAGGAAAAACTGGGAAGAGAAATTAGAGAGATGCAAGAAAAGTATGAAAAACAGGTCAATACCTTGGTAAAAGAGACCCAAAAAAATGCTGAAGAAAATAACACCTTGAAAAATAGGCTCACTCAATTGGCAAAAGAGGTTCAAAAGGCCAATGACGAGAAGAATGCTTTCAAAAGCAGAATTAGCCAAATGGAAAAAGAGGTTCAAAAGCTCACTGAAGAAAATAGTTCTCTCAAAATTAGAATGGAACAGATGGAGTCTAATGACTTTCTGAGAAACCAAGAAATCATAAAACAAAACCAAAAGAATGAAAAAATGGAAGAGAATGTGAGAAAAACAACTGACCTGGAAAATAGATCCAGGACAGACAATTTAAAAATTATGGGACTACCTGAAAGTCATGATCAAAAAAAGAGCCTAGACATCATCTTCCATGAAATTATCAAGGAAAACTGCCCTGACATTCTACAACCAGAGGGCAAAATAAGTATTTTTTTTTAATTTTAATTTTTTTTAATGTTTTACAATCATTTCCTTAAAGTTAAGATTTTATCCCCCTCACCCTTCCTCCAATAACCCCCTCCCTCCCCATGACAGCATACAATCCTGTATAGGTTCTACATATATTTTCCTATTGAGCACATTTCCATTATAGTCATGCTATGTAGTTGAACTAAAATAAATGGAAGAAATCATATAACAAATCAAAACATAATACACTGAAACCCATCCACACACAAACATGATCTGCTACATTCTGCGAATGACTTCCATATTTCTTTCTCTGAGTGTGGAAGGCATTTTGCCTTAGAAGACCGACATTAGGATTTTTTTTTCTCAGTAAGTTCTTGTGTTATTACAAAGTTCCAAGTCTACCAGAAAAAACTCTTGCACACTTTGGTCGTTGCTATGCACAAAGTTCTCCTGGTTCTGCTCCTTTCACTCAGCATCAGGTCATATAAGTCCTTCCAGGCCTCCCTGAAGTCTTCTTGTTCATCATTTCTTATGGCACAATAGTACTCCATTACATTCATATACCATAATTTATTCAGCCATTCCCCAATTGATGGGCATCCCCTTGATTTCCAGTTTTTGGCTACCACGAAGAGTGCTGCTATAAATATTTTTGTACACGTGGGACCCTTTCCCGTTTTTATAATCTCTTGGGGATACAGTCCTAGTAGCGCTATTTCTGGGTCAAAGGGTATGCACATTTTTGTAGCCCTTTGGGCATAGTTCCAAACTGTTCTCCAGAAGGGTTGGATGATCTCACAGCTCCACCAACAATGAATTAGTGTTCCAACTCTCCCACATCCTCTCCAGCATTTATCATTTTCTTGTTCTGTCATGTTTGCCAATCTTACAGGTGTGATGTGGTACCTCAGAGTTGTTTTGATTTGCATCTCTCTAATCAATAGTGATTTAGAGCACTTTTTCATATGATTATAGATATCTTTGATTTCTTCCCCTGAAAATTGCTTGTTCATATCCTTTGACCATTTATCAATTGGGGAAGAGCAAAATAAGTATTGAAAGAATCCATCAATCACCACCTGAAAGAGATCCAAAAAGAGAAACTCCTAGGAACATTGTGGCCAAATTCCAGAACTCCCAGCTCAAGGAGAAAATCTTGCAAGCAGCTAGAAAGAAACAATTCCAGTACTGTGGAAATAAAATCAGGATAACTCAAGATATAGCAGCTTCTATATGAAGGGATCGAAGGGCATGGAATAGGATATTCCAGAAGTCAAAGGAACTAGGACTCAAACCAAGAATCACCTACCCAGAAAAACTGAGTATAATACTTCAGGGGAAAATATGGTCTTTCAATGAAACAGAGGACTTTCAAGCATTCTTGATGAAAAGACCAGAGCTGAAAAGAAAATTTGACTTTCAAACACAAGAATGAGAAGAAGCATGAAAAAGTAAACAGCAAAGAGAAGTCATAAGGGACTTACCAAAAGTGAACTGTTTACATTCCTACATGGAAAGACAATATTTGTAACTCTTAAAACTTTTCAGTGTCTGGGTAGTTGGTGGGATCACACACACGCATGTACACACGTGCACGCACACACACACATACACACATGCACACACATACAGAGACAGAGCACAGAGGGAATTGAATAGGATGGGACCATATCTTAAAAGAAATTAAGGTAAATGGTGAGAGAGAAAGGTAGGGGGAGGAAAGAGGGTGAAATGGAATGGGGTAAATTATATGTCATGTAAGAGGCAAGCAGGAGACCTTTTAGTGGAGGGAAAAAGAGGAGAGCTGAGAAAAAAAAACCCAAGAAGATTACCCTCATCACATTTGACTAAAGGAAGGAATAAAATGCACACTCATTTTGGTATGAAAACCTATCTTACAGTACAGGAAAGTGGGGGAGAAGGAGATAAGCAAGGGGGGGGATGATGGAAGGGAGGGCAATGGGAGGAGGGAGCAATTTGAAGTCAACACTCTTGGGGAGGGACAGGATCAAAAGACAAAAGAGAAACAATGAGGGGCAGGATAGGATGGAGGGTAATTCAGTTAGTCTTACACAACACGACTATTATGGAAGTCATTTGCAAAACTACACAGATAGGGCCTATATTGAATTGCCTGCCTTCCCAAAGGGAATGAGTGGGGAGGGAGGGATGGAGAAAATTTGGAACTCAAGTTTTAGGAACAACTGTTTAGTATTGTTGTTGCTACTAGGAAATAAGACATACAGTTAATGAGGAATAGAAAGTCATCTGGCCCTACAGGACAAAAGAGAAGATGGGGACAAGAGAAGGGAGGGATGACAGAAGAGAGGGTAGATTGGAGATAGGGAAAATTAGATTGCTCGGTATATTGGGGTGGGGGAGGGCATAAAAAGGGGAGAAAAAATTGGAACCCAAAATTTTGTGAAAATGAATGTAAAAAGTTAAATAAATAAAAATAAAAATTAATTAATTAATTAAATAAAAAAGAAAATGACTGAACAGCAGCACTATCTGCAAATTGGAGCTTCTGAAGGACATAACCATCTATGAAGAATCCATCTTCAGGTTGGACACTTTTAACCATGAAGGCAATATTTGCTCTATGATTTAAATGCTTTTATCTAGTCAACAAATAAGATACACTGCAGGCTCTTGTATTCTCTGCATCTTTCAAGCAATGGTGTGATGGCAAAGACATGTCGCCTATGGTATATCACTTTCAGAAGCCTTTCTGATATCCTCATCAAGGGTGCCTTTTATGCCTATGTGGATTATTCTCATAAAAACCTTATATAGATTGGAAAGTAGGCATATAGATTAGTAGTTGCTTATTTTCTTTTCATTAACTTTTTTCCAATAAAATATTCCCTACCCCGTCCCCTATGCTTTTGATATCTTCCCTTCCTACAAACAGCTTGGGAATCAATTCTTTAATGCTTTCCAAATTCTGTCACCTCCAACTTGGATGTCCTCTGTGTAAACTCTGTCCAGGATAGTTGCTTTTCCCATCTTGCCATGTCTAGGACCTTGATGTTAGAGTCCAAATGTGATGGCTTTGCTGTCTTTGATGATGAAAAGTTTGCTACGAAAATCTTTTTAGATTTTTTTCCAGCTTTCATCTGTTTGTTGTCCTTCCAATTTTATCCTTAACTATTCTCAGAAAGATTTTTCTAGTTCATCTTCATACCAGACTTTCTTTAGACTGTTGGTTTCTCTTAACAAGTTCTTGCTATTTTTGAAGTAATAACAGCTCATACCATTTTACTACCCTTCTCCAGATTTTATGAATGAATATGTATTTTACGTACAAATGAATCTGTATTTAAGCCAGGGTTGCCCTTGGATGTTATCTCTCCCTGGTTGATAAGAAGGATTATATTTACTGGCGAAGGTGGTTTTTAGACTCTCTTTATATGGATGGATGAGCTCTATAATTTATCTACTCAATCATATATTAATAATGTGATCAATTGGTGTTTCTCCTTCAGTTTTTTTCCTGGTTGGATCAGATTAAACTCTCTTTGTTGTGGCAATGAATTTATACCAGTTAACCTTCCTTAGGAAATGGTGAGTCAATGTCAATATCTATTCTTTTATCCATTTTCTATTTAATACTTTCTTTTTAATATTAACAACTTGATTAAATAGATCAGATTTGAGTTTCTTCTGGGATATGGGTGCCATGTCTTCTTTGTTTCATTTTCATTCTTCTGATTTGGCATAGACTATGTTCTAATAGGCTGATAGTCTATACACAGCTGATTGAAAAATGACTCCCTTACAATTACCACTCATTTCCTGACTGTTAGGAGAAAATCAGTTTAATTTTTTATGATGTTATTTGGTTCTGTGTGTAGCATCATCCAACTCTTTTCTTGAAGAAACTATAATATAAATGGCATGAGGCTTCTTTACATGCTGTCTTTGGTATAATATCTTTTTCACCATAAAAAAAAATTCATTGGATTAAGCATACTTTTGTTGAAAAGAATTGAAAGGAATAAGAATTTTATCCTGTGTCTCAAATAGGCAACTCTTTAAAAAGTCAGCTCCCTTTTTCTCATACTTATCTACTTTTGCCTTTGCAAACCATCTCAGACACTTAATCTTTCACTGTGCATTCCACAAAAGGAAATTGTTTGGGAGCCAGAAAAATAGGTGTGGCATTACTATGAACTGAAAATATTTTAACCTCCAAGATAGTGTGTTGGATTAGAATTTCGCTCCTCCTTTTTTCTTTACTTTTCCTTTTATTTTTAAAATTTCCCCACAAAATTTAAATACTTCTGTCCAAAGTTTATTCTATTCAGCCACATCCTAGAATTCTTTTGCTTGCAAAGGTCAACATAGTATACAAGAATATTAATTATTTTGTAAAGACTTGGCAGTGCCTCTGCCCTTTGGGGTAAAGAGGGGTTTGGATTGGTTGTCTTGGTTTTGTTTTAGTAACCAGAAGGAACTGCATTGAAATTGTTACTTGCTCAATAGAATGTCAGCTCTTATCAAAGATAGTATTAAATAGCGTATAAAAGAAGTCATTCTACTTAGTTACCATGCAGGTCAAAATAACTATAGTAGTCACAAAATATTAAAAAGGAGTTTTATCATAATTCCTTTCCTTTCTTCCAAATTTATCCATCTTGCTAACCTTCCTGTTTCTGTTGATGTTATTACTACTCAGTCAGAGGGACTTAAAACCTCATAATCAGCTTTGACTTCTCCCATATTTGCCAAATTACAATATCATCTTCATTCTCTTTCTTATATCTATCTCTTCCTCATGCCTTACCCTTGTTCCTCTTGTCTCTCCCCTTATTACTCAAGGGTTGGACAACTGAAATAACTATCAAGCTGGTCTCTTTGACTTCAATTTCTACCCTCTCTGAAACATACTTCACAGTGCTTTCAGAATCCCCAGTGGAGAGATGTGGGCTAAATTTTACTAAAATTATGGGAAATCAGAATGGAATGAGTTACTACTCCAAAAGGCCCATTATTAATGGCTCACTGCCAACTTGGAAGAAAGTTTCTATTAGAGAGTCCCAGAGATGATATTTACATTTTTATCAGTGACTTGGGATGCATATTGTTTTATCAAATATATTACTCTTATCCAATTTAAAGTTAACTCAAAGCTCAGAGGGGTAGCTCATGCTTTGGATGACAGAATCAAGATCCAAAAAGTTTCTGACAGGCTAAAACATTGAGCCAATGTTTTTTCTTTCCCTCTAATTTTTTCCTTCTCCACTAAGGTGGCAGTCAGTGGGTGAACCAAAACTCTTGTAAGAAGTCAAGCAAAACAAATTTCCATATATTAAAAAAAATGCATCTCAATCTGCATATTTAGTCCATCCCCTATCACAAATGAGTAGTATTCATCCACAGCCCTCTGGAATCATGGTTGATTCTTGCATTGATCGTAGTTCCTAAGTCTTTCAAAGTTGTTTGCTTTTATAGTCTTTTTGTTAGAGTATAAATTTTTTTCTTGTTTCTTCTCACTTAACTCTGCAATCAGTTTATACAAGTCTTCCCTGGTTTCTCTAAATCTGTTCCTTCCATTGATTCTTACAACACAATAGTGTTCCATTACATACCATCATTTGTTCAGTCATTCCTCAATGGAAGGGCACACTAGTTTTCCATTCATTGCTACCATGCAAAGAGCTGCTACAGATATTTTTTTTATTTATTGGTTGGTCAACATGAAATCCAATTGAAGAAGAAATATATGACCTTTTATTAAGTTTTAAAAACTCAATTTCATAAGTATATGATAAGAGAAAAGTGACTAGTCTAGAATGCTTCTGAAAAGGAATTAGGGATTTTAATGGGACAAGTTTCATATGAGACAACCTTGCCAAACAATTATAAAAAAAGAAAGGTGAGTGTGATTTTAGGGTGTTCAGTTCTGGACATCACGTTGTAAGGAGGATATTGCTAAGCTAAATAGCGTTTAGAGCAAAAGGATGCATTACTGGATCAGTTAAATAGAATATTTAGCTTGGAGAAGATCTTCTAACAATACTATCCAAGATAGACTAGACTTGGGAGATAGTGGATTTCCTTTTGAAATCTTTAAATAGAGGTCAGAAGACTGCTTTTCAGGGATATTATAGAAGGGAATTCTTGCATTGATTACAAGGCTTTGGAGGTTCCTTCCAATGCTGAAATTCTGTTGCTATAATTCTGTAATCATATCACTCTTTGCCTAAAAGACAATTGGTGGTTCCCATTGTTGTGTTCGTCCTTCGTTGCTGAAGAAAACCATGCCATCAGAGAAATGATGACATGACTTGCTCTTGACTTTGTTTTGAGTGAGGGAGGGCTGTGCAGTTCACCAGACTCACTTCTCCTCCAGAGCCATCTAAATCCAGTGACCTGATATTCATCAGGATGACTGGAGATGACCTAGGATGCACTGGGAGACCTTGGGTCCTTTAGGCCAAGGTCTTTGCAGGTACTCACTTAGAGTGAGGTAACACCCATTCATTGAATAGGCCTGTTAAAGAAGTAGCCAGGGCATGGCCCCTTTAGTGAGGCCAAGAAAAAGGAAGAAATCAGGCTGGGAAGGAAACAACAACAGTTGCTATTGATAATCACTCTAAAGCCAGGAGGATCCAGAAGAGCCCTTAGGCAGAGGCCCATTGGCATCCCAGCTTCAGAGTGCAGTAGGTTTAAAGTTTGGGGAAAGGAGTGGTTCCCCATAGCTCATAGAACAATGTACAGATTCCTTACTTTGATTTTAAAGGATCTCTGTGACTTACAATTTTCCTTCCTCTCCTTATTTCATTCTTTCTACCATCTCTGTCTTCCCTACCCTCTCCTATTTGTATGTTTGCATATACTATCCCCCCATTTGTGGAATGGAATCCCCCTAATCACTATCTATTGAACCCTCTTCAGGGTTTTTTTTTCAGGGCATAATTCAGGTTCTAATTTCTTCTCTGATGTCCAAAGTAGAAGTGATCTCTCCTTCAAATTTCTTTTAAGTGTCTAATTTTCTTATGTACTTAGCTCATTTAAATTTGTATTATAGCAATATTTGTTTTCTCCAAATTACAAGGTTTCAGGAGGGTTGAGGGGAGAGGTGGCATTGTTTTTGCTTTTGTAACCCCTACAACTAGGCACTATGCTTTGCATTTAATAAATAATTACTGAATTGGCTACTATATCACTAGGAATGAGGGCCCAGCCCAAATTAGTAGGGAAAAAAGGAAAAATGTTTTGCTTTTTTGAACATGAATAAATCTGTATTGCTGTTATTGTTATATAAAGCTAACTTTGGGAGGTACTAAGTAGGAATATTATTGGTAAGTGCTAAAAATTAATATTTTTTGTCCACATTACTTATATCATGATTGTAATATGTAATAGGGGTTTGATGTATGCCTAGATCTCCCAAGATGGTGTCACCTATGTGGAAGAAGCTAGGAGACTTATTTTAAGAAACTAGAGGATCAGAAAACACATGGACTCTCTACATTTTCTACCACATGATGAATGCAGCCTTTTTTCCATTGGCTTTGTAACCAGAACTTTCAGTATCTTTAAAACCTGCTTGATTTAACAACTCAGGGAGCTTTTTTGTGTTATTTTATTTTGAGGGTGAAAGATGATTTCACTCACATCTTCCTCCCCCTTCTACCTTGTAACATGCAGCCCCAAGAAATGGACCTGAATCTCTGTCCTTTTTATCTATTGTTTTCCTTTCTAGGTGAAGGAAACAGAGCCTATGATCTGACTCAATGGCATGGAGGAATCCAGGCTAGATGTTACATCCAGCTCAGCAGTGATAACTTGTGCAACATAGTCCCAAAGACTCTAGCCTAACCTCCTCAAGTGGTATTTCAAGATTTTAAGAGAAAAATGGATATGTAGCTAGAAAAATAAATAAGAAATACAAGGTAGGACCTATGAGGAAAGAAAAAGAACTTTTGTTTTGAAATTTAGAGAGAAATTTAGGGACAATTTTAATATTGTTATGATATTTTGTTGAACTGAAGTAACATAATAAGGAAAGAGCTATGTCCATTTGTCTCCATAGACAACAGAATTCTAGGAAATTAGTTTGAATCTGAGCAAAAAGACATCTCATGGCGGGTTGGAGAATGAGAGTAAGTCTTGCAAAATAAACTTACCCTTGATCTCCAACCCCCCATAAGAAAACCATAAAATCATCCTATATAAGTCTGGTTCTTTTCCTATAACATTGCCCTTGTTTAGCTCCTTGCTAAATCTCAGGTCCACTGCTTTTGTGTCAATAAAGCTCCAAAAAAAAAAGATATCTCAGTGAAACATAAAGTGATTAAATAGTAATATAGTAAAGCTGACAAAAAAGGTTAGGAGATCTTTTAAAACAGATCATTGTTTTGACTGGAAGCAGGAGACTAGATGATGTGATCCCTTGTGATCCTTCTGAGTTCCAACATACTGATCCTGCTTGGACTTTGTATAATCTCCACTCTTCCACTTAATGCCATTGTGATCTTGGACAAATGATTTAATAATTCTGGGTCTATTTTCTCATTTGCAAAATTTTTACCTCCAAGTTCCCTTCAAGCTCTATATCCTATGATTTTAAATCATATAACTATCCTGAGTTAGAAAATACCTAATTCAGGAGATATCTGTTTTATTGAGTCCTTATAACCCCATTGTCTTTTAAGAATCACCTGACACATCTTACTTTCTGTTTGTCTTCAAGAATAACCTTTTCTCTCCTACAAGCCACAGGAAAACTATGGACAAGATATTTTGTAGCCAACAATCAGACTATTTTTAGAGAAATACAACTAAGTCCATTTTTAAAATCACCATTTCTAGTTCAGGTCTTCATCAATTTTTAAATGTTTATTTATTTATTTTTAGTTTTCAACATTCATTTCCACAAAATTTTGAGTTCCAAATTTTCCTCCTCATATCTCCTCTGCCCCCACCCCAAAACACCATACATTCTGATTACCACTTCCCCCAATCTACCCTCCCTTCCCTTATCCCCATCTTCTCTCTTTTCTTGTAGGGCAAGATAGATTTCTGTACCCATTACCTGTATTTCTTATTTCCCAGTTGCAAGCAAAAACAATTCTCAGCATTCACTCCTAAAACTTTCAACTTCTCTCCCTTCCTTCTTCCCCATCCATCCCCACTGAGAAGACAAGCAACTCAATATAGGCTATATTGGTAGTTTTGCAAAAGACTTCCATAATAGTCATGTTGTGTAAGACTAACTGTATTTCCCTCCATCCTACCCTGCCGCCTATTTATTCTATTCTCTCTTTTGACCTTGTCCTTCCCCAAAATTGCTTACTTCTAATTACTCCCTCCTCCCATTTGCCCTCCCTTCCATCTTCCCCCCACCCCATTTCTCCCCTACTTTCCTATAGTGTAAGGTAGATTTTCATACCAAATTGAGTGTGCATGTTATTCCTTCCTTAAGCCAAATATGATGAAAGTAAGTTTCACTTTTTTCCTCTCACTTCCCCCCTTTTCCCTTCCATTGAAAAAGCTTTTTCTTGTCTCTTTTATGAGAGATAATTTGCCCCATTCCATTTCTCCCTTTCTCCTCCCAATATATTCTCTCTCACCCCTTAATTTTATTTTTTAGATATCATTCATTCCTATTCAACTCACCCTGTCCTCTCTGTCTCTATATATGTGTGTGTATAATCCCTCCAATTACCCACATACTGAGAAAAGTTTCAAGAGTTACAAATATTATCTTTCCATGTAGGAATGTAAACAGTTCAACAGTTCAGCTTTAGTAAGTCCCTTATGACTTATCTTTCCTGTTTACCTTTTCATGCTTCTCTTGATTCTTGTGTTTCAAAGTCAGATTTTCTATTCAGCTCTAGTCTTTTCATCAAGAATGCTTGAAAGTCCTCTATTCATTGAATGACCATTTTTTCCCCTGAAGTATTATACTCAGTTTTTCTGGGTAGGTGGTTCTTGGTTTTAATCTTAGTTCCTTTGAATTCTGGAATATCATATTCCATGCCCTTCTATAACTTAATGTAGAAGCTGCTAGATCTTGTGCTATCCTGATTGTACTTCCACAATACTTGGATTTTTTTCTTTCTAGCTGCTTGCAATAATTTCTCCTTGACCTGGGAACTCTGGAATTTGGCCACAATATTCCTAGGAGTTTCTCTTTTCTGATCTCTTTCAGGAGGTGATCAGTGGATTCTTTCAATATTTATTTTTCCATCTGGTTCTGGAATATCAGAGCAGTTTTTCTTGATAATTTCATGAAAGATGATATCTAGGCTCTTTTTTTGATCATGGCTTTTAGGTAGTCCCATAATTTTAAAATTGTCTCTCCTGGATCTATTTTCCAGGTCAGTTGTTTTTCCAATGAGATATTTCACATTGTCTTCTATTTTTTTCATTCTTTTGATTTTGTTTTGTAATTTCTTGATTTCTCATAAAGTCATTAGCCTCCATCTGTTCCATTCTAATTTTTAAAGAACTACTTTCTTTAGTGAGTTTTTGAACTTCCTTTTCCATTTGGCTAATTTTGCTTTTTAAAGCATCCTTCTCCTCATTGGCTTTTTGGACCCCTTTTTGCCAATTGAGTTAATCTATTTTTAAAGGTGTTATTTTCTTCAGCATTTTTGTGAGTCTCCTTTAGCAGGCTGTTGACTCACTTTTCATGATTTTCTTGCATTGCTCTCATTTCTCTTCCTAATTTTTCTTCCACTTCTCTTACTTGATTTTCAAAATCCTTTTTTCTTCCATGGCCTGAGACCATTGCATGTTTATTTGGGAGGTTTTGGGTTTTGACTTTTAGGTCTTCCTTAGGTCTTCCTTAAGTCTGACCTTAGGTCTTCCTCTGATGGTATGCATTGCTCTTCTTCATCTGAAAGGATGGAAGAAAATATCTGTTCACCAAGAAAGTAGCCTTCTATAATCTTATTTTTTCCCCTTTCTGAGGATTTTCCCAGTCAGTTATTTGACTTTTGAGTCCTTTGTCAAGAGGAGGGTATGCTCTGGGGACCTGCAAGTTCTTAGTTTCTGCAAGGTGGCACAATCAAGAGAGAGGAGTTTTCTCCTCTGCTGGCCTGCACTCTGGTCTGGAAGAAACCACAAGCCCTCTTCTACCCAGGATCTGTGAGTGGAATTCCCTGTCCAGAGCCTCCAACATCTCCACCAGTCAATGCTGCTCCTCACCCCAGGACCACCACTCAAGGCTGAGACCTAGATCAGCCATTCAATTCCCCCAGGGTCTTTAAACTGAGGGCTCCAAAAATGGATGCTGCCACTGCAGTGGCTGCTGCCAGCAGGACCAGACTGTATTCCCTTCTCACCCAGGTGAAAGAACTATCTCACTGATCTTTGAAGCTGTCCTTGGCATTTGTGGGTTGAGCAATCTGGGAACTGCTGCTGCCAGTGGCTCCCTGAAGCCTGCTCTAGTCCTGTTTCTGCCATGCTGTGCAGCCAAGGCCAGGCTGTGCTCCACTCCAAGACTGGTGTGATAGACCTTTCCTGTCAGCCTTCCAGGCTATGTTGGCCTGGAAATCTCTTTCACTGTAGTTTTGTGGCTTCTACTGCTCTAGAGTTTGTTTAGAGTCATTTTTACAGGTATTTTATGGGCTGTGGGGGGGAAACTTCTATAGGTCTGTTCTTCTACTCCACCATCTTGGTTCCACTCCTTTCATCACTTTTTATCTGGACTGTTGCAATAGTTTTTTAATAGATATTCCTATCTTAAGTATCTCCTCTTTCTGGAGCTTCCTTTATACATCTGGCAAAATTATTTTCATAGTGCACAGTTTTGACCATGTCACTCCCCTACTCAACAATCTCTAGTGGTTTCTTATTGTCTACAGTGGTTCTTGGGTCATCTTCATGCGTAACCCATATATGTCTCAGACTCAATATATCCAAAATAGAACTCATTATCTTTTTTGAATAATTATTTTGTTTTCAGTGTTCTACCATCACTTCCATATATCTTAGGTTTTTTCCCCTCCCTACCCTTCCTTTTCCTCTTTTTCCCCACTTCCTCCCCAAGATGGCATGCAATCTTACATAGGTTCTACACACACATTCCTATTAAATAAAATTTCACCTTAGTCATGTTGAATAGAAGAATTAAAATGAGTGGCAGAAACCATAAAACAAAACAAAACATAACACAAAAGAAAATGGTCTGCTTCATTCTGTGATTCAGTTCCATAGTTCCTTCTCTGGATGTGGAAGGTGTTTTGCCTCAAAAGTCCATTGGGAATTTTTAGGTCCTTGCATTGCAATGAAGTACTAAGTCTACCAGAAAAATTCCTCACACATCGTGGTTGTTGCTGTGTACAAAGTTCTCCTGGTTCTGCTCCTTTCACTCAGCATCAGTTCATATAAGTGCTTCCAGGCCTCTCTGAAATTTTCCTGTTCATCCTTTCCTTTAGCATAATAGTATTCATTACATTCATATACCTCAACTTGTTCAGCCATTCCCCAATTGATGAGCATCCCCTTGATTTCCAGTTTTGTGCCACCACCAAGAGAGCTGCTATAAATACTTTTGTACATGTGGGACCCTTTCCCATTTTTATGATGTCTTGGAAATACAGTCCTAGAAGTGGTATTGCTGGGTCAAAGGGTATACACATTTTTGTGGCCCGTTTGGCATAGTTCCAAATTACTCTCCAGAATGGTTGGATTAGCTTATAGCTCTACCAACAGTGAATTAGTGTTCCAACTCTCCCACATCTTCTCCAACATTTATCATCTCCCTGTTTTGTCATGTTAGTCAATCTGGTAGTTGCGATGTGATACTTTGGAATTGTTTTGATTTGCATCTTTCTAACCAATAGTGATTTAGGGCCCTTTTTCATATAACTATAGATAGCTTTAATTTCTTCCTCTGAAAACTGCCTGTTCAAGTCCTTTGCCCATTTATCAATTGAGGAATGAGTTGTATTTTTGTATATTTGACTCAGTTCTCTATATTATTTTAGAAATGAGGCCTTTATCACAGAAATTAGTTGTAAAAATTCTTTCCCAGTTTTCTGCTTCCCTCCTAATCTTGGTTGCATTAGGTTTGTTTGGGCAAAACTTTTCAGTTTAATGTTATCAAAATTATCCATTTTGCACTTCATAATGTTTTCTATATGTTGTTTAGTCAAAAATTTCTTCATTTTCCATAAATCTGACACACTATTCCTTGTTCCCCTAATTCATTTATACCTAGATTATGTATCCATTTGAATCTTTTCCTTGTGTATGGTGTCAGGCATTGGTTTATACCCAGTTTCAGTCACACTGTTATCCAGTTTTCCCAGCAATTTTTGTCAAACAATAAGTTCTTATCCCAGAAGCTGAGGTCCTTGGGTTTATCAAACAGAAGATTGCTATATTCACTGACTACTGAGTATTGAGTACCTAACATATTCCACTGATCTACCCCTCTGTTTCTTAGCCAGTACCAAGTGGTTTTAATGATTGCTGCTTTATGATACAATTTGAGATCTGGTAGGGCTAGGCCACCTTCCCTAGCATTTCTTTTAGAACTAATTTTCTTACTGCCCTTCCTAACTAACCCTCCACTTTTCCAGACTTTTCCTATTGAATAGCACCACCACACTCTCAGTTACCAGGCTCCTAACCTTTGTATCATCTTCAACTCATCACTCATGTTCACCCAACATATCCAGTCTGTTGACAAATCTTGTCTTTTCTACCTTCACAGCATCCCTCATATATATCTCCTTCTCTCAGTTCACATGACCGCTTCCCTACCGGAGGCCCTCATCACCTCATGTGTGAATTTTACCAACAGCCTTCCAGTTGGTCTCCTGGACACAAGTCTCTCCTTACCCCAGTCCATCCTTCATTCAGCTGGCAAAGTAATCTCTCTAAAGTGCAGTTTTACCTATATCACCCCCTATCCAACCAACTACAATGTCTCCTTATTACATCCAGGATAAAGTAGGAACTCCTCTGTATCTATAGAAATATATTTTATTTATATTTATTATATTTATTTATTTATTATAATACATTTATTTATTATATATTTATGTTTATATTATATATTTAAATATTTAATTTATTTAATAATTTAATATAATTTAATTTAATATATAATAATTTATTATATATATTATATATTATATATAATAATTTAATATAATTTAATGTTTATTTAATAATTCAATATTTAATAAAATATTTAATTAAATAATTGATTTAAATGTTAAATATATTATATATTTAAAATAAATAATTTATTTATTATAATAAATATAATATATTTATTATATTTATATTTATTATAATAATGAATATAATTTATTATTATAAATAAAAAATTATTTATTTATAATCTGGTTCCTTTGGAGTCTTTTTACACTTTATTCTCCCAGTAATACTGGCATTCTTACTATTCCTCCTATTGTGGACTGATCCAACCATTCTGGAAAACAATTTGGAACTACTCCCAAAGAATTATAATTGTGCATACCCTTTGACCCAGCAATATCACTATTAGGTCTGTATCCCAAAGAGGTCAAAGAAAAGGAGAAAGGGCACACATGTACAAAAATATGTATAGTAACTCTTTTTGTGGTAGCAAAGAATTGGAATTGAGGGGATGCCCATCAGTTGGGAAATGACTGAACAAGTTGTGGCATATGATTGTGACAGAATACTATTGTGTAATAAGAAATGACAAGCAAGATGGTTTCAGAAAAATCTGGGAAGACTTACATAAACTCATACAAAGTGAACTGAGCAGAACCAGGAGAAGAACATGTTATACTGCAACAGTGATACTGCAAAGATGATCAACTGTGAAGAACAGCTATTCTGATCAAGACAATGATCCAAAACAATTGCAGTGATCCATGCTGAAAAATACTATCCACTTCCAAAGAGAGAACTGATGAAATCTGAATGCAGATTGAAGCATACTTTTAAAAAACTTCTTTATGTTTATTGTTTTGTTTAATTTGTGCTTCTTTCTCAACATGACTAATATGGAAATATGTTTTATGTGGTGTAACATGTGTAGTTGAAATCAAATTTCTTGCTTCTCAAGGAAGGAGGAAGAGTGAGTGGGAGAGAATTTTGAACTTAAAGTTTAAAAAATATTGTTAAAAATTTTACATATAATTGTAAACTATTTAATTAGATAAATAAAAATAATTTTTAAAAAATTTCTCCATTACTTTCTTAAGTCTAAGCAATCAACAAAACAATAAAGTCCTGATTTTTAGCATTTGTTGATTTTTTCTAGTGTAAATACTCATATTGAAAATTTAACAATTGTTGTCATAAACCCCATAAGAGCTGACTCCAGCATATCTCTGGGTTTGAGGGACATAATACTATATTTTCTACCTTTCTCTATAGTAGTCAACCAGTCATTAAATATTTATTAAGCATCTGCAATGTGCTAGGCCCTATTCCAAGGGCTGAGAATACAAGTAGGAAAAAGAAAGACAGTCCCTACCTTCAAGGAGCTTACAATGAAACGGGGGAAGACAACCTACAAAAAGAAGATGAAAAGGGTGGGGTTCCTGGCATGGGGGCGCCATGGAAAAATCCAGTGGAGGGCAGTCAGGTGGGAAATGGAGGAAACCAGGTGCTCTGACCATTATCACATCCTAATTAGGATGTAAACTTCTGAACTCTCTTTTGCACCAGAATGTGCAAAAGGTAGCCATGTACACAATAAGGAGAAACTTAAAAGCTCAACTCATCATAGCATTAATCAAAACATTCTATTTTCTATGCCCAATTATTAGTTTTCAGTTAGTCTGCATTTTCTCATACACCGATACCTCTAGGTAAGATCACATTCTTTCCCATAGAATCTTATGTCTATAAGTACTTTGAGCTTCTTCAGATGAAAGATACATACACAAGCTACTTATTTGTGTTTATTTCATCCATAATACACATATTCGTTTGTCAGATCTCTCTCAAAGTTTTGCTTTAGGACAGGTCTTGTAATTAAAATTCTTTCATAAATGAATTCCAAGAGGGACATCATTTTCTCTAATGATACATTATTATCTAGTCCCAGAGTTTGTGACTTCATGCAATAAAATCAAGTTTATGTGATACTGTTTAGCTGGCATCCATGGGCAGTTTTTACTAGGGGGAGAGAGGAGGGGCATCATCATTTAGTGGGAAGAGAGTCTAGTGCTGTTAAACTATTGCCCCACAGAGGTTAAAACAGTTGCCAACCAAGATTGTTGCCCTAAGTCACAACCAGAGGTGATTGGTGCCTTTTAGAGGATATTTTAGCTTCTCACTGAACCACATAAAAAAAAAAAAAAAAAAAAAAAAAAAAAAAGATGGCGGATGGCTTCATTAGCAGTCTGTTTAGAACAATGTTTTCTCACTTGGAGATAAAATGTTCTGAAGAGTTTGCTTAGGCCTACTAATGAATATTTAATCTCAAATGGAAAAGGTTCACAAGGGAATGCTATACAAACAGGCAGTTTCATGAAGCCATCCACAGGTTTGTTTGATTGGGGTTTGTGCATTTGATGGCAAAATGATGAAACAGTTGAATTCTGCATTATAATTCAAAAGTATAAAGCATGTATTAGAATTTAGAATGGGTCAATATTTACATGGTAAACATCCATTTCCAAGATTTTTCTTTTTTTTAATGGTGTCTTCTGTATTTTTACCAGGCTGAAACAGCACTGATTGCAAGAAAAAATGGTTTACAAGTATGTTATTTGTGTGAATGTGTGTTGTATGAGTGCTTTCATTTAGGAGTTAAAAAAAAAAAGCAACATCTTTGAAGTGTATCAGCCCTTACATGTTCACAAGATGGAGAACATCAGGCCCTTCATTTGCATTTTCATACTTTGTTTAGCTCAAAATAGATTTGATTAAAAAACAAAATTTGGCAAGAGATTAGTCCATAAAAGGATTTTATTGCTTCTGGGTTTTTTTTTAATTTAAACAATACTTTGCTTTGAAGAGTTGCTGATGTGTATGTGGAGTTTTTCAAAGGTATTGTAAAGTGGTTTAGCTCATCTATATGTGTACCAGATAATAATATTAAGAACTAACATTTATATAATGCTTTAAGGTTGCAAAGCACTTGACATACATGATTTCATTTAATCTCCATGTGCTATATCATAATTAGATGGTTTAATATATGCTTTTTGTTCATTTTAAGACACATGGGTATTTTAAAAATGAACTAAATTTTTAAAAATTATCATTTTTTTCCTCGAGGTGGGATAAAATAAAACTTTGTAACAAATATGTATAGTTAAGCAAAACAAATAATCGCATTGACCATATTCAATAATATGTGCTTCATTCTGCCCATTTAACCCATCATCTCTCTGTCAAGAGGTAAGTAATGTTCTTCATCATGACTAGTCCTTGGAAATCAGAGTTGATCAATATCATAGGATATTGCTGCGCAGAGAAGTTGCCTTTTTAAATGGTTCATTTTTACAATTTTGTTGTTATTATATTAATTGCTCTCTTGATTCTCTCATTTCACTCTCCATCAATTCATACATATCATTGGAATAGAGAATTTAAGTAGCATTTCTTGTAAAACATATTTTATCATTAGATTTTACAACATACTACATCATTAAGTTTTTTTAAGGAAAATATTTTAAATGCAGCACATTTACCTAAAATTGTAAGAAATTAAAAATACACAGCTAGTTAGTGTCTGAGGCTGAATTTCAACTCAGGTCTTTCTGCTTCCAGTCCCAGTGCTCTATTGAATTGTACCTCGGTTGGGAAAATTGGTGAAGGAATCCTACCAAATACTTTTTATGATACAAATATGGTTCTGATACATAAACCAGGAAGAGCCAAAACAGAGAAAGAAAATTGTAGACCAATTTCCATAATGACTATAGATGCAAAAAATGTAAATATCAGAGAAAAGATTACAGCAACTTATCATGAGAATAATACGCTATGATCAGGTAAGATTTATATCAAGAATGCAGGGCTGGTTCAATATTAGGAAGATTATCAGAATTATTGATCATATCATTGACAAAAGTACCAGAAACCATATGACTATCTCAATAGAGCCAGAAAAAGCTTTTGACAAAAATACAACACAAATTCCTATTGAAAACATTGGAGAGCATAGGAATAAATGGAGCTTTCCTTAAAATATTAAGTAGCATCAACCTAAAACCATCAGCAAACATTATATGTAATGGGGATAAACTAGATGCATTTCCAATAAGCTGGGAGGGTGAAACAAGGATGTCCATTATCACCACTGTTATTCAGTATGGTACTAGAAGTGTTAGCTGTAGCAATGAATTGTACCTGAGTAAATTTCCTTCCCTTCCCCCATACCTCTGAAATTTATGATCTAAAAAGTCTCATTTTTACTATATTAGAGACATAGACAACTAAAAATTTGCAGATATTGGGGTCCTAGTAACAAACCATCATTTTGAAAGGCTATTTTTCTTTTTTCATGACAACTGATCTTCTTGAAAATGATTGTAATCAAAATGTCTATTATTATTTTAACCTTTATTTTTACTATTAATGGTTTTTTAAATTGATTGGTAATATGTAGAGTGTTATTTTGTGGATTGTATAATACCCATTCAAGAAAATCATTGGTAGTCAAGATAAAGGTTAAACAAATATTATTATTATGGTCTAGAGAACTAATAAGAATAGCTATTTTGATCCCAACCAGGTTCACCAAGAAAACTCAGATATCCCACTCATATCTGAGCAATGTCAAGAAAAGTCTTGCTTTTTGAAGAATGGAAGTTTCAGGTCATCCAAAGGACACTGAAGATGTACATGGTGGGCATGAGTAAACTGGTGCCTGTTGCTGACAAAGAATTGTTCAATACAAGTGTGTCATTGGGGAGATGTATGACCCAGGTCAGTCATAAAATTAGACTGATGGGCATCTTTCATGCTCCCTTGGTATCCACAAAATGTTAAGAGAACTAGAATAGTGTCACTAGCATGGTGGACGGGCCCCTATGGATGATTTATGGCAGGACACAAGTAGGATCTCACAGGACAAATAGGCACGATGGGTTGAGATGTATATCACTCATATGAGTATCTACATTGAAATCTCAGATCCACTAAAATATCACGGTAAAATCATACAATTATTTAGGATTTCTTGATGGCTATCACAATATTACTTGCCAAAATGGAATTAGACATGATCAAACTAACAATCCAAATTAAGCAGATCCAAAGACAGATTTTCAGTAGACACGTAGAACTCATTACTCTAAAAGGGTTGGATAAATTTAAAATTAAAAAAATAATAACCTCAAGAGGGATTTAGATAAATTCATGAAAAATAAATAGATAACAATTAGGAGGCCAACCACTAGCCTTTCTCATAAAGCATCTCTTAGCTGGAACATACCTGGAATTTGATAAGTCTTGTGCTATCCTTGTGGACAGGATAAAGAGATATGTGCTAGATGAAAATATAGTGAAGCATATTCAGAACTGATTAAATACCTGGATCCAGAGAGTACTGACTATTGGATCAAGAAGACGCTGAATACCTAGCAATCAGGAATAGTGTAGAGAGGATTTATACTTCAGGTAGAGGTGAGACTGGATGTCTTGAATGATTCAGTCTAATGCCAAGATTCTATTATTGATGCCACTTAAAAAGAAAGGCTAATGGATTAGTTAGATTATCGGTCAGAATCAGAATAGAATTTCTTATAATTGTAAAATATACAAAAGGTTCTTGGGCTTATTTTTCAAACATTTGAATATTCAAAAGATAGGATATTGCTGGTTAATATCAGAATTTATATTTTAATGGGTATTTCAGATCCCAAATTGAACATATATAAAGCGCTTTAAGGTTTCTGAAGTACTTTACTAATATTATCACATTTTAATTTCACAACCACCCTGGGAAGTAGGTGTTAGTAACATTTTACAGATAAGGAAATAAAGCAGAAATTAAGTGACTTGCCCATTTCTGACTCTAGAACTAGTGCTCTATCCTAGAAGTATGCTAATTGTAATATTATTAATTGTGAATTATATTAATGGTGAGTACTTTTTATTGGAAACTTCATATCCTGACAGGTTTAAAGAGCAATGTTCTACACGTCATAGAAATATAAAATAACTTTGCTGCTAGGAAAGGCGTGCTATAATTTGAGCAATTTTCTCTAAAATACTATTTTCTTAGATTAGTTTCTTAGAACTATGACCTTTTGATAGTGATAACCTCTAAGTAATATGGACGGCTTAACAGGATCAGAGCTAGTAAAGATTTAAGTTTCTCTTTTCAGTAATTAAGAGGATGATGCAGAGTGCTCTTGTTTGATAGAAATATAAGGGAAGAAGGTTTGGGTGAATTACAAGGAAACAAAAATGAATAGATCCATTTCTTTTATTAAAAAAATTATGTTGGAAGTCTGCTCCTGTGTTCCTCTTAATAACGGAAGGGTTTTTTTTTTGTTTCTTTTTAGTAATTTTCATGTTGTTATGCTTCTTATTCTTCATCACATTTGAAACTCACAGTCTTGTGAGGCAGATAGTACAGGAATTTTTATCCCCATTTTTATTATTGTTAGGAGCTGAGGTTTGGACCTGTGATTTTATCGATGTAGGGAAGTCTGGATGAGGAAAACCCCTCTCTCCACAGCAGACTGTCAGCTGCTTTGCAATTTATAGTCCTAAGAGAGTAGCCTGGGCACCATGAGGTTCAGTGACCTGTCCATGGTACAAGGAGTATGAGCCAGGGATAGGATTTGAAGTCACGTCTTCCTCGCTCTGAGACTAGATCTTCTCCACTCTGCTCTACTTCTTCTTAAGCCTATTTAAATGATGGGGAAACAGAACTTATACTGCTTCTCATAGCAAAACTTCAGACTTTGACAGAATCAGAGAACTCAGGGGTTGGTCAAGTAGTAGTCATTTACTACTATAATAAGTGGAAAATTCTTCTCTTTTTGCAGAAGACTGAGATGGAATTGTGCATCCTTGAGGTACTGAATTAATATAAATAACCACTACTTGGTTATTTATGACCAAACCACTTTTTGGTCATTTGCATTTACAAACCAAGTTATGGTTCGGTTACAAATAACCGAATGGTGACTTTTTAATATATTAATTCAGTACTTCAAGAACCCACAAGTTCAACAGTTCAAGTGCTCCCTTTGCTAAAGCAGGATGCAAAACCTCCATTGCTGTAGTTCAATTAATATAAATATTTTTTTAAAATCCTCATCTTGTGGCCAGCTTTCTGATATAAGCTGCCATTATTAGACTAACAGTTTTTCTAGCTTGGTAAGACCTGTTAGAATTTGTGTTCCCCTTGTATAGTCTCTGAGAGTCCTTTAAGTTACAGTGATAAATTAGAAAAGCTTTATTGGAGGTTAATGCTTGTTGAACAATTTTAAAAAATCAGCATCATAAGATTAGAGATAGGGAGTAGAAGGGGTAATAAATAATTGGCCTGAGTACCTGCTTTTATACCCAATTTAATATGTAGTGTCCACATTCCTAGTTAACATCATATTAATACTCTGGGCCTTAATAACTTGGATCTAGCACCTGGATCCTTCATAAAGGAGTATGGCACAGTGGAAAGAATGTTAGATTTAGTTCCAGAAAACTTTGGCTTGGATCCTTTAGTTCAGTAGATGAGAAGAGGAGCCAAATATTCCTTCTCATGGACTGCCTTATGCCTTCCCTGTCCTGGGCCCAGCGTGTCCCCTGAGGGAAGGTAGCAAGGGACTGAGCTGGCTGTCTTCCATCTATCCCTAAGGAACAACTTCCATCTGTGCTGGCACGAGGTGACTTCCACCTCCTGCTGCCAGCCCGATCTGCCAGCCTGATCTCCCACCTGGGATGTGGAGAGGATGCAATGCAAAGCAGAGCAACCTTACCTTTGACCTTAGGCCTTCTATCTCCTGCTGTGCCTGTCCCTTGAGGAAAGTGGAAAAGGAAGGTTGGTGAGAAGTGGGGTTTCTTTCTCCTGCTGTACGGATTTGACTTTTATCTCCTACTGCACTTGCCTCCAGCTTGGGGAGAAGAGTGGTTCCTTCTACTCAGTGATGAACATTCCCATACCTGCTCATACCCTTCACCTCCCAGTGACTCTGAACTCCTGTAGGTCATCATTCAAATCTCATTCCCTATCCCCTACCACCTGATTCCTTTTTTCCATCTCTCTCAACACTCCCACCCCAAAATTTCAACGAAACATCACCCAACCTTTCCACTACACCTATTCCATAGGCTATTACAAACTACCTTTCATCCTAGATTGTTTCCTCTTCCATTACTTCCATTCACTAGTTATTACTGAAATCTGACCCATTCATCCCAAACCCACTACATAACTCATCTTCCATGGCCACCCTTTCTCATATACATTTCACTGGTTAAGGTACAAAAGTTGGAATACTCCTAACTCCCCATTACTACTTCCCTACCTCCATCACTCAGTAAACATTCCTCCTTTGAGGACATGCTACTCATATCAGTCATTTAATCACAATCCTGACATCTACTATATTCAGAGCTTCAGGTATCTCCCCTTCTTTCCTCAGTGAGTTTGGTACATGGTCATAATTTTTCTCTCCTCAGCTCCTGCCTTTATAGAAGGTGATGTCAATATACATATTGAGTCTCTCTCAAACACCCATACTACACAGTTCCTTAAACTATTCACTTCCCATGTCCTATTCGTCCAACCCACCTCAGCCACACATAAAAATGATCAAATGCTTGATTTTGCCATCATCTACAAATAGACCACATTCCTGTCCAAGAACTCTGACATCCCTTAACTGACCATTGTTGGCTTTTCAACTCTCCCTCAGCATTCTCTTACAAAACCCCATCCTTGTCTACACTGTAATCTCAAATTTCTTGACTCTTTAATTCTCACCTAGGCTAGTCTCCCTTCCCCAACCTGTACACTAGTCACTGCCTCTTTTTTTCCTTATCTTGACCCATTGATGAACCAATTCAACTCTACTTTGTCCTCTTCTCTTGAATCCCCCGGCCCCACCATCACAGGGAAGACAGGGAGATACCTGAAGCTCTTGTACCCTGCTAAGTCTTAGCCTTGGTTCACTCCCATTATTCACTGCTTAGTGTTGCTCAATAAAGGTGGAGAAAATTTTGATGGGGTCCACTACAAATTTATGTTACATAGCCTCAACTGGTTGCTTACTGCTACTAAGGAATCCTTCTGTACTTTCTTTGTCAACTCATTATCCCACTCTCCATAGCAGCTCTTCCAAACCTTTTCATCCTTCCTTAAACTTCCCATGGCTCCTTTCCTCTCAGCTGAGAACCTTGCCTCATATTTTATAAGAAAGAAAGAGGCCATCACTCTGAACTCCCTCTTCTCCCTTTGCCCTCATTCCCTCTTATCTAGTGGTCTGCCACTATCTCCTCCTTCACCCCTATCTCACAGAGTGTAGTGACCTTACTCCTTATGAAATAAGGGGTATTCCTAACCCTTCTACCTGTTCAGATGATCCCATTCTATCCCATCTCTTTCAACTGATTAGTTTCTCTGTCATCCCCATTATTTCATTTATTTTCAATATCTCTGTCAACTAGCTCATTCCCTGTTGCCTATAAAACATGCTTGTCTCTACCATCCTGAAAAAAAAATCCACAGTCTGTCCATTTCCATTATTCCTCTATCTCTTCTGTCGTTTGAACTCCTCAAGAAGACTATCTACAATAATTGCCTGCATTCTCTCTCTCCTCCCACTCTCATAACCCCTTACAGTTCAGCTTCTGATCATCATTCCACTGAGACTGCTCTGTCCAAAGTTATCAATGATCTCTTAGTTGCCAAATCCAGTGGCTTTTTCCTTGGACCTCATTCTCCTTGACCTCTCTGTAGCCTTTGACACTCCTGACTACCCTCTCTTCTCTCCAGGTTTTTGGAACACCACTCTCTACTGGTTCTCCTCTTACTTATCCACCATTCCTTCTCAGTTTCCTTTGCTAGATACTTTTCTAAATCATGTCCTCTTACAGTAGGTGTTCCTGAGGGTTCTGTCCTGGGTCCTGTTTTCTTCTGCCCCTGCACTATTTTACTTGATCTCATCAGCTCCCATGGATTTCATTACAATCTCTATGCTGATGACTGTCAAATCCACCTATCCTGATCCAGCATCTGACCTCCAATCTCACATCTCCAACTGACTTTTAGACATCTTGGACTAGATGTTCAGGAGAAAATTTAAACCAAGCAGGCCCAAAACAGAACTTAGTATGTTTCCCCCTAAACTCTCCCCACCTTCTTACTTTCCCTGTTACTATAGAGAACATCATGCTTCTAGTACCTCAGACTTATAGCCTAACATCCTCAACTCCTCACTTTATCTCACCACTGTACTGTGGCATTTAAAAAATTTGAAACATATAATTTTGGGTAATTTAATCATTTTATTAATAATACCAGCATGTTTATTGTTATCAATCTTGTCTTTTGATCTAGTAATACCACTACTAGGAGACTGCTAGGTGGTGCAGTGGATAGAGCACCAGTGCAGGAGTCAGGAGGACGACCTGAGTTCAAATCTCACCTCAGACACTTTACACCCACTAGCTGTGTGATCTTGGGCAAGTCATTTAACCCCAACTGCCTCATCCTGGGTCATCTCCAGTCATCCTGTTGAGTATCTGGTCACTGGATTCAGATGGCTCTGGAGGAGAAGTAAGGCTGGTGACCTTGCACAGCCCTCCCTCACTCAAAACAAAGTCAAGTGCAAGTCATGTCATCATTTCTCTGATGGCATGATCTTCTTCAGCAACGAAGGACGAACACATATACTTATGAAATAGGAAAGGCAGGACCAATGAAAACAGATTTCTGAATTCATATAGAAGTATGACACACCTGTCTGCATACCTGTACAGAATTATGGAATTGCATACATGTTTGATTAGACAGTTCTGGAGTTAGTAAAAATCCAAATGTGTCTGAATTTAGTCAAGGAAGACCTCTTGTGGAAAAAAAATAGGAGCTTTACTTTAGAGGAGAGAGGGATTTGCTCTGCAGGGAAGGTTACAGAAGAGATCTTGGAGCACCCCCACCTGAGGTACAAGATAGAGCAAAAAGGTTTGGCTGATGAATAGAAATTCTAAATAAAGAATGAGTGGGCAAGAAGAGTAGAACTGTTGCATTACTATGTGGAAAAAGTCAATTGTTGGAGCTCTTTGAAGGACGTTGCCTAATTAAATTTGATAAAGACCAACACATATGTTGGAGCTGGAGTGACTCAATCCAAATGACACTTTAGGTAAGTTTTATTTGCTACCATGTATTATATGAGTAAACCAGTTCCCATCCAAGTGGGGGTGAGGGAAAGGTGGTCCTGTGTTGCTTATGGAGGGAGGTATATGTCTCATGATTGATGGAGAAAATTTGGAGCTCAACACTGTGCCTATATGAAAAGGACTTATTGTGTTTGTTCCAGAGTTTCTCTGGGAGAGAGACAGATAAATGGAATTCACTGCTGGGAAGCAAAAAGGAAAAAATATATGAATGGCAGGCACTGATGTAAAGCTGGTCTCATCATGTCTCTGGACCTAATTGAATTTTCTTTTTTAAAAATTTCAGTTTCTTTATTTTAATATTCTTTTCTTTTTAAATTTTGAGCTCCAAATTCTCTCCCTGTATTGCCCCTCTCCCATACCCACTAAGAAGGCAAGCAATATGGTATCATTTATACATGTGAAATCATGCAAAACATCTCAACATTAGTCATATTTTTTTAAAAAGCAAGAAGATTAAAGAGAGAAAGTTAAACTTCAATTTGCGCTCAATTCATTTATCTCTCTGGAGAGAGATAGCATTTTTTTCATTATGAATCCTTTGGAATTATCTTGAATCATTGTACTTATCAGAGTAGCCAAGTCTTTCACAGTTGATTATCATTAAAACGTTGTTACTGTACACAATGATCTCCCAGTTCTTCTCACTTTACTTTTCATCAGTTCATACAGTTTTTGCCCTGTTTTTCAGAAACCACTCCAACCTTGTCATTTCTTATAGCATAATAGCACTCCATCACAATCATATGCCACAACTCATTTAGCCATTCCCCAACTGATGAGCATCACCTTGATTTACAGTATTTTGCCACAACAAAAAGAACTGCTATAAATATTTTTGTACATATGGGTCCTTTTCCTGTTTTTAAACATTTCTTTGGGGTACAAACCTAGTGGTGGTATTGCTGGGTCAATGGTCAATGAATATACATAGTTTTACAGCCCTTTGGGCATAGTTTGAAATTGTTCTCTAGTAGGTTTGGATCAGTGATCAAAATTCTTTTACAAAAATTTTTGCCTCTTTCATACACACACACATAAGGGCATACATGTGCGTGCACACACACACGCACACACACACACACACACACACTCCTTTCCATATACTTAAATTTCACCTGGTGATTTCATCTGCTCCCATGAATTTAATTATCATCTCTATTCAGATCTATTTATCCAGACCAGGTATCTGAGGCCTCAGGTCCTTTTTCTTTATATTGCCCACAAGACATGTCCATATATATTTAGACTACCCATGTGGTCACAAAATGTATCGCATATGAAAAGTCACCAAACCCTATTAGCCTGAGTTTCCTCATCTGTTAAATGAACTGGAGAAGGAAATGACAAACCACTCCTACATCTTTGCCAAGAAAACCCCAAATGGGATTACAAAGAGTTAGACGTAACAAAAAAGTGTGCTATTCAGCCATTTTGGTTTTTTGCAGCTAGGTGACACAGTAGCTAGAACACTGGGTTGGAGGTTGGGAAGACTCATCTTAATGAGTTCAAATCTGGCCTCAGACACTTATTGGATCTATGACCCTGGGCAAGTCATTAACTCTATTTGCCTCAGTTTCTTCATAATTGTAAAATGAGCTAGAGAAGGCAATGACAAACCGCTCTAGTATCTTTGCCAAGAAAATCCCAAATGGGGTAAAAAAGAGTTGGACATGACTAAAAATCAACAAAATAACAAATGAAAGGAATAGATGAAAGTATAGAAGCAGGAAGGATAGCTTAGAGGAAAGAGGGTTTGGGTCATTCTGTATTGCTACAATAATACCAGCAAGAAGTGATGATGTGGGTGAATGTGAAGGCTTAGAGAGCATAAGCAAGAGATGAATCCAATAAAAACTGAGGTGGATTTAACAAGACTTAGTGATATTCCGGATGTTTAGGGGCAATAACGACAAAAATCCAAGAGAATTTAGAGATAATGCCAAGATTTTGTCATTGAGGAACCAGAAGGATGTTGGTAATCACTGACAGTAAGAGAGACATTAGAGAAAGTAGTAAATGTGTTTAGTTAACATTTCAAGTTCCTCAAGCTCAGACTTTGGTTGCCTCTCACTTGGACTATTTCAATAGCCTGTTAACAGGTCTCCCGGATTCAAGCCTCCCCCTAGTCCAATCCATTCTCCACTCAGATGCCAAGGTGATTTTTTTTCTAAAGCATGGTCTGACCATGTCATTCCTCTGCCCTGAATTCCAGTGGCTCTCAATTACCTTAGGGATCAAATATAAACTTCTTTGTTTAGCATTTTAAGTTTTTTATAACCTGGCCCCTTCTTACCGTTCCAGTCTTCTGACATTTAATTCTCCTCCATACGCCCATGGTCCAGTGACATTGACCCCCTTGTAATTCTTTGAATAGGATAGTCTGTCTTGAGATTCTACAGCATCGTACTTCCCTACCTTCATTCCCTGACCATTCTACTCACTTGCTCTGCTTCTTGGTTTCTGTGACTTTCTTCAAGATTTAACTTCACCTCCTCCAGGAGGTTTTTTCTCAGTCTTTCCATTTGCTAATGCCTCCCCTTCCAAGTTGCCTTTCGTGTACTGTAAGTATTAATCCTTTAACTACCTGTTTAAAATGTTGTCTCCTCCATTAGAATGCTAGGCCCTGGAGTGAAAGGACTGTATTCTTGCCTTTTTTTTTTTTGTATCCTCAGCACTTAGAACAGTTCCTGAGTCATAGGGAGTATTTAATAAATGCTTGTAAATTAACTGATTCAACCCAAGTCCTCTGATTCTGAGATATCTAAAGTTGTCCTAAACGTGACAGTCTATTCAAACTAAGATGGGTATGAAACTTCTTGAAAGGCACAAAGCATTTCCACTTTGCTGTTTCCATCTTTTTTCAATTCCAATGTCCATAGGTTCCCTTCAGGTCCCCTTCATTGCCACCCAACACACACAAACAGAAGTACTAAAAGAGCCCAGCTATACCATACCCAATTTTGGAAGTCATTCAGTTTTACCCCGACTTAATTAAATAAGACAAAACTAGGGCTATGCAAAGCTGGTGGATTGCTCTTTGAAGACACAAAAGAGACTGGAGAAAGTTGGTAATCTGGCATTACCTTTAATTGCATAAGTTGCTTAATGTGAATCTGTGAACTAGCTAACAATGTCTTAGCAGTGATTTGAAACCGGAGTGTTCACATGAACACTTTCTGAGGAACAGTAAAAAAGGGTCCACTAGGGGGGATCATTAAGCCATTTTGTGCAAGAAGAATGACTTCACTCTTGAAAATGACTCTAAGTTTCATTATTTTAAGTTGTCATTACACAACTTTAAGCAGGTACAGCATACTGGAACTATGATTCGATCTTTGTAAGCAAACTCCTGTCTCTGCTTAAAGCCATCAAATGCCTGTAAACATCCCTTTCTTGTTTTCATTGCAAAAGGATTAATGTTAGCTTTGAAGTAATAATTCTTCCCACTCTGTTTCTAAAAACAACTGTGCCCCCAGCATCATTACAGGTGCATCTCGGAAGTCTGGCCCTTCCTTTATCGGGTAGAGTTTGAAATATTTGCAGAATCTAATATGTGTTTAATTTAGAATTAGTCGACTTGTTTATCTAAATTCTCCCCAAACCATGGGTTTTAAGAAAAAGAGCATCCCTCTCTCTGCCCCCAAATGATTACAGAGAAGCAAGAGACCAGGACTGAGTGAAGCATTTTTCAGACAAAGGGGTAAAACTAAGGATTTAAAAAAAAAAAGTGAAATGTATGTACGTAACTGTATGTATATGTGTTGTGTATCTGTATATGTGTGTGTATATGTGTGTGTGTGCTCTCTCTCTATATATATATAATATATATATTTATGTATGCATATACATATATATATATATTTAAAGGAACCACTTCTGGTGTTTTTCCCCCAGGAAATAAGGCATCTGTTTGCAAAAATTATTTCCTATATTAGTGATTACATAAAAAAAAAAAAAGTCAGGGCAAGTTTTCTCCCTCCCCAACACAAATCACTGATTTCGGTGAGAAGCCTGAATGTAGAATCCAGATACAGAATATGTTTGGGAAAGAGGAGGGGATGAGGGGAAGGGGCAGGTTCAAGATTCCCACAATTGTTTCAGTCATTACACAATGATATTTAATTTGAGTTTTGCTAATCCAGGACACTATTATTTGGGCCCAAGCAAATAAGAAAAAAAAATGAATGAATGAATGAAAATTAAATAAGTATAATAAAAGAGTGAGGAGGGGCCAAGCTGCTTTGGGCAAAGACGGGCAATAAAAGGAATCTTTATAAATACTGGATGGCGGAATGGCTTTTTTCTCTGCCAAGCAGAATGTCAAATTCTGTCCCCCCTTTTTTTCTTAAAGCATGCTAAAAGGAAAATTCTTCACAGAATCTTAAAGAACTTTTTGACACAACAGCTGCAAAATCTATTTTCTAAACAAAGATTTATACATATTTATATGAGCTTAATCCAGTTTTTTTTTTAATAAATCATTCTCAGAACTGCAGAGGTAAACTATATGTAAATACCTCAAGTAATAGGCTTGTAGTGCAAATCACATCATTTTATCTTCAATTTTGCATTCGTTTTTCTGGCTTAAAGGTGCATCAGAGATATGCATTTTAGCATATTCAGAACACGGGGCGTGAAATTAAATGTTTGACAGAGTGAGAAAAATATACAGACTTTGGAGATGCCTTAAAAATAGTAATTTATGCAGATCTAGAGGAGTGAAATCATTTGCAATGGAGTGACCCTCTCTCCAGGAATTTTTTGCTCAGTGTTCTTCTCTAATCTCCTGCTGTATCTTCATTTTTCATTGAACTAGCCAGTTTTCTGCGAAGCAGTCTTGTAGATAAGGAAAGTGCTAAAAGAAGAAGAAAGAAGGAGCTCAGTGGGTCCGTTTCCATTGCACTTTTACCCAAGGCAATGGGCAGAATTTAACGGATTCCTTCCAACATATGTTTTTGCCAGATAAGTAAACAGTGTGTGTCGGAAATGAAAAAGCATTTGCAATTTAATGACATTACAGCTCTCAGCTTAGGCTGGCGTGCTGCGAGGCGAAAAGCAGAAAGAGAGAGGAGAGTAGAAAGAGAAAAAGAACAAAGTTCATCTTCCCTTTTGTGCATTTTTATCAAGGAAAATATTACTTCTTTCCCCTCTTGTTCTCTTTTTCTTTTTCTTCTTTGGGCTTTTTTGTCTCACTCATTTACATTTTTTTCTTTTCTCCCTTTCTGTCCTCTGTTCACTTTTACCTTTTTTCTTATATTGCCACTGACTCATTTCTTTTTTCTCTCCATTGTGTCAACTTATTCATCTATTTGGGCCATTCATTTTTACCTCTAAGAAGCTGTTTATCCCACAATGTATCTTTTTTTCTGTGTTGTACTCTTGGTGCTATAGCTCATAGTCAACAGGATTGTTGGAGGGATTATAACGTTTCATTTCAAAGCACTACAAATCTGCCCTCTTTCCTACCGTCCCTGCTTTTGCTTCCTCGGATACTTGTCATTTCATTTCACATTCATTGCATTCTTTAGTTTTAGCCCCAAACATCCAAGCACCCTGAAGTCTAACCACTGAGTTTACTGATTTATTCTATTGCATGGACTGAGGGTGCTGGCAAGTTTCTTTTGCAAATGTAATACTTTTTTTGGAAACCTCCTCATGGGGTTTGTACTTGTGTGAATGGTGAAAAAAATATGAAGAATCCTATATTGTTTCCCATTCAATGCTTAGTGAGTCAGACACATTGTGGCACTTAGGAGACATCTTCTGTTAGAGACTTGACTCCCAAATCCAGCTCCAGATTCTCTTTCTATTTACTCATTGATCTAATATTATGCAGGCGTGTTTGTCAAAATAGTATGTTTTAGTTGATGTGAACATGTGTGAACTCAGTATGATAGTCCTGCATAGGAGGCTGTGGAAAGGTGGGCAAGACAATCGGTGAATACAGGTAAGGATGAAAGCATAAACAGCTTTCTTTTCCGTCCTCATTATAGCTCATGCAAAAATGGAATTTGAAAAGAGGAAAACAATGCTTTTTCAACTTCATTAACCACTCCCACTGAATATTGATGGTTTTATTTCCAGGATAATTTTGTTGGTCAGTTCAGGTTTTATTTTTTGCACTGATGATTTGAGGATGAGATGACAGCATGCAGAGTCCAATGCTGGTAAGATGACTAAAGCCCCTGGTTTAGGATCGAGTCTGTCTAAGTGTTGCTTTTGCCACCTTGCACTGTCTGTGTTTCAATGGGAGCAGAATTAGAGGAGCAGCACTAAACACTGTATAAATACCTGCTTATTTCCTTTTGCCTATTTTTCCTTGGGCAAGGCATATAGACATATTTTTTTTCTTAACATGGCATTATCATAAAAAATTCCATCCAATACTCCAGATTTTTAACACAAAGTCAATTCAGAGAATAGCACATGTGAACAACTTGTTAGGTCCTAAGGTGAACCTGCAGGTTGGGTGTAATTGAAAGGCCCTGTAATCAATTGTGAGTCCTATCACAGAAGCTACTGTACATCCTTAAAAGGTGCTTAAATAAAATACTCATCTAAAGACATGCACACTTTTTTCTTTTTTTGCCATGAAATTACATCTTGCACATCTTCCAGATCCGGTACTTGGTAAGTAAAAAGGAAATCTGTTTGGACATAAGGATGTAAAGTAGCTGGAGGTGGTAATTTAATCAACCAGGGATATATTTCAATGTTTTTCTGGTCTTCTAGGCATTAGCACTTTAAATTCATTATGTCGGCTTGACAGATATATGCAGCCTTAAGGATCTAAAAATGAAATCCTAGAAGTATAGTCTGCTAGAGGATATATATTGAACTTAAGAGATTAAAATGGTATAACCACTGCAAACAGAATAGAACACATCGCATTTCTCATTTTTTTCCCTAAGCATGAGTATTTTGCAGATGAAAAATATAGTCTTCTCTAATTATAAAACCCTGTTTGAGAGTCAAAGCTTTCTAACTTTTACACCAATGAAGTAAATGTCACTTAAAAAAACACATATTGGCTTACATGTTGTCTCAGGATGTATTAGGCTTAACATTTTGTATTTTTTATATCAATAATTTAATAATAAGAGTACAAGTAGTTGCATGCCGTTTCTGCTTTGAGCAGAGAGCATCATGCATGCTTCTGCTATAAGTAACAAAAGAGCCAAATTATAAAGCAGGTCTTAACGTAACTGGGGCATTAAATACACTATATCATTATGCCAATTTAGTCATGTTAATGATCTCTAATATTAATACATCATACTGGAAAATGGGGAAGAGTTGCCATAATTAAATGCATTAAGCTACAATTAAAAAGTCATCTGAGCCGTTGTAAAGATCCTGGCAATGATAAGGCTATTCATTATATTACCAACCTCTCTGGCCATGGAACTTCTTCAGGAGGAGGTCTGGTTACAGATAGACAGCCCCTCACCCAGTATTCAGACACATTAAAAGAGCAGCCACACATGGAGGCAAGCGGTAGCACAGACTCTACAGGCTTATCAGTCATTTCTATCACCAGAGGCAGTTTAGCACTTTCTTACAGGGAGAATCAGCACTGAAAGAGGTACAACCTTTTAGCATATCTATTCTAATTCCTCCTGGGAAAGAGAAAAAAGGCTGTCTAGGGAAATGTATGTGTGTTGGACAGTCTATCTATTCTCATAAGATTCGGGTCATCTTTTCAAATCATATTTTAAACCTCATGTAAACTAACATTTTGATGCTTAAAAATGAGACCCCTATAATGTTTGAGCCTAAATCTAAGTGGCCTCTCATCAGATGTTTGATAACCTCTTAATTTTCTTCCCCACCTATTTGAAGTCTCAATTGTAAATCTAACTCTTCAAGTCAGAAGCAGTGTCAGGTGAGAAGATAACAGAGATTGGGCAGTGCCATCTCCAGAAATATGTCTGCTGACTTAACTGATCAGTCCTGGGGACTTCCTTTGTCTCTGGCAGAGATCAGTGAATGATAAAGGAATGTTTCCTTTCTCACTCTATGCCACATTATCCCAAAGCACAACTTTTAAAAAAAAGTTTATCCATTGTTATCTTTATTGTTACTATCCTTAATTGTTTAATGCCCCTACCTCCATACAAAAAACCTCCCCTAAAATGAATTCTAATAAATGTGTAGGTAGAGGTGGCAGTTTCAAGTGCAGAAATGAGATCAACAAATTTATGGCAAATGAACAGTCCCATTACCACACATCTTCTGAATGGGATGCAATATATGAAGAGATAACTTTCCATGTTCTCAACCGTTGTGACCTCATTTTCCTCCATCAGACCCTGAGCTTCCTATGTATTCAAGAGCACATGAATCAACACAGTTTAGTTCAACAGCTGGTCCAGATTTTTATATGGGATGGTGAGAGGTCAAGACCCTTAAATATTTTTCCCCTTGCCATGTGTTATACACAGACAATTGTGGTATGTGATATGTAGGACATGATGCATATTCTTGTACTTTGTGCTCTGAGGCATGAATTTCAGGTCATGATAGATACAAGGAAAGTTCAGGAAATGCCTCAAGACTTCTACAACACATGGTTTTGACCAAGGCATTCACTGCCAGATATTGGAGCAGGCTCTAGCAAATTACACACTAAACGCCATCCTATCATCTTTATACAGACGTATACTGGATACTGGATACAGACTTATGTATCCAGTCTTTCATCACCAATTGTTTTTTGGATTAAGTTTGGATCCTAGATCTCCCTCTGATTGTCTTTCTAAACTTGGAAAAGCCACTCAACATTTCTGGACCTCAGTTTCCCAGTTTGTAAAATGGAGAGGTTGGATTAGGTAAACTCTAAGGTCTCAACTCTAAAATTTTGATTTACTGTAAATGAGGAACTAGTCAGTGAAGATACAGTCCTCAGGGTATGTACAGGGTGTTCTACGTCTGCCCATCCACATGAGCCTCTTTCTAGAATATCACCATCAACAATAATAACTACCATTTATATAGTGTTTACTATGTGCCCGGGACTCTGCTAAGTGCTGGAGATTTATTATTTTATTTGATCTGCACAACAACCCTGGGAGGTAGGCACTTTTATTATCCCTATTTTATAGAACTGCATAATGGAAGGAGCCTCCCCTGATTCAGAGAATGCAAAGGTATTCTATTACTATTTCCTGTCCCCTTCATGATGAAGAGGAGCCTTTTAATTGGCTACTGAGTGAGAATAGAGTGTGCATTTGAAAGTCACAAGCAGGCAAAAGTGCATTCTCTTTTCCTTGGTGGTGAATAAGGCAAGAATAGCTGCAAGCCTCCAGGTGGATAGCGATTTAGAGTCAATGGCTTACTTTCCCCGTTCAGACTAACATATTACCTTGAATGCAAAGCACTGATGTTTTTTTTTTCTTGTTATGTTTCTTTCTTCATGCTCTTAGGTGAATGAGTTTCAGAAATGCCAGGCTACAAACATGTGAGCTTCAAAAATGTTGAGTCACCAACTCAAAGGTTGGAAGAGGTTCAATGACCAAGCCTGGGGAAAAACCAGCCCTGGGTGTCAATCTACCTGACCTAGCCCAGCATTAGATTGACCATAAGCAGCTAAAATGCTATGGCCTACAAGCCACAGAGTATCTCATCCAGGGGCTATACCCCATTTGGAATTGAATGTGGTGGGGCAAATATTTGGTAGCAAGCATTTTAAGCTTGAGTCTACTCTTTCCAGAAACTGAGTGGATGTATAGAGGGAAAAGAGCACTTCCAATTTAAGAGATGATTGTGCTCTAGTTCTTGCTATATCTTTTAAGTAAATTTTGTTCTTCAGTCACTTTTAGTCATGTCTCTTTTCATGACCATACTTCGGGTTTCCTTGGCAGAGATACTAAGGTGACTTGCCATTTCCTTCTCCAGTTCACTTTACAAATGAAGAAACTGAGGCAAACAGGATTAAATGACTTGCCCAAGATCACATAGGTTGTAAGTGTCTGAGGCTAGCTTTGAACTCAGGAAGATGTCTTCCTGATTCTAGTTCTGGTACTCTATCAACTGCACCACCTAACTGCCCCTCCTTTTTTGTCAGTTAGCTGTTTTTGACTATTCATGACCCTATTTGGGGTTCTCTTGGCAGAGATACTGGACTGGTTTGCCATTTCCTTCTCCAGCTCATTTTACAGATAAAGAAACTGAGGCAAACAGGGTAAAGTAACTTGCGCATGGTCACACAATTACTAAGTATCTGAAGTCAGCCTTGAACTCAGGTCCTCCAGACTCCAGGGCTATCCATCTAGCTGCTGCAATATTTATTTCAGTAAATAACCTTTTGTAAAAGCTGATGGATGTAACATGGTTATAAATAATATCAAGGAGACATCAATAGGTTGAAGATTAAAAACTGTCCCTATTTTCAGGGAAATTACTGAGGAAGAAAGCCCTACACATTTCTAGAAAGGAAGAAAAAATGCCAGAAATGCAAGCCAGTGAGTGTTACCTTGTATTCTTTAGATACTATCCTCAGTAATGGCATACTGCTTTAACTATTGGGTGCAAGAGCCGAAGTCATCATTTTATCATAAGAATATTACCATGTCTAGGCATATAGAGAGATAGAAATATAAATGATCATGTAAAAAAAGAAAGTGGAATGTTAGATGAAAACAGAAAGAATAGCTTTTCCTCAGTTTTTTTATCTGTAAAATGAGTATATTAGATGAATGATCCCCAAGTTTCATCTTATTTGATCTGTTTGAATCTTTTTTTAAAGAAGTTTGTTTACCTCCTTTTATTTTCAGGTTCTTGTTTTTGAGATGATTAATTTGATGGTTTTCTAGTTTTTAATTTTAACCTATATTCATTAATACTCTTTTTTCTCATATGTTAACATAAATGTTCAGGGCTATACATTTTCCTCAGAGCAATTTATCTTCATTCCTTAAAATCTGACTTATTATTTTACTGTTATTATTTTTTAATACTATTATTTATTGCTTCTGAGTTTGTCCTTCGATTAAATGATTTAGGGCATCATTATTTTATCTGCACTTAGATCTGCATCTTTTCTTATTTCTTTTTGTGATTATAATTTTTATTATGCTGTGGTCTGTAAAAGATATTTTTCCTGTTTTTGCATTTTATTATTTTTGAGTTTTTCATTAACTAGCACCTGATCAACCTCATATTCTGTAAAGATGATATGTGATGCTATAAAAACAGGTATGCTTCTTAAAAAGTATTTAGTAAAAGTATTTAGCTCTCTCATATTATTTCTCTAGAGATGGAAGGGACTTCATAAACCATCTGATAAAACTAGAGGAGGTTGACCAAGGAAAGTTAAATGACTAGGGTTTGTTTGTTTTTTTTTTTTTTAGCATTCTGTTCAGCTCCATTATTTCCTACTTGTTTATCCTTTTTTTAGATTTTTCAAGGTCTGAAAGGCTATGTTAAGTTCACCCACAATAATTGCTTTATTGTCCTAAATCTCTTTGCAATACGTTAGCTTTTCCTTTAAATACCTAGATTCTATTGTTTCATCCACTGTGTACTCCAGCATGATGTTGTTTTCTTGTTGTCTCTCTTGACTATTTAGTTTATTATTTTCTCCCTGAAATCATGATTGCAAATCCTGCTATTTTAGATTTGCCTAAAGCATAATGATTTTTTCCCAACATTTCATTTTAATTCCATATTGTATTTGTAGTTTCTGTCTTCTTGTATGTATGGAATTTTTAGGTTCTCATTTCTAATTCATTCTATAATTTACTTCCAATTTATGGATGACTTTCCTTTTAATATTTAAAGTTACAATTGCTAAATTAATATTTCCCCTCCATCAAACCTTCTTTTCTTAACTTTATAAAAAAACCAAGCGCTATTTAAAATGTCTATGTACTTTGACCCAGAGATTCTGACACTAAACATCTTATATTCATGTTGTTGAAGACAGAAATGACTCTCTTTTTTTCTTTCCTTCCCAGTGAGTGGACCCTTCTATCTGATTACCTGTCTTGGGATCCACACATTGCTATTTTTTCTGAGATTCTTCAGTGACTTTCAGATAAAGTGGAACTTCAGAGGGACTCTTTGGGTTCTCTTTTTTTTAATTCTTTAAAATAATATGCCATATTTTAAGGGATGTACATAAATTACTCTGAGGAAAACGTATAGCCCTGAACACTTATGTTAACATATGAGATAAAAGGGTTATTTTTGTTTTGAAGTATGCTAATGTTGGATCATCACCTAGACTTTTCTTCATATATAGCTTTTATGCCAATTATTTTCTGAGTTTGTATTTGAAAAGACTTACCTGTCTCTAGTTTTCTTTGAAGGAATGATTGAAAATTTATGATCCTACTGAAGGACTTCCTCTTTTCATGTATAGTATATACATATTAGATATATTACTATGGGATCAAAGCTATTCTCCTTTGCTTTTCAGCATATCATGTTCTAGACTTTTAATTTCTCATTATCAATAAGCAGTCCTGTAAGATTCAAACTGACTTTCCTTGACTGACTGCAAGACTTTTTTTTTAACATCAAAGCTCTGGAAGAGGGAGACAGACTTAGACTTCCTTTCTAGTAGTGTACTGTAAAATCAACCGAACTTTATTTTCCCCTGCATTTAAAAGAATTGGAGGGGGGGGGGCAACTTTCTTATATACTTTCCACTTTCTACAGAAATAAGACCTACCACCCAGGATAAGCTGATCACCTGAAATCTCATCATTATGTCATTTAACTCAGCTTTGCTTACTCAATACCTGCCTAGCTTCCTCAGTCTTCCCTCTTTTTTGAGGGCTGAAGCACTTCCTTTCTAGAGGGCAAAACCTGGTGGACTTTCTAGCTCATTCTTTACTTTCCACTGCAGCTTTGTGTGGTTTGAACTCCATAGACCAAGACAACCCTGCCCCACTGAGTCTATGGTGTTCCCCCTTACCAGCTTTCATTTCTGAGTTGTTTACCCTCACTGGATTGTAATCTCCTCAAGAGCAACGACTTTCTTTTCTACTTTGTATCCCTAGGGAAGCACAGTGTCTGACACGTAGTAGGCACTTAATAAATGTTGATTAAATTATTGAATTATGTGACTTCCTGAAATATAATCCATGGACTCTTTGTTTCTTGTGTTTCTGTTGATGAATAAATGATTCTCATATTAATTAGCTCTATCTTCAAAGTTATTTATTTTGCTTTGTGGAGACTTCAAGGGTCCTTATAATTTTTTGTTCTTATTCTTACTCTTATGTTATTGTCACATTTCTGTATTTTTTTGTGTTTTCTTCTCTGCCATTCATTTTTTTCGGTGCCAATTGTTTTGTAATGATTTTTAAATATACTTTAAAGCACTTTCCACTTTCTATCTGCATCTATATTTGGTTTGAACTCCACAGGAACAAGATATTTATATACCACCCGGGATAAGCTGATCACTTGAAATCTTATCTTAAACTTTTCCCACTCCTGACCCCTTCAGTACTTCTTCAATTTTTTTTTGCTTTTTAAAAAATTCTTTTTTAAATCTCTATCTTCCTGCCTCAAGTTTTTCTTTAGTTCTTTTCAGATTTTTAGCACTCTAGGTATTGTGATGTCAGATTGAGCCTCATTTTTGAGTGTATTTTTGCTGTTATTCAAGCATTATTCCTTTCTTCTGAAGTATTCACTTTACTTTCTTTTATATCCTTGTATTTATTCTTTGCATTGGAGTCTCTTTTTGGTTTATTCATTTCTTCTGTCTCTCTCTACTTATTTTTCTAAAAGGCTTTCTTTATTAGGATTTCTTTCCTTCTTATTATTATTTTTGCTTTGCTTTATTTGGTTAACTTCTTGATGTTTTGAAGTGATGTTTTTAGGTGATACCATCTAAATTAATTTACACACTTAGGCTATCCTAATCAAACTGCAAAGAAGTTATTTTATAGAACCAGTCAAAATCATTTTAAAAATTCATTTAGACAAATAAAAAGTCAAGAATTTCAAGGGAAATGTGTTTTTTTTTTTTTTAAAAAAGAAAGAATTAAGGAAGCCTAGCCTTGACAGATTTCAAATCTTACAAAGCAATAGTCATCAAAATTATAGCATACCAGTTAAAAATAGAAAAGTGCATAAGCGGAACAGAACAAATAAGCCAGACCTAGATGCAAGCAAATTCTGTACCCCAGTTTTAAATAATTTTAAGAATGCAAACTAATGAAGGATTGAGTCTCTACTCAAAAATAATTACTGAAAAAATGGGAAAGCAATTTGGTGGAAAATAGCTTTAGATCACATATCTTATATCATCTGCCTCAGTAAGCTCCAAATGCACAAACAATCTGAATATAAAAGGTCACATTATAAAAATAATTAGAGGAGAATGAAAAGAAGTAACTTGCAGCTATATTGGTGGGGATAGAATTATTAGCTAAACAAGGGACAAGCAATTATCACATAAGACAAAATATATAATTTCAATTATATAAAATTATGAGACTTTTGAACAAACAAAATCAATGCAACTAGAATAGGAAGTGAAGCTATCAAGTGAGAAAAAAGAATCTTTGTAATAAATATTTGTCTGATTCAAAATATATAGGAAGTTAATTTTAAAATGTGTACATATTTATATATAGTGTGTGTGTGTGTGTGTGTGTGTGTGTGTGTGTATGTAGAGGAAGAGAGAAGAAGAACAGGAGAAGAGAGAGAGAAATTGGATCAACGATTTTATTAATATAGGGGATAACTGAGTAAGGAAATCCTCTTCCAATACTGCTTCTTTGTAACCTATAGTCTTAGGAAGTTGTTTAGTATATTAAAATGTTAAATGACTTGCTCAGAGTCATATATCTAGTATGTGTCAGAGGTGAGACCTCAGCCCATGCTTTTCTGGTTTCAAGACCAACTCTCTTAGGCCACACTATATATGTATATATGTATATGTATATATACATATATGTATGTGTGTGTGTTTATGTAGATACATAAATATATACATGCATGCCTTTATAAGATTAAGAGTTATAATATATAAGTGGTTTGAGAATATTAACAGTTTCCTAAAGAATTATAAATCATCAGCAACTATATGAAAACTACCTCAGTCACAAAGAAGAAAATGAAAATAACAAGTTTAATTTCATACCCATCCAGCTGGTAAACATGATAAGACAGAAATAGTGTTAGACAAAGACAGGCACACTAATTCACTATTATTAGAGCTATGAACTGGTCCAATTCTTATGGAAGACAATTTGCAGCCCTTCATGCCCTTTGACACAGTGGTCCTCCTACTGAGCATGTACCCAAAGGAGATGAAGTCAGAAAACAAGGTACCATATTTACCAAAATATTAATAATAGAAATTTTTCTGCTATTATTCATATTTGGAAATATGTGGAAACAAAGTGGGTTCTCATTAGCTGTGGAATGACCCAACAAATATATAATATGATAATCTAATAGAACTCTGTTAAACTATAAGAAATAACAAATATTAGTAATTTTAGAAGCATAGGAAGACTTATAAAAACAGATACAGAGCAAAAAGAAACAAAACCAAGAAAACAATATCCACGATGATTATGATAATTTGCTGGCATATAACCTTGAGCAAAGCATTTAATATCTATAGGCTTTAGTCTTCTCATCTACAAAACATGTGTACTCAATAATCCCAAATTCCCTCCCCACTTTAAATCTGTAAACTTTCAGCTCTGAAACTCTTATCTTCTAACCTATGCTGTCTTGGTTGATAAATGTTTGACATTGCCTTCTGAGTATAGCTAGCCTAAGCTATATCTCTAGTTATGCCTGGTCATTTTCTTCCCTAAAATCCTTCCGTTCCCTTACTTGGAACCTATCAAGGTACTTAGCACTTAGTACTCAACAAATGCATTTTCATTCATTTATTCTATGATGCTCCAGTGCTATGAATATAAATGAACTCAGCTAAGAATCAACCAAACCCAGACTAATTGCAATGGAAACTGGTTTCAAAGGATACCTCTTGATAGAGATGTGGGGGAGTCTGCTATATCAATTAAATTTACTTAACCATTTCACTTTGATACAAGGGAAGGTTCTACTGTGGTAGTAGGGGAGAGGGAACTAGTTATCAGGAAATGTCCATGGGATGAAAAACAAAAGGCATCAATAAAACTATTTTAAAGGCAGAAGTGACCTACTTATCAATTTTGCAGATCATAGTAGTAAGAACAATACTCGACAGTTGTTCCTACAACTTTGACATCCAACTTCTCTTCATCCCTCCCTCCCCACCCATTCCCTTTGGGAAGCAAACAATTCAATATAGGCCATATCTGTGTAGTTTTGCAAATGACTTCCATAATAGTCATGTTGTGTAAGACTAACTATATTTCCTTCCATCCTATCCTGCCCCCCATTGCTTCTGTTCTCTCTTTGGATCCTTTCCCTCCCTAAGAGTGTTGACTTCAAATTGCTCCCTCCTCCCTCTTCCCTCCCTTCCATCACCCCCCACCCTGCTTATCCCCTTCTCCCCCACTTTCCTGTATTGTAAGATAGGTTTTCATACCAAAATCAATGTGCATTTTATTCCTTCCTTTAGTCAAATGTGATGAGAGTAAGCTTCATGTTTTTCTCTCACCTCCCCCCTTTTTCTCTCCACTGAAAAGTCTCTTGCTTGCCTCTTTTATGAGAGATAATTTGCCCCATTCCATTTTCCCTTTCTCCTCCCAATAAATTTCTCTCTCAACACTTAATTTCATTTTTTAAAGATATGATCCCATCCTATTCAATTCACCCTGTACTCTCTGTCTCTGTGCGTGCGTGCATGTGTGTGTGTGTGTGTGTGTGTGTGTGTGTGTGTGTGTGTGTGTAATCCCACTAACTACCCGGATATTTAAAAGTTTCAAGAGTTACAAATACTGTCTTTCCATGTAGGAATGTAAAAAGTTCAACTTTAGTAAGTCCCTTATGACTTCTCTTTACTGTTTACCTTTTCATACTTCTCTTCATTCTTGTGTTTGAAGGTCAAATTTTCTTTTCAGCTCTGGTCTTTTCATCAAGAATGCTTGAAAGTCCTCTATTTCATTGAAAGACCAGTTTTTCCCCTGAAGTATTATACTCAGTTTTGCTGGGTAGGTGATTCTTGGTTTGAGTCCTAGTTCCTTTGACTTCTGGAATATCCTATTCCACACCCTTTGATCCCTTAATGTAGAAGCTGCTAGATCTTGTGTTATCCTGATTGTACTTCCACAATACTGGAATTGTTTCATTCTAGCTGCTTGCAATATTTTCTCCTTGAGCTGGGAATTCTGGAATTTGGCCACAATGTTCCTAGGAGTTTCTCTTTTTGGATCTCTTTCAGGTGGTGATCGATGGATTCCTTCAATACTTATTTTGCCCTCTGGTTCTAGAATATCAGGGCAGTTTTCCTTGATAATTTCATGAAAGATGATGTCTAGGCTCTGTTTTTGATCATGGCTTTCAGGTAGTCCCATAATTTTTAAATTGTCTCTCCTGGATCTATTTTCCAGGTCAGTTGTTTTTCCAATGAGATATTTCACATTCTCTTCCATTTTTTTCATTCTTTTGGTTTTGTTTTGTGATTTCTTGGTTTCTCAGAAAGTCATTAGCCTCCATCTGTTCCATTCTAATCTTGAGAGAACTATTTTCTTCAGTGAGCTTTTGGACCTCCTTTTCCATTTGTCTAATTCTGCTTTTGAAAGCATTCTTCTCCTCATTGGCTTTTTGAACCTCTTTTGCCAATTAAGTGAGCCTATTTTTCAAGGTGTTATTTTCTTCAGCATTTTTTTGGGTCTCCTCTAGCAAGGTGTTGACCTGCTTGTCATGCTTTTCTTGCATCTCTCTCATTTCTCCTTCCAGTTTTTCCTCCACCTGTCTAACTTGATTTTCAAAATCCTTTTTGAGCTCTTCCATGGCCTGAGCCCATTGAATATTTATTTTGGATGTTTGGGATACAGAAGCCTTGACTTCTATGTCTTTCCCTGATGGTAAGCATTGTTCTTCCTCATCTGAAAGGATGGGAGGAGATATCTGTTCACCAAGAAAGTAACCTTTTATGGTCTTATTTTTTTTTCCCTTTTTGGGGCATTTTCCCAACCAGTTACTTGACTTTTGGGTCCTTTGTCAAGAGTAGGGTATATTCTGGGAATCTGTGAGATCTCAGTTCCTCCAAGGTAGCACAATCAAGCGTGTACTGGTCTGGAAGCAGAAAGGGATTTTCATGCCCAGAATCTTAGCAGATACCTCTCCACAGCCACTTGGCCTCCAGTTCCCAAGTCAGCACTGGGGGCTGATTTTCAGATAAGCTGGATGGGCAGGGCTGCCATTCAGTGTGAGACAAAGACCAGCTCATCCAGGGCCTCCACCCAGGGCTGAGGTAAAACCCAGCTCTTCAGTGCCCCCAGGGATTTTTATGCTCTAACAATGGAGCTTCTGTAAGGGCTGCTGTGCTCGCTCTGTGGCCACTGCCTGCTGCTGGAGCTATGGGAAGGCCCTTTTCCCTTCCTGGCCAGCTGATAAAACCCAGTCACTTACCTTTGGCGCCTGCGGGCCGAGGGATCTGAGGACCCGCTACTGTGACTGGAGATTCTGTCCCAGAGGTATCCTCCTCCCAGAGTCTCATCACACCACACCACCAAGGCTGGGCTGGGCTCCATTCTCGACTCCTGCGTCCAGCACAACCAATGTTTCCATGGGCCTTTCAGGTCACCGTGGACTGGAAATTTCCTCCACTCTATTGTTCTCCACTTCTGTTGCTCCAAAATTTGTTGGGAGTCCCTCTCTACAGGTATTTTATGGACTGTGGGGAGGACCCTGCAGAAGTGTGTCTTTCTAGTCTGCCATCTTGGCTCTGCCCCTCCCAATTTTGCAGATCATACCAAGCCAAGAGGTATGCCGTTATGGTGGAGGAATCAAAAAATACCTTGATAAAACTTTAGATTGAACCAAGTAAAATGAAATTCAATAGAGATAAATATAAAGTCATAATAGAATTCAAAATATTGACATAATAAGTGTAAGTGGATGAGATATCAGTTCATGTGAGGAAGATCTTGGTGTTTTAATGGATAGTGAATCTGGGTCAATACTTTCATATGGAAAGCAAGAAAGCTAATGCAATCTTAGGTTGTATTGAGGAAGATAATGTTCCAGGATTAGGGAAATGATGGTCTTATGGTACTTTGCCCTATTTAGGCCATGTCTGAGACATTGTGTTCAATCCTGAACACTGCACTTTAGGAGGGGCATTGATAAACTAGAAAGTATCTAAAGGAAGGGCAGCAAGGTTGATGCATTGTCTTGAGGTCATGCATTACGAAAATTGTTTGAAGAAACTGAAGATCATTATCTTGGAAAAGAGAAGACTAGGAGGGGACATGATAGCTTGTCTTTAAACATATGAAGGAATGCTATGTGGCAAAGGTAGCAGAATTATTGTGCTTGACCCTAATGGAAAGATCTATTAGGAGAAAAGCATGAGGGCTCGATGTCAGGGAAAACTGATAAACAATTAGTGTTGTCCAAAAGTATCTTGGGAAATGGAGGGCTTCTTCTCCCTGGAGGTCTTCAAGCAAGTAATAATAATAAGGAAAGCAATTATATAGGACTCTAAGATTTTTGAAGATCTCTTACATGTTATCTCATTTCATAAGCCCAGCAAAGCATCACTTGACAGGTATGGTCTAGAGAAGTTTGTTCAGATAATAGGTTTGAGAAAAAAAAACCTTAGGTCCCTTCAAGCTCTGAGATTCTGTGATATCAAATAAGTTAAGTTACTGGGGAAGCAATCTTCATGTGAACAGGAAGTTAACTATGAACAATTCCTTTTTTTCCTTTATTTTTGGGTTAAGTCTTTGAACAAGAAGTCTAGCCTTTCAAACAGACATGTAGAAAAATGGGATTTTTGATTAAGGTCATGCTTTGTCCAGCTATCAGACAATCTTATAAGGCATTAATGTTCTAGTACTTCGGGCAAATTTTGTGGTGTTATTTATTTCATCTTACAATCACAGCATGGAATTACACTTTCAAAGTCAATTTTAAAAGCATGGTAATATTAGTTGTACCCATATCTACACGATACACTGATTTTATAATCTCATGGTCAGATCAGTTCTTTGTCAGACTAACAGAGCCCTGAGTAGCATGTCCGATTACCAAATGGCTGATCCAATTTAGTTGTTCTTTCATATTATTTTAATACTTTGAAGGATCCATGATTTCATTGGGATGAATATTCCCTCCACTGAACACAATTGTAACTCTTCTACACTTTGTTATTCCTTATAATCCATGTTTTACCCATAAATCCTCTAGAAGGGACTCCTCAAAGTCTTGGGGGGGTCTTTTTCTTTCGTATCTTGGGGGTACAAGTATATCTCTTAATCTGTTCTTCCTTCTTATTAGAGGAATAGCCACTTTTTCTAGTCATATGTATTTATGTATATGTATATATAGATATAGATATATGTACATGCATATATCTATATATATGCACAATTAAGAATTTTAATCTACTTTTTGCATACAAATTGTTATGGTTATATGTTATAGCTTGCTTATACCTACCATATACCTTTCTCTGGCCCTTTGAGAAATTCCTCTGAGATCATGATGTTCCTTTATTTACAGCCATAGAACATACTAGAAAAGATGCATGAGTTGAAGAGATGGCCATTTGTAGCAATAAGACTTTGAGGATTATTAGAAACATTGCATGATTTTCCAAGGTCATCCAGTTTGGTTTCTTCTGAGCTCTCAATGCAGGGTTTAACTCATTATCCATCTATTGTATTTTTCTTTTTGTTGTTGTTTTTATTTTTTGGTGAGACAGTTGGGGTTAAGTGACTTGCCCAGGGTCGCATAAGTGTCTGAGGCTAAATTTGAACTCAGGTTCTCCTAACTCCAGGGCCAGTGCTCTATACACTGCTCCACCTAGCTGGTGGCCCCTGTAGCATTTTTCTAAGATGCAAATGTTAGTAGATTTCTTTGATGTGCCCTTTGTCGGAGCATGTCATAATCTTGACTGTAATATATTTCTTGCCCACTTTGTTTTCCTAGATGTAGATGGTTATACCATTTTCATTGAGATTGACATGGATTTCACTGAGGAGCCCGTGTAGCGTTCAAGGAGTTAATGCATTTGGTGTTGAACTGCAACCAGGAGCATTTAGGAAACATTAACATCAGTAGGAAATCTTCTTTTAATTGGATCTTACACAGGCTATCTTCCTGTGGAAGACAGAAGGAGGTGAGAAGGAGAGAGAAAGGGAAAGGGGGAAGAAAATAAACATTTATACAACACCTGCTATGTTCCAGATGCCGTGCTGATGTAAACATTATCTCATTTGGTCCTCCCAACAACACTACAAGGTAGATGCTGTTAGTATACCCACTTTACAGGTGAGGAAACTGAAGCAGACAGAGGTAAAGTGACTTGGCCAGGGTCATACAGCTAATAAGTGTCTGAGGCTGAATTTGAACTCAGGTCTTCTTGACTCCAGGTCCAGAACTCTATCTACTGCACTCCTTAGCTGCCTCAAACAGTGGCAAACATATTTAACAAACATATGTTTCTCTATTTAATCCCTTTCTTGATGTAAACTCTCAGTGGATCATTGAATAAAATACTCTCCATAGTCAAGTAGTTTCATGGAATTTTGTGTAATTTTAACCTATGAATTAACTTGTTTAAGGAAAGACTTTAGGGCTAAATTCTGCTTTGTCAAGTCATTAAACAAGTAAACAGAGTGGTCTCTATACCCTTCAGTCACCTGCGTGGACATAAAGACGTACACCACTTACAAAAACCTGCTTCTTTATATTCTCATAAAGGATACTCTTTCTGTCTGCATAAAGTGTTCTCATAAGCACTTTGGAGAGATAAAGGAGCAAAGATAAATAACACACTCATTTCCTTAATATAACATAGTATAACATATAGGAATAGTATAACATAGAGGAATAGAGATATGTAATATTAGACAAACTGTCAGATATATTTGTTTTAGAGGGCAATTTTTGCTCAACCATTTTTCTGTCACAGTTAGCGATCAGTGATAGTGGACATGGTAGTACTGAATAATATCAGGAAATGTTGATGATTTTTTTTAAACATATCAATAAAAAAGAATGAATTTCAGAAGCAGGTAGCATGATCAGCTTAGTGGAGAAGAGGAAGTACCAGGACAGATGACAGCAGCAGCCCAGTGGAGAGATAACTTAAGAGGCGAAGAGGAGTTGAATTTGCCTCAAGACAAAGTCTTGACAAGTACTCCATTGAACAATGTTGGGAGAGTGAGTTCTGGAAGAGCGTTCCCTTATTTCACCATGAACATGGGAATCTATACGCCTTGGTGTGTGTGTGGGGGTGGGGGGAGGGGAAGGCGGGGAAAGGGTGTAAAGAGAAGAATAAAGAACAGGAAGTTTACTAGGTATTTATTTTACCACCTTATTTTCTCACTCTGCCCTCATTCAAATATCATGACCTGATTTGTGATTCCTAATCTCTTGATATAAAATCCACTGGAAGAGAATAATTATTATTGCCCTAATTACCTCACAGAGAACCTGGAAATCCACAATCCAAGGGACCCACGTTATCAGAAAAGAATGTCTATGTGGTATCTTTGGATCGATTATTTCGCTGAATCAATTTATCATTTGACTGAATTTACTCAAACAACTTTTTTTCTTTTGATCCGTAGATATCCCATTAAACATCTTGCTTCTCTAGAAACAAGAAATGTGTATTCCAAAGACTGTCATTTTGTTCAAAAGGTATGTCATAGTGCACACGTCTTCTTTAAAACCTTAAATATTATATACAATTTGATGTCTAAAGCAGTTAAAAGCTAAAAAACATTTAATCAGCAAATGTGTCGTCTTTTTGTCCTTTGCATAGTCTTTTAGGTTCCTGATATTGAATAAGTTAATAAGCATTTATTAAATGCCTATTGTGTACCAAGTACTGGGCTAAGAGCTAGGGATACAAAAAAAGACAAAAGGCACAGCAATGTGCCAAATACTTTACAAATATTTTTTACATTTGTGCCTCATTACAACTCTGTGAACCAGGAGCTACTATGATTCCCACTTTTTAATTGAGGAAACTGAGGCCAACAGCAGTTCTTGGCCAGGGTTACCCAGCTAGTGTCTGAGGCTAGATATAAACTCATGTCTCCTTGACTCCCGGCCCAGGGTTCTATTTACTGGGCTACCTACCTGTCTCTGGAGAGGAAATAATGAAAATTTGGAGGCAACTACTACAAATTATTGTATGTATTTAGAAGATATTTACAACAGGATATAACTTCATGGATCCATGCCATTTGTATCATGTGTTAGGTACACAAATATTAGGTTAAGGTTAATTATAGTCCGACACAATCTGCAGTCTATGTAGCTAAAACCCACAAGAACCCTGAATCAGCATATTAATTCCAAGAACACCAGATTATTCAATCATTATTACATTTTAACTATTTCAGAAAATACTACTTCCTTCTCCCCTCTGCCCAGCTGATAGACATTTTGGTTTGTTTTAGTATATAGTCAGCTATGGCCTTCAATCTACAGTCAAAAGCTCAACTTTAACAGGTTTTTTTTTATTTTAATGTAGTTATAGTGATGTTTCATTTGCTGAAGGAAAAGCTATATGAGTTATGTGTGTGTGTGTGTGTGTGTGTATTCGTATAATGGCAAGAGAGAGTAAGTAGGGTTTTTTTGCCTCAACGTATTGGTCTAGGGACTGAAAAGCATTGGAAAACACTGATATAGGGCAGCTAGGTGGTACTATGGAGAGAGTGCCAGGTCTGGAGTCAGGAATACTCATCTTCCTGAGTTCAAATCTGACCTCAGACATATACTAGCTGTGTGACCCTGAGCAAGTCACTTATTCCTGTTTGCCCTAGTTTCCTCATCTGTCAAATGAGCTGGAGAAGGAAATGGCAAACCACTCTAGTATCTTTACCAAGAAAACCACAAATTTTGTCATGAAGTTTCAGACACAACTGAAACAACTAAATAACAGATCCAAATATCTATGAGTGATTAGTTTAATGTTTTCATTTTTACCTGGATATTTTGTCACTAGACATACTTAGAGGAAGATTATTTCTGCGGTGCAGTCAAATGTTTTCCAAAGTTTTGCAAGATGGTCTGTACTTTTTCTCCTGCTACAGGGGAAGGGGAGAACATAGCCATGTTCTTCCATCCCTGAGAACTCTGACTGATGGCATGAACTCATGGGAATGTTTTCAATGCACCACTTTACTCTCTGTGTGACCAAAGGTCTGTTTTTGTTACAAACCACTTTTTGTTAGGGATCCTATTTATCTTTTTCATCTGTGTAGCAGATATTCTTTCAGTAAATGTGGCAATATGAAGGATTTGTGCTTTAGACTTTGCTTTGCCACTTTTTACATCCATTTCCTTTTTCTAGTTACTAAGTCCAAAGATTGAATGAGGTAAATTACTTACTAGAGTCCATCTAAGGGAGTTAAGTGCCATTGACTTGAGTGTTTTTATCAATAGCTGAGGATGTCTGGTTGTGGGAAATGAAGGATAATATGTAAGAAAGTAAGTGGAGTCTTCTGAGACAAGGAAACAGTGAAGATTATTGGGTTCCTATAGGTATCAGCTTTTATTTAGAAGAGAAAGGTTCGTGGTTGGTAGAATTTTTGTTAGCACTATGGAGTGGAATGATGGTTTTCTTCAATTTGGAAAGAAAACATACTAGGGATTTCAAAGATTTAGGTAGGGAAAAGCAAATCTGAAAGGATTATTGATGCAGAATATCAGGCAATGTCAACTTCGTTAACCAAACCTTTCTAATTCCCAGTTCTTGGTTGTGTTTTTTTTAATTGTTCATGACTTTTAAGGCAGGAATTTCCCAAAGTTCTTTGTCTCAACCTCTTGAATTCTCTGCAGAACTTTATATATCCAAAAACCAAGTGGGTTGCTAAGTGGGAAATGGATTGAAGGGGAAGATGAGGAAAATTAGATGCCAGGGGAAAGTTTGGAATTGAGAGTTAATCACTAGATGGTGCTGATGTGTCTAGGCACTGGAGAGGATTGTTGGAGGGGAGTTATGCAGGTGTATAGCTCTCCAATCAGATCTCTGTTACTATGGTGACCAGCCAAGATTACAGAGATAGAACAACCTCTCTAAAGAACGATTGTTGTGTTCATTTCTGCCCTGTACTATATGTGACCTTCAAATTGAAATAAAATTGTTGCTGTGTTTCCTTTTTAAACTGAAAGATTTTCAATTCAGGCTTTTCTCCTGAACAAGATATTAGAAATGGCCATAGCAACTGTTACCATGAACTAGCTGATGAAGAGGTTATTTGATAGGTTGAATTTTATTGTATTAGAGTTCACAGATAAGGTTCCAAAAAATACACACTGTAAATTTATTAAAATTGATACATCCTTCCTTCCCATAATGTCACAAATACAGGCAATGGAGGATGAAGGATGTGGAAGACATTACCTTCCCTCATTTTTTTGGCGGCCTTTATTCTTTTGCAACTTTGGCAGTGATGACATAATTATTATCGCATCATTTGTTATTTATTTTTGTTATTTGTATATTTGTAAAGAAATGTTATTTCTTTACAAGAAATAACCAATGTGCCTTGTCCAATCTTATTTTTATAATATTCTATGGGATGACAAGAAAAAAAAATCAAGGGAATAGGCATAGGCAAGGAGGAAATAAAATAATCACTTTTTGCAGATCACATAATTTACTTAGAAAACCCTAAAGAGTTAACTAAGAATTAATTGAAACACCAAATTCAACAAAATCACAGGATGTCAAATACATCCACACAAATCATCAATATTTCTGCACATTATCAGTCAAATCAAATAGGATAGGATAGAAAATAAAATTGCATACAAAACCCTAAGGACAAATAAACCACTAATAATAAACCAAATAAATCATTTTAATGGTCTTAGGATCATAGACTTCAATATGGAAGGAATCATGGAAGTCATATAATCTAGCCCTCTCATTTTATAGTTAAGGAGCTCAAGTAAAATGACACTGTCAGAGTCTGGGGTCAAACCAAAGATTTTTTACTCAAATCCAATGGTCTTTCCATTTCGCCATATTATATTTTAAAACAGCAACCTATATATCCACAGGCTTTCCTTCATAAGTCTTTCAAACAGATAGAGTCCAAAAAGTGATTCAAGAAATACTCAAAGTCAAGAAGACCCAGATTCAAATCCTGCCTCTGATATCTATTGAGTTGTGTGTTGACACGCAACTTAAATTGACTTAAATTCTTTGTGTCTCCATCAGCTCTCAAAGATCATTAAGTTATAGGTGGGCTACCATCTACACCAACAGAGGCAATTCTCACAATAAGAGGTTATGCATGAAGGAAATCACAGATCCTCAACATATTGACACGCAAATTTTTGCAAAAAAAATGTAGAAATTGGTTCAGTTGCAAAATTTTGGTTCTTAATCTGCCACTCTGAACAGAATTTAGACATTCTCTACTCTATAACTGTACACACACATACACATAAATATTACACAGTAATTATTAATATAGTAACATTACATAAATAGGAGATATTAAGATTACATGTTGTAGTTGTTCATTTGTATTTGACTCTTCATGACCCCATGGACCATATTACACCAGGACCTTCTATCCTCCACTGTCTCTCGAAGTCTAAATTGGTGTTCATTACTTCCATGACACTATCTGTCACATCCTCTGCCATCCCTTTTCCTTTTGCCTTCAATCTTTTCCAACATCAGGGTCTTTTCTGATAAGTCCCACCTTCTCATTATGTGGCCAAAGTATTTCAGTCTCAACTTCCATGCAGATCACATGATTTACTTAGAAAACCCTAAAGAGGTAACTAAGAATTAATTGGGGGGAGGAGCCAAGATGGCAGAGTAGAAAGACTCACATATGCTAGCTCCGAACTCACAGCCCATGAATTTTCTGTAAAAAGAACTCCCCACAAATTCTGGAGCAGTGGAAGTCGCACAGCAATGCAGTGGAGGAGATTTCTGTTCCAGAGAGCCCTGAAAAACTGACCCCAAAGGTCCGTCATTCATCGGACAGCAGAGCCCAGCTCTGTCCAAGTGACCTCGAGAGGAGCAGATCTGAGCAGGCTTCAGGGACGGAACCTCCTGCGACTGCAAAGGTCCCTCCACCCACAGGCGCTACAGGTCAGTGAGAGAGACTTCTGGGCTGGCCGAGAGGGGAGCAGGATGTCTCCATAACTCAGGCCCCCTTGGGAGGCAGCAGCAGAGAAAGGGACAGCAGCAGACCTGGGCTCCCCAAGCAGGCAGGAGCTCTGTTCCATTACTGAAGATCTCCGCATAAACCCCCTGAGGGAACTGAGCCTGGGAGGTGGCCCTGCCCCCACGTGAGCACCAGAACTTAAGCTCACATTGAATAGCAGCTATACCCACCACTGAAAGCCCTGAGGCTGGGGAGCAGCATTTGAATCTCAGACCCCAAGCACTAGCTGGGCAGATCTAGGTGGGGATGGAGAGGAATCTCAGAAGTCAAGTAACTGGCTGGGAAAATGCCCAGAAAAGGGAAGAAAAATAAGACCATAGAAGGCTACTTTCTTGGGGAACAGATGTTTCCCCCTTTTGTTGGAGACTGGAGACTGAATTGTCAGTTACTATTTTCTCCCTCTTCTTAGTTGTTAAGGGCACAATGGACCAAAGCCCTTCCTGGGGGGAAGAGAGTACTAGGAAGTCCTGACCTGCCCACGTGGCTCTGCCAGCCCAGCGCTAGAAAGACTTCCTGGTCTGAGACTAAGCAGCCACCAACCAACCAGAAGGGAATACAACCTGGGATAGGGAATCGTGCCCTTTTTTGGTTTGGTTTGGAGGGGCTCACACCAATGAGATGAAAAACTCCACCCCCAGGATATGACCTTGTAGTGATTGCTTATATAAACCCTCCCCTGGTGCAATAAAGCGAGACTGCCTGCTACCAACTATGCCTCGGTCTCCTTCCTCTTTGTGATCCTGTCCCCAGGTCTCTTAGACCTCCCTCGAGCCTTGCTCCCCCGGCGCTTTCCGGTTTCGGTCACCCACGTCTGTTTGGCCTGCAGGTCGGGTCAATTGGCGCCCAAACGTGGGGCGACCCTGAATGCTGGCTTGCTGCCGCGATAGACGCCCCAATTCGTCCGGACCCCGTTAAGGTAAGTGTAAGTGTTCGCGCCTATCGCAACCATGGGATCACAACTCTCTAAGGAGCAACTTTTCGTTCAGAATTTGAAACGACTCCTTGGAGAGAGAGGAATAAGGGTTAAAAAGAAAGATCTTTTGAAGTTTTTTATTTTTATAGATAAGGTCTGCCCTTGGTTCACTATTAATGGCCCTGAAATTCACTCAGGAAAATGGCAGAAGGTGGGCAGAGATCTCAATGAAAAATTAACACGGGAAGGCCCTGATTCGGTCCCGGTTACCGCCTTCTCGTTTTGGAACCTGATCAATGATATTGTAGATGAGGCCGCCGGAGACAAGGCAATCCGCCAGTTACTTACTCAGGCGGAAACTTGCCTTGCTCCGCCTTCACGTGCTGCCTCTGTTTCCTCCCCTCAGATAGATGGCTACCATGACCAGGAAAACGCCAGAACAACAGCCTCTACTGAGGAGACGCCCTCTGTGAAGTCCATTTACCCACCACTCCCTACCAATACCCTTACCTTCCCCGTGTTTCCCACGGAGCACAAAAATCCCCTAAAAGCTGATTCCCCTAATAAGGATGGTGTGCTCCCTGATGATGAAGCCGCTGATTTAGAGGTAGAAGCCGCGGCATGCACTCCCCAAGAAGCCTTCATAACACAGCCCTGCCTGCCACCTCCCTATGTGTTCCCTCCCGCGATGGATCTTTCCTTTATTCAGAAGGACTTGACCGGTCGTATGATAGAGCTAAGAAAGACCTTAGATATTCAAAACCAGTACCAGCAGATGATCAGGGAGTTCTCCGCGCTTCAAGCGTCTTTACAAAAATCCCTTCTGTCCACTCCCATGACAACCAGCTCCATGACCACTCCTCCTCCTAATACTTCCCGCCCACTCAAAAAGTCTAAAGCCCTCCTCTTCCCGATCCTCCGAAACAAATCCAAAACTCTGCCTAAGGACCCCAGGGATTCAGATGAAAATCGACAGGGCTCACAAGGTGAGGGTGGGGGGAATGAAGATTCTGAGGAAGATAGTCAGGAGGAAGAGGGTGATAATGGGGAACGAGACTCGGACTCTGGGGAACAAGACTTGGACTCCGAGGAAGACACGAAATTTTCCGCTTCTCCTAGATATAAAGCCCCAAAATTTAAAAATATAAAAGATCTTCATGTAGCAGTGAATAAATATGGCCCCAATGCACCTTTTACATTGTCCGCTCTTGAAGCGCTAGGGCAAGGAGGTTACTTGTTGCCAGGAGAGTGGATTAGAATAGCCCAAGCAGCCCTAACTCGGGGCCAATTTCTGACATGGAAGGCGGAATTTGAATACAATTGTCAAATTACTGAAAAAAGGAATTTGAAATCTAAAAGTAATAAAGATTGGACCTTTGACAAATTGGCGGGAAGGGGGAAATTTGCCCTTGAACAGAAACAAAAGAAGTTACCGGCAGGACTGTTAGAGCAAACTAACCAGGCAGCTAACCGCGCCTGGAGAGCCCTGCCCATGACTGGTTCCCCTTTTACTCCCCTGAACAAGATTACCCAGAAAAAAGATGAGGAATATTCTGAATTTGTGAGCCGCTTGTTAGAAACGGCCGAAAGGACCCTAGGTAATGCGGCCTCTGATGATCTGATTATTAAAAGGTTGGCTTTTGAGAACGCCAGTGGCCCATGTAGAAACATACTTAATGGACAATGGCAAGACAAAACCTTAAATGAAATGATAAAGTTGTGTCGTGATGTTCAGGACCCCACTACCTCTAAAATCGAAAAAATGTCCCAAGCTGTGCTAGCACTGCAAAACCCTGTAAAAACTATGTCTGAGGCATTCTTGACTATTGGGGCAGCCACAACTAGCGGCCCTAGACTTTGTTTTAGGTGTGGAACTGAGGGCCACTTCGCCAAGCAGTGCCCCACGGGGCCAAATAACCCCTTCGCCCCGCGGAAACGTGCCACACCCGCCACTCCTTGTCCCCGCTGTAGAAAAGGTTTTCACTGGGGCAATGCTTGCAGAGCCACTCATGACTGGGAGGGCAAACCTCTTCCCCCCTTGCCGGGAAACGGCTGGCGGGGTCCGCCCCGGACCCCTCAAGGCCCGGCCCAGCTGGCCACGGGGACATGCCCTGCCACCAACTCTCCAGGGCAACAGCAAGTAGCGCAGGAGTGGACCTGTGTGCCACCACCTATACAGTACTGAGGCCAGAGGAGGGCCCACAATCCATTCCAACAGGCGTTTGTGGTCCACCACCCCCTGGTTTCTTTTTTCTTATCATTGGCCGTGCCTCCACAACCCTCAGGGGTATTACTATACACCCTGCTCTCGTTGATAATGACTACACAGGAGAAATTAAAATAATTGCTTCTGCTTCCGGGGACGTTGTTCGGGTTCAACCCAATCAACGCATTGCACGGGCTTTACCCCTCCCTATGGACACTTCCTTCCCAGTTCTTTATCGTAACAGGGGCCGATCAACACCCGGCTCCTCGGACATTTACTGGGCACAAGCTCTCTCCCAAGAGAGGCCTACTCTATCCCTTAAAATACAGGGAAAAACCTTTCTCGGCCTCCTTGACTCTGGGGCTGATTCCACTGTTATCTCAGAAGCCCATTGGCCGTCTTCTTGGCCGCTGCAACCTTCATTAACCCACCTACAAGGCATTGGGCAGAGTTCCAACGCTATGCAGTCCTCCCAGCTTTTACAATGGGAAGATCAGGAAGGTAATAAGGGAACTGTTAGGCCTTTTGTTGTCCCTAATTTACCCGTTAACTTATGGGGAAGAGACATTCTAGTTCAAATGGGGATCATTATGTGCAGTCCCAGCTCAATTGTTATGTTGAACCAAGGCTTCCTACCTCGTCAGGGACTGGGAAAAAACAAACAAGGTCTCACCCAACCGCCGCAGCTACAGCCACACCCCGGTCGTTCGAGCCTTGGCCTTTCAAACAATAGTTATAAGCATTTTTTCTAAGGGCCACTGGTCCTCCCAGCCTACAGGCGGACAAAATCACCTGGAAATCTGATACACCCGTCTGGATCGACCAGTGGCCCCTCCCTAGAGAAAAATTAGAGGCTGCCTTAATGTTAGTACAGCAACAGTTGGATGCTGGCCATATAGAGCCTTCAAACTCACCTTGGAACACCCCTATTTTTGTAATAAAGAAAAAATCCGGAGCTTGGAGACTACTCCACGACCTCCGAGCAGTCAATAGAACAATGGTTCCAATGGGCTCCCTGCAGCCCGGCCTTCCCGCGCCTGTTGCTATTCCTGCGAAGTTTCAAAAGGTGGTGATTGACCTTAAAGATTGCTTTTTCTCCATTCCCCTTCATCCCGATGATGCTAAAAGGTTTGCCTTTTCCATTCCCATAACTAATTGTGTAGGACCCTCCCCACGTTTCCATTGGAAAGTCCTCCCTCAGGGTATGGCCAATAGTCCTACACTTTGCCAAAAATACGTTGCTCAAACAATTGACCCTTTTCGCGTGCAATACCCACATCTTTATATCATTCATTACATGGATGATGTTTTGCTTGCTGGCCCCTCAGAACCAGAGCTCTTACAGGTGACTTCTCTTCTTGTCGATGCATTACAAGAGAGAGGATTACATGTTTCCCCTGATAAAGTCCAGCTAGCCTCCCCCTTCTTTTTTCTCGGTTTTGAACTTCATTCTTCCCAGATCATTACTCAAAAGGCACAGATTAGGACAAGTCACTTGCAAACCCTCAATGATTTTCAGAAGCTCCTGGGAGATATTAATTGGCTCAGACCCTACTTAAAAATCACCACTGGTGATCTGAAGCCTCTCTTTGACACCCTTAGAGGTGATTCTAATCCAGCTTCTCCGCGTGCCTTATCAAAAGAGGGGGAGTTAGCACTACAAAAGATAAATCATGCCATTTCTGTTCAAAAAATAGGATACTACAACCCCCAAAAGAAACTCTGGTTTCTAATTTTCTCAACAACATTTTCCCCCACGGGTCTGCTTTGGCAAGAATTGCCCTTATATTGGATTCATGGCCCTGCAACACCCACTAAGGTACTATCCACCTATATCTCTCTAACCGCATCTCTTCTTCAGGAAGGCAGATCACTCTCTATTAAACTATTTGGAAAGGAACCTGATCATATTGTTTGCCCTTATACCTCCACACAAATATCATGGCTACAACAGAATGATGACACCTGGGCTGTTTCTTCTATATCTTTTCAGGGAACTTTGGATAACCATTACCCAAATGATAAACTAATCCAGTTTCTCAAGGATAATCCGGTAACCTTCCCCAGAATCACAAAAATAGAGCCCATACAAGAAGCTCGGCTAGTTTTCACTGATGGCTCATCCTCAGGCACTGCCGCTATATCTGTAGACTCTGTAGTAACGTCCTTTCACACTCCTTATAAATCTGCACAATTGGTAGAGCTTGCGGCCATACTTTGGGTTTTTGAACACATCTCTGACCCAATGAACATATACACTGACAGCGCTTACATAGCCAATTCGGTTCCTGAACTTGAGACTGTCCCCTATATTAAGCCCTCTACTAATGCCTTCTCAATGTTCTTTGAAATCCAAAAACTGATACGAAATAGAAGCCATCCTTTCTTCATTTGCCACATTAGGGCGCATTCTGACCTTCCTGGCCCTCTAGCTGAAGGAAATAGCACTGTAGATGCAGCCACTAAATATGCCTTGTTTTCCACAATGCTGCGATCCACTCCTTTTGAGGCTGCCACTAAAGCCCATGAATTACATCACCTTAATGCACACAGCCTAGCCCAACTTTATAAAATCACCAGAGAACAAGCTAGACAAATTGTGAAACAGTGTCCTGGATGTCTCGTTCACCTTCCTGAACCACACCTTGGAGTTAATCCCCGAGGCCTGATCCCTGGAGAATTATGGCAAATGGATGTCACACATTTCACACCCTTTGGTAAACTAAAATACATCCATGTTTCTATTGATACCTTCAGTGGCTTTCTCATTGCCACCTTACAAACAGGGGAGGCCACCAAACATGTCATTAATCACATTATGGCCTCCTTGACAATTGGCCCTAGACCAAAAGTTCTAAAAACTGACAATGGACCAGGTTATACCAGCCTATCCTTCAAGCAGTTCTGTGCTTACCTACACATTAAGCACATTACTGGTATCCCATATAACCCTCAGGGGCAAGGGATAGTTGAACGTGCCCATCAAACTCTGAAGAGAATGTTGTCAAAACTACAATCAGGATCTGAGAAACTTTATTTACGGGCCAATAACCACAGAACCCTTTTAAATCATGCTCTGTTTGTACTAAATTTTTTAACATTAGATAAGAGCGGTAAGTCACCAGCAGATCGCCTCTGGCATTCTTCTACGGCCGATAATTATGCCCAAGTAAAATGGAAGGACCCACTTACAAATCAGTGGCACGGTCCCGATCCTGTCCTAATCTGGGGCAAAGGGCATGCATGCATCTATGACCTTAGTGCACAAAATGCCAGATGGTTGCCTGAACGCCTGGTTAAAATTATCAACCAGCCCAGGGGAAAACCCTGAGAAGGAATCCCTCTGCTCTTTTTCAGGTGCTCGCAAACAGATACCGCAAAGAGGAACGCGTGGTAACCTATTCCCCCCTCCACGGGAGACACCCACCATGAGGTTTGTCCACTTTATCCTCCCCCTGTTGATCTCCCCTGCATTCTCCTCCCAATATCAACTTTTTAACTATACCTGGATAGTTCAGAATTCGTGGGGAGATGTGGTTTGGAGAAAGTCAGAAATCACTCATGACGTTCCTTGGTCTACTTTAAACCCGGATCTTTGCAGACTGGCGCAAGGTCAGGAAGGGTGGGATGTTGCTGAATATTTTAGTTCTACTGCCCCCCTCACTCCCCCATACCTGGGTCAGGGGGTTCCCGAGTCTCCACGTTCCGAAGGAGGTTGTTTGTCAAAGTATCGCAGAGGCGTTTTAAGACAATATTCACTATACGCCTGCCCCGGCTCAAAACACCGACCCCAAAGATTATCTGGTTCCTGTGGTTCCTCCACTGATTTTTTCTGTAAATCATGGGGGTGTGAAACAACAGGGGATACTTACTGGTCTCCCAGTTCTTCCTGGGACCTGATAACTGTTAAAGCAAATTATATGCGCACGAACCCTCATGTGTTTGGCTTCCGCCCCCCCGGCTGAATGTAACACTTGGTGCAACCCACTCAAGATTGACTTTACTGAACCTGGCAAAAAATATTCTGATTGGGCGAAAGGTGTCTCTTGGGGACTGAGGTTGTACAAAACTGGCTCTGACTGGGGCCTCACCTTCTCCCTCAAACTTCTAAAGACTCCTCCTGTTTCTCCTCCCGTAGCCGTAGGCCCGAATAGAGAAATGAGACCCAACTATTCACTTCACAACTCAGCGTTGAAAAATAAACCTCATCCCTCCACTGCGATCCCCTTTCTCTCCAACACCACTCTTTTCCGCCCTACTATACTCCGCGGACCATCACCGCCTGCCTCCATGATTCTAAGTCTGGTTAATGCCTCCATACAAACCCTACACACTCTAAACGTATCATTCATTGAAGGATGCTGGGTCTGCTACTCCTCCGCTCCCCCCTTTTATGAAGGCATGGCTCAGTTCGGTGCACCCAACTATACATCAGAGATTTCACAACTTAGGTGGGGTAACGACAAAAAACAAGGCCTGACACTTAGCGTAATTACTGGCATTGGCACCTGCATTTTGGGCCCCAACATGCTCCCCCCTTTTCAGCTTGAAGCTATATGCAATCAGACTGTAAGCGTCTCTGAGCATCATACTTATGCTTCTGCGCCTACTGGCCACTATTTTGCCTGTTCCTCCGGCCTTACCACCTTTCTAGTTATCTCCAAGTTCATCAGCTCCCGTGATTACTGTGTATTGGTAGTTTTATTCCCTCATGTCACTTTTTACCCAAATGATGACTTCCTAAATATCTGGCAACAAGGGAGAGAAAGCTCCCAAAGGGTAAAAAGAGAACCACTAACTGCATTAACGTTAACCGTCCTTTTGGGTCTAGGAGCTGTAGGGACGGGTACCGGTATTGCCTCCCTCGTCCAAAATGATAAACAGATAGCACAGCTTAGTGCAGCTATAGATAAGGATTTAGAGGAACTACAGACAGGATTACAGCACCTCAAAGACTCAGTAGCATCTCTGGCGGAAGTTGTGTTACAAAACAGAAGAGGTTTGGACCTCCTCTTCCTACAACAAGGAGGTCTGTGCGCAGCCCTGAAAGAAGAGTGCTGTTTTTACTCAGATAGGCTAGGACTTGTGGAAAACAGCTTGAGTAAGGTCAGAGAGAGCTTAGAAAGAAGGAAAAAGGAGAGGGAACAACAAGAATCCTGGTATAATAACTGGTTCTCCGCCTCCCCGTGGCTTTCTACACTCCTTCCTAGCCTTCTTGGACCACTCTTGGGCCTTCTCCTACTCATTTCTTTCGGCCCTTGGGCCTTTAACAAACTAACCACCCTTGTTAAATCTCAGATAGATTCAGCTATTGACCGGAAGAGACATATATTTTACAGCAGGCTACAGGAACATGACGTCCCTGAGCCCCCAGATAACTGGCTTCAGTTTACCGAAGATCTCCTTAAAGAACCTTGGTACCGGAGGTGGAAGAAGAGACTCTGCTCCCCTTGCTGAACAGCTCACCAACCCCTCCCCTGTTCTCCCCATCCTTGAGCATCTTAGCTCCCATTATTCCTTGTGTGTGTTATTGATACTTTACCCTTATTCTGATTTCTATGAGTCTCCTCCGCTATGTTCCCGACAGGGAGGCTGTGGACTGCGCCAATGACGGGAATATTGTGGCCCCATGACCTGGATAATCATGCCATCGGCTGCAGAGGTACCCAATGACGGGATTATTGTGGGTCCACCTACCAGAAATGCTGGAGGTGGGGGCCACCCACATAGCCTAAGACAGGGGCCCTGCCCACTTTCGGTACCAGGCATGGAGTCAGGCCACATAGCCTAAGACAGGCCAGCCACCTCCCCTTTTTAAATAAAAACGGGGGACATGTTGGAGACTGGAGACTGAATTGTCAGTTACTATTTTCTCCCTCTTCTTAGTTGTTAAGGGCACAATGGACCAAAGCCCTTCCTGGGGGGAAGAGAGTACTAGGAAGTCCTGACCTGCCCACGTGGCTCTGCCAGCCCAGCGCTAGAAAGACTTCCTGGTCTGAGACTAAGCAGCCACCAACCAACCAGAAGGGAATACAACCTGGGATAGGGAATCGTGCCCTTTTTTGGTTTGGTTTGGAGGGGCTCACACCAATGAGATGAAAAACTCCACCCCCAGGATATGACCTTGTAGTGATTGCTTATATAAACCCTCCCCTGGTGCAATAAAGCGAGACTGCCTGCTACCAACTATGCCTCGGTCTCCTTCCTCTTTGTGATCCTGTCCCCAGGTCTCTTAGACCTCCCTCGAGCCTTGCTCCCCCGGCGCTTTCCGGTTTCGGTCACCCACGTCTGTTTGGCCTGCAGGTCGGGTCACCCTTTCATTTCTGATGAGGAGGAACAATGCTTACCATCAGGGAAAGATATAGAAGTCAAGGCTTCTGTATCCCAAACATCCAAAATAAATATTCAATGGGCTCAGGCCATGGAAGAGCTCAAAAAGGATTTTGAAAATCAATGAGAGAGATGCAAGAAAACCATAAAAAACGGGTCAATACCTTGCTAAAGGAAACCCCAAAAAATGCTGAAGAAAATAACACCTTGAAAAATAGGCTCACTCAATTGGCAAAAGAGGTTCAAAAAGCCAATGAGGAGAAGAATGCTTTCAAAAGCAGAATTAGCCAAATGGAAAAAGAGGTTCAAAAGCTCACTGAAGAAAAGAGTTCTCTCAAAATTAGAATGGAACAGATGGAGGCTAATGACTTTCTGAGAAACCTAGAAATCACAAAAACAAAACCAAAAGAATGAAAAAATGAAACATAATGTAAAATATCTCATTGGAAAAACAACTGACCTGGAAAATAGATCCAGGAGAGACAATTTAAAAATTATGGGACTACTTGAAAGCCATGATCAAAAAAAAAGCCTAGACATCATCTTTCATGAAATTATCAAGGAAAACTGCCCTGAGATTCTAGAACCAGAGGGCAAAATAAGTATCAAAGGAATCCATCGATCACCACCTGAAAGAGATCCAAAAAGAGAGACTCCTAGGAATATTGTGGCCAAATTCCAGAATTCCCAGCTCAAGGAGAAAATATTTCAAGCAGCCGGAAAGAAACAATTCCAGTATTGTGGAAGTACAATCAGGATAACACAAGATCTAGCAGCTTCTACATTAAGGGATCTAAGGGCGTGGAATAGGATATTCCAGAAGTCAAAGGAACCAGGACTCAAACCAAGAATCACCTACCCAGTAAAACTGAGTAGAATACTTCAGGGGAAAATATGGTCTTTCAAGGAAACAGAGGACTTTCATGCATTCTTGATGAAAAGACCAAAGCTGAAAAGAAAATTTGACCTTCAAACACAAGAATGAAGAGAAGTATGAAAAGGTAAACAGCAAAGAGAAGTCATAAGGGACTTACTAAAGTTGAACTGTTTACATTCCTACATGGAAAGACAATATTTGTAACTCTTAAAACTTTTCAGTATCTGGGTAGTTGGTGGGACCACACACACATACACACACACATGCACACACACGTACATGCATGCACGCACACACACATATGCATGCACATACAGAGACAGAGAGCACAGAGTGAATTGAATAGGATGGGACCATATCTTAAAAGAAATTAAGTTAAACAGTGAGAGAGAAATGTAGTGGGAGGAGAGAGGGTGAAATGGAATGGGGTAAATTATATCTCATTCAAGAGGCAAGCAGGAGACTTTTTAGTGGAGGGAAAAAGAGGAGAGCTGAGAAAAAAACATGAAGTTTACCCTCATCACATTTGACTAAAGGAAGGCATAAAATGCACATTCATTTTGGTATGAAAACCTATCTTACAATACAGGAAAGTAGGGGAGAAGGAGATAAGCAGGGTGGGGGGGATGATGGAAGGGAGGGCAAAGGGAGGAGGGAGCAATTTGAAGTCAACACTCTTGGGGAGGGACAGGATAAAAAGACAGAACAGAAACAATGGGGGACAGGATAGGATGGAGGGAAATACAGTTAGTCTTACACAACACGACCATTATGGAAGTCATTTGCAAAACTACACAGATATGGCCTATATTGAATTGCCTGCCTTCCCAAAGGGAGTGGGGAGGGAGGGATGGGGAGAATTTGGAACTCAAAGTTTTAGGAACAACTGTTGAGTATTGTTGTTGCTACTAGGAAATAAGAAATACAGTTAATGGGGAATAGAAAGCCATCTGGCCCTACAGGACAAAAGAGAAGATGGGGACAAGAGAAGGGAGGGATGATAGAAGAGAGGGCAGATTGGTGATAGGGTAAATTAGAATGCTTGATGTTTTGGGGTGGGGGGAGGGGATAAATGGGGAGAAAATTTCGAACCCAAAATTTTGTGAAAATGAATGTAAAAAGTTAAATAAATTTATATTACAAAAAAGGAATTAATTGAAACAGCATTCCAATGAACAGACATTCCCAAATTGGTGAAGTCACCTTTCATTTGCATGCTGGAAATTCCTGAAGATGAGGATCTGAGACCATCCAAGACAGCAGTCACTTCAATAGTTACCAAAATCTTCCTCAGAAGAGACTTTTTCTTTTTCTCTCTGCTAGTTTTGGTCCTAAGCTCCTTAAAAAACATAATTCATAAGTCACTTCATCCAAGGAACTCTCTAATTAGCTCCATCTATTTTTGGTTGCTATTAGATTCCCTGTCTTGTCAGTACTTAAGCCCTCAGTTTATACCCTATTAATTCATTCTATTTGGTATTATATAACATCATTCATAAGTAATATCATGTGCTAGCAAGCTTTGTTTTCATTTAATTTACTACGTGCAAGTGACTTGTACCAAATATTGGAGGTAACAGGAATTTTTTTTTAAAGCACCACAATCCCTACCCTCCAGGAGCTTATGATCCAACAAAAAGGATGAGATATACATAAATAACAACTGCACAAATTAAAATATGAAAAAATAGAGGGAGAGGTAAAGTTGATTGGTATGAGAATTCCAGGAGAAAGAGATCATGTCTAGTTGGAGGATCATGAGATATGTCAATGCGTTTGAATGATACTTTTTCAACTATATGTAACAACAAATTTTAACATTTTTTTAAAATTTTAAGTTCCAAATTCTCTCCCTCCCTCCTTTCCATCTTCCCTTCTGAGACAACAAGCAATTTGATATAGGTTATACGTATGCAATATGCAAAACAAGATATGTCAATACGGAACATATCTATGACAAAATCGTGACAGGAACACAGTTAATTGATTTTTACCAAGGTCATGCCAAGATTTTGTTTAGTCGATTAATCATGTCTAACTCTTCATGACCCCATTTGGAGTTTTATTGACAAAGACACTGGAGTGGTTTGCATTTCCTGCTCCAGGTCTTTTGACAGATGAGGAAACTGAGGTAAATAGGGTTAAGTGATTTGGTCAAAGTCACAGGGGCGCTAGCTAGTAAGTTTCTGAAATTGGATTTGAACTCAGGTCCTCCCGACTCCAGGGTCTATTCACTGTCACCTAGCTGCCTCATATTAATAAAACAGGGATTTGAACACAAAATCAGTTACTCTTTCCACCTCACCAGGCTAATGTATTCTCTGATTTTTTTTCCCATGCACTTAGGTCTTGCCATCCCCTCAAAAAGATTATAAGTTTCTTGGTTTGCTTTGAGGTTTTGTTTTGTTTTGTTTTGTTTTTGAGTCAATGGGATTAAGTGACTTGCCCAGGGTCACAAAGCTAATGTCAAGTGTCTGAGGCCAGATCTGAACCTGACTTGACGGCTGCTGCTCTATCTACTGCACCACCTACCTACCTTGATAGACTTGAAAGCTGGGACCCTAACAATGAAAAGCACATTGTAGGTACTCAATAAGCACACATTGAATTAAAGTAGACAGTCTCATTCACTTGTAAAATTTAAGTAAAGTGAAAATAATTAAAGACAAAGGAATTGAGAAAAGCTGCTTATTCTTCTGAGAATGGCCTTCCCCTTCTTGCTCATTCTGAATGAAACATTAAGGGAGAACAGGAAAAGAAAAGGAAAAGGCAGGTATAAGGTGAACCTTCCAATCCACCTGCTGGAAGTTACTGTCCCTATCCACCAGAGGCCACTTGCGCTTGGCAGAGGGAATAAAAACTAGGGAAGGAGCACAAGGCCTGAGTCCACAGCAATTCAATGGAGAAATGGATAAATCCATACGACCAAGAGACTCCTGAACCCTGGAAACACATCATGAGACACGTGATGTAGCACAGGAGAAAAGCATAGCTAAGACAGGCTCCTTAAGGATTGATCCTTTGTTTGAGATGTATACACACATACACACACACAGAATAATGGTACCTTATATTTACACAAAGTTTTAAGGTTTTTAGACCACTTGACATTCTTGAAATATTAATATATATATTATATGTGTGGGTTATTTTTATCATTATTATTGGACTTGTGATTTCATCCTTAGAGAGACTTCCTCTGCCAATGCAGATGAGTATAAGCTTGAGGATTACATCTGAGACAAATTCTAGGAAATATGATAAGGAAGTATCTGTGTGTATTCTCTCTCCCATTCTCTGAGCCTTGGGCTGTTCCAGGGAATTGAAAGATTAAATGACTTAAGTAATTTTCTCAGGGTCACACAGCTAATAGGAGTCAAGGGTAGGACTTGAACTCAGGTCTTCCTGACTAAAGTCCCACTTCTGACACATGTTGGCTGTGTGACCCTGGGCAAATAGCTTAAATCACACATACGTACCACTTGTGTATGGATTAAATTAGACAAAGCATTTATTAAGTGCTTACTATATGCTAGGCACTGTGAAAAGAACTGAGGATTAATTCAAGCCAAAAGGAAGATGGTCCCCACCATAAAGAGGCTAATATTCCAATATAACGTCACGTGAAAAGGAGCTGAAAAGTCATTTGAAAGGGAGACAAGTGCCTGAGGTAGAGTGGAGGTGGAAAAGTACTTTAGGGAGTCAGGGGCTAATCTGAGTTGGAAGTAAGCATGGCTGGATGGATACTTCCTTCAACAGTTTCCAGAGGGGAACTCATGGATCAGATGAGGATGTCAGAGGGTTAGAGGCATTGTCAGCATGGGAAGGATGGTGGGGAAAGAGGCAGGGAATTGGCCCAGGGAGTCAAGGGCTAAGCTGAATTTGAAGTGTATATACTCTCTGAACATTCCTTCACACTAGTTAGTTGGGTTCCCAGAGCAAGTCTATTGTTTCTGCTTCCTTTCAAGTTCTAGGGGTATGTCTGAGGAGCTGTGATATTCTTTTAATATTATTTCTTTCTTTTTTATTTAATATTTTGTTTTTTTTCCCCAGTTACTTGTAAAAAACAATTTTTAACATTCATTTAAAAATTTTTTTCTAATTTATTTCTTTTCAGTTTTCAACATTCACTTCCATAAGTTTTAAATTTTCTCCCTATCCCTCTCCCTTTCTTCTCCCTCCTCAAGATAGCATGTAATCTTATACGGGCTCTACACATATATTCCCCATTTTCACATTAGTCATGTTGCATAGAAGAACTATAGTGAATGGGAGAAATCATGAGAAAAATAAACCATAACAAAAGAGAAAATAGTTTGCTTCATTCTATGTTTCAACTCCATAGTTCTTTTTCTGGATGTGGACTGCATTTTGCATCATGAGTCCTTTGGAAATGTTTTAGGTCCTTGCATTGTTGAGAAGGGCCTAGTCCATCAAAATCAGTCCTCACACACTGTGGCTGTTAGTTTGCATAATGTTCTCCTGGTTCCGCTTATTTCACTCACCATCAGTTCATATAAATCTTTCCAGGTTTTTCTGAAGTCTGCCTGTCCATCATTTCTTATAGCACAATAATATTCCATTACATTCATATACTACAACTTGTTCACCCATTCCCCCAATTGATGGGTATCCCCTCCATTTCCAGTTCTTGGCCACCACAAAAAGAGCTGCTATAAGTATTTTTGTACATGTGAGTCCTTTTCCCATTTTTATGATCTCTTTGGGATACAGCCCTAGAAGTGGTATTGTTGGGTCAAAGAGTATGCATATTTTATAGCCCTTTGGTTATACTGCCAAACTGTTCTCCAGAATGGTTGGATCAGCTCACAGCTCCACCAACAATGAATTAGTGTTCCAACTCTCCCACATCCTCTCCAATATTTATCATTTTCTTGTTTTGCCATTTAACATTCATTTTTAAAGTTTGAGCTCTAAATTCTCTACTTCCCTCTGCTCCCCTTGCCTTGTTGAGAAAGCAAGCAATTTATTATACATGTGTAGTCATGCAAAACATATTTTCATGTTAGTCATGTTGTAAAAGATAACAGACAAAAAAATCCCAAGAAAAATTAAGAAAGTAAAGAAAAAGTTTGCTTTGCATTCAGACTCCATAGCTCTTTCTCTGGAGATGAATAGCATTTTTCATCAAGAGTCCTTCAGAATTGTCTTGTATCACTATATTGCTGAGAATAGCTAAGTCATTCACAGTTGATCATCAAAAACATTGCTATTAAGGCAGACAGTGTTCTCCTGCTTCTGCTCATTTCACTTTGCATTAGTTCGTGTAAGTCTTTCCAGATTTTTCTGAGAGAATCCGCTAGCCATTTCTTATAGTACAATAAATACTATTACTCTCAAACCTTCATCTAATATATTCCCTCAGTTTAAACCAGTTATCTCTTCAATGTTATATAACCAATGATTACTACCCCAATATCAATTTTCCAATTGATAGCACCTCAACAACATTGATAACCAGTTACATCAATTAGCTTTTACAAATGGAATGCTGTTCAGTTCTTTTAGTTACATCTGACTCTTCATTATCCCATTAGGGAGTTTTTTGGCAAAGATACTGGAGTGATTTGCCATTTGCTTCTCCAGTTCATTTGATAGGTGAGGAACTGAGGTAAACAGAGTTAAGTGACTTGCCCAGAGTCACACAGCTAGTAAGTGTCTGAGGTCAGATTTGAACTCAGGAAAATGAGTCTTCCTGACTCCAGATCCTGAATCCAGATTTACTCTATAAACGATGCTACCTCACTGCCCTCTGAAAAGATATAGCAAGAACCTAAGTACAAACCAGGGACTACTCTTCCTTTAGTATTTTGGTGTCTGGGGGCAGTGGACTCAGACTAATAGTGCTTGCTACATGGCATTGTCTCACAAACTGGGGCAATCTCCTTTTCTGCCTTTGTCACAGGAGGAGAGTGAGTTCAAAATAAAGTGGTAGTTACAAAGCTTGCCAAGTTCACTCTGTGTACAGCATGACTGAATAGCACATCCTTCCCTTGCTTGAGGTAGCTGGTGGGTCAGTGAATAGACCACTGGACCTGGAGTCAGGAAGACATGTGTTCAAATCCAGCCGCCTTAGCTATGTGACCCTGGGCAAGTCACTTAATCTCTTATTGACAAAAAGATCTATTAGATCCTCTGGAGAAGGAAATGGTAAACCACTGTAGGATCTTTGCCATCAATAGCTGTCCATGGGATCACAAAGAGTCAGACAACTGAATGACTAAACAGCAATAACCTTTGCTTGCAGGGCAAGATGTTTCAGCTGCTAGGTTGAGCCATTGCTGACTCCAACTTCTGATGACTCTTGTGACTTTCAAAAGCTGACAAACTCACAGCCTAATCCAGTATGTCCTCAATACTCCTTTCTCAGATATCCATCAGGACAACTGGGGGTGGCCCAGGACACAATGGAAGACTCTGGCCCTTTTAGGCTAAGGTCTTTTCAGTTACTTACTTAGAGTGAGGTAATACCTAGTCAGATGCCTCTCCCCTCCCCTTCTCTCCCTCCTTACCTGGGGTGCTGTGCCCAGGAAAGGTCCATAGCCAAAGCTGACTATTTTCCTTTGGGTTTACTGGCTAGATTTCTTTCTCAAAGACCAAGCCTTAGGCTCAATTCACTCTGGAGCTCATAGGTTGAACAATAGGTCCCTGCCCTCCTAGCACAGAATGAATGTAAATAGTAAATAATAACTGTTTCTCTTTTGGCCAGGAACCATGAGGGTCTTCTGATCTCAGTTTGATTTTTTTTTTTACTTAAAGGGGCCATCCCTTGAACTATTAAATAACTTAGAGGCCTATTCACTGAATGGGCGTTAGCTCACTCTAAGTGAGAATCAGAAAAGATCTTAGCCTAAAAGGACCAGGGTCTCCTATTGTAACCTGGGCCATATCCAGTTGTCCTGATGAATATCAGTACACTGGATCCAGATGACTCTCTGGAGGAGAAAGTGAGACTGGTGACCTTGCACAGCCCTCCCTCACTCAAATCAAAGTCAACTGCAAGTCATGTTGTCATCTCCCTGATGTCACTCTCCTCAAGTAAAAAGACAAGCACAACTCCTTCCTCAAGAAAGAAATACAGAGACAAAGCAACAGTGCCACACACTGATGGCTACATAATGACTTGGAGCTGCAGCACCACTGTGTGCTACCCTTCTCTTGCTTTGGGGGCTAATTTCTTCCTCATTCACCACCAGGAAAAAAGAGGCTAAATGTTCCACTGGAACATTTTGTACATACAGCTGGGTTGGACTTAGCAGGCTTTGAAAAGACTTTTCATCTCCAGATAGCAATTACAGAATACCCAAACACAACCTTCCATTATGTATCATCACACATTTCTGGAAGCAGCCTCTTGGGTGGGAACCAAGTGCAGTAGATTTCACATTCTCAACGGACCAGGCACCTATTGGTCAGTCCCCAGTCACACGGATATATATACATATGTGTGTGCATCTATATAGACATGTACATTATAACACATATATAAACAGAAAAGCATCAGTCTTAAAGGGGCATCTCCTATGCATATTTTCCCCACATACATTTACATATATGTACCAAACTAATCATTAACTATTTATTAAGTTGCTGCTGTGTGCCAGGCACTGTGGTAGGTGCTGGGAATATGAGTGCAAAGAATGAAACAAATCCTATTTGAAACAAGCTTGCATTTTAATGGAGGAGACCAGTATATACATACTACATACATACATACAAATTACATACATAGATACAAACACATACACATATATATACACATACATATGCAGAGGTGTGTATGTATAAATGTGTATGTGCTTGTATGTATGTATGCAGCATAAATTGTTGTATGTCCTTCATTTTCTTTTCTTCCTCATTCCTTGCTTTATTTATTAGTTTCTGACATTTGCTTTTATAAGATTTTGAGGTCTAAATTTTCCCCCCTTTCAGACTCCCCTCCCCATGATGGCATGCAATCTGATATAGACTATACATGTATGATCATATTAAACTTATTTCCACCTTAGTCATGTTGTGAAAGAAGAATCAGAACAAAAAGGAAAAACTGTGAAAAACAAAACACAGCAATAAAAACAAAACACAGCAATAGCAAAGAGAAAATAGTGAGCTTTGATCTGCATTCAGACTCCATAATTCCTTCTCGGGATGTAGAGAGCATTTCCATCATGAGTCTTTTGGGGTTATCTTAGATCACTGCATTGCTCAGAGAAGGTAAGTCTAACAAAGTCAGTCATCGCACAATGTTGCTGTTCCTGTGTACAGTGTTCTTGTGGTTCTGCTCACTTCACTCAGCATCAGTTCATGTCTCCTTCATTTTCAAAAAGGACAAATGACATTGTAGGGTGAGTGATGTCTTGACTTATGTCTGAATTGGATTTAAGAGAGGCAGAGCTGCACAAAATAAAAGTCCAGTGGAAAGATAAATATCAAGAAGATTGTAGATGGCCAAGATACAGTAGATGACCTTGGCATCTTCAATGTTGGTCCAAGCTCTAACAAAAGCACATGTTTCAGCTCTCTTCATGGCCATTGGAACAAATTGTTCTCATCTGCCTATTTGTAACAGCAAGCACTCTAGCGTACCTGGGATGGCCTTCTAGCATGATTTTTTTGATCTGTTTTTAATGGAAAAACTACTTTAATAATCTTACTTTAAAAAAGAAGTGAGTATCCAAGAAAGACAGATAAGTAGAAAATACAAGCAGAGAAATTAGCACAAAGACCAACAGACAGGGTTCTGACTGCCTGAATCAAAGCAATATTGCTATACACTTTACACATACCACTGAAGTGAGAGAACCTTTACATCTGAGCAGCTGGGGCTCTGAACATAGGGCTACTCAATCTCAACCAGGGAATCACAACGTCTTTCTCCCAAGCAAGCCCCCAAAGCAAAAAAAAAACAAAACTCAGAGAATATACATACTTCTCAGAGTCAAAAGATATCACAACCCTCATGACTCAATGCCTAATCGCCTAATCCACTTAGAACCAAAAGGTGTGGAAACCTTTCTACAAGCAAACCTCCCCCTAAACAAGGTCCTCCTTAGACAAGTCCCTCCCGGAATGGGCTCCACCTGAGGTCTATTAATGGGCAGGGAAGATCTTATTATCTCATTAATATTATACAGTTCTGCCAGGGAAAATCTACACATGCTTGCAGCAGACACTCTCTAACTCAACAAGAGGTTTGAGGCTCCTCAGTTACTCTCAATCTGGTTTAGTCCATCTGCCAAGATGGTTTATCAAGTCTGTGAGGTGTTCAAGAGGACTAGCGCCTATGGTGTAAGAACTTGCTGGGCCCTTTTCAGAGCTGCTCATCTACCTTAGGTATCTATCTGGCACTCAACTCTCACCTGTGACTTCAAGAAGCTGTAGTGTGTGCAGAGGCCACAAAGTATTAAGTATAAAGTTAATAAATACATGCATGTACATACATATATATATACACACACACACACACATACACATACAAGTAGCCAAACAAAGGAAGGAATGCTTTGGTAAAGTCAAGGATAAAGACTTAGGAGAAGTCATTGCAATAGTCAATTATGAGATAATTAGGGAGAGAAGTTTTGTAGAATAGTGAAGATGGAAGCCAGATTTCAAGGAACTGAGGGATGAGTAGTGTGGGAAAGTGTATACAGTAAATGTTGACTATTTTTTCTATAAGCTTGGCAGTAAAGGAGAATTTGAGATATTAGTTAGGTCAAAGGAAGGTCGGGTTTTTTTTTCATGATAGGGCAGACCTATCTGTAGTGAAAAGGGTAAGATTCATGAAAAAGAAGGGCCTTAAGATGAAAGTGGAGTAAATTCCATGCAGCAAATTCCCAGAGAGAGGAGAGAGCACAAGGGCACAAAAAGTGTTCGGAAAACAGAAGAGCTGCCTCATCTTCTGAGATCAGAAGGAAGGAGAAGGAAAAGATCGAATAGAGGAGAGGTTTTGAGATGTGGAGGAGTAGTGATGGAGGAGGCAACATCATCTGCTAAAGGAGAAGAGGATGGAGAAAAGAGGGATTGAAAGAGAGATATAAGTTTGAGACAAATTCCAGTGAACGTGATAAAGAAATAGCCATGTGTATTCTCTCTCCTCCACAAAATTCTGAGCTTCTGGTGAAAATTTCTCTTTCATTTGAATACTCCAATAATGACTACTATACAGTTTGGATGCTCAATATATCTTGCTGATACTTTCAGCAAGATAAAACAGGAAGCAGGAAAGAAAGATTCTAACAATGAATAGGTCTAGAGGTGTACTTCTCCAGAAAAACCACACACATTATTCCTCTAGAAGTGATGAAAAAACATCAGAGGAGACAACTTTACCACACAACCAAACTTATGGCAACCCTTGTGTGGTAGGAAATTGAGGGAATGGATACCTGATATGATGGCAATGGGCAATCAATTGATTCATAAGCACTCATTAAGAGCTTACTACGTGTCAGGCTCTGTGACAAGTGCTGGAGATACAAAGAAAAAATACAGACATCGTCTGCCCTCAAGTAGATTATATTCTACTGAGGGAGACAATATGTATAGAAGTAGGTGGATGTATGATACTTCATTCTCAAAGAGGACCAAAATGACATCACTATGTTAGAGCCAAGTTACAGTGTTTCTGACTGACTGATCAGAATGTTCTCCTACAGATCGGGCACAAATAGTCCAAGGGAACATTTAGGGTAGATTCTCTGAATTTGTGTATCGCACACACACACTCCTTTGAACTACTTCTATTCTGCTTTGCTCACAGAACCCTCTTAGGAGAGTACATCATGCTGGGCAGTCCTGTGCCAGTGTCTCCCACGTCACACAATCAATTCCAAAGTTCTTTTTTGATATACGGTTAAGAAAATTTTCACAGTTTTATTGTATAATGAGGCATTGAAACGTGAATAAATCAAGATCTGGGCTGCATGTGCAGCTGCTGCTTTCTTCTTCATTTCTTTGGGTTACTGGAACAATTTGTCAACACAACAAAAAAAAAAGACAACCTTTTGCATTACTTAGTCTTTCTAAGACATTTGCTAGTACAACACAAAATTCTCCTGTTAGGTGCAGCTAGTCTAACGTCCAGACATCATATCCAACATACTCAGTGATGCCACTGCTACCACTCTAGCATCCACCCACTCTGGCCTTGCAGGTTTGTGTATGACATTTGGAGCGTTCTGAGAGGGCTGGGGAGAGGAAGCGTGAATTATTTCAGGAAGAGGAGAGAGAAGGAAACAGGATGGGCACCTTGGAAAGAGGAGGCTCAGCCAAAGTTGTGCATCTCTAGCCTGAACATGTCATTGGTGTGTACCCAAGCATCCTTTCAGTTCTTTAATAGGAATATCTGGTGGAATCTTCATCAGTCTTTAGCTGCCCTACCACCATACTTAGTACACCGCTGTCAGGGGTGGGATGGTGGTCCTGAGCTGTCACACTGTGCTGTATTTTCTGAAATGGAAGGCTAGACAATATCTCCACAATGGCTTCTTTGCCTTAAAACTGCTGTCCTTCCCATGTAAGGCAAGACGCATCAATATATATTGCTCCTAATTGAATTCTGTCATTATCAAATAACTGGTAGTAATGCTGCACAAAGCTGAATCCAATCTGCTCCCAAATTGGCTTGTCTCTCATTCTGAATCCTCACCTGGCATCAGAGACCGACTGGTTGGCACTATGGCAGCAGTGGCAACTGTCTCTCCCCCCACTTTCCTCTCCATCCCATAGCCTACTGCACTCTGGAAATTCTAAAGTTCTTAAGAAAGACCTTGAGAATGTCCTTATATCACTTTTTCTGACCACCATGTGAGCACTTGTCCTGTGTGAGTTCACCATAAAATAGTCTTTTTGGCAAAATGAACCTCATCCATATAATGATGTTACAAAATAGATGGTAAATAAGATTAGATAGGAAAGCACTAGTAGCTGAGATGACTGAGAAAGGCCTCTCTGAAAAGTGGGGTTTGAGCTGAGCCTTGGAGTAAGCTAGGGAGTCTAAGATGGAATTGAGAAGGGAGAGCATTCCAGGCCTGGGTATGTGTGGGGAGGGAGTGTTGGGTGGGGGAACAGCCAGTGCAAAGGTACAGAGATGGTTGATCAACAGTGTCAAATACTATGGAGGGTTCAAGAAAAATAATAAGGGTGAAGATGTCATTAGAGGTGGCAATTAAGAGATTAGTGACAGCTTTAGAGGAAGACATTTCAATTGAACAATAATACTAGAAGCCAAATTGTAGAAGTTTTAGAAGGGAATGAAAAGAGAAGTGGGGTTATTGAAAGCAAAAAAGGGCGTGGGGATGAGAGTTGGTGCAATCTTCTGAAGAAGGCTCGAGGAAATATAATCAAGAGTGCACAGAGAGGGATTTGACTTGAAAAGGAGAAAAGCCACTTCTTCATTAGAGAGTGGAGGGAAAGAAACGATAGTGGAGAATGATGTTGGAGGAACATAAAATGAGGAAAAGGGAAACAGGGGGCTGTCAATGAATGGCCTCAATTTTTTTTAGTAAAGTAAGAATTGTGTTAATTGGATGAGAGGGTAGGGAAGGGTACCATAGCAGATTGTAAAGAGAGTCTGGAACAACTACTGTGATGAGTGGGATAGTGAATTAATTAGGGAATAGGATAATTTCTTTGTTGCAATGTGGTTCCATTTGAGATTAGTTAACATAAGCTTAGTGGAGACTGAACATCACATTTTTGTGACTTTTTTTCAAACATGTTAATGAACATGTGAGTAGGAGAAAAGGAGGTTGGTGATGGGAAAAATCTAGGGTTGGAATTTAGCAATGTGTGATCAATATCAGGCCAAGGAAGCAAGGAATGTGAGGGTTTGGACAATTAAGAGATCACTAACAGCTTTCGAGGAAACAAAATGATGAGACTAGAGGCCAAATGATAAGAAGTTTTAGAAAGGAATGAGAAGAGAAGTAGAGTTTACCTAAGAAAAGGAGGAGATTTATAGGATGATTGCTAGTAGGGATGTTAGGATCTTGTGAGCATTTTTTAAGAATGTGAGGGATATGGGTGTTTTTTGTAGGCATAGAGTGAAGAACCAGTAAATAGGGACCTATCGAAAATGAAAAGGGGAATGAGGTTGATAATAGAGATTATCTTTTGCAGAAAGCTAGAGGAGATGGGATATTATATAGCTGAACTTGTTCAACCCTGGGTTAAGAGTAGGAAAGCAGGAGAAGCAAGGAGTGCTTGGGAAAATCCTGAAGGATAAAGGAGGTGAAGTTCATGGTTAGGACAAGGTACATGGTTAGGCATCAGGAGATAGGGAATGAGAAAATATTATCATTGAGTAAAGGAATTTTTAGCATGGAATACCTCTGGGTATTGGCAAGATCAAGGGTGTGACCATCCACATATTTAGCTGAAGTAAAGTAAAGGAGTAAGACTATGGAAACTGAATAGACTGAACTGGGAATTAAGGTAATTGAGGAAACATATGTGTTGAAATCTCCTAGTGTGAGGACAGGACTTGGAATGGAGAGGAATTTGAAGTATTACATCTGGACTCAATTCCCATGGAACTTTGGGAAAGTTGCTTAACCCTTCTAGGTCTCACCATAAAACGTAGAGGTTGTACTAGATGACTCCTAAGATCCCTTCTATGATTTGTGGCCTAAAATCATTTAACCTTTCTAAACCTCATTTTTATTTAATCTGTTAAATGAGATTAACAATATCTCTACTACCTACCTCACAAGGTTGTTGTGAGTGAATCAGTCAGTTGATAAATATTTAAGTGCCTACTACGTGGCTGGCACTGTACTAAGTGTTGGAGATAAAAAAAAAAAAAGATGGTTCCCTACTCATAGTGTAATGGGGAATGAAATGGCATCATCTGTCATATGCATTATCTGTCAGTTATTACTGTTACAGTGGTTATGAACCCACACAGTGGTAGCAATCATAGTTTTAAAAAGATTGCACTATTCAGACTTCTCCCCTGTCCCATTACTATAGTTCTCTTATACAAGAATACTTTCTGCATTCTATTTTCTATGTTTGGGGGTGGAGAAAAACTTGGTTAAAATATCATAGACATCAAAGCATCCAAATGGCTTTGAAAAATCATTTTTATCCTTTCGAGTGGTTTGTTATTGGAGAGAGCTCCCTAACATCCATTTCATATTTTCCTATTCCTAGTTTCATTATTCTTCTCATTATATGCTCTTATGTATATTCGTTGTGTGTCTACATTATCCTTTTATAGAAAAGGTACCTTCCTCTACAGATACAGTTGCATCTTATGAGACACAAATAATAAACCCCTATAATTTGGCAGTTTTGCATTTATAGGTTCATAGATCTTATCCTCCCCTGTTGATTATATATCCTTTGATATCTGACACTTTATTGACGTGAGAAAGGCAAATTTTGCAGTAGTTTTTCATGATTCCCCTGTCAGGATGAGAAATTCCTTAGTCTATCACTAGTCTAGTGGTATTCTTGAAGTCATGAAACAAAATTTAGGAAAAGAACCCATGACCAGGCTTAGAAGAAAACTTCCAAAACAACATGTTTGCCAAACCAGATTGTAGCTGTTTGCACTGCAATATTACTTTGAAAATAATTTTCGGCGGAGCCAAGATGGAGGAGTGAGAGCAGCTACTCACCTGAGCTCTGAGACAAATTTCTCCAGGTACCTCTGAAAGGAGAATCTGACCAAATTTTGGAGGTGCGGAATCGAGTGGGAGACAGACGGTGACAGATTTGGAGCTCAGGTGGGACTGGAAGGTCCATGGGAAGGATCTGATCTGCGGGGGTGAGCCCACAGCGCACAGCGCAGCGTGGCCAGCGCAGCACGGCCAGTGCAGCGGAGCGGAGGAGATCCGAGAAACCTGAGTGGCGGGGGGAACCAGAGGAGCGGCACCCGGGGCGGGAGACAAGCCCAACCGAGTCAGTGAGAGCCTCGGAGCGCCGGAGATCAGCGCAGCAGCTCCTGGGACCTTCAGCCCGAAGATCAAACTCCGGTGAGTCACTTACTTGAACTTCCTGGAGCCAGGATGGCGGTGTAATCAGCTAATGCAATCTCCTTCCCCCTTGATGACCGTGAAAGAACCATAAAATATCTCCTCAGAAAAATCCCAGATCAGTAGAATTAGAAGAAGGTGACCAATAGTCTCATAACACCTGAGACGAGGAAAATAGCTAAGGGGGATTCCTCATACGGTGGCAGAGGCAAACCGGAAGGACAGAGGACCCAGGGCAGAGAAAACTCGCACTAGGACCCAGGCAAGCGTCAGCACCAGGAGAGGAGCCCCAGGAGGGTTGGGAACACGCATTAGCATCTAGGCGTGCCTCAGCTGTCCAGGGGAATCAGAAAGACAATAGGGCAGCTGGGATTACCAGCCCCTGAGCTTGCCTTTGCCTCAATTTAGCTAAGGAAATCTCCTGGGACCAGAGCACCCCTCCCCCACACTTAACAAGCTAAACCCAGGGCTGATCAGGGAAACACCAAACAAAAACCTGCTTTTAGCTTTTTCACACATCAGCTCAGCAAAAAGTTCTCGAGCTTCTGACTGAAAGAACCAGAAGCCACAACACTCAATCAAAATCATGAATAGGAAAAAGAAGAGGGCCGAAAGAACCATAGAATCTTTCTATGGGGATAAGGACCAAGACACAAGCCCCAAAGAGGTCACAGCTGAGACTGTACTTCCATCTGAAACTTCAGAAGGGACTATGAACTACTCGCAAGTACAAGCAGCTCTCCTGGAACAGCTGAAGAAGGAAATAGAAGATAAACTGGCCAATGATTTTAAAATTATTAAGAAAGAATTCACTGATGAGAACATTTCCCTGAAAAGGAAAATTGAACAAATGGAAAAAGAAGTTCAAAAATTAACTGGAGAAAATAAATTCCTGAAAGGCCAAATGGAAAAGGAAGTACAAAAATTAAATGGAGAAAATAGCTTATTAAAAGGAAAAATTGGGCAGATGGAAAAAGAGATACAAAAGTTAACAGAAGAAAACAATGTGATGAAGATTAGAATTGGGCAAGTAGAAACTAACGACTCAATGAGACAGCAAGAATCAGTCAAACAAAATCTAAAGAATGAAAAGATAGAAGAAAATGTAAAATATCTAATTGGAAAAACAACTGACCTGGAAAATAGATCCAGAAGGGAAAACTTAAGAATTATTGGCCTGCCAGAAACCCAGGATGGAGAAAAGAGCCTGGACAATATCTTCCAGGAAATCATCAAGGAAAACTGCCCAGAAGTACTAGATTCAGAGGGCAAAATAGTCATCGAAAGAATCCACCGTTCCCCTCCTGAAAGGGACCCCAAACTCAAAACCCCAAGAAATATAGTTGCCAAATTCCAGAGCTATCAAGTGAAGGAGAAAATATTACAAGCAGCCAGAAAGAAACAATTTAAATATCAAGGGGATACAATCAGGATTACACAGGACCTTGCAGCTTCTACAGTAAAAGATCGAAAGAATTGGAACCCAATATTCCGTAAGGCAAAAGAGCTGGGACTGCAACCAAGGATCAACTACCCAGCAAAGTTCAGCATAACATTTCAGGCAAGGAGAAAGTCATTCAACGAAGTAAGGGATTTCCAGAGTTTCCTGACCAAAACACCAGAACTTAATAGACAATTCAATCTTCAAATGCAGGTCGCAAGAGAATCATAAAAAGGTAAACAGCGGGGGTGGGGGGAACAACTTGCTACTCCATGAGGGCAAGTTGTTCACCCCCCTATAAGGGAAGATGATATCTGTTTATCTCAAGAACTGTGCGTCTATTAAGAAATATAAAAGGGATAAGCATAGGGGGAACGGATATAAAGTAAATGATATCATGATAAAAAATGTGATTTAAGTATGAGAAGGGAGTGTAATAGGAGGTGTGAAAAGGAGGAAGCAGGAAATGGCAAATTATATCACAAGAAGAAGTACAAAATCATAGTAGAGGGAAAGAGGGGAGGGAGATGAGCATTGTGTGAGAGGTACTCTCATCGGATTTGTTTAAAGGACGGATCAATAAACTTAAGTAGAAAATCCTAACTAGCTCTATAAGCAGTGGGAGGGGAAGAGGGAAGAAAGGGGAGGGAGGCAAAAGGGAGGGAAGAAGCAATAAGAGTAAAGGGGAGTAAAAGGGAGGGGGGCTAAAAGAAAGAGGGGAAGGCGGCAAGAGGAGGTGGTGAAAAGTAAATACTAGTGAGGAGGGGAAGGGAGACAGCAGAGCTAAAAGCACAAATGGTGGGAAAGAAGATGGAGGGAAATACACAGATTGTAATCATAACTGTGAATGTGAATGGAATGAATTCTCCCATAAAACGGAGACGGATAGCAGAATGGATTAAAAGCCATAATCCAACAATATGCTGCTTACAAGAAACACATTTGAAACGGGGGGATACACATAGGATAAAGGTTAAAGGATGGAGCAGAATATATTGTGCTTCAGCTGATGTAAGAAAGGCAGGAGTAGCAATCCTAATCTCAGACAAAGCAAAAGCAGAAATAGATCTAATCAAAAGGGATAAGGATGGAAACTATATCCTGCTAAAAGGCACCATAGACAATGAAGCAATATCATTACTAAACATGTATGCTCCAAGTGGTATAGCATCCAGATTCTTAGAGGAGAGATTGAGGGAGTTGAAGGAAGAAATTGACAGCAAAACTATACTAGTGGGGGACCTCAACCTCCCTCTTTCTGAACTTGATAAATCTAACCTCAAAATAAACAAGAAAGAGGTTAAGGAGGTAAATAGAACTCTAGATAAGGTAGATATGATAGATCTTTGGAGAAAATTGAATGGGAACAGAAAGGAATATACCTTTTTCTCAGCAGTACATGGAACATTTACAAAAATTGACCATGTACTAGGACATAAAAATCTCAAAATCCAGTGCAGAAAGGCAGAGATAATCGGTGCATCCTTCTCAGATCATAATGCAATAAAAATTATATGTAATAAAAGGCCATGGAAAGATAAAGCAAAAATCAGTTGGAAACTAAATAATTTAATCCTAAAGAAGGAATGGGTTAAAGAAGAAATCATAGAAACAATTAACAACTTCATTCAAGAGAATGACAATAATGAGACAACCTACCAAATCTTATGGGATACTGCAAAAGCAGTTCTTAGGGGAAGTTTTATATCTTTGAATGCCTATATAAATAAAATAGAGAAAGAGGAGATCAATGACTTGGGTATGCAGCTGAAAAAGCTAGAAAAAGAACAAATTGAAAATCCCCAAGAAAATACCAAATTAGAAATACTGAAAACCAAAGGAGAGATTAATAAAATTGAAATTAAGAAAACTATTGAATTAATAAATAAAACCAATAGTTGGTTTTATGAAAAAACTAATAAAATTGATAAACCTTTGGTCAATTTGATTAAAAAAAAGAAAGAAGAAAATCATATTACTAATATTAAAAATGAAAGGGGTGAACTCACCTCCAATGAGGAGGAAATTAAAACAATAATTAGAAATTATTTTGCCCAACTTTATGCCCACAAATTCGATAATCTAAATGAGATGGATGAATATTTTAAAAAATACAAATTGCCCAGATTAACAGAAGAGGAAATAGAATACTTAAACAACCCCATCTCAGAAAAAGAAATTGAACAAGCCATCAATGAACTCCCTAGGAAAAAATCTCCAGGACCAGATGGATTCACAAGTGAATTCTATCAAACCTTTAAAGAACAGTTAATTCCAATACTATATAGACTATTTGGGAAAATTGGGGAAGAAGGAGTACTCCCAAATTCTTTCTATGATACAAATATGGTTTTGATACCCAAGCCAGGAAGAGATAAAACAGAAAAAGAAAATTACAGACCAATTTCTCTAATGAATATAGATGCAAAAATTTTCAACAAGATTTTAGCAAAACGAATACAGCATCTTATCAAGAGAATAATACATTATGATCAGGTAGGTTTCATACCAGGAATGCAGGGCTGGTTCAATATTAGGAAAACTATTAGCATTATCAATCATATCAACAAGAAAACCAACAAAAACCACATGATTATCTCAATTGATGCAGAAAAAGCTTTTGACAAAATACAACACCCATTCCTATTAAAAACACTGGAGAACATAGGAATAAAGGGAACCTTCCATAAAATAATAAGCAGTATCTACCTAAAACCTTCAGCAAGCATTATATGCAATGGAGATAAGCTAGAGGCATTTCCAATAAGGTCAGGGGTGAAACAAGGATGCCCATTATCACCATTATTATTCAATATGGTACTAGAAATGTTAGCGGTAGCAATTAGACAAGATAAAGAAATTGAAGGAATAAAAATAGCCAAAGAAGAAACTAAGTTATCACTCTTTGCAGATGATATGATGATATATTTAGAGAATCCCAGAGATTCAAGTAAAAAGCTACTTGAAATAATAAACAACTTTGGCAAAGTTGCAGGTTACAAAATAAACCCACACAAATCTTCTGCATTCCTATATATTAGCAACAAAGTCCAACTCCAAGAGATAGAAAGAGAAATCCCATTTAAAGCTAGAGTAGACACTATAAAATACTTAGGAGTTTACCTGCCAAAACAAACCCAGGGATTATATGAACACAATTACAAGACACTTTTTGCACAAATAAAGTCAGATTTAAATAAGTGGAAAAACATCAGTTGTTCATGGATAGGCCGAGCTAATATAATAAAAATGACAATTCTACCTAAATTAATCTACTTATTTAGTGCCATACCAATTAAACTATCAGATAATTATTTTCTAGAGCTGGATAAAATAATATCAAAATTCATTTGGAAAAACAAAAGGTCCAGAATATCAAAGGGACTAATGAAAAGAAATGCTTGGGAAGGTGGCCTAGCGCTACCAGACCTCAAATTGTATTATAAAGCAGCAATTATCAAAACCACTTGGTATTGGCTAAGAAACAGAGGGGTAGACAAATGGAATAGGCTTGGCACTCAAGACACAGTTGGCAAGGAATATAGCAACCTCCTGTTTGACAAACCCAAAGATCCCAGCTTCTGGGATAAGAACTCACTGTTCGACAAAAATTGCTGGGAAAACTGGTTAACTGTGTGGCGGAAATTAGGCATAGACCCATGCCTGACACCGTACACAAGAATAAAGTCCAAATGGGTACATGACCTAGGTATAAAGATTGATACCATGAATAAACTGGAGAAGCAAGGAATAGTGTATTTATCAGATTTATGGAGAGGGGAAGAATTTTTTTCTAAAGAAACGATAGAAAGCATTTTGAAATGCAAGATGGATAATTTTGATTACTTTAAACTGAAAAGTTTTTGTACAACCAAACCCAATGCAACCAAAATTCGGAGGGATGTAGTAAATTGGGAAAAAATTTTTACAGCTAAGCTCGGGGATAAAGGCCTCATTTCTAGAATATATAGAGAACTGACTCAAATATATAAACATCCAAGTCATTCCCCAATTGATAAATGGTCAAAGGATATGAACAAGCAATTTTCAGGGGAAGAAATCAAAAATATCTATAATCATATGAAAAAGTGCTCTAAATCACTATTGATTAGAGAGATGCAAATCAAAACAACTCTGAGGTACCACATCACACCTGTAAGATTGGCAAACATGACAGAACAAGAAAATGATAAATGCTGGAGAGGATGTGGGAGAGTTGGAACACTAATTCATTGTTGGTGGAGCTGTGAGATCATCCAACCCTTCTGGAGAACGGTTTGGAACTATGCCCAAAGGGCTACAAAAATGTGCATACCCTTTGACCCAGAAATATCGCTACTAGGATTGTATCCCCAAGAGATTATAAAAACGGGAAAGGGTCCCACATGTACAAAAATATTTATAGCAGCACTCTTTGTGGTAGCCAAAAACTGGAAGTCAAGGGGATGCCCATCAATTGGGGAATGGCTGAATAAATTATGGTATATGAATGTAATGGAGTACTATTGTGCCATAAGAAATGATGAACAAGAAGACTTCAGGGAGGCCTGGAAGGACTTATATGATCTGATGCTGAGCGAAAGGAGCAGAACCAGGAGAACTTTGTGCACAGCAACGACCACAGTGTGAGAGAGTTTTTTCTGGTAGACTTGGAACTTTGTAATAACACAAGAACTTACTGAGAAAAAAAAAAAAAATCCTAATGTCGGTCTTCTAAGGCAAAATGCCTTCCACACTCAGAGAAAGAAATGTGGAAGTCACTTGCAGAATGTAGCAGATCATGTTTGTATGTGGGTGGGGTTCAGTGTATTGTATGTTGATTTGTTATATGATTTCTTCCATTTATTTTAGTTCGACTACATAGCATGAATATAGCGAAAATGTGCTCAATAGGAAAGTATATGTAGAACCTAAACAGAATTGTATGCTGTCATGGGGAGGGAGGGGGGTATTGGGGGAAGGGTGGGGGGGAATAAAATCTTAACTTTAAGGAAATGATTGTAAAACATTAAAAAAAATAAAATAAAATAAAAATAAAATAAAAAAAAAAAAAAAAAAAAAAAAAAAAAAAAAAGAAAATAATTTTCCATTGACCCAGAAATATCGCTACTAGGACTGTATCCCCAAGAGATTATAAAAACTGGAAAGGGTCCCACGTGTACAAAAATATTTATAGGAGCACTCTTTGTGGTAGCCAAAAACTGGAAGTCAAGGGGATGCCCATCAATTGGGGAATGGCTGAATAAACTATGGTATATGAACGTAATGGAGTACTATTGTGCCATAAGAAATGATGAACAAGAAGACTTCAGGGAGGCCTGGAAGGACTTATATGATCTGATGCTGAGCGAAAGGAGCAGAACCAGAAGAACTTTGTGCACAGCAACGACCACAGTGTGCGAGAGTTTTTTCTGGTAGACTTGGAACTTTGTAATAACACAAGAACTTACTGAGAAAAAAAAAAAAATCCTAATGTCGGTCTTCTAAGGCAAAATGCCTTCCACACTCAGAGAAAGAAATGTGGAAGTCACTTGTAGAATGTAGCAGATCATGTTTGTGTGTGGGTGGGTTTCAGTGTATTATGTGTTGATTTGTTATATGATTTCTTCCATTTATTTTAGTTCGACTACGTAGCATGAATATAGTGAAAATGTGCTCAATAGGAAAGTATATGTAGAACCTAAACAGAATTGTATGCTGTCATGGGGAGGGAGGGGGGTATTGGGGGAAGGGTGGGGGGGATAAAATCTTAACTTTAAGGAAATGATTGTAAAACATTAAAAAAAAAAGAAAATATAAAAAAAAAAGAAAAGAAAATAATTTTCCAAAGTATTTTGTTCCTCTTCCCTTATAGCTTCTATATCTCTAGAGCCAAATGCTCAGATGAACTGAGCATTTCAAACCCATGCAAAATATTGCAAATGATATATAACTTCCCTGCTTTGTACCACAAGAATTCCAGATTCTACAAGATGATCCCAAAGTGTTCTTTTGTCTAGGGGTATGAGAATGAGATGAGAGAGAATTGGACAGAAACAAAGGAATCAGAGAAGGCCATCTTATAAACTGGTGAGCCCATTACATTTAAGGGTGGCACAGGATAAAAAGGTCATCTATGTACTCAATTACAAACCTTCCATTTGGTCACTGAACCATGAGACAATCAATTAAGAAAAAACTTAAGAGTCAGTTTTTCCTCCTCAGCACCGTATGCTTTAGGGACTATTAAAATACAGTCTTCCCCCTCAATATTTTCTCCTTAAATTTTTTAAAAATTATTAAGCATTTTTTCCTTCCCACCTCCCCCACTACAACAAAGAAAACAGGAAGAAGGAAAGGAAGAAAGAAGAAATTCTTGCATAATCTAAACACAAACAATATATTTTTATATCAGTTCATAATCTCTTCATAATGAAGTGGGTAACATTCTTTTTCATTAGTCATCTGGAATCATGGTTGACAAAGTACTTAAGTCTTTCGAAACTGTTAATTTTTATAATATGTCAGTTATTATTTATAGTCAATAAACATTTATTTTTGTCCCTATTATGTGCCAGGCTGGAGATAAAAAGAAATTTAAAAGATAGTCCCTACCCTCAAGAAGACCATAAGATAATATAAAAATTATAATATAATATATGTAATATAATACAAAAAGCTGAAAATGTGGGGTGTTGAGAAGAGCTACCTAGTGCAGGGGCAGGATACAGTCTAGAGGAGTGTGACGGAGTAAGAAATGAAAAGATGTCTGCCCTGGATGACCTCTTTAAATGGAGGATGCAGGAGGAGCTCTCCATTGTCCATTCTACACTCCCTCCTACCCGAGGCAGATAGTATGGAGGAATTATGAGTTTTGGAGTGGATATGATCTTTCGGGACAATCAGATTCTCAGAGACCAGGATGTAATGCACAGGAGGGCAGCAGGGTGGGAAATAAATGTTATAAATTGTTCTGGTTCTGCTCATTCCATTCTGCATCAAGTTCCTTAAAAACTTGCTGGGAGAGCTAAGACAAGAACAGTCCTTAACTATGAATGCAAAGCAGTATATAGTATACAGCAAGTGAAGAAGAATAGGGATGATAACTGGAACTGGAGAGCAAAGGTGGGAGATTCCACTATGGACAGGGTAGTAAAGAAAAGCACAGGAGAGGTAAGATTTAAAGTGGACCTTGAAGGATCAGTGGAGCTTCATTCATTGAAAGGAAAGGGATCATAGATAAGGGATATGAAACAAAAGCTTGGGGAGAGGAAAGTCCATACATACCATGTTGTGGGAAGACCAACTAGGCAAGCTTGTTTGGCTAGAGCTGGAAGATACAGGTAAGAGAGTCCTTGAGAGGATGCTAGAAAGGAACATTGGGGCCGGATTATATAAAATCTTGGATGTCAGGCTAAAGAGTTGGAACTTTATCCCAGAGGCAATATAGTGCCTTGAAAGATTTTTGAGCAGAAAGGGGACACATTTGAGACAGTGTTTTACAAATATTAAACTGGTAGCAGTGTGGAGGATGAACTGGTGAGAGGGGAGAAGGACAGGGCAAGGGAACCAGTCAGAAAGTTGTTGGAGTACATCAGACACAAGGTGGCAAGAATCGAAACTAAATCATCTGTCAGTTGGAATGAAAAAGAAAGGACAGATGTGAGAGGAACTCTGAAAGAAGACTGCAGAGATTTGATTGGATGGAAAACGGAGAGAGGGAGACAGATAAACGTCTAAGTTGACTCATTGCAAGTCTGACTAACCAAAAGAATAATGTTATCATTACTGAAAGTGGGAAAATCAAAAGAAGAAACTAGTTTTGAAGTGAAGATGATGTGTTCTAGGTCAAACTGGTTAAGTATTACATGATAGCAATATATCCATGACAAAATACCCATTGGATAGTTGAAGAGGTTGGTACTAGAAAGCTGAATTTAGAAGACATCCTACATAGTTCATCATGAAAGCTGTGAGATTAGATATAATCTCTAACGAAGGGAGTATCTGGAAAGAAAATATTACAGGAAGGGACAAAACATTGCTCCTGTTTGAACCTACCTGCATGGCTAATATACAACTAGGACGCAGCCAAGTAAGTGTGAGGTAGAGGGCAGAACACTGTCCTTGGTGTTAAAGGACCTGAGTTTGAATCCTTTCACCTACTTTCACAGTAGGCCTTTCACCTACTGTTCAACCTTAGGCCAGTCACTTGACATCTCTGTGCCTTCGTTTCTTCATCTGTAAAATACAGATAACAATATTTGTGCAGCTTACCTCACAGAGGAAAGGGACACAGAGATCTAAACCTGAATGCCATTAGAACCTTCTCTAATGGAAACTTTCTCTAAGGGAAGAAGAAATAGGCTAAAGTGTTCATTTTATGAATTAGTTTATTTCCCTAGAAATAACTGAAATGCAATGATTAGAAACAGACAAAATACTGTTTTTAGTCTTTCAGTTTGTGTTCACATACCAAATGGTATAAAGAAGTTAGGATATCTGAATTTTTCAAGATAAAACTAGATTTTTTCATAATCATCTTGGTACGTCAGGTGAGAGAGATAAAATTTCCTAGACAATAGTCTCAGACCTTCACATCAGTTCTGTGGTAAGTCCAGTCTTACAATTTAACAAAGTCTGTTTCTCTGTAGGTAACTAGGTGGCACAATGGACAGAGTGTTGGACTTGGTGTGAGAAAAACCTAGGTTATAATCAAGCCTCAGACATTTACTAGCTGCGTGACTGTGGGCAAGTCATATAACCTTTCTCTGATTTCTATTTGATCAAAAAACATCTACCTCATAGGGTTGTTTTGAAAATCAAATGAAATGATATTTGCAAAATGCCTGGTGCATGATAGACAATTAATAAATTCTTATTCCCTCCCACTAGTGATAGCACCAAATGGAATTTTAATATTATCATTGACAACTCTAATAAACCTTTTCTCCATTCACCCTTAATGCTAGTGCCTTCCTTTAAAGATTATCTCCAATTTATCTGCAATGTATCTTTTTGTACTCATGTTGCCTCTCTCATTAGACAGTGAGCTCCTTGCTTGCAGATGCTGGGTTTTTGTTTCACCTTTTTAAAAAATATCCTCAATGCTTAGTACAGTGTTTAGCACATTTTTTTGCTGTTGAGTCATTTTTCAGTGGTATCTGACTCTACATAATCGCATTTGGGGTTTTCTTGACAAAGATAACAGAGTGGTTTGCCATTTCCTTCTCCAGCTCATTTTATAACTGAGCAAACTGAGGCAAATGGAGTTAAGTAACCTTCCTGCATCACACAACTAGTACGTATCTGAGGCTGGATTTGAACTCAGGAAAATGAGTCTTCCTAACTCCAGGCCAAGCATTCTATCTACCTGGGCCGCTTCACTGACCTGTGCGGTACATAATAGGTGCTTAATAAATGCTTTTTAACTTAATAGTAGCTCACATTTATATAGTCATTTAAATGGTTAAAAAAAAGCTTCCCTCTTTACACCCTTAACACCTATGTTATGGATAACATAGATATTATTATCCATATTTTATATATATTTATATATATGCAGAATTGGAAATCATGCATTTATAATCATACAATTATATTTGGATATGAACTCTGATCTTATGATATTTTCTCTACACCACATTGTCTCTCCATATTAATTGTGTAAGAAAGCTATTAATCCTTGTAGGTTCCTTGTCTAATTCTTTTCATGTAACTTAGAGGGAAACAAGGTTTCCAGATTCCAGGGTTGTTGTTAAATAAAAGAGCATCCTTATAACAGATAGTAATCAGCTGGAAGCTTGGCATATGTTACTTAATGCGCACTAAATAATGGGTGGGACCTAGAATTTCCTTGGATAGAAATTCTGCCAGGTACTTTGCTTTGAAAAAGATTTATCTCAGGTAATATGAAAAGAAGAAACAAAATAGCTCTTGCCTTCCTTGATCATACCTAGAAAAAAGCTATCCAAAGTCCCTCAGCTGTTTAGGATGTTATTGGATAAAGTCTGATTTTTCTACAGAAATAAATTCAACAAAGGAATCAAATCTATGTTGTATCAATCGATGTCTAGAAAACAAGACAAAATATTTACCTGACTCCCTAGAGACTAAAAGATGGTAGACATTGTGCTTATAGTTTTCAAAGGAAGTGGGCTTTTTAAAAAAGTGCATTGAAATAGTCCTTGAACTCCAATGATAATAAAAATGGAGGAATTCCAAGAATATATAATCACCTGTGAAGTGGCAAGCTTCAAGACACTTCTAGCTCTCATAATACTAAATTGATGCAGTAAACGTGTAAGTCTTTCTTATAAACCGTACTTGTTTCTATCACGGGAGTTAGAGTCACCATGTCTGGTTATCACATGGCTAACAAGAACTTTAGAAATCCTTTCAGCTGTGGCTGTTTCTATCCTAGGAGTTACAACCTTCTTGCTAGTTGAGCTCTTAAAGGCCCTTATCCAGAGTAATTTGTATCATAGAAGTTACAAGCTCCACTGGCTACACTAGAAGACTCTGTAAGTACCCTGAACCATTTCTATTTGGATTATGGAAGTGATAGTGTAAGTTTCATGGCCTATGGGAATTGAGCTTTTAACTGCTCCAAGACCTTAAATGGGATGGCCTCAACTTCCAATTGATTAATGGTCAATTTCCTACAGCCTGCCCTGTAGTTATTAGAATTCTCTTCCATTCTTTTCTTATTACCACCTCTTTCATACACAATTAGGACATATCTAAATTTGGCAAATAAATGTACAAGGTTGTGAATCTCACATACTGATAGTTTTCAGCATTATTGAGAAAGCACAATAAGTGAGATTTTGCTTAGGAAAGGATTTTGTTTGTTTTGGGTAATGACTAAATTTCCATTGCGTGTGACTGATTAAGCAGCCAACAATCTACATAATGGCCAGAGATGGAAGGAGGTTTTATTTTCTCCTCTATGAACACTTTAGTAGAATATGCTTTGACTCATTTTTTATTAAGTTCCGGTTTTTTATACTGCTATCTTTAATCACCTTAAATGCAATCTCTGACTCCTAGAACAGTTTCCAAATATGGTTTTTAGGAGAGGCTGAGCAGTGGCTAGAGAGCTGGACTTGCTATTAGGAAGACTTGAGCTCAAATCAGAAATCAGGCACTTACTAGATATGTGACCCTGCATAAGTCATATACCCTCTGTCTGGCTCAGTTTCCCCATAGCAAGATGCAGATAATAAGAATACTGTTGTGAGGATAAAATGAGACAATATCTGTAAAGTGCTGTTCAGGCTTGAAAGTGCTATATAAATGTTGGCTATTATGATAATATCATAGAGTCTTTACAATTATCCCAAAGAATGTCCCCCAAATTCCTTAAAATACTCTACCAAAAAAATGCAATTCAGTCAAGCAGACTTATATTGTTTTCCCAAGATTTAATTTTAGCCATATTTGAAAGCCTAATGTTAAAATTAAGAATTTCATTAGCCACATTTGTTTTATGTAATGTTGCTGATTACACATATCGCAGTTACTTATATAGATGACAGGGAATGTATGTAGGAAATTGATTTCCATAACATAGGTCAATATATTGCATCTAAAATTTTATTAAAGAAGAGTTTATATTAAAAATAGGAATTATTTCTTTCTAGTAGTTCTTGGGTTAAAGAAAATGTGACATATCTCCCATATTAATATGTTGCCCTTTATTTCATGCCAGAAAGTGGAAAAGCAAGAGATGCCGGGTGAACTTGATATATTGCTTTACTCCTGCATTTCTACTATCTGCTGAATTGTTATCACTTTCTCAAAAATTGTATCTGAAAAGGATGAACACTTTTTTTAATTGCCTGATTCCAGATAAAGCATTGCTAAAGTGATTAGGAATTGCTTCAAGCAATGAGATAGAAAAAACCAAATACCAAAGATCTATAAGCTCTTGCATTCATCCTCTACCATTTTCATAACCTGAATAGAAAATGTAGGAGCACTGTCCATTTAACCCAGCTGTTCTCTGTGCTGTACATCAAAAGCTTCTGCTTGAGTCACTTTCAGGAAAATAGGGGAAAAGGGAAGCTTGGGGGCAATTTTAGAGAACACTTACATTAACAAAAGTTAATTCTCTGGTGCTAAGTTTGTACTCTAACAGTATGAAAGAGCTACAGCCTGGGTACAAATTTATTTCCAGGTGGTGATTTAAGCACTGAGGAAAATAGGGCTTAATATTTCATCAAGTGTAACAAAAACAATTTAACTTAGATGTAGGAAACTGCTGTCATCTCTCCTCTATGGCTCCATAAGGGTGACCCAGGCCTGCTCCTGACCTGAAGTGAAAATCCAAGACAAACAGCATGTTTTCTCATAGCATCATAATTAGCTAATTTTGCAAATGGGAACATCCAACCTCTATCCTTCTGGGTTTGGGTTGAAGATGCATGTTGCAGATGTAGATAAATATAGACACATAGAGATATTCATATATACATACATATATATATATAGTCCTTTATACATATATGTATATATGTATACACTGTCCTTTAGCCTTGCGTGTCTGAGGCAAACATCTCATTTGCGTCCATTCCCCCCCACCCCCTGCCAAATGTTTCTATGTCTGTATCGAGGAGACCTTTTGAACACTTTTATCCAGCAGGGAGAAGCAGGGTGCCTACAACAGGGATGCCCCATACCCCAACAACACTAGAAAAAATAAGGACATTCAAGATGAGCATTTATCTAGATAAAGAATGTCTTAATCTCATCTGGCCCTTGGGATGGTGTTGTTTATGTCAATAAAGCTATAGTCTATGAGGAATTTCCACCTCTAGTCAATCAATCTAATTATTCTACTCAGAGTAAGGTTTCTAATTACGTAGTTGGTTACCACTGGTTGGTAGTAGATTGGTTCCTATTGAAGGATTAGAGCAGTTGAAGAACTGTGAATGATGGCATTCAATATCATCAGCCTTTCAAAGGGCAATAGATTCGAGGTGCTGTAATAACATTTTGGAATTCATAGGACAAATGAACAAATAAAATCTTAAAACCTACTGAGCTCCCCTCCCTGCGAGGCTCTCTCTTCTGTACCTGTCTCTCCTTATTTCGGTATTTTTGCTTCTCTTTTTCTTTTTCTCCCTCTCTTTTTCTCTCCATGTATGTCTTTTTTCACATTTGCCCTCAAGTATTTCTCTTCTATCCCTTTTGTTATCTTTTCAAAGTTTACTTCCTTCTGCCTCCCCTGACTCCTCTTACTCCATACCCTCCATACACACACACACACACACACACACACACACACACACACACACAGATATGCTAATCATAACTTAAACTGGACCTGTTTTAGGCCTTCCCAGTTAAAATAATACCTAGAATCAGTCCACTAAAGGACAACTAGTTCAACACTCCCAAGTGTAAAGCTAGACCAGTCATCTAACATAAGGTTTTCCAGATGTTTCTGTGTTGTTTGAGGAGGGGAAGATGGAGAAGTGGAGAACAGCAGGACTTATGTCTGGAAGCCAGCCTCGTTGTATTTTGTAAGGTTTTAAAATTTTTATTAAATACAAGTAAAACAACAACTGTCAGTCATCTCCTCCATCAGTCTCCCTTGGAACGAACAATAAGCGTGAGCTGCCCAGACACCGAGAATAAAGTAGACCCATACAGCCTTCCCATTCAAAGTAACGCGTTCATGTTTGAATAGCAATTGTTCTCTGCTTTCTCATGAATTCCTCAAGGTAACTGTACACAAGGAGACAACATTTCAGAGACAGACTAAAACAATTCCACCAGCAGACCAAATTAAAAATAAGCTCGTCTCTTCTCAGAATGTTCTTCTGCCAACCAAGGCCTTTGGGAGATGCAGGGAGGGAGGATGATTACATTCCATTCTCTAATTTTCAATATGTCATGGACATAAATTAAGTGAAATCTTTTTTGAATAAGGAGCACTTTTCCAATTTACCAGAGGTCAAGGTGAGAAAGGGCAGCTTGGTAGCACAGTGGAAAGAATTCCAGGCCTAGAGTCAGGAAAACTTGTCTTCCAGAGTTCATACTAGCTGTGTGACCCTGGGTAAGTGGCTTAATTCTGTTTGCTTCAGCTTCTTTACCTGTAAAATGACCAGGAGAAGCGAATGGCAAACCACTCTAGTATATCTTTCAAGAAAACTCCAAATCGGTCACGAAGCATTGGACATGACTGAAAACAATTGAACGGCAGCAAGTTGAGAGAAGAGATGGGAATCTTTTTTTTTTTTTAAACAGTCATTGTTTTAGGTCTTTCTGTCTTGGCAGAAGCCAAAAATCTTTGCAGTTTTTGGAGTGGCCCTGGTAAAATTAACGGATAATTTTTGTCAAGAGCCTAATTAACATGTGGAAAGAACAAAAAGAAAGAGCAAAGTCTATTGGGTTTATATGTTATATGGTGGAAATAGGTGTGGCATAGTGGAAAGAGAGAGGAAGAGTGGGTACCAGAAGAACTAGGTTCTAATTCCAGCTTTGCCACCAACTTGCTCTGTGAACCTGGCCAACAAATTAACTTCGTGGGGTCTTAGATTTCTTATTTTTCTAGCGTTAATAATTGCTCCTGGCCTCAGTGGGGTTGAGGCAAGCTTCCTTTCCACTAAGAGACCTCTCTGATCAAGATTCATGCATGTAGTCCAGACTGGGTTCAGAAGTCTTTGCGTAGTCTGACTTCTAGTGAGATGGGTCAAGGGTTCCTTTCCTCACATGCTTCAGTTTGTTATGGCACCCTGGCAATGATTTATGTAATACTTGGGTTTTAGTTCACATCTAAGGTTTTTCTAAAATGTAGAAAGAGGATAAAAGTATTCAATGTACAATATGAACCAGATATTGGAAATACATTTATTTCCTATATGTAAAAGAAATATCAAATATAAAACAGGACTCATAAGCATCCATTTTACATTTCCTCTTGACTTTGCACTGTATTCCTTATAGTAGGTATAGTATAGTAGATGGATGAGGGTTTGAACTCATTCTCTTGTAGGTGGTTATCTGTTTCAGGAGCATTGGAATGGACCCAGGGGACTCTTCCTCTTGTCACCATTCAGGTTCACCAGATGGACCCAAGAGCTCCAGACTTCTCAAACTCAGGAGTTCATCTTGACATCTGAACAGTCCATCCCAAGACTTATATTCATTTACCTAAGATGAGAAAAAAATACAGAGAAATGGCTCAGAACATAAGATCATGCTTACAGAGGCAGGAGGTGAAATTTAGATGCCATTTACCTAAGGCTGCATGGCTGCCAGGTTTGGACAGAGGATGAGCTGCCCTCTCCCCCCACTTCAGACCTTTACAAGTGAATCAGGAGAATTCCATAGATATTTTAGCATCATTTCTGTAAAGTATCTGACAAAGTCTCTCATGATATGCTTGCAAATAAATCAGTCAACAAATGTTTATTAAGCACCTACTTACACCAAGCATTATGTTAGCTGCTAAGGATACAAGTAGAAAGAATGACATAATCCCCACACACAAGGCGCTTACAATCTAGAGTGAAGATGGCAAGGACATATGAATATATACAGAAGAAATATAAAGGAGTTAAATACAAGGTAGGTAAGAGGTGAGGAAGGTCTGAATTAAGGTGGTAGCTGTATGAGTAGAGAAAGGGGTGGGTAAGAGAGATGGGGAACTAGAAGTGGAAATTTCAAGATTTGGCTATTGATTAGGATGAGCACCAACGTTACCAACACAAGAGACTGGAAAAATGATGGTGTCTTCAATAGAAATAGGAAAGTTTGGAAAACTAGAAGGTTTGGGGAAAAGAAAATTAATTCCATTTTGGATATGGTGAGTCTGAAATGTCCCTAAGGCATCCAATTGGAAATAGGTAATTAGTGATGCAAGTTTATAGTTCTGGATTGTCTGGTGCCAGATAGATAGATAGATAGATAGATAGATAGATAGATAGATAGATAGATAGATAGATAGATAGATAGATAGATAGATCCAGGAATCGTCAAGATAGAAGTGATGATTAAACCCCTGAGAGCTGAGGGTGTCTCCAAGACACTGTGTAGAGAGAGAGAAAGGTGGGGCCCAGGGCAGAATCCTGGGGGACATCCATATTCTGGATCTGGATGATGATTTAGTAAAGGAGATAGAAGATGGAGAGATGGAGAAAGATCTGAGGAAGGAGATTGAGAAAGGCATGAAGAGAATCAGGAAGAGGAAGTTTCATGAAAGTCTAGAGAAGAGAGAGAATTTTGGAGAGGATTGTCAACTGTATAAAATGCAGTAGCTATGTTCAGAAGTATGTGGACTGACAGTATTTAAAAGTGTAAGGAGTGGCAATTAAGAAAACCAAATTGTTGAGGTCAGAAGCAGCACTGCAAGAAGTTAGTAAGGGAGTAGAGAAGTGGAGGAAATAAATGTAGACAATTTTTTCTACGTTTGTCTGAGAAAGGGAGGATAGGTATAAGATGTTAGCTTGAGGTTATGGTAGAGTCTAGTGAAAAGTTTTTTGTTCTTTTAGGATGGGAGAGACTTGGTCATATTTGAAAGCACAGCAGATTGGAAAAAGTTGAAGATTGGGGTGGGAGACCTGATTGAGGTTGTAATCTACTTTAGAAGACATAATGGGAAGGAATCAAGGGCATGCATACAGGGATTAGCCTTGGACTTGGCAAAGAAAATGCCCATGTCATGTCAGAGACAGAAAAGGAAAAGATAGTGGAGGATGAGGTCAAGGACATTTGAGATAAAAAAAGGGACCAAGGGAGCTCAAATTGAATGGAGAAATGTGGTCCAGTTTTGGTTTGGCATTTTGATTTTATTGGTGTAGGGTGGTAGAAGGAATAGAGCCTGGGCCCTGGGGTCAGGTTAAAATAAAGGTCTTCTTTAGCTTTTTAAAATATGGTGCTTTTTCACTCTACCATGCTGCAGATCTAAATACTCAGAGTGCTGGCTAGTGAAATAAATCTCTGTCTTTGGCCACATCCTGCTTAGTATTTTTATCAGAGACTTAGGTAAAGGTTTTGACAGTATGCTTACATAATTTGTGGGTGACACAAAACTGGGAGGAGTAGTTTTACAGGTGGAAGGAATCTCAGTTGTAATGCAAGTTAATACATTGGATGATAAAATCAGGATTCCAAAATGTCTTAATAGATTGAAAAAATGCATCCAAACAAGATAAAATTAAAAAAGAGTACTTACACATAGGTTCCAAAAATCAATGGTAGAAGTATAGGATGAGGGAGACATGTGTCAGATTATTTTGTGAAAAATTCCTAAAGGTTTGTAGAAGTTTTCTTTGTTTATAAAATAGGCATAATTTTTATACTATTTACTTCACCACCTTCTTGTGAGAACTTTAAAATTGTAAATGTTTTTATAAATGTGCAGCTAGGTGGCACAATGGATAGAGTGCTGTGCCTGGAGTTAGGAAGATTCATCTTTCTGAGTTCAAATCTAGCCTCAGACACTTACTAGCTGTGTGACCCTGAGCAAGTCACTTAACCCAATTTGTATCAGTTTCCTCATCTGTAAAATGAACTTGATAAGGAAATGGCAAAACACTCCAGTATCTTTGCCAAGAAGACCCCAAATGAGATTATAAAGAGTAAGATATGACTGAAAAACAACACGTAAATGGGAATAATTATTTTGTTATTAGGTCAGATGTAAGTGGAACATGAGTCAACACTGTGGGAAAAACAAGTAAATGCAGTGTTGATCTGCATCAGTGGAATTATATTTATCTAGAACAAAGGTGGTAAGAGGACTAGAAATTATGTTAAATTAGAAATCATGGAAAGAATCTGTTATGCTTAGCTTGAAAAAAAAGAAAAGACTTGGGAATATCTAGGTGATGCAGTGGATAAAGCACCAACCTTGGAGTCAGGAGTCAGGAGTTCAAATCTGACTTCAAATACTAGCTATATGACCTTGGGCAAGTCACTTAACTCTGTCTCAAAAAAAAGTAAGAGAGAATACTTAAGAGAATATGGTAATTACTTTCAAATATTTGAGGAGCTATCATGGGAAAGAGGGATTTGATTTTTCTGCATGTCTCCAAAGAGAATAACTAGGACTAGTGGATAGAAGGTAAAAGCAGGCAGATTTTGGCTCCATATGAGAAAGAACTTCCCAATTATTAAAACCATTCAAAAGTAGAAGGGGCTGCTTTATGACACAGTGAGCTCTTTGCCATAATATACAGTTAAAATAGCTAACATATATGTTATATATGTTTGCAAAGTGCTTTATACGTGCTACCTCAGGTGAATGAATGGATGAAGAAAGCATTTAGTATGTGCAAAGCACCGTCCTAGCACTGGACACACAGACTAGTAAAATAATCCTTACTATTACAAAACTCATATTCTAATGAGAGACAGCACATATGGAAGGTTCTGCTTTCAAATCAGATGGAAAGATGTGATGAGCCTTAGCACACTGTGACAAAACATGTGTTAACGCCTCTTCTTCAATAGTATTTCCATGGATGAAATCCTAATAGTTTTCTGATGCTGAGCTGTTTGACAGTGCCAAGGACTTTGGTGGCAAGAATTTTCTCTTGTGAATCTTTAGTTGCTCTGAATTGAGCAAGATCTTTCTCTTGTGAGTCTTTAGCTGCTCTGAATTGCACCTACAGGAACAGTTCTAAGACTGCATCTCCACAGGAATTGCTTCCCAAGATGATGGTCTCAGAGCTGGAAGTATGTCATCCCCAAGACTATAGGGGCCCAAGGTCTTGGGCTGTCACCTTCAGAGTCTGAAGGGAGGTGGTGGTGGTGGTGTGACTTGTCTGGCATATGCTGCTTCCGTCTATCTCTCAGATTGCCTTATTGCTTCAGCTTCAAACCAACTAAACCAAGTTGGTTTGTCCAGGATGTTAAATCATCACCATTCACCTTGACTGTTGTCTTATGACTAGACTTCAATGACTTTGGAGGAGAGAATGAGGCTGATGACTTTTCAAAGTTCTGCCTCACTTAAATCTAATTCATGGCAACTCAAGACATCACCCTCGTGATGAGAATTGAAGGAGAGACAACAACGACAGGTTGGCTTGCCTGTCCTATATGTGGCAGTTGGTTGGTAATTGAAAATATGACTGGTCCTTCTCCACAGGACCTTGCTTCCTTGGATGATGACTGTGAGGATGAGACTAGAATCAGGACCAGTGATCTTGACCAGAGTCAAGAAAATTGCCTATGTCTGGAACTTAATAAGAAAAAAATAGTGAGGCATTTAAAAAAAAGAATCCCTACCTCAATTTTTGACACCTTTGAAACACAGGTTGATTTTGGAATGCATAGTTGAAATGAAGGTGAGGAAAGGTAGATGGTCACTTAGGATACAACATGCATTAGGAGGTCAAATGAAGGATTTTTTTTGACATTGCTGTTTGTAAGGTCTGGAATTCCCCTGAAGGAAAACCCTGAACCTCTCCCCAAACTGTAAAGTGCTCTTTTTAATAACAGAGGAAAAGGCCATGGAGTTCTAGATTGATCCTAGGGAGTGGTTTAATCAATCATTTTGAATACTTACAAACAGGGGTGATCTTTTATCTGGGGCTGGGGTCAGACAGTTTTGTGGATTCCTGTTAAAGAACCTCCAAAATGCTGTAGTAATTATATAAGACAGACAAAAGGCAAGAAGAGTTAGAGAGTGCATCACTGCTGATTGGTGGATATTTTTGGTTTTCTGCTTAGGAATGAACTTGGGCATCGATCATATCCTAGTCACATGTAGGTCACAATATTCTCGTTTTGGCTTTCATAGGTCATAATAGCTTAAGTTTTGACTCTATCTAAAATGTAATTTAGTATCTAAGTTATGTTGTAAACAGGTCACTATGTTCGGGCTTCTACCTTCCACAGAGTTTAAGCTTTTGTGGTTTTTCACTTATTACTGTATTTTAGGACTTTTTCCCAATATGAACCCTACACTGCTTATCAATGCACATATTTTTAATGCCAGAATATTCATGTGGGCTAGATAGTAGTATAAAAGGGTGGGTGATAGCCGGACCTAAAGGAAATCATTAATGGTTTCATGTCAATATGGAAGGAGGACTCTAGAAGAGTGCCTTAGGTAACATACATATGACCTTCTGCTGTTTAACATTTTTATCATTGTCTTCCATAAAGGCATAGATATATAACAACAGGGTAACTTTGCTAGCTACTAAATTGGTCCTATTTGCCTAAAATGACTGGACCCTTAAAGTCCTTTTCAGTTTTATATCACTGAAGAGGGGCAAAGAGGTTGGGAAAATACAAAGCCCTCTATAATTCTCAGACATTGGACAAGCTATTCTCTAGCTCTACAATGCTCTGAGTGGCTAATGAATATTGTTAGTGTGGATTTACCCAATTAGAATGAACCCTGAGCCTCTACTTCCTGAATTTCTGTGACACTTCAATAAGCCCAGACACACGAGTTTTGGCATGATGGAACCAATCTTCCATGTGAACAGAAAGGCCTAATTACATACAGTGTTTCACTCTTTCTGTATAGAATAAATAAAAGAAATAAATAATATAAATGATTGATTGAACAACTGTGTACTTGTAGCTTCTCCCAGATCCCCAAACAGTATGATCTCTAACGTCTGAAATTCCAGGAAATACACAATTCAATTTGTTTAACAATCCCCTCAATCAATAAATCAATGAGCAAGCATTTATTAAATACCCATTGTATGCTAGATACTGCGTTAGACTTGGGGAATACAAAGAAAAAAATTAAACTGTTGCTGCCCTCAAGGAGCTTATATTTTATCAAGAGAAAGAGGGTATATATCTATATCCATGTATATAAACTTTGTATGTAATATGGACACTAGCAGTTGGGGCAATCAGAAAGGAAATAACAGTTGTGCTGAGTTTTGAAGGGTATGTGGCATTGCAAGAGGCAGAAAGGAGGAGGGAGTGCATTCCAGGTATGGAAAAGGCATAGAGAAGATAGATGGATGGAGTGTCATGTATTAAAAAAAAGCAAAAAGAACAGTTTGGCTGAACTGTAAGGTGCAGGAAGAGAAAAAAATATATCACAAGATTGAAAAGGTAAGTGAGGGCTAGGTTATGAAAGTCTCTGAAAGGCAAAAGTTCAAAAATGTTTGAACTTGATCCCAAAGGCAATGGGAAGCTATTCAGAGTTTATTGACTTGGGCAAAAGAGATAGAATACCTATGCTTAAGGAAAATCACTTTAGAAATTGAATGGGGATAGATTGGAACAGAGAGAAACTTGAAGCAGAGAGAACAATCAGCAATCTTTTGAAATAGTATGTGAAATGCATATAACGGTATATGAAATCTTCCACAACCATAGCTTGCCACCTCTGTAATGAATGAAGCAGGTACTTCTCAACTCTCTCTAGGGTCAAGCATCGTCATTATAACAATACAATATTCAGTTTTAAAGTTTTGTTCTTTCCATTTACATGATCATAACCCTGCATAATGTTTACCTGGTTCTGCTTACTTGGTTCTATATCAGTCTTACAAGTCTTTCCCATGTTTCTCTGAATTCTTGATATATGTCATTTCTTCTGGTACAGTAATATTATATAACTTTCCATTATCACAGCTAGTTTAGACACTCCTCAAAAGGCACCTACTTCGTTTCCCGCTTGGTTTGCTACCACAGAAAGTACTGCAATAAACCTTTTTATATAAATGGGGCCCTTCTTCTTGTCTTGACCTCCTTGGCATGTATGCCTAATAGTAGAATCTCTGGATCAGACAGCATAGACATTTTGGTCATGCTTATTTTTAGTCTAAATCTGAATTGCTTTCTAAAATTTTTATATCTATTCACAGATCTCCTAACAATGTATTAGTGTGTCTGTCACCCTAAAGCTGCTCAGACATGGTCTATTTCCATCTTTTCTAATAATTTTTGCCAAGTTGCTGATTATAAGGTAAAACCTCAAACTTATCTTCATCTGTACTTCTCTTATTAGTAATTTAGAAACGTTTTGCCTATTTTTTTTTTTTTTTGCAATTTATCTCTTCAAACTATCTATTGATATTATTTGACTGCTCTGGAAGATTTCCATAGCAAACTTTTAGCCATCAAGGATAGTAGAACCACCACATTTAGATTCTAATATTCTAAAGGATAAATACCCTAAGAAGTGAAAATGGTGACAGAAGACAAAGATGAGAACAGCTCAACTAGGCTGAAGATACACAGAAGAAATATATATCAAGAGGTAATTGAGGGAATGATTCTGAAGTCATCTGATGTAGGGAAAGGTACTGAAGACATGGTAAAAAAAAAAAAAACAAACTTGGATCTTATTTTTAAATGTAATTGAGACAATATTAGTAACACAATAACTCATATGGTTACTTTCATATCTCTACAAAATTTTTGTGTGAATGATCTATATACTTATCATAGGCATCCTTGATGAAGACATAGAAAGGATTAGGCAGGTTTTTATATCAGAGTGCATTTTGTAGATATAAAATTCATTGAAAGATTTAGAGGATACAAGATTTCACTGTGCTTAGTATTTGTTTAGAAAGAAAAAAAGGACTCAGATTAGCAAAATTCCACTTTACAGACTCTCCTTCAACAATATTGCTCCCATGAATATGCTAAAATCTTACTAGATTCCTTGAAAGATATAAAAATGGAAATAACTTTGGCAAATCTCAGAATATTGACAATTAAAGGTGTTTACAATTGTAACAGAAGATTCCTTATAGAAAGTGAAGTTCCCCCAATACCCACATTTACCTGTGATATTGTATTGATTGCATCACACCTGAAAATATTATAGTCTCCTGAGTGAGAAACATAATCATCCAAAAGTGGTCAGCCTAACAGTCCACGCAGGAAAAACCAGCTGGATTAATAATGCAATCATCCACACTAAAAAATGCAGTTAAGGGAACAAGTCACTGCATATCATTCATCAGTACACATATCTTGGATAAACATTGCAAATACACAATGAGCTAAGTCCATAATTGAACAGGAGGAGGAAAGAGTACAGGATTCATTTTGGGATATTATTCAGTTATTTTAATTATTTCAAGCTTCTCTTTGCAACAAATACTAATTTATTTTTTAAAAACTCAAGAACCTTTTGGTATATGGCTGCTAGTCATGGAATAAAAGTTTCCCTCCCCCCAAAATAAATTGATGCTGACAATCACCTGAAAGCAATAGAGACTCAGGGGTATGACCTTGCCACATATTATAAGCAAAAATTGATAGGAGAAACAGCATAAAGGATTCCACTTGAGAAATGTATGACAAAAAACCATGTATCAGTCATATTGTGAGAGCTAAGGAAAACCAATGGACAACCCATATGTTCCCTTGTCATCCAGACAATGTCCAGATATCTAGAAAAAGACAAGTGGAGTGCATTCCCCCTCTTGGTAAATTTACGTGGGGTCATTGACAAGAGTCACATTAATAATTAAGTCACTGATGCTTCATGATCTGCATCATTCAAGTAGTACATATATTGATAGTAATCATAAATCTATCCAAGATTAAAGTACCATAGTAAGGCATATGGAAGAGAAATTATATATTCTGTTTTGTTCTGGAATGCAAAACTGTGAACTTTGGATAAAAGTTGCTCATTTCAAGGAAAAACTTCCTAATGATTAGAGCCCTCCAAAAGAAGAACAGACTGTTTCAGAAAGGAGTGGGATGTTTATCATTTTAATTCTTCAAACGCAGTCTGGATAATCATTGTTTTAGGGGTGTGGCCAGAGGTGTGCTGATAAGTGTTCATAATTGGCTCTCTGGGAGAAAAAAAAGACTGAATGCATAACACGCTTTTTAACTTTACTCTGAATTTTTAACATTTTCTTCATCACTTTCTTAATTCCAGAAATAAAAAAATAATAAATCAAGCCCTGATCCTGTAGCATTTACTGATTTCTGAGGTATAACGCTTACAATGAAAATTAAACAATTGGATCTCAAGGATCTAGCTGGCTTCAGCACGTTGCTAGAAAGAGTAGAGAGGTTTTTTTTTCTAGTACAAGTTATACTAGAGTCTTCTGAAGCCTCTTCCAAATTCTGTTAAAAAAAAAAAAAGTCCTAGCTGAAAAGATGCCCAACAATTGGGAAATAGCTGAAGAAGTTGTGGTCTGTGAATGTGATGAAACACTATAGTGCTATAAGAAATGATGAAGAGGATGGTTTCAGAAAAACCTGCAAAGACTTGTATGAACTGATGTAAAGTGAGCAGAACTGGGAGAATAATTTATATAGTGACAGTCATATTGTAAAGATAATCAACTGAAACATTTGTAACTCTGACCAACACATTAATCACCATGAGTTCCGGGGACTCATGACAAAAAACCCTATACACTTCCAGATAGAGATATCTCCAGACAGAGAACTGATGCACTTGAAATACAGACTGAAGCATTTTTTCTCTTCCTTTTTCTTGCTTCCCCACCCTACCCTCATCCAAAGCATAGCTAGTGCAGATATTTGTTTTGCATTGCTCTATATTTGTAATCAGTTTCATATTTCTTGCCTTCTCAATGAGTGGGAAAAGAGATGGGAATAGAGAAGAAACTGAAAATGAAATAAAATTGAATTTTTTAAAAGTCCCAGCTATATTTTCTTCTGCAGTTGAAATTCTGCAGTTAAAAAGTTTTTCTGAAATAACATTCATTAATTGTCTATGTGACTTTGGGTAAGCCACAATTTCTTTGAGCCTCAATGTCCTTATCTGCAAAGTGATTTCTGAGGTTGCTTCCTGCTCTAAATTTCTGTAATTCTGTCTAGAATCAGCCTGCACATACACAGTGAAGAACTGAGTTACTATATGGCAAACTGGTTTGAAGTTTGCAATCAAATTTAGGTCCAAGTTACTTTAACCTCATTTTCTCCTTTAATAGAATTATGTTTGTTTGAACTACTAGGAAAATCACTCTATCTCTGCCTCTTTTTTTTTTTTTTGCTTTAACCCTGTTTCCTTTTGTATATGTCACTGTGGCCTTATGACGCCATGTTTCTTTTCACCATAGGTAACTTGATCTACATTGTCAACTATGGAGAGAAACAGGTGACTGAAACTATAATATTTGTTACTGGAATAATAGGGATCAAATGACAACTATAGTTTGAAGTTTGGAGAATATTTATTAACTTCTCATATCTCTGATAAAACTTGATATAGGACAAGTTAATTTAATTGTAGACATTTTGCAAATAGTAAGCTTTTAGCACAGAAAATGTTCCCTTTCTCTTCTTGCCACTAACATAAAGAACATAGGGACAGATTTTGATACTCAGTTATTTTTCTAACTAAAAAAATTAATGACTTTGGAATTGAGGGGAGAAAGGTTTGATGTAAGAAAGATAACAGGCATTATTCCCTGGAATCAGAGGAACAATCTAGTGTTTCTTCTGCATTGAATAAGTTTTCTATGATGAATTCAGATTTTTAGATCATGCATCCAGTCTTCTTATAGGGTTTCCTCTTTAGAAATGTTTAGAAATTGACCCCTCGAACACTTTCCAGGAAAACATTAGAAACTAAGTTTCACTTCCATTTCCTCATTACCTGATATGAATAGCATGAATCCTTGCTAAATCCAAGAGACTCAAACTGGAAAAAGCATAGTATATGGTTGGATGAGCTGGTAAAGTTGGCAGAGCTGGCTTGTCTTTAGAGTGTGGATGGAATTCAGTAATGAGGAACTTTACTTTAGTATTTTTTTCCTTTCTTTAACAAGCCAGAAGAAAGGTCAGGAACTCCATCTGGTCACATATTGATAGGAAGAAGAAAAAGAGGAAAGTAGATAAAAAGAAAAGAAAAGAAAAGAAAAGGAGATTCTTCAGGAAAGATCTTTTTTTACAATTTTATAACTCTGAAACATCATGGTAAACTTGAAAGGGAGCCTTTTTTCCCATTTGTAATGTTCAGCATACAGAGAGGAATGAAGGAAACAAGCAAAGCATGGAGTTCCTTGCAGGGGGAGACTGACTAGCCCAGGAATCTACCTTTTGGCTGTCAGAGAGGGAAGAATTATAAACTTGAATACTTGGAGAAACAAGAAAATAGGAAATCCAGGAAAATGAACAGATATTTGATTTTCAAAGGTCTTGGGAAGGATAGTCTCACTGATGGGAAATGAAATTGGGGTGGTTGATTTTGGATAAGAGAATCACAGCATGCACATCTAAAGGTGAACTCTCCTAGACTGGTTATTTAGACAGGAGCTGTCCTTATCCTGTGACATTTGGGAGACTAAATTCTTTAAAAGACACACTTCTGTGGGAGTTTTTCTTTTGAGCAATGCCCACTATTCATTACTCTAGGACAAGGACCATTTCCTTCCCTGTCAGCCAACTCTCACCAATTCCTATGAGAACATTTTCCCTGATAAAGTGGTGTCAAGAATGTTCCATTTCAGACCTGAGAGGAGCATTCTAAATCCCTTTAATCGTCTTTCGCTATTCCCATACATCCATTCCCACTTTAACCTGCCTGCCCCATCTTCACTCTTCACTCTCAAGGAAGGGAGGAGAGAAAGAAAGCAAGAAAACAAGAAAGCAAGAAAGAAGGAAGGAAGAATGGATGAAAGAGAAAGGAAGGAAAGAAGGCAGAAGGGGAGGAAGGAAGGAAGGAAGGAAGGAAGGAAGGAAGGAAGGAAGGAAGGAAGGAAGGAAGAAAGAAAGAAAGAAAGAAAGGAAGGAAGGAAGGAAGGAAGGAAGGAAGGAAGGAAGGAAGGAAGGAAGGAAGGAAGGAAGGAAGAAAGGAAGAATGGATGAAAGAAAGAGAGAGGAAGGAAAAAAGGAAGAGAGAGAAGGGGAAGGAGGAAAGAAGGAAAAGAGAGAGGAGAGAAGAAGAAGAGAAAGAGTAAGGACTCTTAGAAAATTCTTCCCCAGCTCACTGGGAGATACTAAAGACCACGTCTGTTCAGAATTTTATATGGGTAGACTGGCAAATGTTATTGGGCAGGGGCTTTCCCATGTTCTTCCTTAAGAGCAAGTGCGATACTTGCTGGAACCCAGCTGCGGCGAGCTCTTTTCCTTCTTTCATAGGGAGAGCTATTTCCACTTTTAGAATTGTAAAGAACCTTCTGAAAGAAAGAATTCAGGTGTAAAGTGATCTGGCTCAGACCCCCAGACAGTCCACTGAAAACAATCTCACGGACCGCTCTTTTTACCTCCTCCACTTAGCACATCCCCTCTCTCCTCCTCTCCACTTCCTAATGAGAGTCTCATTCCGAGGTAAATGATAACCAGAAGAACAAATACGTTGCTATTTAGAATGAAGATAGGCAAAAATCCTCATCTGAAGCAAACCTTTCAGGAGAATTGCTTAGGTAGGGATCACAACAGCCCTGAGTGTTGGGATCACTTCTGGAACTTAACTCAGAGTTGAAGGATCTTGCCGAACCGGCAACTTTCCTCCTACCCTGGGGTGGACCTAATAACTCTACCTGACTCTACCTCCTACAAACAGAGCCCTTACCCCCGTATGTGGATAAAATTGTACTGGATTGTGAGTGTTTAACTTTCCCGAAGCTTTTTAATCCTATGGAACAGTCGGCTGTCATCTCCCCCAAACAGCAGCCAGACACCAGCTCTGGCCTTTATCTCTTTATGGGCAGCGCCCAAAGCTGGTGTAAGCAGATGTTGGCAAGCTTTCTCCCCTCCTATTCGAACCTCCCACCCCCACGTCAGCCCCGACTCAAGGAATAGAAAACGATCAGACCCACACCAAGGTCCGAATTCCTACTGATTTTTATTTCCTTGCTTAATAATAATATGGGGGAGGTGTCGACGTCTGGGGGAAATGGTATTGGAAGGTACTGAAAGTGTGTTTTTACACTGTTTTTTTAACTACAGGGGAAGGGAAGAATTATAAAGGACAAGAAAAATCAGAGAAATTATTAGCTAGCCCTGGGGGCTCCGGTTAACTGGAAATGGACAAATTTTATCTTTTTTTTGGCCTCCACCTGAAAATTGAACTGGTTCCTTTACAGTTTTTCATAGTGCAGGAGAAGGAGAGGTGGTTTTTGGTAAATAGGGCAAGATTTCGGGCCAAATCCATCAGAATGATTTTTTAAAGTGTGTGTTGTTGGTGGGCAACAGTAAGAAGGACAATTGGAGTGTGCCCCTCACTGGCTACTCAAGCAGGATGAAAATGTCCTGTTATCTAGTAGAAGTCTAGGCTAGCCCTTTATAAATAAAATACAATGTAGACATTTCTTTCATTTCTCAGTGGTTCTAAGAACAAAAAAAGATGTTATTTGAGAGTGACAAAGAGTAATCCGGAAAGTACTTATGAGGGAGACTTGGGGAGGGGAGAATAAAAAGTGCCTGACTTCAATAATTGTAAGGGGAGGCTGAGCATGTCCTGGGGGCCCACTGTAGATAAATGCCTGGTTTTTTGTACAATTCTTTGAGTTTTCCAATCCATGAGAGGTTTTCCTTCTCTGTCTGCCAGGAAGCAAAATTGAGGCTTTTTCTACGTTTCAGTTTCTTCTGCTACTGGTTGATAGCAATCTGTTCTGATCTTGACTCCCCAAATTAGGAAGTGAGCAAGGAAGAATCTGGAGTCTTCAATGAGTAGTAGTTTCTTCATACAAAGGAGTCAGGAAACCATTAAGGAAACAATGATTAGGTGCATTAAGGGAGAAGGGATAGGGTTGGGGGGGGAGCATCTCCCCTAGCCCACTTAGGTTGACAGGTTCTTGGTTTTCCCACCACTTCCCTCCCTTCTCCTCCAGTTACAGGGGTGATCCTAGCAAAAGCTCCTTGATTAGTCAGAATCTCTGGTCCATCTCTGACGTGCAATCTTGTGAGGAAGACTTAGGATCAGATTAAAACATTTATTAAGCCACACAGCACTGAAAAAGGCCTATTCCTAAGAAACATTGAATAAGAGTCCCAAGAGTAGTTCTTAAAACTGTTTCACACTGGATTTTACCTAATTTTGAAGACATGCCAGAGAAATACCCACAGTCTGTATTCTAATAGAGAAGGTTCCTTGACAAACTAGAAACTGGAAACATTTTGGAGGTTAGGAGTGAGTGTGTGTGTGTGTGTGTGTGTGTGTGTGTGTGTGTGTGTTGATGGGTGGGTGTGGTGGGGGAGGGGGGTTTGACAGTGAGAAGTTTTGTTAATTACTTATCTAGATAATTCAGTCTCAAAAACACCTTCACAATCCTGAGCAATAACCTCTCATTTGAGGCTTGATCAACCAGACCAGGGGTCAAATCAGTTGAATTAGTGAAAGAGTTCAATTTCAGTTAGGAAAAAGTCGTGTTTCTATTGAGGCACAAACACCTTCGGAAGGGGTGGTGTTGCAATTGTGTGTGTTGGGGAGGGGGAGTATCCTGAATGGGGGAGGGGAGGAGATACTTAGACCCCTTTCCGATTCCATTCCCTTTTTTCATGGCAGCAAGTTAGCCACCCTCAGAGTTCTCAAATCTTCATGCCCCTTATCTTCCCTCCATTTCTCCCACTCGTTGTGCCTACCGAATTGAAAGGGAGTGGAATAGGAGCTCTCGAAATTTTTGGAACCCAGGACAGATCCTGGAGTCCACTGGGACTTTAGGGAGATGGGTGGATGAAAGCATCCACTCAATCCCTCCAACTTTCGAAGCACGATTTTTGTACTCCCGTCTCTCACCCGGGAATTTCCCCCTTTCCAGGCTTTTAAGAGGTTAAAGTGCAGTTTTATTTTGTCACTACCTAAAATCGGAATGATGTTCTATTGTTGCTTCTGATTTTCTTAAACATTAGCTTTTCACTGCTGAGGTGGGAGTTTCCTTCTTCCTTATCCATCCCCATCACACTTCTCCAATAGGAAAGGTTTGTCAATTTTTCAAATGAGATCAGAGGGACAGAGAACCCTTCCCTCCCACACATAACACATTGCGCCTCACCATTAATTGTGCTGAAGGTGGTGAGTGGATTTCCAGACTGACTGACTATATAATAGAAACCCACCAGTTTCAACTTTCTAGTTCTTTTCACTAGGTTAGAAACAGTGCAACCTTCAGGAATCCTTGGGTTACTCTAAAGCCTTAGAGTTCAATAAATAAATGAGGGAGTCT